>JARHVA010001366.1:2325000-3547479 GCA_037957365.1 Torreya grandis
CACTGAACTACCATGTCACCCACTCATACTACAATCTCTCATATAAATTTATGTAATGGCCATGCATCTAACAACTAACTCAAACCCATCTCAGCTGAGCACCATCCTCAAACCATACCTCATAGGCTTTGTAGGGCCTCCAAATAATGTCTTCAACTATCAAATTATCTACCACATGCCAATATTGCATTATGCTCCTCTTGGGCATGTGGGTCATCCCAGTCCACCTCTCTATAAATGAATGCACGCAGGCCTAATAATCTCATAAAGGTAACACTAGCCTAATCATTTCTATTTACTCATACACCCAATAGTGTAACATTGTAGATGATCCAATACCTCTACCACGCATCTCTTATGTAAAATGATATAAATCCTAGTACATGTGGGCTCACATAGTTCACCCTCATGAATATATGGTACCATGTTCCTCTATATCATGAACTATCTCATGCATCATGTAGGATATCGATACCCCATTCTCATCTATAGCCATAAATGAATCTGTAATATCCCCTATTTCCCTTGAAATCTAAAACTAAATATTATTGAATTGCTTATCTTTATTCATGCAAAATATCTTCAAATAGATAAATAAACCACAGTATAATCTCTTATTTATTCACTCGGATGGTTACAATAGATATCCTCTACCATGCATATAAAAGAATATTAAAATTCGGTCTCAATAACTTGAGTATTCCGCAAACTGGGAATAAAATCTGGATCTGGTACGTCTTGGCCTGTTGTGTCAAAAACACAGTCACCGACATTGGTTATACTGCCATCATTGGTTTCCTGGTGTCGTGATCCTACCGACGTCGATGAGGGGGTCAGCTGATGTCGGTCGATGTCGGTCTCTACCTGTCGATGTCGATCTCTGTGCTTTCTATAGATGCGTACGGATTTGTACGGATCTATACAGACTTCATACGGCTACCAATATAGCACAACCTATTTGCTAGACCCCTGATCTCAAGATATATGGCTCTAATATAGAAGATCTTTATCTGTACAATATCTAAATCAAAAACCTGAATCAAAAACCTAATAAATAAATCCTTGTAAATACCTGTGATAACTTCTGTGTGAAGTTATCTCTGAACTTGGCAATAAATCAGCTGATATCTCACAGCCTCTAAATCACACACGCTGAAGAGGGCACGTTCTTCAATGAAAATAGAATACTGGAACCCTTGGCTTAGTCTTCTCAAGAAAATCCTTAGCAAAATTTGTCTTCAAACAATAATCATAATTCTCCACTCTCTCCCATGAGAAACCCTTATACCCCCAAAAAGGTGTGCTTCCCCTAATTAGATTTTCTTAAATTAGAATTAGGGTTTTAAAATTAGACAAAAATAATTAATAATTAATATTTAATTAAAATTAGACCAAATAATTAATATTTAATTAAATCAATCAAATATTAATATCTCCCTTAATACATGTCTGAAAGAGCCCAAACGAAAGCCAACTGGAACAATTTTTCTACTCGAAGCCAAGCCAAGCTCCATCAAGACCCTCTATCCATCCCATCAGCCTACGAGGGTTGCATAATAGGCTAATCATCCCCTCGAAAAGATGTCAACTAGAAGGGGACATGGCAGTCCGCCCCTCCTGAAATTGCTTGTGCTCAAGCAATCTCAACTTCAGATGCTATAGAATATCCTCGCTTTCCCATGTCGCATCCTCCACTAGAAAATCTCTCCACTTTACCAAATATTCCCTGATAGTCCTCCTATGCAACTGTCCCTATCTATACTCCAGGATAGACTCAGGTACTAAAATCAACTTTCCCTCATCATCTAAGGGAGGTAAAACCATAGAAGGTATCACACAGTGTCCTAACGCCTTTTTGAGGCGTGATACATGAAAAACATTGTGTACCTTGCTCTCTACCAAAAGCTCTAGCTCATAAGCCATCTCTCCAACATGCCTTAGGATCCTGAAAGGACCGTAATAACGTGGCTTCAGCTTCTCCGCTCCACTCTTCCTAAGAGTAGACTGACGATAAGGCTGCAACATAAGATAGGCCATGTCACCCACATCAAAAGATCTCTCTGTCCTCCACTGATCTACATACTACTTATGCTGATTCTGCACCTTAGCAATATTCTCCTTGAGAGTCCTCATAGTATCTTGACTCTCCTGCAATAAGTCTCCATCACTCGGCACTCTACTGTCACTCAGTAGCAAATCTAAAAAACTCAGCGCCTCATACCCGTACAATGCCATAAAAGGAGACATATGAATGGTCATGTGGAAAGTCGTGTCATAGCAATACTCACACAAATGAATCCACTTGACCCAAGCTTTTTACTGCCCTGCAATGTAGTTCTTGAGGTATCCCTCCACCCATTTGTTCACTATCTCTATCTGTCCATCGGTCTGTGGGTGGTGACTGGTGCTCGGTGTAAGCTCAGTCCCACAGAGTCTGAACACCTCTTTCCAGAAGTGACTCAAGAACCGACTATCCCTATCACTTACTATGCTCTAAGGCAACCCATGCAGTCGAAATACCTCTCGAAAGAAAACCTCTGCTACCTGTGTAGCTGTGTATGTGGTGGTAATCGAAAAGAAGTGGGCATACTTCATTAACCGATCCATGACTACATATATGCAATCTCATCCTTGGGCTTTTGGCAAGCCCGTAATGAAATCCATCAACAAGCACTCCCACTTCCTGTCAGGAATTGGAAGTGGCCGCAACAATCCTACTAGGTACGTGTTCTCCTACTTGTTCTACTGACAAACAGGGCACTCACGCACATACTGAAGAACATTTGCCTTGAGTACTTTCCATGCGAATCTCTCCCTAATCTGTCTATAGGTCTTGAAATACCTGGGATGTCCTGCAGTAGGTACATCATGAAAGGCTCGCATGAGAATGTTCTTCACCACTGATCCTGGGATCAAATAAACCCTGCTCTTGTAAATGATCAAATCATTCACAAGAGTATATCTAGTGTCAACCATCGATCCCTCAACAATTCTGGATGCCCATGTATCCTTGGCATACTCTACCACAATCATATGTCACCAATCCTCTGTAATGTGGACCATAGTACTCAAATACAGCCTGCGTGAAAGAGCATCGGCCACTACATTCTGGGTACCCTTGATGAAATAAATGTCAAAGTCATATGCCTGTAATTTGCTCACCCACTTCTGATAACAATTATTGAGGTCTCACTGCCCCAAGAAATGTCTCAAATTGTTGTGGTCCGTTTTGATACAAAATGTGTTGCCCACGAGATATTGCCTAAATTTTGCCAAGGCATGCATGATAGCAAGCATCTCCTTATCATAAATGTTGTACAGTCTCTCTGGTCCCCTGAGCTTATGGTTCTCATATACTATGGGGTGCTTGTCCTGCATAAGCACTGCTCCAATTCCCTTGCCTGAAGCATCGCACTGAAGCTCAAAAGGATTCAAAAAATCAGGTAGTGCCAATACTAGGCACGTAGTCATCAACTCTTTAAACCTCATGAAACACTCCTGTGCTTCAGGTGTCCAACAAAAAGCACCCTTTTTCATCAAATCCATCATAGGGGTTGCATGTCATGAATAACCATTCACGAATCTACGATAAAACCCACACAAACCTAGAAATCCCCGTAGCTATGTCAGGTTTGCCAGAATAGGCCAGTCTATGATAGCGCGGATCTTCTCAAGATCCATTCGCACTCCCCCTGCACTGATAATATGACCCAAATATAACAATTTGTTCATCCCTAAATCACATTTGGACTCCTTGGTGTACAAGGACTCCCTCTCCAAGATGCTGAGTACAGTCTCCAGATGAGCCAAATGTTCCTACCAAGTCTTGGTGGATATAAGAATGTCATCAAAAAAACAAGTACAAACCTCCTCAGCAGTGAATGGAAGACTCTATTCATGGTGGACTGAAATGTCACTGGCACATTAGTGAGCCCAAATGGCATCACTACAAACTCATAGTGTCCACAATGGCAATGGAAGGCTATTTTCTCAACGTCCTACTCATGAACCCTGATCTGATGATACCCTGATCTTAAGTCTATCTTCGTGAAGTAGTGTGCACCATGGAGCTCATCAATAAGCTCATCGATATGAGGTATTGGATACCTGTTCTTAATGGTTCTCTTATTTAGGGATCTGTAGTCAATGCACATCCGTAGGGTGCCATCCTTCTTCTTCACTAGAATAACTGAAGAAGTGAATGGTGATTTGCTAGGCCGAATGTGACCCATAGCAAGTAACTCCTTAATTATTTTTTCAATCTCATCCTTCAACCACTTAGGATGTCGATAAGGAGTAATCATAATGGGCTTAGCGCCCTCCTCAAGCTTAATAATGTGCTCAATGCCCCTGTCTGGAGGTCTCCCTAGTGGAATATCACTAAATGCCTTATCATGCTTGACTCTCAACTGTTGAATGTCAGGATGATACTCAGTCTTCTGCTGTCCCTCCTGTATTGGTGCTAATGTGCACTCGGCAGCCCACTCTACCATGTCATGTCGCATGAGGCCCTCCATCTGATGTAAGAAATAGTTTTGATGTTTCCATCCCGTATTGCCTTAAGAATGTGTGTCTTCCCATCAACATCAAAATGGATCTCCATGTCCTTAAGACGAAGAGTGACTACCTCAAGGGAATGAAGCCACTTCATGCCCAAGACCAAATCTATATCCCCCATGTTCACCACATAATAATCAGCCTTGAACTCGTAGTTGTTCAAGCCCAATGGGAGATCTCTAATCATCCGCTCACACCTAAGGGTGTAACCATCAGCCACCTTAACTCTAATGCCCTCGAACTCTTCTGTGGTGAGTCCATGATTCTCCACAAATATAGTATCAATAAAATTATGTGTGGCTCCCATGTCAAGAAGGGTGATGACCCTCTGTCCTACCAAAACTCCACAGAGTCTGAATGAGCCCTCCTGCTGGATGTTAGATAGGCGTGCCTCCTAAATCTATAGCTCTGACTCTGCCTCTACCTTAGGCTCTGAAGCCTCAACCTTGGGCTCCTTAGAACTCTCCTGATGTTTGAAATCTTCTGATTTTGTATCCTCATAATAAGCCCACATCACTCGATTTGCCTTGCCCTTAGGCCTCAAAGGATAATTGTGATTGGCATCATAGGGACCTTTGCAGTAGAAACAAAGCTTCTTCCTGCGTAGATCATTAAGAGCCTCTCTATCCAAAGGTGGTGCTACAGGGTTGGCCTTTGAATCATTCTTAACACCTGATTTATCTATGTTAAAACCTAGTCTTTCTCTATTTCGGTTGAAGCCCTTATTGTCCCTGAATGAAGAAGTACCTCTAGAGTTAAATCTACTGGATGGGGTTGCCATCTCCATACTATGTGCCTTCTTCATAGCTACCTGTAATGAAGGAGGATCAAAACCTTTGATCCAACCTCTCAATGGCTCTGTCAATCCCTCCATGAAGAGCACTACAAGTCACCTCTCTGAAATGTCAGGAACCATAACTGATAACTTCTGGAAGTCACCAATGTAAGACTCTAGACTACCACTCTGGCGCAACTGAGCCAACTCCCTAAAATAGGATTCCGGATCCTTCCTATCAAAATGCTCCACCAACCTATCCACAAACTCTTGATAAGATGTGATATGATCATGATGGAGTATCACCATCCCGTGGTGCCACCAATCATGAGCTACTCCCTCAAGATGTCGTGTCGCATACTTGATAGCATCTCTCTTAGCCATCAGATGCAAAGTGAGAAAATTGTCTAGCTTATTAATCCAGGACTGTGTTGTGACCTTACCACTACCGTCAAACATCACTAGTGTGAGCCTACTCGTAGCATGCTTCAGATCATTATTTTGATGTCTAGGTCTCTAATCCTGTCGCCCTCGATTATGCTCTCACCTCTATGTGATGAACTGGTCAAAACTAATCCTCTCTCTGACCTCAGGTGATAATAACTCCCACTCCTCATTCTCTGCCATAAGTGTGTCAGCGAATAGGGGATCTCCTGCTGCCTCCTCTGCTGGAGCCTCTGGTTCCTCCTGAACAAACATAGGCTGTGTAGGCCTATTAACTATCTTGGAATGGGTCAGCTGTGGTCTCTGATTAATAGTAGCACTTCTATTATCTGCTTGTTCCCCATTCTATCTAACAGGTGGGTTCATCCTCTCTACCATAGTAGTGAGTGCCTGTATCACCTGATTCATCTGTTGCTGGCCTGTAACCATAACTCAAAATAATTCTTTGGTGTCCTGATCATCATTATGCTTGTCACTCATGGTGATCAGCTGTTGTTCTAAACCCTGATCACCTTCAAGCAAAGCTCTATTGCATGTGAAATACATGTGTGGTCCCAACTCTTGTGGCTGCATAAGATTGTTAAACCTCAGGATGGCAGGATTTAGCTCTAATACCACTATAATATCCTCGGTTTCCCTTGAAATCTAAAACTAAATATTATTGAATTACTTATCTTTATTCATGCAAAATATCTTTAAATAGATAAATAAACCATAGTATAATCTCTTATTTATTCACTCAGATGGTTACAATAGATATCCTCTATCATGCATATAAAAGAATATTAAAATTTGGTCTCAATAACCTGAGTATTCCACAAACTGGGAATAAAATCTGGATCTGGTACGTCTCGGCCTACTATGTCAAAAACACAGTCACCGACGTCGGTTATACTACCACCATCAGTTTCCTGGTGTCATGAACCTGTCGACGTTGGTGAGGGGGTCGGTCGATGTTGATTGTTGTTGGTCTCTACCTGCCGATGTCAGTCTCTGTGCTTTTTGCAGATGCGTACAAATTTGTACTGATCTGTACGGACTTCGTACGGCTGCCAATATAGCACAACCTATTTGCTGGACCCCTGATCTCAAGATATATGGCTCTAATACAGAAGATCTTTATCTGTGTAATATCTGAATCAAAAACCTAATAAAATAAATACCTGTGATAACTTCTGTGTGAAGTTATCTCTCAACTTGGCAATAAATCAGCTGATATCTCACAGCCTCTGAATCACATACACTGAAGAGGGCACATTCTTCAATGTAGATAGAATAATAGAACCCTTGGCTCAGTCTTCTCAAGAAAATCCTTAACAAAATTTGTCTTCAAACAATAATCATAATTCTCCACTCTCTCCCATGAGAAACCCTTATACCCCCAAAAAAGTGTGCTTCCCCTAATTAGATTTTCTTAAATTATAATTCGGGTTTCTTAAATTAGAATTAGGGTTTTAAAATTAGACAAAAATAATTAATAATTAATATTTAATTAAAATTAGACCAAATAATTAATATTTAATTAAATCAATCAAATATTAATATCTCCCTTAATACATGTCCAAAAGAGCCCGAACGAAAGCCAACTGGAACAATTTTGCTACTCAAAGCCAAGCCAAGCTCCATCAAGACCCTTTATCCATCCCATCAGCCTACGAGGGTCACATAATAGGCTAATCATCCCCTCGAAAAGATGTCAACTAGAAGGGGACATGACAGAATCCAATAAAATAGATAAGAACTTCTGCAACTACATAACATCAGTAGTGACAATCAGTGATAATAGTATATCATTGTGGCTCCCTATAAAATGAGTCCCTACAACCATAGTATAAAAATACCAATTAGTTTCTTGTATATCCTGATCAGCCATATCCTCCAATAATATAAATCTCTACCCAAAAATAGGTAGTTTTAAGATCCTATACACATCCTCCAAGATAACAATCATCTCCCCATTAGGTAACTAGAAAATGTGGGTATCTACATCCTATCTCTCACATAGTGTAGTCATCATGTGTTTAACCTAGTACATCAGATCTAGGAATGCCACATGATTTAGACCCACTTTCTATAGCATATCCATCTCGGTGTCAGTCAGGGGAAGACCCCATAAGATCTCCATTTAGCCAATCCATAACCCTCTCATACATGCATCAACTTACAAAAATATAAAAAAATTGGCACTAACAACACAAAATATCAAACTAATAGATAACAACATGCAACAAAATCTAGTCATAAATCACTAGCATCATAAAATAGGCCTACTAGACACTAGTGATACATACAATATAATAGCACTGGATAGTAATACCATATCCTAGACACTAGTGTCAGGTCTTGGATAGAACACCAATATCAGGATAGAAGTGCCACTTTTCCAAAATAGATCCTAAACTATCATATTTTTAATAAAAATAGTAAAAAATGCATTACAAATGATAACAATAAGAAAATGTATGGGCTCCTTACCAGGGTAACCGCTTCCCCAACCTAGATAAGTGCCTTCACCTCCTCATATCGATTCAAATTCATTCCTCATTTCTTTGGCATATTCTCTAGCTTAGATAAATAATTACTCTCAACTCAAATGATTCAAATTAATTGTAAATCTAATCAAATAACCTATTTAAGTCATATTTACTAAATGTCACCTTATTAAGGTTGACCTTGTACCCTAATTTCACCAACTAATACTAACTTCTTACTAGTGTGATATCTAGAGAACTATAAATTTGATTTACAAATTGTTTCTTGAATGTAGGGCTTGACATCAATGTGCCTCACCCTATAATGTTTAATCCAATATCATAATCATATTTAACTCTAAAAAATGAAGAAAAATGATATTACCATAATAAACTCAATATCAACAAAACATTTATCCCATTACCAATTTCAATAATCAACTCCATCACAATGAACAAGTTATTCAAACTTAAAACAACATTACACCCACTAATTAATACCAACATATATTATCATTACCACTTTTGGTTATACACGCTTGCCTACATCTCAGATATCTCACCAAAAGGGGGAAAATACACATAAATTACTTTAGGCATACAAATATTATGATGCATAGGTCTACTTAGATATAGATATTTAGGCACACGAGTTCACTCAAATATATCTATTCAAACACATAGGTCTCCTTAGATATACAGGTTCACTCAAATAACTTTTTAGCCACATAGGTCCACCTAGATATAAATATTCAAACACATAGGTCTACCCAGATACATCTATTTAGATGTATAGGTCTACTCAAATACATAAGTTCATGCAAATATATAGTTTTATGTAGATATGTATTTTTATCTCATATATATAGGTTCAGTCAGATACAACTATTCAGACAAATAGGTCTACGTAGATATAGATATTCAGACACATAGGTCTACCCAAATACAACTATTTAGATGCACAGGTCTACTCAAATATATAGGTTTATGTATTTATATAATTTGACATAGATATATAGTTTTGAATCAGATATACAAGTTCACTTAGATGTACATATGTTTAGATACACATATACAATACTTAGATATCAGGATTGGGGGCATGATGCAAATCACACATCCTTGATCTCTATTTTTAGATTTCCAGGTTATACTGAGGCTCATCACCAATTTATCACTAAGTTTTCACCAATTGGGGTCACATGACCATCTATAGCAGTTGATCTATAGTCTTCCACCAGACCCAATTTACATAACTAGATTTAGTTTAGATATCAGAGTTGGGGCAAGAAAGATTTATTTCTCCACACATTTATTTTACATACAAAGATTCAGTTCAAATGTCAGAGTTAGGGAAAACAAGCCTTGTTTCTCCACATATTCATTTTACATACTTATATTCAATACAAATATCAAGGTGGGGGGAAAACAAGGTTTTGTTCCTCATGATTTAGTGCACCATTCAGATTCAATGTAGAGGACATCCACACTATGGAGTTCCTCTTCACATATTTCACTTCAGCTCCTATCCACTTCTCTAGCCAAGAAGTGGACCATGTCTAGAACAAATCCACTCAAGTACAAGTATGCATTACTCTTTTTATTTTACTTTAGTACTTTCATTTTATTACATTATTAAAATAAAATGGGGGTAAATGTATACACCTTAATTTGGTCAAGCAACCATAAGTACTATGTCTTTTGTTGCTCTTTCACATGAAGGTCTTATTAATGAATGCATTCTTTATTCACATGGTCATTTTGGGTCTTTTGATCTTCTTTATATCTTATATTCCCCATTTTTTGCACCATTAATGGTCTTTAGTCACCACCTCCCAGTCACAAGGTTCCCTAACCTATCCTTCTTGGTCTTAGCTTTATTTTTAGGCATTAGGACACTTGTGTCATTTTTAAGATAATAGCACCATGTGGCGCTAGTGTCCAATTATGGCTCTAGTGTTTCATGATCATTTTTTCCCGTGTTTGGGTCCTAACCCTACCTTGAGCCTTCTCTTATTTTTTATCCCTCTTTTACAACTTGTCATCCAATGAACAAGGTTTTATATTCAAATCAAAGTTATTTCTATATAAATAGCCTCACAAGGCATTTTACATCTAGAACTTACTATTTTGGCATATAAATACATAAAATCAATCAATAGTACAGTTCAATACTCTACATACTACTCAGCTATCACATCTAGACATTGGATGCTTGATCAAATAAGGACCTAAGAAAAAGTCATTCTAGCATACTGTGTAAGTTGATTATGCACATTCCCTAATGAAGAACTACATGCAATCTAAGACCCTTAACATTAGGGTTAATGTAGGTAGTGGCCAAGACAATAGGGGTTCTACTCTATGCGATTGTAACATCTCACAAACTAGTTTTTCATTCCTTTTACTTTTGATCTAGTTGTTGTTTCATGTGTGCAAGTACTCATTAGGGTTTTAGAAGAATTAGGCTAAAATAGTGACACAAAAGAACTCTTGAAAGACACTAAACTACCTATAAGACCCTTATAAGCTCCTATAGTTTCTCTAAAATTTCTAGACAGCTCCTCCAAGAGGGACACTAGCACTATAATTGGACACTAGTGCCACATGGTGCTACTATCCTAATATTGGAGCTACTATCTGAGACCAAATTTTAGCTAAAATCATAGAATGGGAGGTGTCTACTTATTTTTTCTAGTGTATTTCAGCCTTCTGATCTGCATAAATACCTTTTTATCCTAGATAATTACTCATTCTCTCTATTATTTTTAATCTAGGAAAGGTTTGTCAAATTAGTTATTTCTAGTTTTCATTCTAGATTATTGTTATACTCAACCCTTTAACAACATAGGATTTACATTCACTAAGTCCTAAAAGGTTAAAACATGGTTCATTTTGAATATTTTTGATTAATTTATTACGATTTTGAAGTTGAAATATTATATTACCATGTTCATATATAAGGGAGGTTGGGGCCACTTGGATTTTTCACTCCTAACTAAATGTGTTGAGGACACTTTTGCATTTGCATCATCTGGTTGGCATAATTAATTTTGAAGGTAGTCATCTAATTCATGGCTTGCAACAAGATTTGATAAGTATTTATAGCTTGTTATCTATAGGTATAATCTTGAGTAGTTTGATATACACTCGTTGTAACATTAATATAAATATTAGCATGTTCACTTTGTGTAGGCCCACTATAGGAAATAACCTCCATGTTAGTAGCAATACTAGGTGTGATAAAGGAAGAAGGAAGGGGGTAAGTCATGTAGTGACTTCCCCAAGTTTCATAGAAAAGCTAGGAGTAAGGGAAGGAGGAAACTCCACATGAAGTGCCCTCATGAGGTGGTAGACCACTATCAATATGGGCACATCCCATGCATAACATAATACACTTATAACTTATTTTCATGTGCATAACTCATATCTCCTATGCACTCCTATTCATGAAGCTTTCTCAAACTCATATGCATAAGTCTCATGCTTGTTTGTAGACTTATGTGTATACATCAACATGGATCATATCCTATGCACTCCTCAACTCACAACCATGCATGACTCACTAGCACCTATTCACAGACTCACATTCTCACACTTGTCTTCTCTCTAAGCACATCCATGTGTAAGCTTCCTTTGACTATGTGGCTTGTTAGGTGGCATTTTATAGATAAGAATTTGTTAGTTAGGATTGTTAGTTTCCACCAACTTGGAAGTTTCAACCATCCCCAAAAAAAAAATGAAATGAGTTGTAATCATCTTCTTTATAATCAACAATCAGTTGTAACTACTCATGTATTATTCTTGTATAAATAAATAACTTATGCATCCATCCAAGGGTGGATGTAATATGCAGTCATAACATAGATATCAAAATTTGTATTTATACTCTATAATACACACACTATATCCCATTGAACCATTTCCCCTATTCTTTCTTACTGAATAGAAGTTGCATTTTCTATAAGTTAAACTTCCACTCCATTGAATGTGTATTGATTATTTTATCTAAATACATCTTTGTGTATTCACTATACACAAATAAAATTGGTTATCCCCCATACATTTGGTCTTGGGCTCAGTGGTGCAAATAATTGATATCAGAGTAAACAAATCTACCTTTCTATACTCATACACACACGAGCACAACTAGAGAGAGAAGGTCTATTAGTCAGTTTTGTCTCAAAATACCTAAAAGAACACCATAGAAATAACAAGATGGATAATTCCTAAAATTAACTTGAGGTATCCCCATAAGCTTGAAGCTTATTTTTGATGCATTGGAGGCATAATGCACCTAACATTTTGGTCAATTATGCAATTTTGTGATACATCTCAACCTAACACCCTCCACTACACCTCCATAGTACACTCAATAATTATTTTAGCAATAAGCCCCTTCAAGGTAAAAGTCAATCTTGAAATCCCTTTATTCAAAGAAAATATCGATGCCAAAGCATTGGATGCTTAGATTCAAAAACTCAAGGCATACTTCCCAGTCAATTATTTCACTGATGCTAAGAATATTACCTTCACCATGTTAAAGATGTCCATTTTAGTTGTTTAATGATGGGAGAACTTTAGTATGTAGTGTGCATAAGATTATGTTCTAATCAAGCCTTGTAAGACCTTTGTCGATGCTCTAAAGGAGGAATACTACCCTCTCTATCATTTTGAATATGGATAAATCAAGTTCTAAAAATTGTGCCAGTGTAAAGATAAGTCAGTGCAAGACTACACGAATGTATTCCATGACTACTCTACAAGCCTGCAAGAGAACTTGAGTGAACAACATAAGATGATGAAGAACATCAATAGACTCTCACATTATATATGTGTGAAGTTGGAATTTTTGACTTCTAACACTCTGGGATAAGCCAATTGTAACACCACCAAGATTGAATCCAAGGTGAAGATGAAACAACATCTCACCTCTTCATCCAACACCACACACAATAGTTAGCCCTTGTAAAATTCTTCATCGTAGACTTATGCATAGAAGCAAAGCACTTCTCATAAAGGATAACAATGTCAGAAGACTGCATATAACTCAAAGGCTCATATGCCTTCTACTTCAGACAAAAGAAAGACGTAGTTATTAATTGAAAGAGATAATGCACTATCATATTCAAACACATATTTATTAAACACACTATATTATATTCAACATATTATGAAAACAATACATAGGCTATTATATAGCCATAGCAATAACAAAATAACTTCCTATTAAATAGGAAGGTACAATAACAAATGACCCAGTTTAGAGTCATGGGTATAAAAACTAACCACTAAAGCAAACTAACATAGGTAATATTATAATTACTAATTATTGTAGTAAATCTACTCATGTGAATACTAATTTTTCCTAATATTCCCTGCCTGCTGCCCCCTCCCCCACCCCCCCGCTCTTCATTTTTTACACAGTAGAACACATCTCATTCTCAAACTACAATGTGCCACCAACGAAGTTGATCTCGTGATCTTGATCCAAAATAAAAGTCGCCCCTCATCAAACTTCCATGGTTTTCAATAGGTTTACCATAAACCTAGACATGAATAGGGGTCCTTCAATCTATTCACCTCATTTATTTTTTAGATCACAACCAACATTTTCAATAACCATGAATGTTACATTCATTCTTGATCAGTACTCTAATATGTTTTTACATCAAGGGATTACATAGGAATACCTCAAATATTCAAGTGAACAATAATGCCTGTGTTCTTATTATAAACACACTAAAAAAAGAAATGTAATTACAACACCACACAATGAAAATAAATGTCACCAAATCATAAGTTCGGCCCCATCATTAATTACTAAAGAGAGGTTGTTAAAATGTCTCCTTCCTCCGTTGCCTCCGACTTCCTTTGTGCCTTTGCTTACTCATCAATTTTTTGCGTTGAGACTCAATAGCATGTCATTTTTAACAAATAACCCTTCCCGTCGTGCCCCGTCACCCTTTGTCACACCTCCCTCCCCCACCACCCATAAACACACATAACTGATACATTTGACTCAGGATGTCAGGGTCATGATAATACGTCCTTTACATAAGATGGAATTTTTGACTATGACCATCAACATTGAATATCGACATTCATTGATAAATTTTGATAATGATTCCAAATCTAAATTTTGAAAATACATTAAAATATTAATGATTTTGCATCAAAATAAAAATGAATAACCTTAAGCAAGTAATAAACTCTAAAGAAAGGTTACCCGATGGAAATGGATGGCATTTAAGACCAAAATAAATTTTGCAGCGCACCATAAAGGACTGTCCACGGGATTTGAATAGTCCACATGAGGATTATACTTTGGAGATTTAAATATGATAGACTTGAATATGATAGAAGGCAAAATGAATATGCAAAGAGCGTAAATGATGGCAGGCATGGAGAATGGGTTGCATCCAGATTCAACGTAGAGATATAGAGATTTAGCTCACAGTTAATGCATATAGGAAGACAACAAACTCCCATGCTGATGTCGGATAGAGACACGGCTAGGCGATTAGGATGGAAATGTCATCAGGTCTGCTAAAATGCAAATGAAATCAGGCATGGATAAATGAATAGATATGACAATAAGTTTGATTATCCTGGATCAGGGAAGTGCATGCTCAGATTTTAGATGTCAGATTCAGAGATAGAACTCTGAAGTAGAACCCTGTAGAGATGAACTGGAGGACAACTCAAAGGCAAGCGCAATGAATGTAATATGGATACAGATCTGTAGAATGCAAGAAAGAGATAATGTCTGTGACACCGTTTAAATCTACACGCCAACACAAAATAAAAGATTGAATGGAAACTATTTTAAAATAAATTTATAAAACTCTAGCGGATTTCGATTCCCATGAATAGGGCGATCGTCATAATAATAAGGTTTCCCCTTCATATTTTATCAACAATCCATTACACCCATGCTCAGATACCATTATTATTAATTGAAAGAGCTTATGCACTATTAGAGTTGAACACAGATAGATTATACACACTAGATTATATTTAACATATTATGAAAATAATATAGAGGCTATATATTATGAAAATAATATATATAGCTGTTATATAGTTATAGTAATAACCAAACAACTTCCTCCTAAATAAGAAGTCATAATAACAAATGACCCAATATAGAGTCACACGCATAACAAACTAACCTAGGTAATATCATAATTACTAATTACCATAGTAAATCTACTCATGTGAATACTAACTTTTCCTAATAGAAGTCTGGTAATAAGTGGTGTCATCATCATTACTCATCCACCCAAGATGACTCTAAATGTCATGTGTACCAATACTTTCTCACAGAATCGGCATAAGGACCTTCATCACTCAACAACACTGATCTAGATGCCTCTTGTCAAAGCACCAGTACCTTTGCAATCAAAATCTATAAGGAGTGTGAGCATCTTTTCCACCCCAAATTCTAGGTGAAGGATCAAACTCTTCGTGTCATCATCGATAATAGTAGTCAAAACATCATTGCGTAATCCATAGCAAAGTGCCTTGGTCTTGCCATTATCATGCATTCCAAGCCATATTCACTAAGGTGGATTCAATATGAGAAGGATATGCAGGTCTAGTGACAGTGCACTTTCTAGTACAAATTCAAGTCTATAGAGGATAACATCACTTATGACAATGCACCTTTGGAGGTCTGTGACATCCTATTATGAAGACTATATTCTTACAACTATGAAGCTACATATCAATCTAAGCCATAACATTGGATTATTAATGCACAAGATCGCTCATAAAACCTCTTTGAATTAGTGTTGACGACCAAAATTGCCTTAGTCTATGCCAATCAATTCCACAAAATTATGTCATACATGAATAAGTTCGTGTTATTCATAGTTTACCCTGATACACCTATACGAAAATGAAGCACATTATAGTAGCATGCACCATGTATAAAACATCATAGTAGAAATAGCTTGACAAGTTATTAAAGAAACATAACAAAGTCTTTGTAGAGATTGAAGTCCTTCCAACACACTACATAATAATGCACTACATCAAGTTGGTTCTTGGATCCCATCTTCCAAACATCCCATTGTATCATAAATCATTTTTTGAGAATGATGAAATTTGGTGTCAAATACAAGAGCTCCTCGATCAAAGAAATATTAGGCCTAGACCTTCTCCTTGTAGGAGACAAATAGTCCTAACACCCAAGAAGGATGGGTCATGGAATCCCTATATAATCTAATGCACACTCAAAAAAATAAAGATGAAGAATCAGTGCCTATTGTCATTTATTAATGACCTCTTGGACTAGCTCCAAAACACACATTACTTCACCAAGAATGAATTGAATTTAGGTTACCATCAGGTTTCATTTCATCTTGAATACATTCTAAAGACAACATTCAAGACATGGGATGGATTTTATTAATGGTTGGTCATGCCTTAGGACTAACCAATGCACTATCCACATTTATGCACTCGATGGATGATCTACTCTAGTCCTTTCTCAACTATTTCATCATCATTTACTTGGATGACATTCTCATATTTAGCAAGATTTGGGAGCAACACATGGAAAATGTCACACATGTCTTAGATACCTTGAATCAACATAAGTTACAATTCAATTTAATAAAGTGTAAATTTGGCATTACACAAATTTAGTACTTGGGTTATGTCATTGACCATGTAAGGATTCATGCAGACCCAAATAAGATCAAAGTGAACCATTATTTATCTACTCTATACAATATCACATAATTGAGGAGTTTTCTTGGGATCTCTAACTTTTAATGCAAGTTTGTCCTTAGTTTTTTGAACATCTCTTGGTCTCTTAACTAGATAACATGTGCAAAATCTAAGTTTGATTAGACTCATACATAAAAATACTATTTTCAGGTACTCAAGTAATACCTTTGCACAATGCCTATTCTTGTAATACCCAACATTGTGCATTTATTAGAGATTCACACTGATGTATCTGGATATACACTCGATGTAATACTCATGCATCATGGACATCCAATCGCATACCACTCAAAGGTGTTTAATGAAATGGTGCAAAGGTACTCCACCTATGATAAATAATTTTAGGTTATTTTTAAATCAATCAAGTAATGGTGTCATTACATTCGAGGGAAGTACATAGTTATTCATTTTGATCAGAATCCACTTAAGTTACTATAGATACAGATCAAGATGGAGAATTCACATCACATGAAATGGATGGCTTACATGCAACAATTACATAGCATGATCAATCACAAGAAAGGGAAGGACAACAAGGCAATATATTGCCTTAGTTGGCATTCGGTTCACAAACTTATCACAATGTTGGATACATGCAGTCACAACTTCATAGATTGGGTATCCCTCTAATAAAATTATCAGGACTTCATATATACTTACACCATCCTTGCACAAGGTAAATAACTTCTATAGTTATACTTGTCTGACTAGCTTCTCGACAAGTTTTGGCATCTATGTGTTCTTAAAGGCACACCTCACCAACTACTCATTTGGAAGGCACATTATGATAATACCTTAGGACACTTTGGCATGGAAATGACTCTAGCCACATTGCAGTTTCACTTCTACTAGTCTCGCATGTGCATAGATGTGGAGTGCCACATCAAGTCCTGTATTCCTTGTTGTATTACCAAGCTCATGAATAAGAAGCTAGGAATAAGCACACCTATATTGGTTCCTTCCAGACCATGGGAATTTATCATCATGGATTTCATGACTAGGTTGTCTATGACTAACTTCTAGCATGATGTTATGTTTTTTGTAATGGATATATTTTTAACTATGGGTATCATGATCACTTTCAAGAAAGACATTGATGTAGTTAGAACTGTGTAGACCTTCTTCAACCATGTTTGAATTCACTTTAGACTTATAACATCCATCGTCTCTACCTAATATCATACTATTTTTTATTCATTTTTGGTAAACATTATGGTAATTAATGGGAACACAACTGGACCGGTTGACAACATTTCATCCACAAACAGATGGACAAATAGAAGTTTTCAATCACACACTTTTTTATTCTTTATAAATGTACAATTGTATGCATGTTTGCACCTGGGATTAAAATATTTTGTACATTCTGATGCAGGGTCCTAATACTTACAAAATTTATTTACCTATTCTTGGCTCTGACATTTTTCTTCATCCTCATTCTGATCTCTAACTTTGTTTGTCTTTTGTAGGTGCTATGCTTTTCTTTGACTCCTCATATAATTCTTCACTACACTAGGCTGTTAAGCCTCCTTATTAGTTAGTCCTTATTCACTCTCTCTAAGAAACATTCTCTATATCATTTCCCTTTTTATCAATCTCATCCTTTTAATAAACACATCATCCTCTTCTTGTCTAATTTTTATAACCACATTCTCCATTCTTGACTCCAACTTGCTCAACCTCATATAGCTTCATAAGCACCAAAGTCTAATCCATGATTTAAGTGTTTTTGGTCTCCACCATTAGGTATCTCATGTAAATTCCTATACCTATTCTAACCTCCATACACATCCTATCCAATAATACAATCTACAAACAATAACTCTTTAACAATCTGCCCTTTCCTTCTTTAGGCCTCTTTCTCTAGTAATCCCATTTAGGCACAAATCTAGATGGTTTTAACAATACATATAGGTTATAGGAAAAATAAGTGTATTTTTAGACACCCATTATCCTTATTCAATTCCACCTAAAGTTTCAAGGTTTAACTCCCAAGGTATACCACCTAACTTAACACCCTTTTCTCAATTAAGTCTCTTTAGACCTATTATAAGCACACATTTCAAGAAACCATATTTTACATCATAAAACCAACCTAAAACCTTCCCCATGCTCAATATCACATCAAAACATCATGTATTACAAAGTTTCATGATTTTGGGCTAGATAAAAATAAAGTTGTACAAGTTTCCTTCTCAAACCCTAAGTCTTGGTCTACATACAAGCCTGTGTAAGACAAGAGAATTATAAAAGTATTTTTTTATTTATTTTAAGACAATTCAAAAACAATCAACACCTATATAATGTCTTTCAAACCTCTCTTAAACTTTTACAACAACCATTTCATCTTGGACAATCATAAAAATATTTCAAATACAATGATACAATTTTTGATTGCTTTTCTTAGGACTATGTTAATGAAATGGAAAATTTAGAGACTCACTTGGAAATCCTAAATGAAAAAAATATGTATTTGGGTCTTTACCACATTTTTACAACCTCTTCAATTATTTTCAATTCTTTAACAATCAATGCCATGCTCCTAAATACATCTTTACATAATTTTGGGAACACCCTTTTAGATTGTCAACTTATATGAAGATTATCCTTTATAATTTGATTTAAGAGTTTATGATAATCATTCCAAGGACAATAAGTATCAATAATAAACCCTATACTTAATTTTAAGACTCACACAACTCAGTAACTATCTAATAACCATAAATAGCCATCACTTTCTTGTCATCCTAGACTGTGTATACTCAGACTTCTTGCATGGCTTGAACTGTATTGTAATGTGCATCACCTTATATCCTAAAAATCAATGGAAAAGGTACTAAATAGAGACAATATATTATTTTATTAAGTCACACATCTCAAAAATATCCATTAGAAACTTTACAATATATAGTTTTTATTCATTTCCTAGTAAGAATTTACACAAAACCTTCACTTATAGTAGAACAAAGTTTTTCAAGCTCTGTTCATTATATTTTTTTAGATTTCTTGAGGTTATCCATCCTCTATCCCTATATACTTATAACCTATACACCCACATATAAATCACACTCCTCTCAACATACATTTATATTCTTATTATTATGCAAACAAACTCCTATTCTTTGCAACCCATGTTGAATGGCAGTTATAAAATTCTAGATTCTTAGATTTACCTTTCTTGTACAAGTGTTTCAAATTATAAAAAAATTCAATAACCTCATAGTACATATTTATACCCATTAACAACATTCATAATCATTATATTTTATACATGACTCTAAAACACCCCACAAATCTAGTCTAGAAATTCAAATTTTAAATTCTTAATTTTGGTGGGAAAATTAAGAAGGCCTAGAAACATAGTAATTCAAAGACTCTTGATGAATCCAATGCCCCCATTAGGACCGTATAAGACATATATCACCCTAATAAGACCAAAAATGAACATATGAAACTTATTAAAGGCACTACACATCATATTACATTATGATGCTCTGCATCATACTCCCCATGTGGGGAAATTTGAGTTCCTGCTCAAATATGCCTTGTACACATTCCTCGTTGCTTTATAATTATTTATATTATGATCCTTTTAAATCTCTTGATTCTAATCCTCTTTTATTTTTCATTCCTCCTCAGATGGTTCTTGCATATTGGTCTTCTTGTCTTGTCTAGTCTCTTTGTACACTCATCTTCTATCTCTGTGAGGTGTATGCCCTGTTGCAACTCCTTGTATACTTCATATTCTATTTCCTCCATCTATAAATTCTCTCTATAATATTTTTCCTCCCAGGTCTGATCCTCATTCGTCACTCATATATCTATTACATAGCTTCCTTCTACATTTGTCATGCTTGGTTCATGTACTCTTTGTTGGTTTATCTTATTAACAATGCTTCCTTCTTCATTCTCGTGTTCTAATGGATTTTTAGGAATATTCAACTTTTTTATGCTCTCCTTGATATCTTATTTGGCTACCTCTTTATGACACTTCACCTTCTTATGGTGAGTCTCCTCATTGCTTTGCTCATCTTATAATGGCATCTCATTTTCCAATTTAGGTTCATCATCCCACAACACTACTTGGAAACTTCTCAACTTACTAACATTAGGCATACCTTCAAATAATATATCTAAAACATTACCAATTGAATAGACCACTTTCTTACCTTTTTCTTTATTCTTTTGCTTTCTCTCTAGCTTGCTTGCTTATGGCTCTCCTTCCATGAGCCTTTTTTCTTCACCTCTTGACTTTCTTCTTGGATTGGTTTTTCGGCTAACGTTTCCCTCTCTATTTTCTCTCCATAATAACTTGTTATCATTCCTTTATTTATTCTCCTTAGGACTAATCTTGTCTTCCTCCCAACATTCATTTTTCCTCCAATCAACTCTTTTGTGA
Source organism: Torreya grandis (assembly GCA_037957365.1). Taxonomy (NCBI): domain Eukaryota; kingdom Viridiplantae; phylum Streptophyta; class Pinopsida; order Cupressales; family Taxaceae; genus Torreya; species Torreya grandis. The sequence goes on from JARHVA010001366.1 coordinate 2,346,386, forward strand.
GGATCATGGCTTTCCTCCTCTTTCCTTAGATATATCATGAGCTCTAGTGTTTCATTATTTCTTTTCTCCATGTGATCATGGAGTGACTCCTTCTCTTTCATCATCATGCATGCACCATCTTAGTTATTACCTATCAAATGAGTTTCATGAGACTTGTAGTCTCTTCAAGGACCTCATTGTCTTGTTCAATTTTTCTTGTTATTTCATGCTTCTTCCAAGCTTCTCTAGGTTGCTCTCTCATCTTCTTGAGTTCCTTAACTTATATGTTAAGATCTTTATTTGCATCATCATCTTCCCATACTTATTATTTGATCAACTCATATGATCCCATACTCAACTTAATTTGGATAGTTTCTTTTTTTGCATCACCTTGCTCATCTTCTTGGCTATAATTCATGACTTGATTTTGATTGGTTACCTTTGTATGACCTGTAAATTCATCTTCAACACCTTCTATATCATTTTCCTAATTCAAAATATTTACTAGCTCCAACTCAACTACTAGGATGTCTTCCTCATCACCTATGAGGTCTAATAAATTGGTTCTTGCATAGTTTTCTCCACATCCTTCATTATTCCATGGTATACTCAATCATCTGCTATTTTCCAACTTCATCTTCTTCTACATATTATAAAATGACTTGTTTTTGGGTCTCATACTGCATTATAGTCAAATTAGACTCATTTTTTGTTGTATATCAAGCTTTACAAGTACTTTATGAGGTGCTTCAACTTCATCTTTTCTTTTCATGAGCCTATGCATCAATTCCATTATTTCCTTATACAAGATATCATCATCAGTTATCATATCAATATATTCATCATAAAAAATAGCATTGAAAACCAAACCTTTAGACCATTTAACCTATTCAACTTATTTTTTATTCAAATCTTTCTCTCTCTCTTTTATGCCTTCCATAAGGCATTATTCTTCTTGAAGATCCTGATCTCCAAGTAATTATCCTTTTTCAAGGTAGCAAATCATTGCACCTCTATATGTTGTTTCCCAAGCAGCTTCTTCTTCAACATAAGAATGTTTCTCATGCTTGTTCTCCTTCATTATTTCAACTTTGATTTCTTCAACATGGAATTATTCCTCCTCCACTCTTGTACCTACATGCACACATGATAATAAATATTTAGATGTAAAATATTTAGGCTATCCTACCTCCATATTGTCCTTCTTAGGTTGTTTTGCCTCTATGACTATCTCATTCTCCTTAAGGTGATGCTCACCTTCCTCATGTTAATTGATCATAAACTTCTTCATCTCCTCCTTGAGTTACCTACATATCAACTTCTTATTCTTCTCATGATCCCTCATGACCATATTTCTTCTTTTCTCCATGATTAGCCTTATAGGACATTTGACCCTCTTCTTGTTCATAACTCAGCCATACCATTGGCTCTCTTATTCTTGCATGAGCTCCACCAAGAGATTTATCCTCTCTAACCTTTGATGTATCTCACTCATATCCTCTTCAACCACCAACCCTTTTCCCTTGGTGTGTTCATTCCTCTTTCTCCCATTGTGGTAGTCTACTTTAGCCAAGCCCTTCCTCTCCTTTGCCTTTTCTATATTCATATTCTCACAAGAAAGTAAATTTCACCTTGATTTGATGTCCCAACCTTTACCTAGTCTATTTACTTTTATCTAAGGCTTTTTCACCTTGGAACCATAACTCACACTTTGCATCTCTCTCTCTTTCTTATTCTTATCTTGAGATTTTTATATCTCTCTTCTTAGGTTTTATTTACCACAACTCTTTAACTCTTTCTCTTGTTGTAATCCTGCAATTTAGCTTCATGCAATCTCCATTTACAAACTTTAACAATCTCATAGAAAAATTTAACATTCAAAAACATAAACTAATCCAAGAGCTTACTCGATCTGATTTAACTTGACGTAGAGGTTTGATGCCTACAACCTTTATTTACCTAATTCTGGATCTAACTTTGTTTGCCTTTTGCATGTATTGTGCTTATCTTTGACTCCTTGTCCAAATTTTCACCACACTAAGCTCTCAAGCCTCCTTCTTAGTTATTTATTTTTCAATCTCTCCAAGACACATCCTCTCTATAATGTACTTTATTATCAATCTCATCCTTCTAGTACACACATCATCCTCTTCTTGTAAAAATTTCATAACCTCATTTTCCATTCTCGACTCCAACATGTTTAACCTCATATAGTTTTATAGGTACCAAATCCTAATCCATGATTCAAGGGTTTTGTGTCTTCACAATTTTGGTTACCATGGCCATTCATATTCCTATTTTAACCCCCATACACATATAATCCAATAATACAATCTAAAAATAATAACTCTTTAACAATCTGCCCTTTCCTTCTTTAGGCCTCTTTCTCAAGTAACCCTATTTAGGCATAAATCTAGATGGTTTGAACAATAAATAGAGGTTACATGTAAAATAAGGATATTTTTAGACACCCATTATCCTTATTAAACTTCACATAACCCAAGGTATACCACCTAACTTAACACCCCCTTCTCTCAATTAAGTCACTTTAGACCTATTATAAGCACATGGTTCAATAAATAGTATTTTATAGTATATAATCAGCCTAAAACCTCCTCTATACTATAGATCACATCAAAAAACCATGTATTATAAATATTCAGTAATTTTTTCTAGATGAAAATAAAGTTATGCAAGTTTCTTCTCAAACCCTAGGTCTTGGTCTACACATAGGCCAGTGTAGGCTGAGAGCATAATAAAAGGATTTTTTTTTTAAATTTTAAGACACATAAAACACATCTAAAATGTATTAAAAACATTTATTAAACTCTTTCAATACATAATTGGTCTTATTCAATCCTAAAAAGGTTTCAACATGTAATGATACTATTTTCTGAATGCTTTTCTTAGGACTATGCTGACAAAATGGAAGATTTGGAGATTCACTTGGCACTCCTAAATGGAATAAAGATTTATTTGGGTATGTAAAAAAAAAATTAAAACCTCTCCAATTAATTTAAATTCTTTAAAAATCAATGCCATCCTCCTACATACATCTTTACACAACTATGGGAACTCCTTTCTAGACTGTGTCAACTTATACAAATATTAGCATTTAGAATTTGATTTAAAAGTTTATGATAAGAATTAAAAGGATAATAAGTTTAAATACTAAATCCTATATTTATTTTTAATACTCACACAACTCAATAAATATTTAATAAGCATCAACAAACATCACTTTCTTATTATCCTAGACTATGTATACTCAGACTTTTTGTATGGTTGAATTATATTGTATTGTGCATCACCTTCTATACTAAAAAATAACTGGAAAAGGTACTAAATATAGAAAATATATCATTTTAATAACTCATTAATTCAAAAATATCCATTATAAACTTGATAAGATATAGTTTTCATTCATTTCCTAGTAAGAAATTACACATAACCTTCACTTACAGCAGAATAGATTTTTTCAAGATCTGTTAATTATATTTTTTATAATTTATTGAGGTCATAAATAATATATAACTATATAATTATAGCATATACACCTACATAAAACTCACACTCATCTCAAATTTCATTCTATTCTTCTTATTATGCAAACACACTCCTATTCTTCCCAACCCATGTTGAATGGTAGTTACAAAATTCTAGATTCTTGGCTTTACATTTATTGTACAAGTTTTGAACATTGGAAAAAAATTAAATAACCTATTAATACATATTTATATCCATTATAAACATTCATAATCATTTTATTTCACAAAATACTTTAAAACACCCCACAAAGCTAGTCTAGAAATTCAATTTTTTAAATTCTTGATTTTGGCAGGAAAATCAAGAAGGCCTAAAAACACACTAATTCAAAGACTATAAATGATTCCAATACCCCATTAGTACCATTTAATACCTATATCACCCTAAAAATACTAAAAATAAACATATGAAAATTATAAAAGACACTACACCTCATAGTACATTGTGATGTTATGCATCACATTCAACATGCCTATAATAGAGTGATTTACAATTATAAGGGGCATAGTCCATTACATGAATGTTTTGGGTTTAAAACTTATTACATATATACATATAATATTACACACATCCAACACTGAGTCACACACATAATAATGAGAAATTGACAAAACTAAGAAGTTTTTATGCCACATCCAATTTATTCATCAACAAGTTCAACATTTTCTCTCTTACACATAAGCAAAGTAAAAAGAGATCCATGATGCAACTCACACACCTCATGAATTACAATTTGGAGATAAATTCTAATTACATATTCAGAAGGAGCACCTCAAAATTCCACACATGAATATCAAGCCTCTATGTTATGGTCCTTACACCATTATACATGTAGCTAGTTACAACACCTTTATTCTTTATTTCCCTTTATAATTGGGCATGCACCTAATATTCAAATTGGAACTTCTCAAGCCTTACACTCTACCATTATTAAACTATAAATGATACAATATCCTTATGATTTGGATCCCAAATTCATGTCTCTTATGGATAAGGACTATATCATTGAAATGATAGACACACACACACCTGTCATAGCACACATCAAATTTTATAAATGGTCAATATTGGACAATATGCTGACCAAGATAAGTGGTACAACTCTTAACAATTTCACATTCAGTTTCCTCAGCTTCACACTGATGAAATGGAGACCATTGCTCTTCAATAAAGGGTGAATGATCTATGTGTAGTAAAACACACTTCTCACTTATTTTCCTACACATAGATTTCACATCTTACGTAATCATGCACATTCCTCTACATGAAGCTTGTTCACCCTCTTGTACATAATTCCCACACTTTCTCACAAACTATCACCCATAATCAACATAGATCATAGATTACACACTCCACTTCAGACTCATCAACTTACATCCCTACATACCTCACTAGTACCTACTTTCAAACTCACATGCCCACACTTGTAATCACTCCAGAACATATACATTTTATCCTAATTCAACTATGTGGCTTGTTAGGTGGCACTTTCTAGCTAGGAATCTATCATATGGAGCATAAGTCCCCACCAACCTAAAACTTAAATTGTCACTCAATAAGGAAGATGAAATGACCTATAACCATATTTTTTGTAACTGATAGTAATTATAACTACTAATGTATTCTTATTGTATAAATATGTAATATATACATCTAGTCAGAGTTTAATGCCATATGCAATTGTAAAATAAATAGCATGCTCCATGTATCTACTCTACAACACACACATTTTAACACATTGCACAATTTTCCCTATTCTTTCGTATTGAATTTATGTTGATTTCCTAAAGGTTAAGACTTTCTATCCATTGAATGTGTATTGATTATTCTATTTTAATGCATCTCTATGAATTTACTATAGATAAATAAAGTTGATTGTCCCCCACATGTTTGGTCCTAGACCTCATGGTGTAAATCAACTGTAGGGTCTTTTCTCTTATGCTCAGGATGATCATTGATGTAAAAAATCATTATGGGTTCTATTAGAGATCATACTCATCCTCTACTACACGCATGTGTGGAGGTCAATAATTTTGGTCAGGGAAGTTGGATTTACTAAGTGGTTCATAATTTATAGGTTTAATGATCACATGTTAATTTTTTATATCTTGACTTTCTATGGTATTATAATATAAATGGGATTTTATAGTTTTTATGAGAGTTGGTCACTTCCATCATATCATATTGGGGTTTCTCTTTAGAATTAGTAAATATATACTACATGGTGAAATAAAAAAGATTAAGTGAACTATGTTGGATGATATAGTTAATTTATAGGAAATGGATTGTATCAATTGGGCCAATGCAATTAGTAAATAAAACTAGGAAATTTAGACTATATCAATTTAGTTGATGTATTTAGGAGATGAAACTAGGAAAATTAGACTGTATTAGGTTGGTTGATGCACTTAGGGAGAAAAATTTAGGAGATTAGACTATATCAACTTGTCGATGTAGTCAAGCTGATAGAAAAAAAACTATATCAAGATGGTCGATATAGTTGACTAAAAGAAGAGTAAATTTAAGATCATATTGGTCTATATGATGTAGTCAAGGAGACAAGCACATGAAATTGTATCGAGTTAGTTGATGTAATTCAAACACAAATAATTATATCGGGTTGGCCGATGTAGTTATAAAACACAACATAGAATGGTATTGAGTTGGATGATAAAATCTGTAACAATACAAATAATTTATGCAACAAATTGCATATAATTAACTTTCAAAAATAAAATTAGGTATAAATATTAACAATATTTGATTGATAATGTGGACTCTCAATATACTTAATCATTATTGATTAGTGTCATTTCAATGTTTTAAAGTACTAACTACAGAGGTTAAACTATATTTATAGTCCACTAACCCCTATTTCAAGGGGAAGATGAGATTAACTTCCCTAGGTGATACACTCCTCTCTAGTGCACCATAAAATGAAATAGATGGTTGGTTTCTTAAGTTTGATAAAAATAAAATCCTAGGTATTTCTAATATATCGTGTGGTATGTGGAAACTAAACTTTGTGTATAACATTTTATAGGGCCTAGATAATGGGATAATGTCCCTTATTTCACAGTGCTAGCAAAAAAACTCAACTGTTTACCCAAAAATGATAGCTCTCTATGTAGTTTTAAAACTTATAGAACATAGTTTTTAGGAAAAACCAAACAAATATAAAATAAAGTTTGAAAATCAATGTCAAAAAATATTTTTTAGCATTTAATGAATTAAAATAAATAGGCAAACAATGGTATTAGACTCATTGATACAATTAGAAATTAAATTATGTTGAAATGAAATAAATAGAACTATATTGGGCTAGCTAATATAGTTAGAAACACTTAATATAACTATACCAGTTTGACTGATATAGTCTATGTAAACACAAAATAGACTCAGGTTGGTTGAATTCATTCATAGATAGGAATGAAATTGTATCAAGTTGGCCAATATAATTAGATAAAGGAAAGGAAATGTATTAGGTTGGTTGAATTAGTTGATAAAATCTAAGGAAGGATGGTGAAAGATTCACGCCAGGTTCAATAGAATGTATGCACTAGATAGGATTAGCCTACAACTATCCTATCTCAAAAGACTTAGATTCAGAGAAGGTTGATTAAATAGATCCCATGATACTTGATGTTTAGTTAACGACCAATGAAATATATAGTTATAGCAGAGGGTAACCTAAAATATAGGTGTTAATAAGAATGAATCAAATTATAATCCTATGACACAAATATGTAGTTCTCACTATACCTCTTTATGAAATTAATTTATTGTAAGTAATGTAAGTGTGAATGTAAATTATACTAAACTAAATGGGTATGATTTATAATGGTTGTAATTGGTAAGGTGCCATGGTCAACCAAATGAGGGTCTAGGAAACCTAAAATAGAATATGGAAAGTTTAAGCAATCTTATAACCACACCAATATTAGGTGTAGAGAGAACCTAGATAAGGACACTATAGACACTAGAATTTTTCACATGCATTTCCAAGTGTCACGACCCCTAGTAGACCCCTCAGGCATTTTTTCCTTACCTAGATCTATTTTCATCATTATAGCTTTACTAAGCTTTAAAATGGCCTTTTAATCTATTTTGGTGTTTAGCCTCGACCACCAATGGTTAGGCTAATCATCGGTGGTCATGCTCCATCACCTAGCCCTTTACATGCAAACTATCACTCAAATTTTATAAATACAAATAATCCAAATACTTTTGTAAGGCATTGCATGGACAAATTATTTTTAAAAGCCTTAGTTACACTCCCTCTTCAACCTTTGGCCCTTGCCTATAAGAAGGAGAGAGCTATAAGAATAAATCATATGCAATTATTATCAAGAGATCAAGCATTCAGATTTTTATTTACAGGTCAACGAGTGTCATCCAAGTTATCAAGTTATTCCATTAAGATCCAACATGTTGTTTCTTTCTCAACCAAGCCCCCAAGTACCATTACTCTACCAAAATTAGGCTAGATTCCACCCACATATCAACAATGCTTATCACTCACCTAATCCACTTCAAATAAGACAAGTACTTATATATTTCCATCCACATACTTTATTCCCCTTTCACAATAAATTTAGACCTTGCCTAACTCATAGAATTCATTCCAAAATCTTGACAACTAGCTGTTAACAAAGTCCAAAATTGGACATAGTCAACCATCGATGGTCAGACTAATCATCGATGGTCAGGCCTAACCACCGATGGTCAACCCAACCGTCGACGGTCACCTACGGCATAGAAATATAGGAAGCTTATTTCACTCCCTTTACCTCATCCAAATTCACTTTTTTGTGTTTTTGACCACTCACATGCCCCTTTTATATTTTTTGAGCCAAAGACCTATTATCACCAACACTGATTAGTTTATCACTAATTTGATCATTTTAGCATATCTATTTATCAAGCAATTCTTGTTGTCAGTTTTAGTATCTTTTGATCATTGATAAAAGTACTATATTTCTATTTTATTAACTTAATTATTCTTAAATGGTGGATTGACAGCCCCTAAGGAAGCTCTTGCTTCTAGGATCTAGCTAGTGCTAGGCAATCCACCCAACTACTTGTCTAACCCACAAATTTTCTCCAGTACTTTCTTACATGTAGGTCATCCTCCCAAACCAAAGAGGAGTTCTCCATAATCTTCTGACCCAATGCACACACCTTTATTAGGTACTTCTAGCACAACCTATATTTCTAGTTTTACTACCTTCTTCTAAATAACATAAAAATTGAAATGAAACATTCTGGCATGTCTAGTGGGACCCACATCTCTACTTGGGTTTTCTTTTTATTTGCATATGTATGCTTCTTTCTCTATATGTGCTCATAATTACAATCTAAATTTCATTTGGGTCTAAAACATACTACATCTATTAATTATTTTATTCTTCTACCTTACTTAGCTTAATTAACAACATCAAAATTAATCATAGCACACTTATGTTACACAACCAAACCACATAATCAATCAAACATCATAACTCACTTGAGACAAGGTCTAATTAGGATGTCATCACCTAGCAGTTACCTTACCCATTCCTAGCAATCCTACTTAGAGGTTATTACCAAGAGGAGAACCAACTCAGCTCTTTAGTTGAGTATAAACTTTGGATATTAATATATATTGGCTAAGAACCCAACGCCCTTATCATTTTGGAACTGTGAAGTGAGGGGGTAGGCCCCAATACCAAGCCACTTATTGATTCCAATACATATTATTTTGAGCACCAAAACTAACCCAAAATTATCCATAGACTACTTTTATAGTACCTGATCTACAAGCCAACTTATATCACACATTCTCATAAACTAAGGCATAAGCCAAAAGTGATCTTAAGACTAACTTTAGGCTTAAATGTACTTCCTAATGTGTGCCTTAATTGCCTTAACTATTTTCTTTGTCTTCTTTTTGTTTGAGTGGTGAGTCTATTTCTTTTGTATTCTCTCCCACTTCTTGTATGTTTCTCACTCATCAACAACAAAGAGACCTAGCAGAACAAAACCCATAACCTAAATCAACCTCCTTTATCTCTTCATCTATGGAGTATGTCTCATAGGCAAAAGATTCACCTCATCTGTTGGGAAGCCCTACTTTCCCCTAGGTATTTCCCCAAAGAGATATGGACTTTACTACCTTTTTAGACAATAATCTAATGGACCTTCAACACTATCTTAACACCTCTTCTCACCATATCTTAGTTTTAACTCCACCTCAGGACCTTCCTTACGACATGTCATCCCACATTATGGAGGGTATCCCTATTGTCATGGTTACCACCCATGCATCTTTGTCTACTAACCCTTTTGATGTTATGACTAAGAACCAACTTATCCAACCAACCATTACCCTTAAACCATCCACCCCTACTAATGACTCCTCTACCTTGGAGACAACCCAACCATCAACCTATCATGTCCCACTTGTATTTAGGGCGCCCACCACTAGCATTTCCAACCTCCCCTCTATCAAGCCTAACCCATCAGTTAATACCTCTTTACCAAGCTTGGGGATACCTATCCCTTCTACCTCATTTCCCATCAGTACAAAGGTCACAACCTCCCCCTTGGTTACCAACCCAACCATAGCTCAACCTACACAACATCCCAATAATTACCTACATCATCTAATCTTGGTTACACCCCTAACATATAAGGGTATATACCTACTACCTAACCACCAACATCTACCAATCCTTATATGTCTTCTACCTAACCTCCCATAACCTCTTATCAGTATGGGGCCATCTCCCAACCTCCTGTCAATTATCAATATATCCCCCAACCATAATATACATCCTATAACCCTTTAGGCACACCACCCCAAATATACTTAATGAGAATAATCATGGATAAAATGGAAACCCTCTAGTCATCCCTTTCGGGAGCCCATAACATTTTATCTTATGACCAAGTTTGAAATGAGCCCATTCACCCCTCAGTCCCTATCAGACCTTATCCAACCCAATGGGAGTTTCCAAAATTTACCAAGTTTAATAGTAAGGAAGACCCCCAACAACACTTAAGAGAATTTAGGCATTATTGTTACATGATTGCCTATGATGATGCCTTGATTTTGTGCACATTTCTTATATCTCTTTATGGCCCAGCATTGGACTGGTATAGTTCTATTACCAAACATTCCATCTTCTCCTTTAACCAATTAGCTTAGACCTTCTTGGATCACTTCTCAATCAACATATCCAAGAAAGTCTTGATCACTAACCTTTATTCTATTTGCCAATTTGAGGATGAGTCTATAGATGATTTTGTGGCTCGTTAGAGAAGCTTGATCAACCAAGTATCATTGTCCTTACCTTAGCTCTAATTCATCAAACTTTTTGCCCATGTTTATGCCAAGCACATCTATTCTACATTACGTGTCCAAAGCTTTAGAAATTTTGATGAAGCTTTTACCATGGCATGTAAATTAGAGAACTAATCTATAGATGAGAGTAAATTTAAGTTACAAAACAAGAACTCTACTTTAACAACCAATGAAGCCTCCTCCTCCAAAGTAGGTAATCAAGATAAATCTAGGGCCACTAATAAGGGAATTATGAATGCAGTCATCCTTAAGGCTGCCCCACCACCTACTATCAATCAGCAAAACTTTCCTAATCCCTCTAACTAGAGCTCACAGAACCGAAACCAAAGCACCCAAAAAAAATTTACTCTACTTAGATAATCTTATGCCTCAATGTTAGAAAAGTTACTAAAAGTTAATCTTATATAGCTTCCACCCATCAAACCTCCCCCATAGTTCAACTCTTCCCATATAGTGCCTACCTGGTACAATGAAAATGATCTTTATGCCTTTCATCAAGTGATCAAACATGACATCAGCCGATGTAATACTTTTAAGAATGTCATTCAAAGCCTCATTGACAAGGGGGAGCTCATGTTGGATAACCCCAATTCCCCTCAAAATTAAGCCCTGAACATCTTCAAAAATCCCTTTCCCAACCATGCCCCTATCAAATATGAGGACACACAAGAGGAATGCTCTTATGATGCCCACATGATCAACATGGTTCGTAATACACCCATACATGAGGACCCAACCATCCAATCTGCCCACTCTTCCCCCACTTCACTTATAGAGGTGGAAGAGTCACCTTCCCCTCCATCAAATATTCAGCCTAAGGAGGTTCCTTTTTCCACATCCATACTCATAAAAGCCTTAGAATCATCACATTCCACCCCAATAGGCATATCTAAAATAATAAACATTTTTTATTTATCACCTCCACCAGCTACCCAAAAAAACACTACTCTTATGGATATTATTCCTAAGGGATAAGCATCCCTACTAATACCTCTCATGGATGAGCCATTTATCTCAACCTTACTTCCGTCACCTCAGGAAGTCAGCCAACCTGTCAACCAACATCCCCAACCTACAATTATATCTCTTGTATCCACTACCCATAAAGCAAAACCAGTACACAAACCTTATTCCACATTAGTGCAGAAATTAGAATTTTCCCTAAAACTAGATATGGATTAAGATACCTTCTAGTAGTAGTTAGGCATCCCTTACATCAACAAACCTGAACCTTCTATCACACCTTTAAATAACCAACCTATCATCCTTCCACCACCTCTCAAACCAATCATAACTTTTACTAACCCCTCATGTTCCTTACCAATCGAGGCAATCATACCCCAAACAAGCAAACCACCACACAAACCTTGATACCTTCCCCATATGGAGTTTGGTCTACCCCCATCTTAAAGTAGAGTTAAACCCATCTAAACCTCCACCCAAACCTTGACCTAAACCAACCAAAGGGGCAAAACCATTGAATAGATACATGTCAAGGGTCTTTCCTTCCTCTACCCTACCCTCTATCTTGGGTCCTCATCCATCAACTCTACCTAAAAATCATACTCCTTTTAACATATGTCACCCACCACCACTAGTTACACCAGCCCAATTATTATCTAATACACTAGTTTGTCTCAAACTATTGATAGCTAACCTATCCACCTTGAACCCCTCAACCAATAACATACCCAAGCCAAAATTAGTACGTAGAAACATCACTTTGCTTACCAACCAAAATGATAGCCTCTAGGCCTTTTCCCCCTCTCACTGAATCTTATTCAACCATTTTCTAAAGGCTGTTACAATCTTCACACCTCACCTTACCCCTATCAAACCCTTTGACCCTCTTGGCTCAAAACTAGCTTGGTATGATGACCATCAAATTTGTTCCTATCACATGACACCTGAACATAACACTAAGAATTTCAAATCTCTCCAAACTATTATCCATCAACTCTATGATGAGGATGATCTCTTACTAGAATAACTTCCCTTAAACCCTCTACCAAAATACCCATTAACTATTTTTTAGTGCATACCAGATCCTCCACTCTCACCTCAAACTGACAAGGACCCTACCAATTTTCCTATCAGATCATCCCCCTTTATCCATACCATCAATGTGGTCACATGATAATAACAAAGGAATAAAAGGAAAGCCAAGGTGTGCATTCCATGGACATATCCACCTACTCATCCTCAATTGAACTCTATCCAACCCTCTACATCCTCGGCTCCACCCAAAGTTACTATCTTAGGAACTTCTAAGGGTAATCCTTTTGAATCCATCAGGAGGGTCATTCTTAAGAAAAATCACCAAAATCTAGCTAAGATGAGCCTCTATGATCTCATTTCCACCTCACCTCACCATTTCAAGGCCATGATATAGGCTATGTAGGTAATTAAGGTCCGACCAAGAGACTCCCAACCTATAGAGGCCTTCATCAATACTCTCCAACTCTCCACCATTATCACCTTCAAGGACTTCGAGATACCTTCCATCTACCCTAAAGACCCAAATTCACCTCTCTTTATCATTACCCATATCAACCAAACCTACATCAAATGGGTTATGATCGATGGGGGAGCTAGTATCAACACATATCTTCCCATGCCTATGACCAACTTAAACTACCAAACAATGTCATGTCTAAAACTTCAGGCATCCTTAGATCCTTTAATGACACTATGACCATTACCCTGGGCACCATTTTCCTTCACATTCATCTAGGACCTCACATGCTCCCCAAAATTTTATGTGGCTAAAAGTGAATTTTAGTACAATGTTTTACTAGGGAAACATTAGATCCATGCCATGGCTTATGTACCTTATACCCTCCATCATTATGTCCTGTTTGAACATGAAGGTTAGGTGGTTACCATACAATCCAACCCTATCCATTTTGTAGCATACAACATGACTTACCAACCTAACAATGTTCTCCTACCCCCATCCAAAATACCACAAAAATTGCCACCCATAGAAGTCAAAGCCATTGCTTCCCCTACTACAAAAACATCTACCAGTTTGTTTATTTCTATGGACTAAATACCTAGCATACATCCCTTAGAGTCTACCTTCCAATGCCTTACCCTTGGAGAATACTATCTCCACACCCTATATTCCCTCCTTACTCCCCAAGAATATGGGAAACTCAACCACCACATGGGTTATGACCCCAACATTGGAGTTGTTGTCCCTTTAGGGCATCCCAACTATAAAACTCATTTTATCTATGGGGGAATTGACATACCACTTGATTTTTCTATTATCCACCCTTCACCTCAACCATTTACCTTTTACATTTCTTACTTGGACAAACCCGACTTTGCCAAACTATACCTTCATAAGTGTGTCTGTAAGGGATTTGGTCTAGGATGGTATGAGCATCGCCCACACATGTTGACTTTGATTGAGACCCACAAGCCTCATGAAAAACATGGCCTTGACTTCATTCTACCTAATAAGGAGAAGGCCAAACAAACTACCCTTATCATTTTCAAAGAAGAAACCCCTTCCTGACCAACACGCCCTCCCCCTATGAGTGAAGATGAGGACATCATCCCACCCAACTTTTTTTTGTCAACATGATTACCCTTGGCCCTCTAACTTATCAAATGTAAGGGGCCTCTATATCCATCCCTTTGACCCATCCTAAACTTATGGGAGAAGACTCTCCTACTATTAACATTGTTCAGTGCCAAGATGATGATGTTATTCTCACCTAACTCAGTACATCAGATTCATCCATCCACAAATATTTACCTCAAAAAACTTCAACCAAGTTGAATTAAGCTACCATATACATTGACATAGGCACTCCAAATAATCCCCACATCATCAAACTTGGCTAAACTCTCACCCTTGAGGAACTACAAGACTACTCAACCTTCCTCCATGAGCATAGAATCGTATTCACTTGGTCTTATGTTGATATGCCTAGTATTGACCCAACCATTGCCACCCACCACATCATCACCAATCATGTTTTCAAACCATTTAGATAGAAACTTCATTGAATGCATATTTTCATAGCCTTCCTTGCCAAGGAAGAGCTTCAACACCTCCTTTTGGTTAACTTCATTCAACCCATAGACTATCCCTAATGGGTTTCAAACATCATACCTATCGCTAAATCCATAAGGAGACTATGTATTTTTATGCACTTTCATAACCTCAAACTTGCCTACCCAAAAGATGACTTTCCTCTACCTAGCATTGACCAACTTGTCGATCTTATAGTAGGCCATGAGATGTTGTCACTCATGGACAAATTCTTGGGTTACAATCAAATCCTAATTACCCCTGAAGATCAACACAAAAAAACCTTCATCACCCCATGGAGGACTTTTTATTATAGGTTCATGCCATTCAGCCTTAAGAATGTTGGCACAACTTACCAATGGGCCATGACCAATATTTTTCATGACCTTATCCATACAATTGTCAAAAACTATGTATATGACCTTCTTGGGAAGTCCAAGATTCACAAAGGCCATTTATCCATCCTTAATATTATCTTTGAGTGACTTATCCATTATCACATCTACCTCAATCCCAAGAAATGCATTTTTGGGGTTTTTTCAAGTAAACTTCTTGGCTTCATCATTTCCCTTCAAGGAATCAAAGTTGATCCAACTAAAATTAAATCCATCCTTGAGATGCTACCTCTGACCAATCTTAAATAACTTTATAGATTATAGGGGAAACTTCAATCCATTCATCGCTTCATCTCCTAGCTCTCTATTTTGTGTCAGCCCTTCCACCACCTCTTGAAAAAGGATGTCTCTTTCAAGTTAAATGTCGATTTTCAAAAGGCCTTTGATGTACTCAAAGAGTACCTACTATCCCCACCTATCCTTACACCTCCTAGGGATGATCAACCCTTCTACCTCTATATCTATATCATGGACCACTCCCTAGGGGAAATGATTTCCCATCAGGATAAACAACACAAAGAGCAAACCATCTATTACATTAGTCATACATTGGTCAAATACAAGACTAGGTACACACATATCAAATAACTATGTCTAGCCCTAGTTTTCATGGCCACTAAACTTTTCCACTACCTCCTTAACCATAAGACTTTTATCATCACCAATACTAACCCCCTCAAATACATGCACTCTAAACCTTACCAAAACTAGCATATGGATAAGTGGCTCATGTTTTTAATTGAATTTGACCTTGAGTTTCTATAATAAAAATTGATCAAAGGGTAGGTTATCACTGATAAATTAGCCAAATCACCCCTAAAATATAACCAACCTCCCCCTCTTGCATTTTTTAATGAGTCCATCATAATCTTATCTCTAGTGAATTTCACCAATTAGGTAACCATGCTTTTTGATGGCTCCAAATGTCAGTCAATATTGTCATTATTTCCCTTATCGATGAACCACTTCCTTTATCCTTTAAACTTAACTTCAAATGCACCAATAATAGGGTTGAATAAGAAGCCCTAGTAATAGGTATCTAAACCACTTTAGCCTTAAGATTCAAAACAATTAATATCTTTGGTGACTCCTAACTTATGGTCAACCAAGTTACTGACATTTACCAGTGTAAAAATGAGGTTTTATAGCTATACAGGCAATTGGTTGAAGAACTCCTAGACTCATTTGAAAATTACCATTATCAAACCACCCCATGATCTACTAATAAATTTATTGATACCATGGCTTCACTTGCCTCTCAGATCCTATCAACACCCTCAGGCTCCAAACTATCGGTCATTATCTATCATCTAATCGAGCCCTCCTACACCAAGAGAGACACTCCAACCATCTTTAGTGTGGAGGAGATCTTACCTAACCTTTGGTAACAATAAACCTTTGACTACCTTCACTTAGGCATAATTCCATTTGGCCTCTCTTGGAATGCTCATCAAGCATTTAGTCAGAGCACCTCCTATTATACCATTATGGGAGACATCCTTTATAAATGAGGCTTAGACAACCTCCTTTTTTGTTGCCTCTATGGTCTAGAAGCCTCTCATGCCATCAAGGAGACACATGATGGTATCTATGGGGGTCACTTTAGTGGCCTCACTGTGGCCAAACACATCCTCCACCTAGGCTATTATTAGCCCACCCTCAACCAAAACTACTACAATTATGTGAAAAAGTGTGTCAAGTGTCAACAACATGCTAATTTACATCATGCACCTAGTAATAGCCTTCATGTGTCTGTATATTTTTGGCCTTTCTTATAATGGGGTCTAAACCTCATTAGTGAAATCAACCCCCACTCTTTGCAATGACATCATTTTATCATTGCCGTGACTAAATATTTTACCAAATGGGTAGAAGATATTCCCCTTATCTTGATGAAAGCTAAAAAGATTGTCAAATTCATCACCCATCATATCATCTACCATTTTGATGTTCCCCATAAGATCATCACTGATAATGGCAAATATTTCAAAAATAAATAAGTTTAAGGTCCTCATGATGTATTTGGTATTAAACTTAGCTTTTCATTTCCTTATCACCCATAATCAAATGGACAAGTTGAATCATCTAACAAAACCATTAACAACATGCTTACCAAAATGGTCAATTCCTCAGGGTAGGATTAACACCTACACATCTGCTTTTCCCTATGGGCATATCATACTAGCATCTGGACCCCCACTGGTGATACACCCTTTTATCTCATCTTTGGATCCAAGGCCATCTTACCTCTTGAAATCCAAATACCTTCTCTTCACATATCATTGTGCGACCTCATTTTGGAGGATGATTACCATCAAGAGCATTTAGCCCAACTTGAGCTACTTGATGAACATTGTTTAGACACCCTTTCCCATCTTTGTATCTATCAAGAATGAATCAAATGAGCCTATAACAAACACCTGAAAGTCTGATAATTCAACATTGAAGATCTTGTCCTCAAGGAAAACCAACATGTCACTAATATGGAGAAAAGAAAAAGGGGCAAATTTACCCTCAATTGGCTTGGACCTTACATCATAACCCATAAGTATAGATCAAGGACTTATCATTTATCTTCTTTCTAAGGCAAACTAGAACCTGAATCTCTCAATGCTTTGCATCTACATCCCTTTTATTGTTAGATAGGGATCACAATTATCATTTGTCTAACTTAAGCTCATCCATTGTAACCACATTCACTTCCCTTTTTTTAGGGGCAACTGACTAAAATTGAATCATGTGATTATCCATCACAATTATATCCTAATCTTGAATTATGGATACCATGGCTCTATCCATGGCATGATTCTTATAGTACTTCCCATCTCTTTGAGATCGATTCTTATGGTCTTTATTCCCTATACCTCCTTTCCACTTACTGACACCCCATGTCAGCTTAGTTTTACCTTCATAAAGGTAATCCATTAAGAATGTATGAATATTTCTATGTTAATCAACCTCAAACAATATAAAAATCAATATCGAATGGAAAAAAAAACTATGGGTCATCCTTAGCATCTAAAGACTGCTCCCTTGAAGGACAATTATTAGAAAATCATTCTAAAATTGAAAAACATAAGGTAGACTACTCCCTTGAAGGATAGCTATCAAAGAATTTGAGCTAACCATATAAATCTAGACCACTCCTTTGAAGGATGGTTGGATAAAACATTAGTCAAAGTTAGCAATTTTCTTAGAAGCTTCTTGCATTGATCATCTTCCCTAACCCCCAATAAAAATTCAAAAGCAATTAAAAAGGCAACAATTTTGTTTCAGAGTTGTAATAGACTCTCCTACACAACAATAAAATTGGGAAAAGTGTAATCATCTCTCCTTAGTAGACTTCCCACATCGATTAGTCTACACTTTATATATGGACATAGACTTGTTTATACCCTTTCTTTGGACACCTACAAAAAAGGCATACTAATCTTGCTAATGGTTCTAGTTTCACCCACTCTCCCTCTGTATATCATATGCAAAGGACTATGAGCTTAATTGACACAATGTTATCAAGATCCATAACTATCAGCCTAGGCATGTAAATGCAAAATATTTGAAAGTATTATGTTCACTAATCCTATCCAATTTTGGGTTTCATGCCAGTCTTTACCAATAAAAAAGCATCATGTTATTTTTCATATATTTTATTAGTATATGTAAGCCTATGAACATGAACAAGAAACAATATCCCAAGAAGAAAAACATCATAGCATATACCATTCACCATTCAACACACATAGCCATAAACATCAGCTATAACATATATCCATCCATAACATGTTCTATCCAACTATGCATAGAATTAGAACATCATAATTCACCTTTTTACATATCGCATGCCTAAGCTACTAAATCAACTAGACATAGACCATGAACTTCTATAACCATAAATCACAAACATGAGTATCACATAAAATATCTAATGTCATATATCATATACATTGAATAGTCAAAAAAATGCATGTGACAATGTCAGCTCTCTCTCAAAATATACATCTCACTATATCGATGTGTAGGTTAGAATTTATATATATATATATATATATATATATATATATATATATATATATATATATATAACATTAATATTATATGCCAATTAGGCCCCTAGAACACTTGGATCACCTTCACCACTACCTATACCTGTACCTTATGGTGGTCCCCCTGGGACCCCTGTCTGTCACACTATCAAATTCCACTAACTAGGGGTACTAAGCATAGCCCCACCACCCAAGCTAGCCCTGTACTTAGTAAATATCATGGCATGGGGAAACTAATCAAAAACCATGGCCTCATGTAGTGTAACACTTATACCATAGCTAAATACTATGCCCGTGGCACTGTATCTATTGGTCCTCCTAATGCTACCCCTACTACACCTACCCCAATCTACATCTATAGATATCTAATATAATCTTATAAGATGGCCACTTGACCCTATAAAGCTATGACCTGGGCTAGTGCCTGGTCCCTCTTAGTAGTCATAGCCCCCACCTATCCCTAAAGTGCCACAATTTGGCACTGTAACATAGCCACTTGTCCCTGTAAACCATCTATCTAAGCCTAGGCTACTTCTACTACTTACAAGTCACCTTTCCCCTATCCTAACCATGGATCCACATCTATGGGTTGCTGACCTCCATCACCCCCTCTAAAATCAAGTGTAGTGTACCTCCCTTGGTACCAGGCTATATAGCCATCAGCAATGCCAGCATCATCAATCTGAGCAGCCATTGGTAGCTCCTTAAAATCATGTGCAATATCCACTAATTGAGGCTCAAGAATCAAAAACTTGGCCACCTCTCTCTTGTATCTAGGGGTTTCAGGTGGAATCCCCTATACAAGACCAAACTATATCCAAACTCAATCAAATAGGATCATCTATGTTTCTATTTCTCTCCTACCATATACCCACCTTTATCTCTAGAGTCATATCATGTGATACCTATACCCTACCCATTGTGGCCACCAAACATATGGTTACCATGTAACATATCTTGGCATCATACCCTCCAATGTATCATAAAACCACTAAATATCTATGGTCCTATCACTTACTCTTGTGTACACTGCCACTCTCCTCTAGTGTATGAAGCTGACAACATAGTAAGTTAGCATATGTGTATCATCTAGTAGTCCCAAAGGTTTTAGTACCCAAATGTACTCAAATACTTAGCAGTTTTAAACAAGCCCCATGCTCAATCCATAGTGTCAATGCACTCTAAATCCCCATAACTCCTTAAAATATGCACAAGTAACACCTATGCCCACCCAAACATGGTCATCCCTAGAATCATCTTTGTTAAAACTCTAAACATCAAATAGGGGAAGTGGCCACCAACTAAATATAGAAGCATGAAGCTCATCAGTACATCATCATCATCATCATCATAACTAGACATCTATCTCTAGGTGCCCTCTAGTATAAGGGGCCATATCTAAACCCACCAACATTTAACTATGCATCCATCTAATCATCACCATATATGTACTCCATATAGTAATCTCTCTCCTCACTCTCTATGTGATATACTAGATCCCCTTAGATAGGCAATCTAGTAATCCTAGTAACATCATCCAATAGAATAGGAATCTCTCCTATTGGTAGCCAAAAGGTGTTTATCATAGGGTCTCACCTCCCGATGAGCACAAAAAGCATGGAGGGGTCATGGGGTACATGTTGGTAATGGTGCATCACACCCAATCTGATAGCCTCCATGTGCCACCACTCATCATCTATCATCACATCTTGCACCTCAACAAATAGCCTTGAGACTTGATCCCTTAGTTGAATCTAGTCTCATGCCTATAAAGAAACCATGTGGGTAAACACACTTGGTTTTCCTGATCAAGCTCAGTGCAAAACCAACACCTAGCCCTTTCTAGCAACTCAAAAACCACACCTAGACTCTTCTAAAAAACTAATCAATATATCTTGCATGACTGAATCACCCCAGCCCATCAAAAATGCATACTACCTATACTAAACCTATACTAACATTTTTTTTAACTATTCATAACCTAGGGCAAAGTTTTAAAAAACCTATTTATGAGTGTCTTTTACTCTAGGCCCTCAACCATCAATGGTTGCCCCAATCGTCAGTGGTCCCCTAGAAGGGTCTGGTCCTTTAACTTGATTTTTGATGGTCAGTCATCATCAATGGTCACTAAATGCGACCACCAATGGTAAATGCCTAAACCCTTAGACACCCCATAACCCTAAAAAATACATCAGCAAATATAAAATATAGACAAAACTCTTCTAAATCCCCCCCAACCTAAGCTACCATTAAATTTACTAAAATAAGTAGTATTTCAACTAATTTAATGAAAACCTAAAATCTCAGGTTTTAGTAAAAGTTTCCCTCCCACCAATCAACATTCATCTAATTTTTACCTAAATACACCAATCCCTTTCCCTTTAAACACATAGCTAGCCAATTTACAGTAGCACCTACCTCATTCTATGAGTGATGCCATAGTCAAAGCCTGAGTCCCTCTACCTAGTCATGCCCTCCTCCACCAACCATCTTAATCAAACATAACTAAAAATCATTTTCCACCTCATGATTATAACAGGCACACTCTGGTCCAAAAACACTACTGTCATGAATGAAAAACTTGTTAAGAATGGAATGCAAGGAGCAAAGAGGACAAAATGTGAAAATGACTTTTCATTTTCACTTTTTAACCTATTCGACCATTTAAGGTTTCCTCTTTGACCGTCTATGGTCAGAGTGACCATTGACAATCGACCCTTTTTGTCCATGACCACTAAAAATCAGGGGCCCATAATTTATTTTTATTTTTTTAGCCTCTCTAAGCACAATAAAAGTACCTAAACTAAGCCCTTTCAAAAGGATCAAAATGTGATACCCTTCAATCCATAAAATCCTCATCCTTAGCAACTATATTTGACCACATCCACCTTAATGATAGGCATTAACATCAAGCACTTTCACTACATAGTTATATTTTATGTATACTCTTGATGATCTAATCACCTATCAAACTCAACACTAGATTTCAAGCAAGAACTAAATTCGACTTGAATTTGTTATGGGATATTGCATCCCCTACACTATGTAAGTAGCATCTACTTGCCAAGTGCATGTGGATTCAACTCATTCATACCCAAACCCACCCATTTTCCCATGTCCACCTTGATGATAACCCTAATAACCAAACTCTGCATGTTTAATATGACAACTTTGCCTAGGTCATTTTGACCGCACCAACAAAGCTTGCTAGGTTACCTATTTGTATTTTTGTACCACCTAGTGAAATAAACAAATCATTTTTATTTTTTAGGAGCACTTATTACCTTAGATACCCATCACACATTGACCTATTTAGTGTTTTCATGAGAACACTTTGTGCCTTGGATACCTAGTAAAACACTAAATCTTTCTTGGAGACTAATAAGTGTATCCAACTACCATGCCTATAGTAGTCACATGAAACACTAGTTACTTGTCTTCTTTGAACCAAAATTATTTATTATTAACATTGGTAACTTTAGTCTTTGCACGATTTACCCTATCACACTCAGTCATCTTTTTATTCATAGGTTATACATCTCACCCTGCCACCTACCACTTATCAAATCTTGACCTGATTTCATTTTACCTCATCACACCTCAATTTGAGGGGGAATACCTCTTCCTTATCTCAAGGAAACTAGACACCTAACCTATACTCCATTTTTTTTCCACTCGTTCACAAGAGTAGCACAATAAAAAGAGGAAAAATGTAGACACCAAAATTCTACACACACATTTCCAAGTGTCATGACCCCTAATAGACCCCTCAACCTTTTTTCCTTATCTAGGCCTATTTTTTTCATTCTATCTTTACTAAGCTTAAAAATGGTTTTTTAAGCTATTTTGGCATTTAGCCTTGATCATCAATGATCAAGATAACCATCAACGATTAGCCCAACCATCGATGGTCAGGCTCCACCTCTTATCCCTTTACATGCAAACACCATGCAAACTATCACTCAGATTTTCTAAATATAAATCATCCAAATCCTTTCATGAGGCATTACATGGATGAATTATATATGTAAGCCTTAGTTACACTCCCTATTGAACCATTGGCCCTTACCTATAAGGAGAGAGTTGTAAGATCAAATCATCTATAATTATTATCAGGAGCTCAGGTACTTAGAGTTTTCTTTTTCAAGTCAACTAGCATCATATCAAGTTATTCCATTAAAATCCAACTTGTAATCACTTCTCAACCAAGCCCCCAAGAACTATTACTCTATCAAAATTAGGCCAGATTCTACCCATAGATCAACAATGCTTATCACTCACCTAATCTAATTCAGGTAAGACAAGTACTTATTTATTGTCATCCACATACTTTATTTCCCTTTCACAATCAATTTATACCTTGCCCAACTCTTAGAATTCATTCTAGAATACTGACAACTAGCTATTGACAAAGTCTAGAATTGGACATAGTCATCCGTCAATGGTTAGCCTAACCACCAATGGTCAATCCTAACCACTAATGGTCAACCCAACTATCGATGGTCACCTATGGTATAAAAATATAGCAAGCTTATTTCACTCCCTTTGCCTCATCCAAATTCACTTTTCTATGTTTTTGACTACTCACAATCCCCTTTCAAATTTTCTGAGTCATACCTTGATCTATTAGCACCAACACTGATTAGTTTATCACTAATTTGATCATTTTAGGATATTTATTTATCAAGTAATTCTTGTTGTTAGTAATAGTATCTTTTGACCATTGATGCAAGTACTTTATTTATATTTTATTAACTTAATTATTATGAAATGGTGGATTGACAGCCCCTAAGGAAACTCTTACTTCTGAGATCTAGCTTGCATTAGGCAATCCACCCAACTAATTATCTAACCCACAAATTTTTTCTTTAGTACTTTCTTACATGTATGTCATCCTCCCCATCCAAAGAGGAGTTCTCCACAATCTATTAATCCAATACATGTACTTTTATCAGGTATTTCTATCACAACTCATATTTCTAGTTTTACTACCTTCTTCTAAATAATAGACAAAATTTGAGCGAAATAGACACATGCACATTCATTCACTAAGAAATAAGAAACATATAAAATACTAAGTGAATAAAAGGAAAGTGCATAGGGTTAAAAATACTTACCTTAATGTGGACCCATCGAGCATCAATATTCCTCTTTGTTCAAGTGGAGTTTTCAAGATATTTTATGGGTTGAAGACTTGAAATGGTTTTTAAAATACCTAAGAAACTCTTGATGACTCTTATTGAATCTCCAAAGACTACCACAAGACAAGCTTCTTCAAGATAAGGTTATAAATATAACTCTTTTAAATGTGACTTAAGGTAGAAGTGTGAGAAAAATAAAATAAAATAAAATGTATATAATATGTTTGGAATGAAATATGACCCTTATATATACCGATCTATTATCCAAAACCAATACTAAACACAAATATGATGGTATTGGCTAGGATGATATAGTTGATAGGTATCAGCTGACACAAAATGATATCAGTTAGGATAATACATTATAGATGTCAAAAAATAGGTTTATGCATCAATTTGGTTGATAAAGTATAGGAAAGGAGAAGGTTCTAAATAGATAGTATCAACCTACCTGATGACATGGGATATATGGAAACTAACATTGTTGCATTGCATAAGATGGAAGGAGGTAAATGATAAGATAACCTGAAGAAACTGGATAAGTAGTATAAATGATATGATCATGACATAGTAGCAACATCCATTATAAAGCACCATGAGCCTACCCACCCCTTTCCTAGTACACCCTTTAAGGCATGCACTCACGGATATTGAATCTCAAAAATTCACTACAAGAGAAAGCATCAATAAAAGTTAAAGTGAAAAATATTATGTAGATACATGAATTACTTGATAATGGGGATAACCTAAACTTTGGTGATTTTTTGTGCTAAGTGTATCAAATATGAAATTAGGAGTTTGATATGATAAGAAGCCCATATACTTCACCATGAAATCATGTTGATCAAGTTAAAATTTCTCATTAAATAAAATTACCTATTGATATATTTTATGGATTATGTGCATTACGGAACTAAATTTTTAAAATGTGTTGAATCATAGAATTTTATTTAGTAATGATGAGATTATCATGTTTTTACTAATTATGTATAAATTCCTTCTCTTATTGTAAAATATATTCACTATTTCTAATTATGATTTTTTATATTTTGAATTAATTTTAGCATGAAAGGAAAATATTTAATAATAACAATGGAGGATGTTTGCAGGTAGAGATGAGATTGATAGCCTTAAATGCTAGTGGTAATTTTCATGCCCCATTTTCTATGTTTCCTTTGCCCAATAGTATTTTTAGACACATAATGTCTTTGCATGTGCTGATTTCATCCATTGAGTAGCCTAGTCATAAGTATCCCTTCAACATTAATGTATGTTTCCATTCCTATATTTACATAAGTTATAGATATGATGTGCACTTAGCAGTGTCTCTATCGCACATCAAATTTTATGTCGCATTATACATTTTTTTATTAGAAAATATAGCCATGTTAATTATATATAGAGTTGGTCATGTTTCATAGTATATTAAATTCTAATAGACCTTGATGTGCATATGTTATACATTGTTGTATCACGAGATCTTGAGTGTAGATGTTAGTGATTGTCACTTTTTTCATGAACATATATCATTATTCTATTTATATTATATTTACATGAATATTTGACTTTATTATTATGTGAACATTTGACATATATAGAATAACCTTATTATGTATGATATGTGTGCGTGCTAATTTAATTCATTTTGATTAACCTATTTTTGATAGTTTACTATCATTCTAATTATAGTTATGAATTATACTTGGCATTGATTGATTGCATTGAAAATTGCATTATTCCTCTCCCTCTCTTCCTCTATCATGTTCTTTCTCATCAATGTGATAGGATTTGAGATAAAGATATAGCTACTAAAGAGTGATAAATATTTATGATTATGCATGATCTAATTGGATGTATTATGATCAGTATACATGGTTATTTCTCATGTTTCATTGAATACTATCCATGATAATGAGTTATCGTAAATATGATGTCTAATTTTGTATGAAATAATCATGTTATTATTTGAGTTGACTTTGAATGGTTCATATAGCTTTCCATGACAAGTACACTATCACATCTATGTACATTATCAGTCACTAGTCTAATTACATGTTGGATGCTAAAAAGAGGTGTACTACTATGATGCCTAGGAGTAACTAAGGGTTATGACACTCATTATTTATCCTAGGATCTAGATGAGAGAAGATGGTTATGGGTCCATTAATAACTCTCTTCTCATATTTCAATATTATATATCAATATGCATATTTAAATCCTCCTCTGATTAAATTGGTATCTTACTTAGGAGAAGATCAAACATTAACTATAGTTTATGGGTATCCTTCTATGAGTTTTATTTCATACTTCCACTTGTTGAATACCATGCTTGATTTCCAATCATAACATACATTAGCTCTTGTAGATAGGTATCCTGCTATGAGTTGTATTTTTAGTTTTACTTGCTAATAGTGAATGGCATTTCAGGTAGAATAAATGTTACCTCTAGCAGATAGATAACCTATAATGATTTGTATTTCCCATTTTACTCATTGATAGTGAATGGGGCCTCAGGTGAAACATATGTTATCTCTATCACATTGGTTTCCTGATACGAGTTACATTTCGTGTCTTACTTTTTGATAACAATTATAATCCCATATAAATATATATTGGTGTTCTAATTTTGAAACAATATTGAATATATTCTTTCTTTTCTTCCTATGACTTAGTATGGAGGATTTCACTATATTTTCATAGGACTATGGACATGGTCACAAGAGGGGTCCCTTAATATTACTTTCTTAATATGGTAATATTGTCATTTTTCAGTCACATACAAACTATTATACACCAATCTTATGCAATATAAAAGGCATTCCAAATATCAACATAAAAATGTGATTTCAATGTCAATCAAAAATAGGATACATATAACATACCTCCAAAGACTTAATTATAAACTTCACTAGATAGGATCAGAGCCTGTAATTATTAAAATATTAATTATTTTGGGGTTGAGGGGTGGTGCCCCATCCAAGGTGTTAAATTTTCAATAATAAATATCAATATCATTTGGTGCAACTTTGAATTTTACACAACATAGCCTATGTTTAGTATGCATAGCCTACATTGTATTTCACCACTTTAAGTTGACTTATATCTAAATACTTTACCCCAAATCATCAACATTATATTTAGCTTTCCTTTTTAGATGTTCCACTAAATTAGCACACTCCATGGAAACACATGACACAAAGAACTTCATAGGTTTATCTTCAAACAAGCATCATTGTATCATACCAACATATTTTCATCTTCATAGGCATCACTTATCTTGTTTGGAACACCCAAAGTTGATACAAATCACTAAGGAAACATTATTTACACCTCACAATGTCATGCATTCTTATTTATCCCACAAATCCTATGCATCATCATGGTTATGTGTGCTTCTTGTGAAACCTCTGTGAACACTTATGTTGGAAGAAAAAATTGGATTATAAAGTTGTGCAAGATATATGTCTGATATTTATGCATTATGTACTTATTTTATAGTTGTATAAGTCTATTTTATCCTATCTTCACAACTTTTAATAGGCTATAATATGAATAGACTCCACTTTTGGTGCCAATTATGAGAAGACGATGAACAGTCATAAAATGGAAATGTCTATATACCTATGTTTGTAAGAAGAAATGGGTTCCACTTTTGAAGAGTTCAATAGAGATTTATTCGGTTATGGTTACCTATGTGATTTCTTACTTTGTTTCTTGTGTACATTCTCATGCATAATGTTTGGCTACTTTCTATCTAATTAACCTAAATGATTTATTTCTATTTATGAAACATTGGTTGTTCTTAATTCCTACATAACATAAGATAATTAATGCTTACTATGTTTCTATTATCCAAACTCTTGTTTGAATACAATACACTATTCTACACACTTGAAGTATATCATAGATATCCTCATCTTTAGCATGTTTTGATGCTTTAAGAACCTATGATAATAATGGTGTGGTGAGCATGGAACTCTTTGTTGGAGGGAATTATGCTAAGATGGTTACTATGGTAGAGAGATATTGAGATATGTTTAGACCAAAGGATATGTAATTTTGTAGAAGAATATAAAAGGGTTGGTCTTACCATACAAGAAATCATTTGAGAACATATTTATGGAGAGATTTATGAAATTTTCTAGTATAAGTTACCTAAATTGCTAGCTAACTAGTTAGTATAGTTAGAATATTATTGTTTTAACCCAAGGATGGAAAGAACTATAATATGGACTCAAGAAAAGATAGAGTGGTTACAAAGATTGGAAACTGACTAGACAAGAGTAATAGATCATTGGGTTTCTGCTATAGTAGATAGATATATGACTGAGTTTATGAGATAGGGGTACATATATTTTGAAGCTATGAAAGACCTATTCATCAAAGGAATTTGAGGGAAATTTTTTTAGTGAATACCTATCCTTGTGAAGATGTTGGTTGTGGACAAGGCCATGGTGTCTATTCCAACCAATATGGAGTAGTCATTTCAGGCATTGGTGGTGTGTGTGACATGATAGTGAATGATGATTAGATGATGAGATAAGGCTTGAATATAAATTAATAATGGATACATGAGGGAAGAAGAGTTATAAGAAAAGATTGGATTTAGAACATGAGCTATGATAATAGAATAGATGGAGTAAATAAAAGAATACCTAGATAGTTGCGAGTAGAGTTAAGAGTAACATTAAAATAGATGAAGAATGAGTAATAAGACGTGATAAATGAAAATAAAGAGATGAATAATGAAGGATAAATAAAGATGAGATGAAATAAGAAGATGAATGTCGACAGAAATAAATAAGTGATGAAGAATGAGAGGAAGAAGAGATGTTTGAAGAAGAGGGCAATAATAGTTCAAAAGTATATTAGTTAGATGAAAGATGTAGTGCATAACTACAAGAATGGGTATTATCAAAATAAGGACATGAAGTATTAAAAAAAGAATTAAAACAAAGTCATAGATTAATCATAGGTTCAATATTAAAATAAGAATAAATCATAGGAAATAATCATTCACCAGAAGAGCACACGTCCCTATAGCCCAATTTCCTATATTTTAGTAGATTTTTTCAACCAAACGATCAGGAAGGTAGTAGTTGGAAAGGTATATTTTCAAAACAAGTGAAATATTAGGGTACTAAAATTGAAACAACATCAATTTATAAGGTGTTGAAGGCCATAGGGTTTTTTGAAACCAAGCATAGAAAATTATGAAACACAAAAAAATAGAGTGCACAAATTAACTTTCCTCCTACGTAGGAAAATTTTCATAGTGCAAAAAAGGGACCCCATAGAAAATAACATCCCATTCTAATAATTGTGTAGTAGATCCCTTTGACACCAATTTAAAAAATGGTATTGTAGGATCATTTATCAACTTGATGACATATGATGGGGGTACAAACCCTAAACATTACTTACTAACATGTGAGATGAGATTATAGGCTAAGGGTATGACCAATGAGGCTTTAAAAAAGTGTGAATTAATAAGGAGATTGAATGAAAGATCACTTGATTTTATTTACCTCAGATAAATTGTGTAAGAAAGTCTACAATAGGTTAAGGAATGGATTATCATAGAATTTTAGATAAATAAATGTACAATTTAGACTATTCAAGACCTAAAGGAGATTAGGAAGAAGTTGGGAGGATTAGTTTATGATTGTGATCATAGGTTCTTTGATGTTATGAATAAAGTGGAATTTACCTTAGTAGATAAAGATAAAGCTACATGGTTTATCAAAGGACTGCATTCTAAAATTAGATTTGTTATAGCGTAGACTCAATATGCTACTAAGGTAGATGCTAAAGTTGTTGCTCTATGAGTGGAGCAAATTAAAGACTATGGGGAAGCTCCCATAATGGATTCTAAGATTAAAAATACATTGTATGATTTTATTATGAGATGGAATAATACCATGAAGTAGATAAACCTAAGTTAAATCTATGGTGCATGGAGTGTGGGAAAGAAGGACATCATAGGAATGATTATCCTAAGATCAAGACAGAGTTCTATGAAATATATAAAGTAGTAAGGAAAGAAATAATGTAGTGCCATCTCCTATAATAATATGTCGAAATACCATAGATTTTATATTGTAATTTTTTTAAGCTACATAACCATGATGAAAAAATTATAAGTCTTTGCAGGAGCTCAAAGAATGTACTTCCCATCATTATGCAACAAGTGTCCTTGATGAAGTAGACAATTCTAGGACTAGAGGCTGATAAGGGTTGTGCAAACCAAGTAGGTCTATAATGGATTCCCAGTTTACCTCAGTACCAACATTTCTAGCTAGATGGACCCCTCCTTTTTCAAGTTGGATACCACCATCACTGAAATACTAGTATGCAACACCTTAGAATATAACAATGATGTAGTACCAATAAACTAGTTGGACCCCACCATTTGTACAATAATAATTTGGAATTCAAGATAACACCCATCAACATTAGCACTAGAATATGTTGCAACAATAGGGAGGTTATAAAGGAGGTTAATAGTCAAATAGAGGAGGATTTATGGGTAGATATAGAGGAGGTTACCAAGGTGGCAGAGGAAATAATTATTGATTCCCTCCTTTGTAATGTTATTTATATGGAGAGTATAATCATGTACAATGCAATTGCCCTTTGAATCCCCAAAGACAATCTTATTACACATATTTTAGAGTATATAAGTAACACGAGATGAAATATTATCCTATCATGGATAAATAACAAAAGGAAAAGGCCATTAGGAATATTAACATGCTAAATACATGGCCTAAGGAGGATGCATTCCTCAATGCCATTACAAGACATCAACATGCAAAGAGAGGATTGCCTCTTCTCAAAATACCTCAAGATCAAGGAATCTAGAAATCAAAATAGGACAACTACCTAGACCTAGCTATAAAAAGGGGCTCATGTATGAATTTTTGTAGATGTTGAAAAATATTAAACACCAAGATACTATTAAAAGAGGTGCTAGGTAATAGATGCCCAAATATATGGTCAAATCATGTGCATTATGCATCAGGATGGAGTTGTTACTACACTGACAAATTTATTAAAGCTTTTAGGTATAGTGCACAATGAAGATATTTATCATAACATCATAAACTTGCTACAGATGTTACTAGAATGTGCACAATGAGGGTAATAGAAGACATTAAAACTTATTTGGTATGTAAAAATAAGAAGCCATGGGATGTAGATGTGTGAATTGACATGGAATTCATAGGCTATGAAATTCCAAATTTTGTCTTTGATTATGCATGGTCAACATGTCCCCAGGGCTACATGGGAGGCCATTGGATGGCCAGTTCTAAGTTATAGTCCAGTGACTATGAGATTAGTATACTATGAATGAGTTAAGCCCATTGGTAGATTAGAATACATTGAGATCAAAGTCTCAGAATGAATCATGTGAGGTGACTTTGAAATCATCGATATGAAGACAATAGCAACTCATTACCCTATATTGATTGGCAAAAAATGGGCATATGATGGTCAAATGACTATTAATACTGTACAAAATCAACTAGAGGCACATCAAGGAAATAATATTATATTATTCATATGAATAAGATCCATAAACCTTACATCATTTTGGCTAAACCAGACTCTCCTTATGATACACAAGAATCAAGTTGGATGAAGGTAAACTCTGAAGAAAATCCAAAATCTTTGAGTGCAATCAAGTGCAACTTCTTGTATGAGCATACTAACCTCAGGTACATTTTTTACTCACTTAAAAAATGAATACATCTAAATAATGGAAGCCCAAATCAATAGTTACTTAACCATTGACACCTCAGTTTGTCATATAGGATTGTGTGTCCATCTCTGCTAAATCCCCTACTCGCTCAGAAGTTGATTTTCTCTATCAAGTAGATGATTATATATAGGATTATATAGAGCTAACTAGAGAAGGAACTTTCCCTTGGTAAATAGCTTCATCTATTAGTGGAGACTTAGATAGGAATCTACTTGATTGGGATCATGGTGATCATGAACTTCAACCTATGAGAATGGTCTTTGCCCATGAGAGACAACTTCCTTCATGCTACATGATTGAGGATATCTATCAATTCATTTTACAATTACAAGTTCATGTACCTACCATTAGTCAGTAGGTCAGTGCCTTGAATTATTCTTTTAAGGGATTTGAAATGACACGGTGGTTAATTCATAGGAATGATAAGCTCTATTGGGATGATGCATGCAAACTTATAATCAATAGATTCTAACTACCATAGGTTATCAAAAGTAGTTGGCCTTTATTTTAGGAAGGTGAGTGCCCTAAATTCTATATCCACAAATGTGTTGAGGTTTGGATTGAATAATGTGTGGCATTGAAGTATGGGGTTCACATATTTCATTACACTTTTGGCCCCTTACCATCAACATGGTATATGCATTAAGAATGCAAGAGGGAGACAAAGCATTGGGTGCAAATACATAACGAATTCATAATTATTTTTTCTTTGAAGATGATAATCCTTTGGTTCATAATACACTATTAAAAATCAAACATTTTCATGTCATGGGTACATAGAATATTTAAGCACACAATTGAATGTACTGTGTATAAGAATGCAGATTGTGATCTAAATACAACGTTACAAATATATAAATCTACCAAGTTGGAAGAACAATCTCTCATACATCCATGCCACTAAATACATGATTAAGAAGATGAAATTGAATATTCAAATATTGATGGTAATATTGATCTGACTAATTTGTTTGCCTCTAAATACCCAGTAAAACTAGTAAAGGACCTAGTCATAGAACCCACTAAAGATGACAAGATGTATAATATACAAATTATAGAATAGTAAGGGAAATGAATGATATAGGAATCTATTGTTGAATAAAAGCATCAGATTTATTAGTAACCTATTTAAAAACTCATATAAAATATTATAAGTAAGGAAATTCTTAAATTAGTAAATATAGAGGAAATTCTTAAATTAGCAAATATAGGTGACTATTGGACTAAATCTGAAGTTTTTAAAGTTATGCAATTTTTGCATGATTATTAAGATGTGTTTCCCACTAAATTTTCAGAGGTCATACGCATCGATCCATCCCATGGTGACATGCATATCAAACTTAAGGAGTACACATGACCCATAAAAAAATGACCATACAAACTTAATTTCAAACATGAAGTTGAAAGTGAAAGATGAATTAGATAGAATGCAAGACACATGTATAATTTATCCAATAGAAAAGGTATATTAGGTTAGCCCCATGGTAGTGTAGAATAAGAGAATAAGGGAGATCAGAGTATGTGGTGATTATCAAATTTTAAATAATGCCCACATGAATGATCCATTTTTGATTCCCTTCATAGATGAAATTTTAGAATCTATTACAAGTTATGAAGTCTACTCTTTCACAGATAGCTTTAGTAGATATCATAAAATACCCATTGTAGAAGAAGATATAGCTAAAATGATTTTTACCATATAATAGGGATCCTTTGAATACAAGGTAATGCCTTTTGGCCTCAAGAATGCACTTGTAGGGTTTTTTGAGTAGTGGTGACTATGTTTAAGGATTTGATTCATTACTTCCTAAAAGTCTATCTCAATGACTAGTCTATATTTTATTTGTTTAAAGAATATTCATCCAAATTTTTCCTCATGTTATAAAATTGTCAAGCTTTGTACATTGCTCTTAATCTAAAAAAGTGATTATTTTTTTCACCTTTGGGTGTCATACTAGGTCATGTAGTGTGTTGTGAAGGGATTTTGGTGGATGAAGCCAAAATTATAGTCATTTTAAATATGTCTCCACTAGTTAGCTCCACATAAGTGTTATCCTTTTTGAGACATATAAGATACTATCATAAGCTTATCAAGGTATATGCAGCTATTTCATCTCCATTAGAGTATTTACTATGCAAAGGTGTGAAGTTTGTCTAGACTTTTGGGTGTTAAGCAACCTTCATATAACTAAATTAGAGACTAGTCACTACACCTATTCTTCTCTTTCTAGATTAGAGCAAACCCTTTCATGTTCATCTTGATGCTTTTGGTATCATAGTTGATGTTGTGATTTCATAGCTAGAAGATGGTGGACTGGACCACCCATAAATTTTTTAATTCAAGAGTTATCTAACATAGAAAAGAATTACAAGATAACTAAAAGAGAAGCACTACCTATAGTGTTTGCATTACATAAATTTTGACACTATCTTTTTATGACACCATTCAAAGTTTTCATGGATCATCAAGCTCTACAATACCTAGTTAATAACCCTATGCTCGAAGGACACATTTCAATATGGTTGATGCTATTTTAATAATTCTAATTTTGCATCAATGTCAAACTAGGCAGAGAAAATTTTGGACTGGACCATCTCAGTAGCATCCCAAATGGAGAAAAACCAAAAGAACTACAAGAAGATTCTCATGATACCCATCTCTTTTAAATTTCTATGATTCTCAAAAACTTTGAGGCAATTGCTAAGTTCTTAAAACAAGGAGTATTCCCTATACACTACCAAGAAAGAGACAAGGAGTAGTTTGTCACCAGAGCTTTGCCATATACTATTATAAATGGGCTCTTGTATCGTTTAGGGAAGGACAAAGTACTACACAAGGTATTTCTAGAACATGAACAACCACAACTCTTATAAGAGGCACACTAAGGAATAGACAAGAGGTCATCTTGATGGAGAAGCTACTACAAGGATATTGTTATAGAGTGGGTTATGGTCGCTGAATCTTTTTTAGGATGCACATAGAGTAGCATAGCACTATGATGTATGTCAATGCATAAGTAATCCACTCTAAAAAGATGAAATTTCAGTATATCCTTTGTTATTTGAAAAACCTTTTAAATAATAGGGTATCAATTTTTAAAAACCTATTAATCCTTTGAGTAAACACAACAAATCAAGTTAAATTATCACTGTGACATATTACTTTACCAAATGGGTCAAAGTTGCTACAACACCTAGCTATGGCATGAAGGACACAGTAAAGTTCCTTTATGATAATATCATTACAAGGTTTGGATGTCCCATCCATCTCATTAGAGATAGAGGGACACACTTCTTGAATAGTACCATCAAATCTCTTATCAAAGAATTTATGATTTCTCATCATAAAATTTCTACATACCATCTACAAGCTAATAACCAAGTTGAGGCTTCTAATAAAGTGTTGGGTAGGATGTTGATAAAGATATGTGATGTTAACCTATGATTATTTGGGAATATATCACACATTATGATAGGGATAAAAGTTTTATTCCATTCCAATTGGTCTATGGGCTTGAAGCAGTCATACTGATAGAAAAAGTTGGTATGCAATATGCACATTACTATGGTAATGAAACTAGGGGATCATGAGTCTCTCACCACCAAGATTATCAAACTGAATACAATGGATGAGTATCTATACAAAGCATATTTTATTTTGGAAGTTCATAAATATATCCAAAAATCTTGACATCGTAGGAATATGTACCATAAATAATTTCACAAAGATCAACTAGTTTTGTTATATGATAGTCAGTTTAGAGTATTTCTGGGTAAATTATAGATTAGATGGAAAGGGACTTACATTATACATGAAATATCATAGCAAGGAATCATTATTTTGAGATTTCTATAGGTAACCATTTTTCCAAGGTGGTTGAATGGTTGTAAACTTAAGCCCTACCACTAATAATCTTAATTGATCTCTCTCTACTACAGGAGTGGGTGTTGAATATCATCTACTAGATTAGGATTTCCCATTTTTGTGTGTTTTATTATGTGTTTATTTTTCTAAGTGTGTGTGTGTGTTTTTAAATGATCTTTTTAATATATTTTGGGAACTATGATAACAATTATAGCATGTGCCAACCATGTGCAATAGAATTCAGGTGTACCATTGATGATGTCAAAATTAATGAAAGAAAGCAATTAAGTCCAATAAATATATGGTCAAGTCACATCAGTCACGATATTCACCATCTAATGGTCATCCCTAAGTAGTTATTGATGAATCTAAGGTTTTATTGATTTAATCTTAACCAAATCAATAGCTGGTAAACATCATCCATTCATACTCTAGTATAAATAGCAAATAACATAATGATGTATCTTGATGCATGCATCAATGACTAACTACTTTAAATGACAAATCTAATAATATTTTCCATATCAACATTCACATTGATGTCAAATAGATAACTCAACATGGAATTTATGTAGAAACCAATAGGCACAAAATCTATAGAGGCATAAGGTTGTGAACCAAGTTTACATTTCAAGGTTGTGTCCATTGGCTCTTACAGTCCCCCATTGGTTACAGAACACATACATCAAGTGATAACTTTGTATACCCACTTTTGGTGACTTGGGGGATATTTTGTAAATATTTATTATCCACTACAATGATGGAAACATCTACATTGGCCTCGACACCATGATAGTCATTCAAGCTCTGGGCATGCCTATGTGAGGGGATTTTCTAGTGCCATACAAGATAATATTGCCTAATATCCTTTTGAATGTTATATATTTATATGTTCTAGGATCTATAAGAATACCAATTGAAGAAATTCAAGATGAATTAATGTTCATCTTGATAGAATGCATCATGTGGAGGTTCTAGTAGACCACCAAGTTTGTAAAGCAAATTCTAAAAGGGGTTGTGGTCATTACACATTACACGATCCATTACAATGATCATTTTAATTTTCTTGAATACTTTATTCAATAGCTATTGATAAACATATATAAGTGTTGCATGACTTCCAATCAGACCTTTCAGTACCAATTTCTCATATTTCTACTATATTTCACCTAATGGCAATCCCCTAAAGGAGAGGTGCACTGTGACACTGACTATTGGCCAATGCATCAATTATAAAACCTAATATGGACACCTAATCATGATGCCTTTGTGCATGAGGTTAAATAAAAATCATGGTAGGAGTGTCTGGAGTTGATCATCACACATCCTCAAGTGCCATCAGATGTCATGCAATACTGTCACCTTAATGTTGAAAGGTGTGTTCATCTACATTCATGAGTTGTTAAGGTCACCATTTATACCTATACCATTCTTTATTACCATGGCCATGGTGCATGCCAAAGTCACCAAACAAAAATCTTATGAATCTAGGCATGCAACACTTCTCCAAGCCATACTACCTAGTACAGTAAGTAGTCCATATAGTATAAAAATAACTAGAAGCCATAACTTCATAGTAGCAAAAAGGAAAGTGTAAGCTCTCCACTAAGTAATAATCATCATCTCTTCCACTAAAGTGTAATACAAGGAGCACCATAAACTAGTTATATTACCCTAAGGTGCCTCAAATTATAAGCTTTTATAACCTACCTTAGATAGGCATGGATGAATAAGAGGTTTACAAGGTAATGGTCACCCATATGGTAAGATATTTCTATGATAGGGAGGAGGAGAAGGATTTTTTATTCTATAAGGCAATGTACATAGTCCAAGTTCACAAGAAGGTTCCTCCAAGTCTATGGGTGGAACTACCACCATGCCCTAGCTCTATTGTGGTTGACAATGTACATGAAAAAGCTATGAAAATGCAGTGAATGGTTGAGTTCTTCTAGCAGTAACCTTTTACCAACTTCATAGTCGTTAACATATTTTTTCCACTTCCAAAAATTCCATAGGAGTCTCTGGTGTGCAAAACTAAAACTTGATGAGATGTTAGGGTCACACCTTCCTTTGAATAATGCACATTTGGTAGGATATACATGGCATAAGAAGTGCATCCTTATCCATCTATTATCACTTGTATTTTCACCCATCGAGGACATGTCTCAACTCTACTCATCGAAATGGCACAATGGAAACATCTCACTTGTTGTGGGTAATCAATTTGGTGAGATGAATCTCTAGAAGGGCTAGTTCCTTTGATGCACTCTTTGAAACACTTTATCACTCATCAACTTTACATGAAAAGGGTTGAAAAGACAAATTGAAAATATAAAATTGATTCACCAATAATAAGTTTCCTCCTATTGACTAAACTTATACTACTTAGTGCAAATCAAAGCTTCTTTCACACATAACTCACAACTCAAGATAGATTGTTACATCAATGTTTCATATGCTAGGTTCAAGAGGTATTGATGTTTAGGATGGATAATGATGATCCTTTAGAGAATATAATCATATACCACTTCTAAAACTATCATACACTAAGAAGGAACACTAACAAAGACCTATAATAATTACTATTTTTCATTCTTGGGGGATAATCAAAGACAACATACTAGAAAAGTCCATCTTTTACTAGACAAGATCAATAAGATTTGTAACCAAACTCAATTATACAACATGTAAGTAGACAAATTCAATTATTTATTGCTTCAAGAGACATTAAAATACAAAATTGGTTGGGATTTCACCATTAACCAATGGAGGCTCTTCTAAAGAGCCCAAAAGATCACTACTTATAGAATTTGAAAGAGGAATGAAGAAAGGGAAGTCTAAAGGTCACTTGAACACTTGTCATGTTGAGAGAAAGGGTTACATGTGCATGAGAAGAAGATGTGAAATTGACCATGCAAGTTTAACAAGTATAAATGTCAATCCAAGTCATGAAACTCCTAAAAAGTGGAATGAAATTCTTCTTACTATCTCATAAAACCGCCTTCATCATTCACCCTTGTTACTCTGTGTCTGTGTTTAGATATAGATCTTATACACAAGTTTTTACATGTTCTTATAACTAATGATTTGTCTAGACATGAGTATAAATGTCAATCATTGATCTTTCCTTTGGGACCATGATCTGATGGTCCATATTCAAATGACTCAAGTTTAAAATTCATCCATTCGATCATCATCTGACAGGATCATGTTATCTATTAGATCTTTATATTCTTCTAAACTTTAGCTTTATCATCTTTAAAATGCACCTATCAATCTTCCTAATCTAATATTATGTATGCCATTGGATATCTAAATATGCATGTTCTTTATCTCCATTAACATGTTAAACATCAAGCTTTTTATCCCATCTCGCTACTTCCTATATCTTTGGATCACTTTTGCTCCATCGATCTTCTCAGACTTGCTCGGTCTTTAACTCATCACTATCTTCATAAATATTGATCACTTTATATCATTCAAGTCTATTTTCTCTATTGTATCTCCTTTGCATGATCAATCACACACCATTAGATCTTCTAACAAGATCAATAATTAACTTTGACAAGCTTACACTCATTGGGTTTCTATCTAATAGCTCTATGAATGTGACACTTATCACTTACATGTATACTCAGAGTTCCTTTTGAAAATTTAACTTCATCGTACTCCATTAGATCTTCAATGTTAGATTGAGAAAAATCCATTGATCAAGTAGGGACATAATATAAAATCTAAGACTTAAGAAATATTAAGTCCTTTGATCATTTCTCAAGCTAGTAATTGCTAGGTTGAGGGGGTGGTTTCACAATGATGACAAAGTTTTAAGTTATAACTTAAGCTACTGGGTCCCAGCTATAACCAGTCACCATAAAAATAGAAAGTGCCTATTGATGCCATGACTTAAACCCTTAGGATTTTACTGAGAAAACCTTATCCAATCTGAGAGCAAAGATAAATTAATTTTGAGCTCATTCCTTCTCAATTGAACCTACAGATCATATCTCTAGAATGCTCATGAAAAACCCATAATAGATCTACTATCTATTTCTTTTTTAAATATCCATAGATGATCTTTGTAAAAGCATGACAACTTTATATGACCTTGTGCATATTTTGTCTAAGTATGGAGACCTTTAATTTTTCTTGGAAGGATAAATTTCCCCCTACATCACTCTTGTTTCACTTAATCACATGACCTACAAATTGACACATTTGTTCCTCTTTCATAGGATATTTGATCCATATATCCATTTGGTCATGAATCCTTCTTATGTGCAATATATGGCATTATAAAAGTTCCTACTCATATTTATCTTACAACGTACAAATATGATTGTGTTGGAAAACACTGTCAAAATGTCTTGGAGCACAAATTTGATAAATCTTATCTTCTAATCACCATATTCAGTCCTAAACATCAATGATAATCATATTTCCAAAAATTTGCATATACAGGTAGTGGGCATGAACTTTGGATAGTGAGCAAGAGATACATGTTGGTGATAAATTAAAAACCCTCATCAAGTGTTCAAATGGAATATAACATACCCCATGACAAAATATTAGACCCCCTAAAACATCTAAAAATCAAGTGTTTACCTATAAGGTTCCCAATTTGACACTGAAGTCAAATTTGGTCAATAAATTAGTGAATCATAGGTGTAGTATGCCTGCTATACTAAATGTCAATAGCCTTATCCTATCCATGGGCTAATGGCTTCAATTAGTTCCTGAAGACAACTAGTAATGAATGCCTAAAACACACACAAAACAACCACACCACTCCAAACAACACAAAATAAATCAAGACACCAACAAGGCTCACACATGTGTACAAGCACTTAGGGAAAACAAGATAATAGTAGCTATGAACAGAGAGAGGAGAACCTTAGTAGTACTATTTAAGATAGATCCCATTGACTTGGATATGAAACTCCTCTCCATCTAACCTTGAGAGTTGGAAAGCATTGTGTTGTTTGTATTGAGTGATGACATAAGGGCCAGTCCACAAAACATCAAACTTTGTGTGTTTTCTAGGCTTAGCCCTATCTTTATCCCACTTTAGAATAGTTCCCCTTCTTGTAATATTATTGGCATTGATTTATTATCAAAGTATCTCTTTGTTTGATCTTTATGAGCTCTCATAGTTCATATAGCTTGATCTTTTATTTTGTCAAGCTCCATCAACTCACATAATCTGACTTCCATGCTTTCATTTTCCATCAAATCTAACTAATAAGTGATATCTAGAGCTAGTAACTCAAGTGAAATAGGAAATATATCATCTCTTCCATAAACAAGTGTATATCATGAGTTTTCAATATATCTTTTGGGGGTGATTCTATCATCCCAAAGAGCTGTGTTTAATTTGGAATGCTAAGTTCTTTGGTTTTCTTCCATTATCCTCATGATAATCTAGATTAGATCATTATTAGTGGACTCATCTAGTCCATTTCCTCGTGGACAATATTTTAAGTAAGTACTAAGATAAATACCATGTTTCAAAGCCCACTCACTTATCTTCATTCCAATGAAAGCCAATTCATTGTCTAAAATTATTGTTGAAGGAGGCCCAAATATTATCACTATGCTTTCATAGAAGTATAAAACTAAACTTTCATTTGATTCCTTAAGAGCTACATCCTCCACCCATATTTTAAAGTAATCTATGGTAGTCAACACCCACTTGTGACTAACACTAGAAGGTGGGTTGATTAAGCCTATGAAATCTAGACCCCATTGCATAACGGGTTGGTCTACTTGTATTAGATGAAGAGGTAAGGATACAATCTTTTACTTCCCATAAAATTAGGCACACTTCTATCATTTCCTTACCCAATCATGAGTATACTTAAACAAACTAGGCCAAAAATATCAAGCTCTCATAATCTTAACAATTGCGGTCATTGGAGCAAAGTGACCACCTATTGGTCCATCATAAAACCCAAAAAATATCTTCTCAACCTGATCTAATTCAACACATCTCAATACTACACCTGATAAATCTTTCCTAAAAAACACTCCATCAAAACTTACATAATGAATAGATTGTAATTTGAAGTACCTTCTTTTGGCTCTATCTAGGCCATGTGGACACTCACCGATTTGAAGAAACTTGATCATTTCTTGTGTCAAAATCCTCATTAATGAAGATATAGCTATCATAATATCATCTTGAAGATCTAAAACAACTTCCTTTTGTTCCTTCAAGTATGAATTAAGGTGATCACATAGTCATTTTCCCTTCACTAGCTTGGTTGTCTTGATTTCTACATCATACTCCATTACTTTTGTAATCCAACCAGCCCTTTTTCATTCAAATCTCTACTCAAAATGAAGTCTTTGACATTAATAAGAGGTACCAATATATGAATCCTTCTATTATCTAACATGTTCCTAAACTTATTTAGTTTTATAATGACTGAAAGTACTTACTTCTCTACATGAGTATATCTTACCTCATAGCCTTCCAATCTTTGATTAAAGAAGGAAATAGGTTTCTCCAAGTTTTCTTCATTTGATTGAGTGAGAATGGAAAATATTACTTCTTCATTTCCAAATTTATACAATTTTAAATCCTATAAGAAATTAGGAATTGCAAGAATTGTAGCTTGAGCAATGGCTTGTTTGGTCTCTTCAAAACTCTCCTTCCCTATTCTTATCCAAGTAAACACTTCATCTTTCCTTAGCATAAATGTTAGAGGCTTGAATAAGTTATAAAAATCAATAATAAACCTCCTTATGAAATTTATTTTTCCAAATAATCTTTGAAAACCTTTCTTGTGTTTGGGAAAATTCAATGCCAAGATTTCACTCACCCTTTTAGGATCTATGGATAGACCTTTCTTTTAAATAATGTGTCCTAACATTTTGCCTTCATGGATAGAAAATAGACACTTCTTTGGATTGAGAGAGATTCCAAACTCTCTACATCTCTCAAAAAATTTCATAAGATTATTCAAATGATCCTTTGCATCTTTGGAGAAGACCATGATATCATCAAGATACACCAGCACTATATCATTTATTAGGCCTTGAAAATACATATCCATTACACATTAAAATATTTCACCAACATTAAACAAACCAAAAATCATTTTCCTATAGGCATATGTGCCCAATTTAGTGGTAAAGTTTATCTTGTATTGGTCTCCTTCCTTTACCAAAATTTGATTATAACTTGAAAACCCATCAAGGAGTGAGAATCTTTCACTACCTGCCACAACTTGCAAAATTTTCTCCCTCCATGAAAGGAAGAGGATAATGTTATTTCAAGGAAACTCTATTAAAATCTTTAAATTCAACACATAACCTAATTTTCTCATTCTTCTTCCTTATCGTAACTAAGTTTACCAACCAAGATGAATGCTTAATAGGAAAAACGATCTTAGACTCAATCAACTTTGTAAGCTCCTTTCTCATGAGAGGCTCAATCTTAGGATTGATTTACCTTTGATTTTTCTTGATAGGCTTATAATTTTGATATATATCTATGGTATTTTGAGCTAAGTTTGGATCAAAGTGTTTTAAATCACTATATTCCCATGCAAAGACATCAGAAAATTCTTTGCATAATTTAATGAAAGCATATCTTTCTTCTCTAGTACATACCTTCCCAAGAACAAGAAACTTATCTTTGAAGATATGTACTCTCTCATAGTTTTCTTGCTTAGTAGACATGCTTACTTTTTCCTTATTCAACTAATCATCATCACTGAAAATAATCTCAAGTGTGACTAAGCCCTTAGGGAGCTTGTTTGTATTCAATTGTACAATCTTCCCTATATATTTTTGCTATAGTTTAGACTGGTTCTTTAAGAAAAACTCAGCCTCCTCTTATATAAAAAGATCTATTTATTGGTCACTATCAAAAAACATTCTAATTAGTAACATTATTATGTATATAGAGCCTTACAATCACTTTGATATGAGGCTAGTTCTTGTCATCTTTTATCTCCTTTAGAATATCAAATTAAGCTCCAATTTCTTCTAACCTATTAACATGTTTGTTATCCTCTCTTGGTATAGATTGGATGTTGAAGGCTTGGAAATATTCCAAAATCTCCCACACTCTATGCTTATAGGACTTAAGTAAGGAGTTCTTAGTCATATGTTGACCTTTCACTTGATTCAAAATCAAC
Source organism: Torreya grandis (assembly GCA_037957365.1). Taxonomy (NCBI): domain Eukaryota; kingdom Viridiplantae; phylum Streptophyta; class Pinopsida; order Cupressales; family Taxaceae; genus Torreya; species Torreya grandis. The sequence goes on from JARHVA010001366.1 coordinate 2,390,657, forward strand.
TCACTATCACCAAAAACTTGTAACTCTTTCACACCTCTTTTCCTAGCCCACTCAAGACCATGAATGAGGGACTCATATTATACTACATTAAAATTACAACTACAGTGAAATATGAAAGTAGAGTAGTACCTTTTCTTGGATGGAGAAACTAACATTGCTCCACCACCTAATCCAATCTTACTTCTTGATCCATCAAAGACTAACTACCATAAACTATCCATAGTTTCATTTGGACTCATCAAATTTGGAATGAAAGAGTCTTCCTCATGAAGGAAATACACTCCAAGACTAGCTTCCTCTATGAATTTTTAAGGATCATGTTCATAATGTTCAACTCCCCATTCATCTATATACAAATTAGAAACTCCTTCAAGAGAATAAGTTAGAGATTGATCCATGTGAATCTCTTCCTCATCAAGAATAGCATAATTAACATTTGCAACTTTAGGCATGTAGGGCTCAATATTGTGATAGATATGTTCTGATTCAATCTTTACCTTGGTATCATACTTTTTCCTAAAAACCAAATATTACCAATTTGCTATAAAGTATCCACCTATCTTAGTTGTAAACTCTCTTGAAACAAAGAGCAAAGTAGGGGTGTAAATATGAAACAACCACATCATGAGAGATGGATAAATTAGGATAATCATGTAAATTCAAATTTATATCCTTGAATACTCCCAATGTCTTTGTTAGTGATCCATCTAATTTTATAACTCCTTTAGCCATTGGTTCATACTTGAGGCCTAGTTTTTCTGATATTGGCTTGGGAATAACTGAAGTACTAGTCCCACTATCTATGATACAATTGTAGACTAGACAATCAAAAATGATCAAGGATAGATAAAAATAAGGATTATTATCATTTTTATTTTCTTGTCCATCAATGGGTTGAGTTCCATTTACCAAAATAATATTTTCACTCCTAGCTAATCCAACTTATTTACCTAGTCCAAGCAATTCTTTTTGAAGCATATGTTTTTGTCCTAGTATTTTCAGTGAATCCCATAATGAAATATTCATGTGTAAATTCTTCATTTTATCTAAAACATTTATATAAGGATTTTTTATCTTGAATTTCTCTTTGGAAGCACTAGTACTTTGTGGTGTAGCATGTGAAGATGGATGTGTAGGAGCTATTCTTAAATTATGAGATTTTTATTTTCCTATAATTTAGGAGTTGATTTAGACCCATCTACCATTAGGGGTGATGGAGGAGTTGATACAAGTCCTTGAGTTATCCCTTATGTCTCTTCTACAACCCTCTTCTTAGATCTAGTGTTAGAGGATACATTAGCATTCACATTACTTGAATTTCCAAAATGATTCATGGCACAAAACTCTTCCTCTAAATGATTCATAAGAGTAGAATCAAGTTGTGTTTTTCCATTTTCCATTCCATTTTGCATTGTCACCTAAAAAGTGGGAACTTGAGTTACTTGACTACCTTGCATTGTCATGGCTTGACTAGGAATTTCATTGGCATATGCAACTTGACCTTGATTTTGGTCATTTGAAGGGTAGCATGGTTGCTCTTGAATAAAATTATTTTGAGTAGGAAAAAGAGATCTAGATGATGATGGGGCATTAGGATTGAAACTTTTGTAAGGTCTATCTTGATTTATTTGACCTTATCCTTGAGAATTACCTTGAAAAGGAGGCATACTTGCTTGTCCAAACTGATTATAGGGCTAATAAGGCATGTAATTTTGAGCTTGTTATCTTTTGTGAACATCCAATTCATTAGTAACACTTTGAATCAAACTCTTGACTTCATGAATCTCATTGGTAGGGGCAGTGGTAGACTTCTCTTGGCTATTAGGCAAAGGAGCCAAGGTAGGTAATGCAATTTGAGTAGGAGGTTACAAATCAAGAAACAATGGCATTGATGGTCTAGGAGTAATCTTTCCTACTTAAATAAGATAATTATCAGCATTAATAGCTATCTCATAAGCACCAGGTAGTGTATTCCCACCTATGGATTGGATCATCAAGGCTAAATCATTATTCAATGCTTTTAGGTAATACAAGAAGGCATAATTTGGAGTAGGTCTCATAAGGGCTGGGATCCTATCCCATGTCTTTTGAAATCTAGAGTTAAAATATTACATGGACTCTTGAGGAACCCTCTTGATAGTATTCAATTTCTCAGCTAGTGATAAATGGTCAATCTTTTCTTCAAACCTCTTAGACAATAGATTTCTTAGTTCATCCCATGAAGTAATGAAATTATGAGGTAGAGTTCCATACCAATCTAAGGCTTTCCCTTTGAAAGATAATGCTAATAGCCTGATGGATATGTTCTCTTGAATGATATTATGGATGTTTCATAAGTTGACATGTTTTTAATGTGTTCAATGGGAGTAGTAGGACCTTCTCCACTAAAATATAGAACACTCTTAAGGGCTGCTCTAGGAATTTGGTCATATTAGGCAAGATTCAAAGGAGATGATTTGGTGAAAGATATAAAAGGAAGGTTTATAGACATATTGGAATGTAGATTATGTGTATTAGGGGCTGAACTAAGTAGAAACTTGGAGTTTTTGAACACCAACTCCCGTGAAAAAGGATGAGTATTCATGAATCTAAATCTTTTGATAGAATAATAAGGCAATTGCATAAACTCAAAAGGTATACCTTTAGTAGCAGACCTAGTGGTCACATTTAGCATGGAAATTAAGGAAAGATCAGCAACCAAAGACTTGAAAACTTAGTGGAGTCACCAGGTACTAAATGTATATGTTCTTATAACTACAAATATGCCAAGACCAACACCAATCTTGAACAATATTCTAGGATTAAGAGTCCCATCAAGCATGACAAAAACTATTATCACTTGGATTTTCACCCCTTGAGGAGATGTCTCAGCTCTCATCATCCAAGTGGCACAATTAAAACATCTCACTTGATGTGGGTAATCAATTTGGTGAGATGAATCTCTAAAAGGGCTAGTTCCCTTGATGCACTCTTTGAAACAAATTATCACTCATCAACTTTACATGAAAAGGGTTAAAAAGACAAAATAAAAAGGTAAAATGTGATGCAACAATAGTAAGTTTCCTCCTATTGACTAAACTTATACTACTTAGAGAAAATCAAAGATTATTTCACACATAACTCACAACTCAAGATAGATTGTTACATCAATGTTTCATATGCTAGGTTCAAGAGGTATATTGATGTTTAGGAGGGATAATAAAATATCCTTTGGAGAATAAAATCATAGACAACTTCTAAAACTATCATACACTAAGAAGGAATACTAACAAATACCTATAATAATTAATCTTATGCATACTTGGTAAGTAAATAAAGACAACATGCTAGAAAAGACCATCTTTTACTAGACAAGATCAACAAGATTTACAACCAAACTTAATTATGCAATATGTGAGTAGGAAAATTCACTTGTTTATTGATTTAAGATACATTCAAATACAAAATTGTCTAGGGTTTCACCATTAACAAATGGAGGCTCTTCTAAAGATCCCAAAAGGTCACTACTTATAGCATTTGAGAGAGGAAAGAGGAAAGTGAAGTCCAAAGGTTACTTAGACATTTATCATGCTGAGAGAAGGGGTTACATGTGAATGAGAAGATGTGAAACTAACCATGCAAGGTCAAGAAGTAAAAATGTCAATCTAAGTCATGAAACTCTTGAAAAGTGGCATGAAATTCTTCTTACTGGCTCAAAAAACCACCTTCATCATTCACCCATGTTACTCTATCTTTGTGTCTAGATATAGATCTTATACATAAGTTCTTACATGTTCTTGTAACTAACCATTTATTTGTACATGAATTTAAATGTAATTCATTGATCTTGCCTTTAGTTCCATGATCTGATGGTCCATACTCAAATGACTCAAGTTTAAAATACATCTATTAGATCACCTTCTGATAGGATCATGTTATCTATTAGATCTTTTTACACTTCTAAACTTTAGATTTGTCATCTTTAAAATATGCCCATCGATCTTATTGATCCAATATTTTGTACACCATTGGATCTCTAAAGATGCATGTTCTTTATCTCCATCGAGACATTAAACATTGATATTTTTATCCTATCTCACTATTTCCTATATCTTTGGATCACTTTTACTTCATTGATCTTCTCAAACTTACTTGATATTTAAATCATCACTATGTTGATAAACCTCAATCAATTTATAGCATTTGAGTCCATTCACTCTATTAGATCTCCTTTACATGATCAACTACCCACCATCAGTTCTTATGATAAGCTCGATCATTGAATTTGACAAACTTATGCTCATTGGATCTCTATCTAATAAGCTCCATAAATGTAACACTTGTCACTTATGTGCTCACTTAGAGTGCCCTTTGACAATTTGACTTCATCACACTCCATTAGATATTCAATGTTAGATTGTGCATGAGCCATTGATTAAGTAGGGACATAATATAAAGTCTAAAACTTAGAAAATATTAAGTCCTTTGATCATTTCTCAAGCCAGTAATTACTAGGTTGAGGGGGTGGTTTGACAATGCTGACAAAGGCTTAAGTTATAACTTAAGCTATCAGGTCTCAGCTATAGCCAGTCACCATCAAAATAGAAAGTGCCTATTGATGCCATAACTTAAACCCTTAGGTTTTTACTAAGAAAACCTTATCTATTTTGAGAGAAAATAAAAATAAATTTTGAGCTCATTCCTTATCAATTAAACCTATGGATCATATCTCTATAATGCTCATTAAAAACCCATAATAGATATACTATTTATTTCTTTTGCAAATGTACATAGATGATCTTTGTAGAATCATGACAACTTTACCTGACCTTATGCATATTTTGTCTAAGTATGGAGACCATTCATTTTTCCTAAAAGGATAACTTTGCACTTACATCACTCTTGTTTCACTTAGTTTTATGACCTATAAAGTGACACATTCATTCCTATTTCATAGGAAATTTGATCCATATAACCATTTGGTCCTAAAGCCTTCTTATGTGCAACATATGGCATTGTAAAATTGCCTACTTATCTTTATCTTGTAACTTGAAGATTTGACTAAGTTGGAAAATACTATAAAAATGTCATGGAGCACAAATTTGATAAATCATATCTTCTAATCACCATATTCAGTCCTAAAAATCAATGAAAATCATATTTCCAACAATTTGCATATACAGGCAATGGGCATGAACTTTGGATAGTGAGCAAGAGATACATGTTGGTGATCAATTAAAAACCTTTATCAAGTGTAAAAACTAACTATAACATACCCCATGATAAAATATTAGACCCCCTAAACCATCTAAAAATCAAGTTTTTACCTATAGGGGTCCCAATTTGACCTTGAAGTCAAATTTGCTCAACACCATCTTCAACTTCACCACCACCCAAATACAGCTTGTTCACTTTGAGGTGAAATAAATCATATGTATCTAACTCCATGGTTTATATAAGTGATTTACTACCTTCACCATAAGCCTAGGAAGTTGAAGAGATCACACTAGAACAACCTACATCTGAAGAACAATAGGATTCATGGAAAGAATTAGCTTTACACAGTAAAATGGTGAGTCAAAAGAGTTGAAAAGAAACACCAGAAGGAGAAACAATAATCTCAACTAGAAATTTGTTAAGTTAAAGAATATGAGGCCACACAAAGGCCCAAGATGTAGAGGTTGACTGATAAAAGGCTCTTGAGGTGGTCAAAAAGGCATAAAAAGTTGTTGATGTAGCCAAGCAGGAAAAGAGGCACATCAAAAGAAATTGCAAGAAGAGCAATAGAAAAAATGTTCTGCTCACTACCAAGGCAAAGGCCAAATAATTTTATCATCAAGAGGACATAATAATGTAGGCAAATAAGGATTTGGAGTAGGCTACTCATGCCCAATAACAATCTCAAAAAGCTACAAAAAAGTAGAAAGAAGAAGAAGATGAACCCCTATGCAAATAATAAGCCCAAGCACAAGAACAAAAAGCAAGTGTAGATAAGTTTTAGTCTAACCTAGCAGCATATGCTAAGGCTAAGGCTAAATAAACTAAGGATATTGTGCTTGAGGAATAGAAAAATGAATAAGATCATGCATAAAAGCTGTAGGAAGAGGAATAGGATAAAAATAAAGCTACACAAGATGAGTTAAATAGGAAGGTAGTAGAATAAGCTAAGATGGATCAAGATAATGACACTATGCAGCATGTAAAGTCTACAAAAGAGACTAATACATAGCAACAACAAGTGTTTTATCAACAACAAGTTAGATCAGAGTAGTTAGAGTAATAAGAAGAGCCATCAACAACTACAATAGGTGTGTAGTAACTAGAATTACCTTTGGGAGAAGTCTATCTATAGGACATTTCAATTATGAGTGCTTGGTACATCACCTTATCTCTTCCACTTATGACCATGCCATGACTTGAACCTTCAATAATTATAAGAAAATTGGTAATAATTCTCCTTCAGTAGGAATCCTCATTGGATGTCTCTTGACTACCACTAAAAAAATAGTTAAAGGGATCCATTACATAGAAGGTTGCCTCTATAGAAAAATAAATAGATCAATCCAAGGATAAAAATATCTAGTTGAAGGCTCGCATGCACGAAGATGCCATTATTTTATAGGACACTTGTCTCTAGTTGGTCCCTCATGTAATCAGAGACCAAGTCATATTTTTGATCAATGCAAACTCAAGACACTTGTCTCTGAGTTAACCAAGGATTGGTACAGAGCACAAAAACTCCACATAGTTACAAAATTGGGGTAGGATGTTAAGACTAAGGCCATCATACTCATAACACTATTGAAGGATCTTCATGGAATGTTTGACATTATTGTCCTTCAAGCATAACAAGTTGTACACAGCTTGTTATACTCAAAGCAGCAACGCAATGGCTCCTTAGCTAGTTCTAGCACATACTTAACAAAGGCTACCACCACCAAAGAAACCATGGTTAGCCATACTACCACTGGGGAGGAGAAGGATAGATTACTCTAGGATTCAATCAATGTTAGGGATAATGTATGTGATAACCTCCTAAATTGATAGAACCAAATTTTACATAGTTCCTTTACCATCCTCGAAGCTCAACAACATGCAGATAAGATTGAGCAACTGAGTGGTGAGATTCAAACACAAGTCAAAAAACCAAGGAAACCTTGAGAATAATTTATGATGTAGATCTCAAGCAAATCATTGGATACCATGCTTATTTCACACCTTACTATGATTGATCCAAGAAGTGATGGTAGACTAACATGCCTACAAGATGGATCAGACTCCCTTTTCCAGTGCAATTGCTCAGATTATCAATACACCTATGTATAATCCACCTTTTGAAATCCATCATATCATCACTTGATGAAAGACCATGCATTCTAAGTCCAAAGACTCTTCTAATCAATCATCATCTATGTCTATGCCACCACCATCAAGTTATGTACTATGTAGAGTACCAATTTTGAAAATTTTGTATAACATTTTGTATAGAGAATGATTTAGTAAGACAAGTGGGGTTAAGATGGTTAAAAACACATAAAAAGTGGCCATCCAATTATGCCAACCTATTAAAAACCCATAAATGGCTATTGGTCTGTATGCTACTTATTTGGAAACCCAAAAGGGCAGTTACGTAGTGTGCAAGAGGTGAAAACCAAAAATAGTGCCTTAAGTTATTACTATGAATCTTACTAGTCTAATCACTTCTTCAGTCTCCCATTACTTATGTATTTTTAGAGGATCTCATGGCATTGTCTCAAGACAAGACAATATTTTAAGTCTAGAAAAATGTTGGAAGAAGAATTTAGATTTTAAAGTTGTGCAGTATATTTGTCTGATATTCATGCATTATGTACTCATTTTGTCATTATATAAGTATATTTTGTCTTATATTTATGACTTATAAGAGGCTAATATATTAATAGACTCTATTTTGGCACTATTTACGAGAAGAAGATGAATAGTCATAGACTAGAAATGTCTATATATACCTATGTTTGTAAGAAGAAAAGGGTTCCACTTTTGAAAAGATCAATAAAGATTTATCTAATTATGGTTGCCTGTGTGATTTCTTGTTTTGTTTCTTGTGTTCATTCACGTGTATAATGTTTGGTTACTTTTTATCTAATTAACTCTAATGTTTTATCTCTATTTATGAAACACTATTTGTTCATAATTCTTACATAACATAGGATAATTAATGCTTACTATGTTTCTATTATCCAAGATCCTATTTGAATACAATACACTATTCTACACACTTAAAGTATATCATAGCTATCCTCATCCTTAGCATGTTCTGATGCTTCAAGAACATCTGCTAACACCTTCCATAGTTCAAATAAGCATACCTTGTATTAATCAAGTAATGTGCATTAATCAATTTCATCTGTAACATGTTGCATTGTGTAAACAAACTCATGGTACCCTTACATGATTCTACAGTGCCTTACAATGCACTGTGAATACTTATATATTCTCACTTGAATAAATAACCACATAAACACTTTGTGCCACCTCACACCATTCTAGGTGGCACATCTAGAACTTGTAACATGTCAAAGCACATGTTAGCATACAAATAGTTAGAATTCTAACTATCATACCTATAAGAATGAAAAAATGTCATGTGTTGTAGAATTTTAAAAAAATTCTAGAATCCTTTTTTATAGCTTATTTCTTTTAATTATATATAGTATAATATATTCTATGGAAATATTTTATACTAAGATTATACATCAAAAATACCTGCATGCTTCAAATATCTGGTATTAGATGATCATTTCTAAACATCTCTCAAACCAAAAAATTTAGATTGAAAGTGATACCCCTTATTTGATCATAGGAAACTATATTCTTAGATTTCTCATTATTCATTATCTAGAGAAATCAATTAGGAAGTGTCTCCCCTTTCTGATCATTAGAATTTTCACTCTCAATGTAATTGTATACTATACATATATGTATATATGTCATTCTTAACATTTAATAGAATTAAATTTATGATTATAATCTCTTTATGAATTCAAATGTATAATGGATACTTTGCATGTTCTAAAATTATAAATCTTTAATTGAACATATCAATCTAGTCTAAATAGTTGTAGTTTATACTTTATACAACTCTCTGGTGCCAAACTAATCAATGTTGATAAACCTAAATAATAAAAGTGTTAATAAATTAAAAATAATATGTATACATTATCATTTCCAGTCATTTTGTCGTTATGACTTATGTATCTTCTATATCTTATGCTTTTTGTTTTTTTATTACAAAACTTTAATTACAATTAGTTCAAAACCAAGTTTCATATTTTGATAAGTTGAGGATTTCATTCTACCAAATACTCTCTCATAAAATGTGTGTTAGGTGTGTGTGTCAATAATCCCACATGTATAATTTTTTTGATAAATCTATGGTTTATAAGGAATCATCAATACGAAAAGTTTTTCCAATGGAAAAATGATGCACTCAAGGATAAGGGGTCCAATGAAGGGCATCCTTTTCCATACATCCTTTACTCTGTTCTCTTAATAATGAACACATTCTTAAATCATGTACTTAGAACTCACATAAAATACAATGAATAATTATTTATCTGAACACTCCATAAATTATTTACTCACTAACTATAGACATGAATAATTACAATTAGTCCCTCAATGGACATGTTGTGTGCTATGTTTTCTCATAGGAAAATCAAAACTCTTATGTAAAAGATCCATTTATATTTGATACCACTTATTATATGCCTTATGTATATTCCACTTCAAAAATAAAACTCTCTTGAAACTTCCCAATATGATAAAATCTAACTTTCTTGGTCGTTACTTTAGTTTTGTAAATGAGTATTACTACTTAATACAGAGCATAAAATTTGAAATTACCCATTAATGTAGAACACCAATTTTAAATTTGCCCCTTAATTTAGACTGATGGTTATTAAACCACCTTGATGGTTACAAAACTTCCATGTAAACCTAGTAAAAATGCCTCAACACTTTTGTAACAATGTAAAATGCAACAACTTTTGGAGGCAATATCTTTTGCATAAAAACTCAAAATGAGATGCCACTTTTTATAATTGCATGAATTTTTTAAGATAATAAAAATATACAATCAAATTATAATTTTGAATTTTTCTTCATACATTTTTCCTCTACACCATAACCTATCAATTTTAGGTCTTCAATAGACAAAATTGTTTCCTAAATTGTACAAACAGTTGGATGACTCAACCAACTTGGTCAGAACTATGTTTCTACCCAAAACTAATCCTTTATATGTAAATTAATTCCCTTGAAGTTATGGTGTCAATTATTACCTTGGACCACCTTCAACCATGCTAAAATGATAAAACATAAAAAAACACAAACTCATATTTTTAGGTGATGCAAGATTGCTTAAATACCCAAATGTTTATGCATCAAGAAAGAGATCAAAGTGTTAAAATACAAAAATAGTTTAGATTATTCCTCCCCCTAGTTTCATGCTCATACCTTATGAAAATTCTCTAGCTTTAGTTAATATCCTGTCATGTAATACAAGTCTTTAATTACAATTAGCTTAAAACCAAGTGCGTATCTTTCTAAGTATAAAAGTTATGAGAAAGAGATAATTTGTTAGACATTTCAACCCGATATAACCTTGGTTATTATTCCCCCTAAAAACTTATGAGAAAAATATGAATTATAATGCATTTCAACCCAAAATATTTTATGTAATTCTTCTCCCCTACTAACATCACTAGACATTTTGTTGTCATACATTTTATGTCTTATGACTATCATGTGATGTAAAACATGTCTTAAATTAAAAGTAGTTTAAAACCAAGTGGAATGTCTCACTAAGTATAAAAATTGTGAGAAAGAGGCTATTTTTAAGGCCTTTCATCCTAAAATAGTTTTGGATATTCATTCCCCATACGTAATTGTGAGAAAGAGGTGGTTTGTATGACATTTCATCCCAAAATAGTTGAGTTTATTATTTCCCCTACTAAGGTCATTATTAGTTTTTTATCAAACCTTATATGCATTTTCGTGTCCCCAAAATTTCACTTCAAGTTTTGGGGTACCCCTTTTTAATCTTTTGTGCCCCTATCTCATGTGAGTCAGTTACAATTATTTGGTCAATCAATTTAATAAAGCCTTTCATTTTTTAGTAGTTGTATTTGATTATTTTTATTCCTTAGTTACTCCTTGTTACTCTAGAGGATTGAAATAATTTGCTAAAATCCATCTCTAAAATTCCTTTTTTCATCCCCTCAGTAGATCAAACAAGCTAAAGTGCTTTAGCTCATTTACAATGCAAACTGGGTTTCTCAAGTTGTTTTACTTCATTACTAGAATAAGTTAAGTAGTCCCATAAACCTAAATACCATGACCAAGACCTAATTAGGTTTTTGATATTGATTAACTCATTAAAATTTATAATCAAAAGTAACTTTGATTTACAAACCTGAACTGCTTGCTAACCTAGACCTAATCAAGTTTTCAAAAGTACTTTACTTTAAAAAGCTAAAATAAGCTAAGTAGTTCGAGAAACCCAATTAAAAAGGGTAAGGGATGATGTGGATTTACCACACTTGTAATTAATGCATTGGCATATATATATATATATATATATATATATATGCCAATGCATTAATTATATATATATATATATGTTAGCAAAATTCCACCTGATTCCTACCTAGCAGTTAAGTCATCTAACCAAGTAATCATGTCTACAACCCCTGAGCCATGTCATTTGAGCTTCTGGAGCATTTTTTAGAAAATTCATTTCGACCCATTCACTTTTAAGATAATTAAATCATTCCCTTGTGGTTTTTAGGTTTGTTTTCCTTTTTCTTAGTGTTTTTATCTACAAAAGTTATTTGCACCACCATGATTATTTCTCTATTAAGTTTTTTCTATCATAGTTTCCATTTTATTTTCTTAGTATGATTAGGTGTTGTAAATCATGGGTTAGCCCTTTTCAGTCATTTATCACGTTGTAGAATTCATTAGGAAGCCTCTAAAAGATAAAACCCTTTGTTAAAAACCTATTAGTCGAGGATCCCTTGCCTATTCAATTTCCATAGCCTTCATTACTTCATCAGGATCTTGAAGCGAAGTAACAGACCATAAGAAACCTGACTCCCAAAGGTCTTAACACTTTGGGTATTTGTGCCCTTATTGCTTCACATTTTTGGCTTCAAGTAACTTGATTAGGAAAACCCAAATTTATCATCCATAGAGAACCCAAAGTTGTGAGCCATCGAAAACCCAAAGTCTTGAATCTTGAGAAACCCAAATAATACTATTGAAGACCGTGTTGGAACCTTTTCCTATGCTTACTCGGGTTTCCATATTTAATTAACTTAGTAACTAAAACCAAAAATCTTTGGCAACCTAAAATCTAAACTTGCCTATAAAATCCTAGTGACTTACCCAAGTTTCTAAAGCCCTATTACTTAAAAGGATGATACTTAGTTATTCAATACTTCCCATTACTCAAAAAATTTAAACTTGTTTGGAGGTAATTCAAAAGTAATGAGTTAACTCTTTTCTCAAAATTTCAAATCTAGTGGAAGTAATTAATCAACACTACATGATACATAACAATTTCTTTAGAGTAAGTTAGATCCAATGTCTGAATCACAAAGCTTAAGAAGATTAGAAGAAGAGGTAGCTAAAGTACAAGAGTAGATAACATAGATTTAAGAGGTCCCAGAGTTAGCCTTAGAAGAGATCCTAGAATCAAGTAGGAAAAGTTTAGAAAGTAAAGCCATGAGAACCAAAAATAAAGTATGAGTATAAGGGTTACCTAATTAAATCAAGCATAGTATCCAAGTTAGATGAGATAAGTGACACAGATATGGGGCATGTGTCTATAGCAAAATTAATGGAGAGATCTAAATCTATAGCTAAGACTCCACTTCTACACCCTATGACCAATAGTGGAATCTTCAAGTTGTAGCTTTCCCAAGCTCAACCCAATTTCTTGAATTTGTGTTAGCATAAAACAAATACTATGATTCTTTGATCAGGGTTGCAAGAGATATTGCTAGAAATGTGGTTATAAGGTTGGATGTCCAGTACCTTAACTACTGCTTGAAAATTCCAACTTCACCAAAATTGATTGACATTTCAATAGAAAAACCCAACAAGAAATGGGAGAGCAAGATGGAATAATGTATTAATATTATGAATACATATTATTTTAAAAAATAAAAGCAACCTTCAAGGTTCCCCAAGCATATAGTTAGGTCAAATTTTGTTTAGGAGGTTGATGATATAATTTAGTTGTTATGCAGAATCAATGGAGAGAAAAATGTCAAATGGTTCTCACCCTGGATGAATGCCTATATTAGGACCATTGACGTGACTTGAAGTTATTCTAGGATTTATTGGGTAAGAATGATTAGTGATAATATGGATCAATAGTTAAATATTGTGTTGTAGACTTTTGATTTCAAGATGACTTCATATCTGGTATATACAACAGCTTCAAGTGGCATTTTCTCAAGGCTAAGGACTAAGGGCACATTATCAATAGTGCCTATATGTGAACATTATCCTCATTTGGTCCTTATAGAATACTATAAACATTACATTGTATTAAATGATGGCTTCTTTTATGAACTTATCTATAAATTGGATACGTCTCTAAAACATAGAAGAGTATTGGATGAAGCATGAGATGCAATTTCATTGTATGGTTACATTTTCATTAAATTTCTTGATCTCACCTATCTTAGGGTAGGAGGCTTTTTAGGTGCACCTATAAAGATGCCTAGGTATCCTAATGAAAAATAAATCCTCATGGAATTTTATAGACAACTGGTTGAATTACGTGATTTACAATCAAAAGCTCAAAAAGCTACCATCAATTTTCCCATTGTGATTGGTCGCTATCATTGTTCTAGTATTTATAAAGCTATAAATGTACCCAAATAAAGGCATCATCATTATAATCAAGCACACTTTGATGCTAGTGCCAATTTTGATTGTAGAGGTGTTGCTCAGAGTATTATTTCACTTGGGTATATGTATATCCTATTACTTGAGGATTTTTGGACTGATTGTAGGGATGAATTTGAAGGAGAAGCAATAACAGTAGGTTGACTATGGAATAGATTCATGCATTTGATTTAGCCTCTATTCTTGATAATATGGAAGATGATGGTGTTATTACAAGTGATGAATTTCATACAATAGGAGGAGATAGTGCTCCACTTCTAGTAATCATTTTTGGAGATGATCATGATAGAATAATTTTGGAAAGAACTTCAAATGTTTTGGCAATGACTTCAAATTCTTCTTGACAAGGGTTACTGCATGAAGAAATTAATAATTAAGACCACACATATGGGACAAAAAAGAAAGGAGATAGCTCAAGGGGAAAGTGGCCAGGGTCCCATAAAGAAATTGAAGCTGAAGAAAAAATTTAATGATACTTTTTTAGTAGTAAAAGATAAGGATCTAGACCAACCAATTATTTCCACTTCACCATTGGTCTCTTCCACCCCAATTACTCCTTCCATTCCCACTAGTCCTTCCATTCCTTCTTCCATTCTCACTTCCACTCCTCCACTACTCCTATCCTAGACCCTTTAACTCTTATGCCACCCCTAAAGTTTAATATCACTAAATCTTCCAAGAAATACACCTAGAAAGAGGAAAACCCTCCTCCTCTTCCATCTTCTCCACCTGCTTCACCACTACCACCTCCTTCAAAAGAAAAACCTACCATGGAAAGAGAACTCAAAAAAATAAATACTCAAGAACAACTCATCTCAAGAATAACAACAAGAAAAGTTACAAGAAATAGCTGAGGCAATGAAAGAAAGAGGAAAATTTATTGAAGGACCTAAGCTCATGGTAGCAACTCAAGAGGTTAGTGAAAGACTAGAGAAGAGGAAGTAGTGGATAAGAAAATAGTGAAAAAGATAGTAGAATTAGGTGAAAAAGGAGCTGAAATGGAGATTCATAAAGAAGTGTAAACTCAAGAAGCCCCTTCTCAAGAATTAATGATTAGAGATGACCAGAAACAAGTGGTCACTTATTCAATCACTTACGTTTCTATAGATTTCTCATCTTGGCTGGCTACATAGACTACGCCTGAGGAAAAAGAATTAATAAATCTTGAGGAGATATATTTGCAATTACTAAAAAGTCTTGACAAGAGAGGTAAAAATCCAAAACTAACCAAATTTACTTCAAATTTACTAATTGAATCTTTAGGGCAAATTTTTTTTGAGATAGCAGTCCCACTTCAAGGGATGAGCAAATAAGAAGTCATTAAGAGTGACTTAACTTTTTCAAGAATACCCCTTGGGGAGGTAAATACTGAGAGTTTGAAGTAAGATACTCATACTCTAATTAACTCTATTTTCAATAATTTGGATGAGGAGAAGGCTGATAAGGCTAAATTAAAATATCAAAATACACAATTATGTGAAATTATAGGTAAAGTAGCCAAATCTTTTCCACAATAAGTTATTACTTCAGGAGAACCAATTGAGTTGTAAGTGATTTTTGAGGGAGAAGAAACTAGAGATAAAGCTAAATATATTGACAAGTGGGTTGATAAAATGAATCAAAATTCCCAAAAAGTCTTCCCACACATCCCAGATGTTTGCGCTGATATTTTGAATAGGATAGTATAAGTCAGGGAAACAAGGGTTGAGTTGGAAAATGAAAATGCTTTTTCCAAGCTTCAACAGGAAATTCATTTAGATGATAAAGTTTTTATTAAGGAATAGATTTCCCCTTCTGTAAATAATATAAAGTAATAAGAATATCTTTTATATTTTTATTTAAGTATTCTACCAAACATAGAAGAGGAGATGAAGAAGTTAGAAGAAGATGCACAAGGTACAAAGATAAATCTAGAAGAATCCCATTTTAGTCTTATCGGTATATGGTCCACTAATGTTTCAAGAATAGTTGAATAGTTAGATGAGCAATTCAAGTAGTAGATGGATAAGGCCATGACTCCTTTCACAAGCAAGTCTATTAAAGTGTTGATCAAGTGTCAAGAATAATTGAAGATACTTGAGCCAAGGCTTGAGAGAACTAAAGCTCATTAAAGAAGAATTTAAAGAGAGATTCTAAGATTGGAGATAGAAAGATAATCAATTGCTAAATTTGATGATGTAGTGATTCAATCAATGATAACTTAGCATGTAAAGTACAGGAAGAAGTGCAGAAGTCAAGTCCATGAAGTGGATTAATTTTACTCAAGTCTTGGACCTTTATTCTTTGTTATTATCTCTTTTCCTCTTCATGTATGCATTATAAGTTTTTTTCAAAAGTAAGAATCTTCAAGTGATATACTTGTGAAATAAGACTACTTTTTAAAATTGTTAAAACTCAAGTAATTTAGATAAATGCCATTACTTGAAGTTATTTTGTAAAACTAGTTTACTTGGGATATTTTTACATTACATGAAAAGGAATGAGTGTTTGATTCAAATAGGTAAACTAAACATTATTGTTTGTCATCAATTATTGCATGCCACGAAAGAGAAATTCAAGGAGGACATCTCTCAACAACTTTCAATTTTTTGTGTAGCACATGGGGATTAGAGAATTTGAGTCCAATTTATTTTATATTTCTATAGTTGTATAAAAATAGGTATAAGCCTACATGCCAGAAGAGGATAATTTTTGTAAAGAGGCAATTATAGCAATTATACAAGAAGTTTAAGAAATCTAAAACTTTGTTTTTAGATAATCAGATTATTTTGTATAAATTATGTTGAAAGTGAATAAGAAGAAAAAGTTGTTTTCTTGAAGAAATTTGTGTCTGAGGGGAATCATTTTCATGAATTATATGAAGATAAAATGGTAAAATTTGCTATATCTTTTATTCTAAGTTGAATTCATCATTTTCTTAATTATTTATTGGAAAAGTTATCACACCTGTATGTTTATCTACTTGCATGAATACAATAGAATATATAAAACTATCTATTATAAAATGAAGTTTTCTTATTTTTAAAATTATTGTACTCATTCTCTCCTAAATTCTTTTCACATTCCTAAAACTAGTTTCTTACTTGCTGAAAAACCCATGTGTTATGGCTCATAAATAGAGTGGTTAAATTAATACCCCCAGTTAAAATCAACTTGCACATAAATTGTTAATCCAGTGAATAACTTAAGTTGTAAGTAATTAGGAGTTGATAAGCATAAATACATGGAATATTCATTGGTAAATGAATGGGATTTGATCCCATGATTGCCTAGATACGTTTAAAGCAATTTACAAAATATCTAGCCAACACATTGTGTTTATTATTATGTGATGTAGTACAAGTCTTTATATCAACTAGCTTAAAATAAAGTGGCATATCCCACTAACTTAAGGATTTTGTTTCAATATAATATTATCTCTAAGTGAGAAAATCATATTATAATTGGTCAACTAAAGTAAGTTAAAAATTCAAAATTTAGGCCTTGTCATATCATAATTTATTAACTAAACTAAGTTGGAAAAGTCTGAATTTAGGCACCTTTCATATTATAACTTGTAAACTAAACTAAGTTAAAAAAATCAATATTTGGCATCTATCCATCAAAGATAATAGAAATCTTGGTCAGAGGAAGAATTTTTTCCCTCACCCATTAATATCCATTAAGGATAAGAAAACCCTTGATAAGTGGAAGATTATTTCCCCTTACCCAATAATGGGTCAATAATTTATAAGGATATTAAGAGGAATATAAGTTATACCCCTCTACGATCCCCTAGTATATGGATAAAAATAAAATTTCCCTTATGGATGGGTAAAACTCATTTTTTTAAATTTCCCCCATATATGGGTAAAATTCAATTTTGATGGTACCTTGACCAAAAACAATGAAAAAGTAGGAATGGGATGTATCATCATAAATGAATTATTAATAATAATGTGAAAAGGAAATGAAAGGAATTTTGTTTTTAGGAATGGGATGTATCATCATAAATGAATTATTAATGATAAGGTGGAAATTAAATGAAAGGAAATGTCATTTTAAGGTTCATGATACATGGCCCTACCTACATACATGATAAATTATAACATATGAGACCACCCTATACTATGATTGAGAGGAACCTAATTTTGCTTTAAATATAGGGATTGTATACATTTTTTAACTATTTGAAGTTTAGGGTATAAATAACTCATGCAAAAATAATTAAAACTAAGTCGTAATAAAAAATTGTAATAATATAGACACTAACAATAATTAAATCTAAACTACACTTAAAATAGTGAATGAAATTATGACAAATGATTGAACAAGTAATGAAAATGGAAAGGAACCAAAAAGAGATGGAAAGAGACACACCTAGTCACTATTATATAAATTAGAGACTATAAATAGGATCTTGAAGTTATCTGGATGAAACCCTAGAAACTAGACCTACACTATGAAAGGGGACATAATCAGAAGATTACTAGATTTCATATAAGATGGATTTAGTATATTTATAATTTTATATGAGGACTCAGTAGGTCATAAATTGTGTAACTATATTATTTTTTTGAGTATTTTCAATTATGTCTCCAAGTTGTCCAAGAGTGTGCATGAGGTGACAATTTTTCTAGCCTAACAAGGACAAAGTGTGCTTCAGTGTTCTTGCATGGATCTTCAGTGTTTGGTTGGTTAGGCAGGTTTATATATGATGTTTATAATGTGATCATGTTTAAAATTCCCTATAGGGTGTCAAGAGTTATTAGAGTGAGTGTGGAAGTGATAGGTTTCCATTTGGTTCATCCTTGTGGTCATCTAGGCCTAGTTGGTCTTTTAAGAAAATCAAGGTGAGAGAGCAGGTTGGTGATGTCATAATACACATGTGTGAAGGTTTAAGGAGAAGATGGATATATGGATGGAATATACTATGATATAAGAACATATGTTTCAAATTTTAGGTCCATTTTATATGTATTGAAAAGTTTATTAAAGGTTAAATAGGGTTTTCCAAGTTGATTTCATCATTTCCATACATAGTCATTTTAGCACAAAAATATGACCGTTGGAATTTGAAATTTCAAATTTGTGAAGGAAAATAGTCTACATTGTTTGATTCATATATTGAGTATATGGATGAATTTTAAAGTGGTATAAAAATAGAAGTTGTAAAGGAATCCAAGGTCTATCTAGAAAATTTGACCAAAAGTTTTGATTATCTGTACAGTTGTAGATTTTGAGCTTCAAATTTGATTATGTATTTGACTTTCTTTTGTTAATAACCTGAGAAGAGTATTTTAAATTGTTTTGATATTATTTTGATGTTTCATTTTGAATTATCAATTAGAGAGTGATTTAGACTTCTTGAGGGTCATGTGTGTGGATTTTAGAGGTTTGACCAATCCATCTTCATGGTCAGCCATTTCTTCAAAGTTTGTTTTGCTTTCATTCATGGGGTTTTCATGTATGAAGCCATAGTTTGATCTAATTTGCATATACAAAAGGGTGATATGATGGATGTTATCACTTAATTATGACATATAGGTCATGTGTAATGGGTCTATGTATGTGAAAATGGTTTTGTGTTCCAAGTTTTCTCAAAGAAGTGTCAAAGAGGTGAATGGTTCTCCATAAGACCTAAAAGGACACTTAGGCCTATTTGAAAGAGGGTATTGCTTTAGGGTGACTTATTTAGGTCGGTGATTGATATTTTATTAGTGTGTTAGATGCCTTAAGATCTAAGTCATGTCCTGTGGCCGATAAAGAAGGTGATAAACATGAATATTGTATAAAGACCTAATTCAATTGTGAAGGGTTATAGACTTATGCAAGAAGAGCAAAAGATAAGAGAGGTGTGATTATGATTAGTGAATGAATTGAAGATTAGATCATCATGAAATATTTTTGTATATCTGAATGGTCATATTTATCATGTGTTAACAAATTTTTTGTAGTTTTTTGGGTAGAGGATGAGCGAAGAAATATAGGTTGATCCGAAAGCCTATTTTGGATGCTTTGAGTATGATTGAAGGCTTAAGTGAGTGTGTGTGTTGACGAAGGTTGTTAATAATTTTTTCTCTATTAGATTGGATTGCATTCAGAGTTATGGAGGTATTCTCATTAGTAGGTGTTGTGTTGGTTCTCAACATCTAAGGCAAGTTGGTGTTTGTCCATCCTTAGGGGCTGATGCTCCTTGTGAAGTGGGTGCTTCACTAAAGTCTCATGTTTGTGATCATATTATAGGGTAAGTAGTCCATGTGTTTATAGGATTGAGATTGGGTTATCTCTCACATGAGGGTTTCCCACATAAATTCATGTGTTATGTGTGTAATCTTGCATTGTTATCTTATTCATTGTTATGAATGACTTGTATGCTTTGTGAATTCTTGTGGTGATTTATAAAGGGTTTGAAAGAATTGGAATTGAAGTTTGAATTACTTGCATCACTGATTCACCCCCCAAGTGATTATAACTCCAATAATTAGTATCATATCAGGTCTTTTTATGAAGTTTTCATAGCTTGAAGGTGTTCCTAAGAAGCACAAGATGGCTAATCAGTTGAAGAGAGAAAATCAAGGTTTGAAATTTGTGATAAAAGCTCTTGAGAAGAAAGTATGTGATTTGAATCTTAAACTAGTTGATGAAGTAAAATAAGATAGTGTGGTTATTCAGAATCTCAAAGATAAAGTAGAGTTTGATTATACATTTCTAATATCAAGTGAAGAAAAGTGCAATTAGTACAAGCCAATTTTTGAGAAGTATAGAGGTAAGATGAGAGAATATGATCAAGAAGAAGCTTAGTATAAGATCATGGACTCAAGCCTTAAGGCCAGTAATAATGAGTGAATAAATATCAATAAGGAGTTAGAATATTTGATATCAAGTGTTAGATTAAGAGAAGATGAAGAGGTAATTCAAGTCAAAATGAATGAAAAGAATGAAGTCAACATGAAGTAATCAAGGAAAGAGAATCAAGAGTTGATATCAGTGATTAAGGCTCTTGAGGAGCAGATAAGTTACATGAAGAGAGATATGGACAAAAAGGCTAAATAGGATAAAGATCATCATTCATGAGGATAAGTTAATGATTGTAAGTGCAATTATGAGTTCAAGAGAAGAATAATGTTCCTTGTTAAAATATGAGGTGAGTTCCTTTAAGATAGAGGTTGAACAAGCCAATGTCAAGCTAAGGCTCATTGAAGAACTAAAGGTAATGCCCAAATAAGATAAGAAGATATAAACTATCAAGAATATCAAAAAGAAAAGATCCATCAGGCATCCAAGTGCTATGAGGTATGAAAGATCTTTTAATGATCATTATTATGCTTATAACAGGTTTGGTCATAGGGTAAGGCTTTGTAGAGTGGGCTCATGGAATGAACAATCATGTAAATCAATTTGGATGCCAAATAAGGTTCAAAGTATTTTTCACACAAAAGGTATGAGCAATGATATTTTTTTTAGTTGTCATGAAGTTGGTCACTTTTCTAGAGTATGTCCTAGTATGATGTCAAGATGTAACAAGTCCTATAGAGCTCCTATATTTCATGTGAAGAAAAAAATAAAGGAATGGAGACCAAAATTGGTTTGTACTCATCATGCTAATCAGTATGATGTGATAGAAGTTGATCAAGGTTCATATGTGTAAAAACAACAAGAGCATGTTATACATGTACCTATTGATGGTATATAAAAATAAAAGATGATAATATCAAAGGAAAACAATAAAGTGACATCCAATCACATTGGGACAATGAACCAAGATGGGTTGTTTACCAAGGTAAAAGAAGGATTAAATGTAGATGTGCATGAAGAGTATTTGTTATCAAGAGTATTTGATATGAAAAACAAAGATAATAACTTTTAGTCCTATGATGAGGACTGGTGTGCTCCATTATTCTAGGACAATGAAGTTTAGAGTGTTTCTACTCAAATTATTAGATACATTCTTCAATTAGTAATGAATTAGGTTGTAAGGATTCATGGGGTCCTAAGATACTTGTTAGAATGATCTACAAGGTCAGTTTGTGTGGAGAAGAGCAATGGTGGTTTGCACTAGGTATGTCCTAGACCTTGTCTAGACCTTAGCTAGCCTAATGAGGCATGAAGTCAAGATATCAAGGTAAGACATGATTTTGTGAACCTTTTCAGAGGGTTGATATATGTTCCAATTTTACTCATGAAGTTTTAGGTCCAATTTTACAAAGAAAAACTTGAAATGTCTCTTTTAGCTTTCTCAAGTCTTAAAATAAAGGTGAGCCATCCCAAGAAGGAGTTTTCAATGTTCATTGACATGTATGGAAGATGCATGGTAACCCAAGATCTCTAGGAGAGGTGGTAAAGTGTTCTAAGAAGACTCTCCAAGCATTGGTTTTTGGTTTTAAAGACACAACTTTATGAATGAATGTTAAGAGTGGCAGCAGGTTTTTGTGTTTATAAACCCTCATGTTAGAGTGATGAAGAAGATCTTGGTAGTTTTGGCTCAAAATGATTTTTATGATCTAGTCTGGAGATTGGAACATATAGAGGACTCTCCCAAGTATCTCTAGGTGGCATTGAGTTACCAGAACATTAAGCAAAAGCTACAAGAAAATTCTTGTTTCTAAAAAAAATAGTAGAGGGAAAAGTTGCATTAGACCAAGTGAAAAAATGGATGATTTGAAAATCCTATAACTTTTATCTCATGTCTATGAAAGTTTCTGTTCAAGATAAAACCTTTGTGTCAATATTTTTGAGCATCCAAGTTGGCTAGTCAGTAGATTTTAGATAGTAAAGAGGTTTAAAGATGTGAAATCATGTTTTAGGGATAAACTAATGATCGTGAAGTATGATTAGGAGTCTTTTAGCATCCCACCATGTATTTTAAGTTGTCCCTAATCTTGTATGGTGGTCAAAATTGCTCAAAAAGGTTGCATACCTGATTATGAGATAGAAGATAGTGATACTAGTATAAAAGACCACAAATGTGACATTTGACCATGGTGTCTAATTATATGAAGGTATGCATAAGAGGTCTAAGGTTCATATGGATGCATTGAGAGACACTGGAATTATTCATATTAATTTTGAGATTCAAAGTTTGTTGATTGGGTTTTATAGTGCATTGGTAGTCTAGAGTGAGCTTATTGAAAGTGTGGTTTGGAGGTTCTTTTCCGTGTATTATTATTTCTAAATCAAATGATGATTTTGGTTAAGTCTTAGATCATCTTCTTGAGTGGTTGAGTGATCTTAGTTAAGGTGATAAGAAATGTTTCTATCTCAATTTGTCAAAATAGTTTTTTGAGTACACTGGTAGTTCTGTGTGATGAAGTTGTAGGAGTGGTTTTGAATCCTATTGAACTGAATGGTAATGTATAATGGACATGTAAATTTTTTCAAGATCATGAATATTCTATTCATCTGATATTAACACAATTTAATATGAAATAATTGATTGTATACCTTATAGTTTAAGACAAAATTTTCTTGTGTGTGATGACCTAATTGTGAATAGTGAAATTAAAGAGGTCTATAGAGTAAAGTGGGATCTCCAAGAGATATGTGGGATAGGTGATGTTTTATATAGTATATTGGAATGTAATATGAAGTGTTTCACTCATTGGATATGTCTCATGGTGATCACTTGTGTCCAAGTGGTACATGGTTGCAATGTGTGGTAAGGGTTGCTTGAAGGTTAAGAATAGTGAGCTAAGGGTTTCAAATAATGTCATGAATTTAATCCGTAGGAGTGTTTTCATTAGTTTAAGCTACTTAAATATGAGATATGTATTTTAGAGAGTGTGAGGAGGAGCAACAATTTCATGATCCTGCTCCAGATGTTGTGGTGAATTGTGTGTTACAAGAGTATTCAGGGTCTTTGGTCTTAGAAGTAAGTTCTTGTAAATTTTTTGATGCTTGGATTAGTTGGTCAACTATTAAAGAATGAAGGAAAGGTTTCTATGGAGTATTAAGAAGATAGGCACAAGTATAATCCATGAGGTTTCATGTGTTTTTTTAATCAAAAGAGTTTGTTATGGTCACATATTGAGTTTGACCATTTTGGTTAGTGCTCACTGCCTAGTGAGTATCAATCTTGAAAATTTGATGGTTTTTGGGTCTTGAAAGACAAAAGAGAGTTGAGACCAATTGAGTTTGGTTTGTTAAAGTGGATTCATGATGTCATGATCAATTTCTAGTGTTTTGGCATGTTGACTACTATATGTGCAAGGTTTATAGGCTGGGTATGGAGATTTCTAGGTGCCATTTGAATAATTTCAAGGTGTCAAGGTGTCTTAATGGCATACAAAGGTGTGATTAATTTATTCAAATGTACTCTAGGTGGTTTCAGGGTTTAAAGGTATCTTGAAGGCAAATTGAAGAGTCTTGAAGGCTTTTGAGTATGATAGATTGTACATGAAGGGTGGAAGGATAAAAAACCATTTCATGGTTCTATATGTTCCCAAAGGAATTGGACCTCAAGGTGTGGAAGAAGTTTCAAGAGATGGAGTTGATCAGAAGGTGGTAAGTTGATCTTATTTCATCTTGATGCCCTAGTTTTTGCACCATGTGAGTTAAAGACCTCCCCAAAATATTCAAGACCTGAGTCTACATAATCCACTAGAATGGAGAAAATGGTGTTCAAATAGTGTTTCACAATCATTTGGAAGTTTATGGGTTGACCTATGATTGAATATTTGTGCAAATGGAGGCCTAATTGGCAGGTTAGTTTACAAAGGAGATATGGTGAATATGAAGATTTGGATGATGATTTTTGGCATGAATAATGGGGCATATTATTTTAATCTAGATATGAAATATCAAGAAATTAAAGTGCATACACAAAAATTTATGGTCTCTACAAGGTTCAAGTAGGGCTACAAAGCCTCTAAGCAAGGCTACTATGAATAAGTGGATGTTTTGGTCATTTTATATAAAATTCCAAGGTATGGTTGTTCTCATATGAGTTTTTTTGTTGATTGTGAACAACTTTAATGTTTTTAGGATGGATTGAAACATTTTTTTATGATCATGGGGTTGTTTTATGAGAGAAAATTTGAAGCCAAGTATGGAATTTATTCATGGTTGGAGATGGTCTAAAGATTCCTAAGGGGTGAATAAGATAAGATGACTTAAGGGGAGTATATTTTAGTATTTTTAAGGTGTAAACACTCCAATTTGATTGATATTTATCTTTTTTTCTTCATAGAGTAGTGTATGGTTAAGTTGGTGTGTTGTCAATGAACAGATCTGAGGTAGTCTTGGTAAGAAGTGATATGCACAATGTTAAGGGGAGTTTGTATCATCTATTATAGGTGGTAATCTCCTAATATTTGTCTTGAAATCATTTTTAGGTCCTTAGGATCAGAATATGCGACCACTTTCTCATTGTGTCAAAGGGGGAGAAAGTGCTTGAAGAGAGAGAAAGAGTTTGTGCATAAGCTTTGTGTTGGTATTGACATCAATGATAAAGGGGGATATTGTTGGAGTATTGTAACTAATGTCTCCAAGGTGGCCAATATTTTTCATAAGGTGACAATTTTTCTATCCTAACAATGACAAAGTGTGCTTTAGTGTTCTCGTATGAATCTTTAGTGTTTGGTTGGTTAGGCAGGTTGATGGATGATGTTGATAAAATGATCATGTTGTAAAGGCCCTATGGGGTGTCAAGAGTGATTGGATTGATTATAGAATTTATATATTTCCATTTATTTCATCCTTGTGGTCATCTAGGCCTAGTTGGTCTTTTAAGTAAATCACACTAAGAGAGCAGGTTGGTGATGTCATAATTCACCCATGTAAATGTCTAAGGAACAGTTGTATATATGGATGGAATATCCTATGATATGATAACATATGTTTAAAATTTTAGGTCCATTGTATATGTAATTAAATATTTATTAAATGTAAAATATGGATTCCTAGGTTGATTTCATCATTTCCATAGTCATTTGAGCACAAAAATATGACTATTGGAATTTCAAATTTCAAATTTGTGAAGGAAACCAGTCTACATTGTTTGATTCATATATTAAGCATATAGATGAATTTTAAGGTGGTATAAAATTCAAAGTTTTAAATAAATCCAAGGGATATCCATAAAGGTTGACTATAAGGTTTGACTATCTGTACAATTGTATATTTTGAGCTTCAAATTTGATTGTGTTTGACTATCTTCTATTAAGAACCCAAGAAGAGTATTTGAATTTGTTTTGATGATATTTTGATGTTTCATGTTGAATTATCAATTGGAGATTGATTTAGACTCCCTAAGGATCATGTGTGTGGATTTTAGAGGTTTGACCAATCCATATTCATGGTCAACCATTGCTTCAAAGTTGGTTTTGCATTCATTCATGAGGTTTTCATGTATGAGGCCATAGTTTGATCTAATTTGCATATGCAGAAGGGTGATGTGATGGATTTTATCACTTAAGGATGACCTATAGGTCATGTGACATGGTTATATGTATGTGAAATGGTTTTGTGTTCCAAATTTTCTTGAAGAAGTTTCAAATTAGTGAATGGGTCTCCATAGGACCTAAAAGGACACTTAGGCCATTTTGAAAGAGGGTATTTCTTAAGGGTGACTTATGTAGGTCAGTGATTGGTATTTTCTTAGTGTGTTAGATGCCTTAAGAGATAATTCATTTCTTGTGGTTTATAAGGAATGTGGTAATCATGAATATTGTATAAAGACCTAATTTAATTATGAAGGGTGCTAGACTTGTGCAAGGAGAGCAAAGGATAAGTAAGGTGTGAGTGTGCTCGGTGAATGAATTGAAGATCAGATTAGTATGAAATATTTTTGTATGAATTAATGTTCATTTTTATGATGTGTTAATAGATTTTTTGCAGGTTTGTTGGTAGAGGATGAGAGAAGATGTCTAGGTTGATCCAAAAGGTTATTTTAGATGCTTTGAGTATGAATGAGTGCTTGAGTGAGTGTGTGGGTTGAAAAAGGTTGATAATAAGTGTTTATACATCATATTGGATTGAAATAAGAGTTATGGAGGTGTTTTCATCAGTAATTATTGTGTTGGTGCTCAGCATCTAGGGCAAATTGCTGCTTGTCCATCCTTAGGGGTTGGTGTTCTTTGTGAAGTGGGTGCTTCACTAAAGTCTCATGTTTGTGATCATATTATAGGATAATTAGTCCATGTGTTTGTAGGATTGAGAGTGGTTTTTATCCCCCATGAGATTTTCCCACATAAATTCATGTGTTATGTGTGTAATCTTGCATTGTTCTCTTATTCATTGTTATGAATGACTTGTATGCTTTGTGAATGCCTATGGTGATTGATTAAGGGTTTTAAAGAATTAGAATTGAATTTTAAATTACTTGCATCACTGATTCACACCCCCCCCCTTAATGATTGTACCTCTAACATTTTTTATTTTTATTTTTTACCTTCCCATTAATATTATGTTCTATTGATTTTATGCTTTTGTAACTTTTTGGATAAGTGCGTAGGAAAATTATGAGTAATGTTATAGATTTAATTTCTCAAGTTTATGGCATAAATGTCTTGATTTTTATTTTCATTTTATTTAACATATTTCACCATAAAAAATTTCAAGAAGAATGATAAAATGTAATGTTATCTAGCTCAAGGAACTATTTGAGGAGTTGCAACTATATATCACACATGCTTAGAATCATAACAAATTTAGTTTTAGTGCATGTGAGTGTAATCCAAACCCATGTGAGAGATATGAATATAAATTCTATCCATATATAATCAATTCCAAATAAATCATAGTGTTCACTTTATCCTTCTTTTGATATAATTATGCAGCTAATTATCTTGAACTTCCTTGAAAAAGAATTTAAGAGTAGAAATATAGAATTTCCAATGTTCCAAAAAATTGAGTCCTTTTTATACTTGTTATTAGAAATGGATCTAGAAGGATTTGTATAATTATACTTCTTGAATTTGAATTAGGAACCTATTATCATGAAATCTGACTAAGAAAAAAAGAAAGAATGGACACTTACAGTTCCAAAAATCAAAAAGAGGAACAAGGTAGAAGGGCCCACTTAAAATTAAAAAGTGATAGATGTTAGTACCCCAATGTCCTAACCATCCATTATTATGTTTACATTATAATAGTCTTACTTATTTAATTATATTGGGTGCCTTTTTATATGTAATTTTAACCTTGGAGTAATAAGCATAATTAGTTAATTAACCATGAGTATTTTGTATGTAAGTTAGAACCTTCAGTATTATATTTAGGGTTGCAAGGATATTAGGTTTAGAGATTTAATGATTATATATTAATGTTGTATTGAAGGGAAAGTATCATCTATATTTTTAATTATATATTTTCTCTCGGTGAGGTTTCCCCTTCAAAGAGGACTGCAATATCTAAATATATGAAAGGATTGTAGTTATTTATAAGTTCATTGAGTTATTCACTCTTTAAATCAGATATTTCTATTATGTTTGGTTGATTCTTTCAAGATAGATCATAATAAGTGGAATTAAAGATATTTTTATGGTATATTTTATAACTAAATATAGATTTTAGTGGTTTATTTCAACTACCATAGTAATATTTCACTTTTCCTTCATGTCATATTGGTGAACAGAAAGTGGTGAAAATAGTTGGTGTAGAGTAAAAAATACTCTACATTTCATTCTAATTTTTAGCTGCACGCTACAAAATTTTGTTCCCTCATACTTTGGTTCGAGACGATAAAGTTTTGAAATAGAGCATGGGCTCTAATTTCCTTTTGATTCATTTTTATCTAAGTGTCAAGTCAAGTGGAAGCTGCCAAGTGTCATCGGCTAAGGCACCTTTTACAATTTTTATAATTAAAGTGGAGATTGCCACGTATCTCATAATAACTCAGCAGAACGCGACAAGTGTTGGCATCCACATTTCATATCAGCATCTGTGTTTCAAATCTCTTTTGAGCAGAAGGTTTAAACAAGCTAAGAGTCAAGATCAGGCGGAGGGCACTAAGTGGCAATCACAGAATATTTCAATTTGCTTTTCTAAAAATGATGGAAGATGCCACGTATCTCAGCTAAAGAGAGCGGAAGCCACCACGTGTCAACCTCTAAATTTTCTCCATTTGGTTTCACCAATATAGTAAAGACTTTGGTGGGTCTCAGGTTTTGTTTCTGAAGCAAGCGGAAGCCACCAAGTGTCATTGTCCATGTAAATATGAAATGAGGCCCGATTGTTTCTATAATATAAACAAATCAATGCAAAGACCAGCACATGTCACCTTCTACAAGTTTCTCAAAAGGTGGCTAAAAGTAGTAGAGATTGCCACATATCCCTAGTTAAGTAAAGCAGAGATTGCCATTTATCCATTGTTAAGGCAAGCAAAAATTGCCACCTATCCCTATGCCCTTTTTAAAGTTGCTCAGGCGAGAAATGTTGTGGGTCTTATTTTTTGTTAAGTTGTTAAAGTTTTGAAGAAGCAGATTACAATAGGTGTCAAAGGTGGAACACTCCTAAGTAAGTACACAAAAGAAGTATAAGTTACGTCAAGTGCCGTGTGTCTTAGGTAAGTGTTGTGGAACACACCAAGTGTCATTCTCCGGTGTCTCCTAAGTAATAAGAGGTTTTCAAGGAATTGGCCAAGTGTCCTCTTCTGTTTAATAGAAGGGAGCATCCTATGATCTATTTCAACCAATGAACTACTGAAAGACAAAGTGTTTCAGAATCTAAGAAATATCTTCTATTAGACACTTCCAGTTCGGTTAGATTTTAGTTGGGCCATTAGATTGGGAACACACAGACAATTCAGAGTGAATCCAAGGCTATAAATAAGGGTACAGATATCACCAAAAGGATGATCATTAGATATCATAGAGATTTTTCTGAGAGAATTATTGTCAAGAGTTTTAGACTTTCTAGAGCTGTGGTTAAGATATCATTTGCCTTTGTTCTATTTTCTTAAGTTGGAAAGTTTATGTAACTGTGCATGTTTTTGTGCCTCTTATGTGACTGGAGAATTAATAAGAAGATTGAATCATGTGCCTTTGTTGATATTTTCTATGTCATTGCAAAAGTAGTCTAAGTTGTGTTGTCAAGAGTTTTAGATTTTCTAGAGCTGTGATTAAGAATATCATTTGCCTTTGTTCTATTTTCTTGAGTTGGAAAGTTTATATAACTATGCATGTTTCTGTGCCTCTTATGTGACTGGAGAATTAATAAGAAGATTGAGTCATGTGCCCTTGTTGATATTTCCTGTGTCACTACAAAATTAGTCTAAGCTGTGAGCCTCTGTTTCTATTGTTTTCATCTTTTACATTGATTATGCCTTGTTTGCTATTAAATGTAATTGAATCTTACATATAGTTTCATTGTGCTTAGATTAAAGGTCAAATTACCTTTAGGCGCATCACCATAGTTAGATTTTATTTCTTCACATTTGTGTTTCTATCAAAATTCCTATCCCTTTTCCCAGTATATGCTCGATATAAAGAAGAGACCAACTTCTTAAAATCTAGAGGTTGTTTCAAGTCACAAGTCCCACATCTTGAAACTTCCCATTGTTGGTGTTAGAAATAAGTGCAATTTTAACCATCAACAATTTTTGGCATGCTTGGTGGGACACTATATTGAAGTTTCTTTCAAAATCATATGAACTAGAGAGCTACGAGGAGTCAGAGCTGTGGACCAATAACCAAATCTTAGTCTACTGTAAATCTAGGTATTCTTTTGCCATCTTTGGTAACTAGTCCTAGAAGAAGAGTCAACCATTTTATACCAATACCAAGAGCAAATATGGGAGCCCCTATAGCCCCAATAAATTATGCAAGTTGGAACACTGGTAGTCCTTTGATTCTCCCAATACCACTAGCCACTTGGGACCCTATCCTAGTGAATGCCCTGAAAGCTCTACCCAAATTCAGTGGGTAAGACTTCAAAACACCTGCAGAACATCTGTAGGATGTATCAGATGTCTGTGTTA
This sequence comes from Torreya grandis, assembly GCA_037957365.1. Lineage (NCBI taxonomy): Eukaryota > Viridiplantae > Streptophyta > Pinopsida > Cupressales > Taxaceae > Torreya > Torreya grandis. Next base: position 2,421,495 of record JARHVA010001366.1, read on the forward strand.
TACATGTTGTCACATAGCAAAATGTGGCCATGAGATTATTAGCAGCTTCTTTTAAAGGGAAGGCTCTAGAATGCTATCAGTCTTTGACCCCAAATACCATATCTACATGGGATCAGCTCAGAGATCTTTTCTTTGAAAGATTTGAAGAGAAGGGTGATAAGTCTTTTTTATTACAGCAATTGATTACCATCCAAAGGGCACCACAAGAAGCGATGACTGACTTCAATTCCAAATTTCAAAAGACTTGGGAAAGAATCCCTACTATAGCTAGACCATTACCAAGTATGGCTATAGTTTTCTATCTTAAGGCTTTAAATTTAGACAGATCTATTATGATTCAGTCACTTGGAGGTCAAACTCTACCAGAGGCTTATGACTATGCAGTAAGAGCTGAAAATAATTTGATAGATGCAGGAAAGTTGTCTCCAAGGCCTCCCATGCCCATGTTTCTAGAGATTTCATTTTTATTACCTCAAGAAGCCCCTAAATCCATAACCTGGCATGTGTCTATGTACACATATCCTCAAACACCTGCTAAAGAAATTGTTCCTACCTAGTCTTCAAAGCTGGATGATATCAAGAATATCTTAAGGACATTTTCTAATGAGCTGATTAATATGAAAAGACAAAAAAATCCTTACCCTAGGCCTCGTTATCCAGGCTATCAAGGAAATATATTCTCATCATAGCCAAGCCAATACCAGGGTCCTCAAAGGCAAAATAATCCTCAGCCAGCAAACCAATTAGTTGCAATCCCTACACCCTCACAGACTATTCCTCCCAATTCAAATAAGGAGATTGTTCCAGGGCAAAATAATTATGCAGATGGTACCAATGCCTAGTGTTTCCCTTGAAATAATGCTCATACACCTAAATATTGTCCCATGGGTAATCTACAACAAAAGGTGGCTGAGCAAAGAAGAATGGATGGACAGTTTGCAAGTTCTAGTGACAATCAAGCCTACCAGTCTTCTGGTATGCAAAATTTAGTCTTAATGGCTCAAATGCAAGGGATGTCTTTGCAACAAGAGGAAGAAATATCCCCAAAACATGCTTTGTTCTCATGGGTTGAAGATGAAGAATCAGTTTTCTTGAATGAAGCTTCCACTTCCAAGAAACCAGTGGTGTAATCAGATTATTATACTAGATCAAAGAGAAGGATGGTGGAATAGCCTGAAGTTGTAAATAGTCAAGTCATGGAGAATCCTCCATTTCAAGGAAAAAGAGACACAGTTGTTAGACAAGAAGTGCCTCAGCTGGTGTAGAATCAAGTGATTCCTACACAAATTCAATAAAAAACAAGATATCCTTATTTTCAAAGAACTCAGACTCTGGGACCAATAAATATGGTGGATCAATTAAAGAAGACTCCAGCACAAGTATCAATATGGGCTATATTGGCTATTCCTAAATAGAAGACACTAATTCAAGAAGCTCTACAAGGTTAAACAGTGCCCAAATGTACTATTATCAAAGAAGGACCTGATGAAAAAGAAAAGCTCAAAGACACAGTTCATTTGTAGACAATAGCCCTAGTGAACAATACACCAGAGGTAAGCAAATCCAAATTGGATCCCTTCTATTTAACTTTGGTAGTTGGCAAGAAACTACTACATAATGTAATGATAGATTCAGGTGCTAGTACTACAGTAATGCCTAAGAAGATAGCTGATGCTTTAAAAATTAAGTATGAACCACTCACTAAAGGAGTCATGCAGCTAGATGGCAAAGCAGTACAAACAATAGGGAGAATTAAACAACTCCCATTACAATTATATACTTGTCCCAATATAATTGTAAATCAAGATGTAGTAATCATAGACATACCTCTTATTTTTGGCTTATGTTTATCAAGAGACTTTACAGGATATATGTCCCTTGATTGGTCTCACCTCATCCTAAGAACTAAATATGATTCAAATATGAAGATATTATCTGAGCCATTATATAAGGATCACATCACTAATGAACCAATTACAAATTTAGAGGCAGCTCATGCTATGATGAATAAATAAGAAAGGGTTTTTGTTGAAGAGTTAGCTAAATGGACTGAACATGATCAAGAAGAGGAAAATGATCATTTATTAGCTATGATGCAAAGTGACCCATATGGAAATTATGACTCCATGGGTTTGGGACTTACATCATATTTGAGGAAGATCATAAAATCCCAAATATTTTAAGGGAAGAAAAATCAAAAGATACCTCTTTTATCAATCCTCGGGTCTCTCAACATGAATTCAATATTCTGAGTGAGATGTCACAAGCATATGCCTTAATCTCTGATGAAGAAGAGATAATTTTTGATTTTCTTCTTACTTTACAAGATGATGTGGAGGAGCATGGACATTGACTTGATCATGATTTGAATAATTTTTTTGAAATCATTGGGTCAAGTTATACTATTTTTCAAGGAGGTTGTGAGGTGGTTGTAGATGAACAAGACAGCATTGAGACTTAATTACATATGCAAAATTATTGCAAACTTTTAGAATTATCCTTTTGAGAGATTGATAATTTTGAATTCATTAAAGAGGATGATCATGTAATAGAACCTGAGTTTGAGGTAGAAGGAGATAAGTCAATAAATGATATATATCAAAGGGCTTCTGTTGATGAGCAAATAGTCATTAATTTCTTGATAAGACATGCCAGTATCAAGAACCAACATTTGACAAGCTTCCAAGGAAAAGAAGAGTTTATATATGTTGGAAGCATGTTTGACTCAGACTCACTCAAATGCAGGCCAATCAATGTGGCATACAAAGAAAGCAAGTCACCAGAGCTACATCCAATTCAACCACTTTTCCGGCAACATAAGTCATCTTGTTGTGAAGGAGACTTTAGAAATTCTTCTTTTGATCCAGGAGGGAGATAAAGATACTTTGTTAATGTATAATAGTTAGATGGTTTCCCCTTTCTACATTGCTTTGTTTTCCTATTTTTTTTTTCCCACTTTTATTTTAAATAAGTGTTCTTTGAACACGTAGTCAGTAGCTCAGATATTTTTTCAAAATCTTCAAAATTTCTCAATGCATTGAATATCTTCCAAATCTTTAGAAATCCCCAAGGTACCTTGCGTTGCCACTTGCATAACGTGTCTATCTCACTGTCCCATAAATATTGAGTAAGATTTACTAATGGTTATCTGATTTTAATGTCATTTTGAGACTTGATAGGTCAATAAATACCTCTTAGCAAGAGTTAAAGCTTACAAGTTCTCAAACATTCCTGCATCTACAAGAAAATATCTTGCTACTTGCATTTTTGCTTCCTAATAAACTTGCTTCAGTAAAAGTGTTTCTATTTTGAGAAAGTTCATACCGGTTATCACAGAATAGATATAGAGATGGAGGGAACACAGTCTTCACAACAAAGAGATGGGATGTATGAATCCGTTGATAAGTTTCTTGTGAGCAAGTCATATGCTTCAGCTCCCATGCAACCATTGAAGACCTATCTATAGACCAAAATCCCTAAAATTGGTCAAGCAAGTGATCCAGTAAAGATAAAAGATTATGTAGATGGAGTCATGGACCCAATTCTTCAAAGAGCAAGCATAAAAACTCTTAGAGAAGGGGCACACCAAAGGTGTCTGCAGAGGGCCAGAGTAGGGCAATATGAGACATTTGCCATGAGGATATGGACTTCACAACTGGCACAATTCATTGTCCCAGTTGTACATCCATGCCTTGACTTGGTCAAATTATGTGTAGACTTGTTCCATGCACCCTCAAGCACCATTCAACAGGGTCCATTTACAGTGCAAATCACACCACAAGCTATCAGGGAAATGTTAGCCCTATATCATGATAAGATAGCTACGTTTCCCACTATTGATAAAATGCAAAGAATGTGGGCAAACATCAATACTCAGTTGAGGTTTTTAAGATCTGAATTATAAATGGGCGATGATGACACTACTATGCCTACACTCCCTGCAGTAAGAGCCCAATTCACACAAGCTAGCCAAGACGCACTATCTATTATGGCTTTCATCTTTGGCATGAAAGATGATATGGTAGTTTATGGAGAACAAATGGCTATCCTCTTTCGGCTGAAGACCGTTGACAAAACTCAAGAATATAGGCTTGATGTTTTTGAATAAATTGCTTTCTCAATGATGGAATAACTTGCCCAATTCAAATCAAAAGAGGTTTTTAAGTACTCTTCTTATTTGTTTCACCTCATGTTGTATCAAAACTCTGACCTCTTTGCCCAACATATGCATCTGATATGTATGACCCAAGTTTTGATCTCCAAAGGACCACTCATGTGTCTGCATGGACACATATTTTGTTAAATAACAAGTGATCCATATAAATTCTGGGAATTATTTGTTACCCCTACTTTTTATCACCTCAACCCTGAACCAGTTATGAATAGACTATTCCCAAGTGTTTCAAATCTTCTTGCCAGTTGCCCAATTCCTTGTGATTTCTATTTTGGATCCTACCATACAATTATAAGAGTCCATGGTTTTTGTGGGGAACCAATGTTGCTACCTAAGATTTTGACTCTTAGGTTAGCATTCTTAGAGGTCACCAAGTAGGTTATCTACAGTCGATAATGAATATGGCTCTGGGAAGAGGAAGATAAAAATGTATGACCTCCTATGGATGACAAACAGCATGGTACTAGAAACCAGAGATGTCGAAGTTGTGTTGCTCAAAAAGCTAGCCTTTCTAGGTTTCCTTCTAATAGAAGACAAATGGGTATATGACCCAAATGGTTTCATAGCTACTTGGATAAGGACTAATAGGGTTGCAACTAGAATTGCACATGAAGGCCACCCTTTTTGAGAAAATAGAAAAAATCCTAGAGAAGATACTCCTAGATTTTATGTTGAATTAACAGATTTTCCCCTTCCACAAAATAGACCTTGGGAAACATTCTATGTTAAGTAGAGGGATTTTGAATCTAAATTCAGAATGACTTATGGCTTAAGAAGGGCATTAAAGAATAAATATTGGGATGCTGAGAAAATTGAATCCTATTGGAAATATAGGCAAGAAATTTGTCAGATAACTCATTCTTTTGGGAACGTAGACACAGATGAGAGATGGGAAGAACTATGGGATGAGTGCCATCTATCCCCTGTATCTAGCCATGACACAAGCAATTTTTTGACACAAGGTGTATAGACAGAAGCCAGAGTAGGATCAAGCCAAGAGTCACAAGCGTCAGGGCAAACTGCAGCTACAGTAACTGTATCAGTTTGGCCCCAATCTCTCAGCATTATGGAAAATAAAAAGACTGTGGTGTCTTCACCACCAAAAGCTTCCCCATCAACATCACTTATTGAAATTCCTAATTTTCCACAAGCATCATTAACAGTAGTAGTAGATGTGAAAAGAAAAGAAACATAGCCAAAAGAAGAGACACCCAAGAAGTGAAAGAGGGTGCAGTTTCAGTTTGATTCAGAAGAGTAGGTAGAACCCCCACAGTGCCAATTATAGAGTACTATAATTTCTAAGTATTGTTCCTCCTTCTCCTTCTCAATATTTTTCTTCTCCTGTTGGCATGATGATTCCATCTAGCCAGATGACATCCCCTGCCACCTTTGTCGTTCCCATTTCTCACTTTGCCCCATTTATGCCACCTCAAGCTTTAACATTACCTCATTTTTCCCCCTCTATTCTCAAGAAACTTTCCCCTTAGATTGCCCATAGCCAACAATTGGCTATTCAATATGGTTTTCCTCAGGGACATCCTTTTGTAGGTGGGCACATTACCTCTCCTTCTACCTTCTAGACCCAAGCAGATGTTGCTAGGAAGGCAAGGGAAGCTCAAAGAGAGAAAAAGAAGATCAAGGAAAATAAAGCCTTGGCTACACTGCATCTGTGGTTACAATTTGACCCAATTCAGCAACAATTGACGGTGACTCATTTGTCACCAAATGTAATCAAGCCAACTGAGTAGATTCAATCGGAAGACTACACAATGAATGCAGTGGCGATAGATATGTCCCTGTTCAGGCCACAAGACAAAATTGAGATACTAACCAAATCCACTTCTGTAATTGCTAAAGACTACTTGAAGACATCAAGGAGGCTACAGAAGATGGAGGCTGATTTAGCCAAGGAAAAGGAAAACTGTAATAGTTTGACCATAGAAATCAATAGAAAAGACAATGAAATAGAGAATCTGAATAAACAGTTGCAAGATATTATTCCACAGGGCAGTCCAAGCCTAGAATGATTCCTTAAAAGCAGGGCTAACACAGGTAAAGGATGCAGTAATGACCCTAAGGTGTAAAAAGGTAGAAGTATAATAAAAATGTGAGGAACACCTATTGCAAGTTACTCAATTACAATATAATTTGTTGGCCGAATAGAATAATACAGTAGCTATACAAGCCCAATTTCAAGCTGAGCAATAGAGAGCAGCACAATTGATACTAGAGCTGGCCAATAGGCCAAAGAATGTTAGAGTGTTAATTTTGGTGAAGGATCTTTATGAATCCATGTGGAAAAGAATATCTTTGGAGATTAGTCAGCTCAGGCCTTCTCTCACCTTCTTACTAAATGCACAAAAATTGTGCAAAAAGGTGGAGAATTCAGTTACAAACACTCTGGCTATAGTTTCTAAGAGAGTATTGGACTCTGAAATGCTACTGCAAAAGCTTTATGATGCAACAGATGGAATGTTGTTAGTAGCAAGAATTGAGAAAATAATGGTCACTACTAAGTGAGTGAATGAGGTTCTCAGTTGTAATTCTGCAACCATCAATTGTAGAGAGCTTCTCAACATAATGAAAGAAGGAATCAGTGAAATGAAATAGCACATTAAAGACCTAGTACAATTAGGTCTTCGGTCTCCATTTCTTGACGATAACATGGTGCTAATGGTTGATGAAATTGAACCTTTACTATTGGCCAAATAGAATGATCAGACAATTTTTCAATATTTAAGGGATGATTCATCAGTCCCTGAAGTAAAAGTTATCTTGGTTCCTGTTTCCCAGCTTGAATTCAAATTGAAGGCTGTGGTTCAGATTTTGCATAATTTTTTACACAAGGATATTATTAAGCTTGATTTAGCCTTCAATGAATTGTAGAATAAACAAGGGTTATCTAATGATGAGTGGTCCACCTATCAAATAGCATTTTTGAAGCTGTAATTTTGAAATTTTGATCTAGCGGGAGTTGTGGTTTCTTTTTGAGTAGGCTCAAAAGTCCTTGGAGTCACCAATAACTATAGAGTAAAAATACTCTATGTTTCATTTTGATTTTTATCTGTGTGCTACAAAATTTTATTCCCACATACTTTGGTTTGAGATGGTGAAGTTTTGAAATAGAGCCCAGGCTCTAATTTCCTTTTGCTTCATTTTTCTCTAAGTGTTGAAGTCAAGTGGAAGCTGCCAAGTGTCATCAGCCGAGGCACCTTTTACAATTTTTATAAGTAAATCATAGATTGCCACGTATCTCATAGTAACTTAGTAGAACACGATAAGTGTCAGCATCCGTGTTTCATATCAGCATCTGTGTTTCAAATCTCTTTTGAGTGGAAGGTTTCAACAAGCTAAGAGTCAGGATCAGGTAGAGGGCACCAAGTGGCAATCACGAAAGGTTTCAATTTACTTTTCTAAAAGTGATGGAAGATGCCACATATCTCAACTGAAGAGAGTGGAAGCCACCATGTGTCAACCTCTGAATTTTCTTCATTTGGTTTCACCAATATAGTAAAGACTGTGGTGGGTCTTAGGTTTTGTTTTTGAAGCAAGCGAAAGCCACCAAGTGTCACTATCTATGTAAATATGAAATGAGGCCCAATTGCTTCTATAATATAAATAGAGAAATTCAGAGATTAACATGTGTCACCTTCTACAGGTTTCTCAAAAGGTGGTTAAAAGCAGTGGAGATTGCCACATATCCCTAGTTAAATAAAGTGGAGATTAACACGTATCCGTTGTTGAGGCAAGCGGAAATCGCCACCTGTCCCTATGCCCTTTTTAAAGTTGCTCAAGTGAGAAATGTTGTGGGTCTTATTTTATGTTAAGTTGTTAAAGTTTTGAAGAAGTAGATTGTGACAGGTGTCAAAGGCAGAACACTCCTAAGCAAGGACACAAAAGAAGTATAAGTTATGCCAAGTGCCGCGTGTCTTCGATAAGTGTTACAGAACACACCAAGTGTCATTCTCTAGTGTCTCCTAAGTAATAAGAAGTTTTTTAAGGAATTGGCCAAGTGTCCTCTTTCATTTAATAAAAGGGATCATCCTGCGATCTGTTTCAACCAATGAACTGCCGAAAGACAGAGTGTTTCAGAATCTAAGAAATATCTTCTATTAGACACTTCCAATTCAGTTAGATTTTAGTTGGGCCATTAGATTTGGAACACACAGACAATCTAGAGTGAATCCAAGGCTATAAATTAGGGTGTAGATATCACCAAAAGGATGATCATCAGATATTAGAGAGATTTTTCTAAGAGAATTATTGTCAAGAGTTTTAGACTTTCTAGAGCTGTGATTAGGAATATCATTTCACTTTGTTCTATTTTCTTAAGTTGGAAAGTTTATGTAATTGTGCATGTTTTTGTGCCTCTTATGTGACTAGAGAATTAATAAGAAGATTGAATCCTATGCCTTTGTTGATATTTTCTATGTCATTGCAAAAGTAGTCTAAGCTGTGTTGTCAAGAGTTTTAGAATTTTTAGAGCTGTGGTTAAGAATATCATTTGCCTTTGTTCAATTTTCTTGAGTTGGAAAGTTTATATAACTGTGCATGTTTCTGTGCCTCTTATGTGACTGGAGAATTAATAAGAAGATTGAGTCATGTGCCTTTGTTGATATTTCCTATGTCACTACAAAATTAGTCTAAGTTGTGAGCCTCTGTTTCTATTGTTTTCATCTTTTACATTGATCATGCCTTGTTTGCTCTTAAATGTAATTGAATCTTACATATAGTTTCACTATGCTCAGATTAAAGGTTGAATTACATTCAGGCACATCACCATAGTTAGATTTTCTTTCTTCACATATGTGTTTCTGTTAAAATTCGTATCCCTTTTCCCAGTATATGCTTGATATAAAGAAGAGACCAGCTTCTTGAAAATATGGAGGTTGTTTCAAGTCGCAAGTCCCACATCTTGAAACTTCCCATTGTTGGTGTTTGAAATAAGTGCAATTTTAACCATCAATAGTTGGGTACTAAGAAATTATTATTTTTTATCTTTAGTATTAATTTTTTATATTAGAAACCATGTTCAAGATTTTTAAAATATTACATGAATTTGTCATTTTTAGCTAAGCACATCTAAGCGTGTGAAGTAAGGTGATAAACTTTTTACCAATTCCTAGGCCTTAGATAGGAATATTTATGGATTTTAGCTTCCACATATATTTGGTATATTAAATAAATGAGGGTTTTATTTAGCCATTGGAATCCATCAACCATCTAAATCTATTGTGCACCAATAAAATGGTATCCCTGAGAAGTAACTCTCTTCACACCTCATAGATGGAGTAGTGAGACTATTGGTAATATTAAATCCTATGTGGTTAGTACTCTTAGATATTGGGTTAACTCACTATTTATGAACAAGATAAGTATATTATATAACCTACATCTTGAACACACAATAATTGAGTTATCCTTGCTTTAATCCCAATTAAATTGTCACAATTCTAGTCTAAGGAAAATCACTCTAGAAAATAGATCCAATGGAAGATCAATTCATTGAGTAGATCTAAGACTTTGGCACTGGTCATTTGATAGAAAAATACTAAAAAAATAATTTGAAAAATAATTCACTAATTATCCCAAATTGATGTTCTCTTTGTGTTGATCATTTTGATATAATTCCCTAAAAAGCAAAAGAAAAATATCTCACATCTAATTCAAATTGATCCTCTCTTCATACTTATCATTTTGACATAAATTTTTAGTACACCTTCCCAAAAACTCAAGGTATATAATATGGCACCACAACTATGTTCCCAGGTCCTTTACTTTTATAAGTTGGATGACAAAAAAACCCAATCAATGTAGTTTACTAAATTCCAACAATTTTACATGTTGGATAAGTTTGATTTAATTAATGACATGGACATTAGGTTGACAAGAATAAATGAAAAATATAATTACATGAGCTAACACATTGGGCATAATTCCAATGTTGTATATATATCCAACAACATATAATAAAATTATGGAGGACTACCTCATATGTTAATTGGATATCCTAAAATTTATCAAGGATGGCCCTGCAAGTTGGGTGTATAAATTAGGATAGTATTTTGTAGTTCATAAAAATCCCACATCTCATAAACTCATGATCACTTCATTAAAATTTTAACATGAATTTATTTAGTGGTATCACTAATTGGAAAGGACATGTGATGCACTCACATAGAATCATTTTAGTTAGCACTTATTTTATTTTTTCCTACTACATTTAAGGGCTTCACATGGACATTGATTAAACTATGGTAAACCCAATCTATATATGATTACCAAGCACAGTGGTGTAGGTGGAAGATATATGGGAAATTAATGGTTTCTTCACACCCCAATAGTGATCTATATAACTCTCAAACACACAGACCCAAACGTAAAATAGAGACAACACTTACAAACCCAAACACAAAATAAACAACACTTACAGACCCAAACACAAAATAGAGACAACACTTTTATTTACTAATTCAAATACAACATTACAACACTATTGAGAAATTTAGATTAAAATATCTTATTACACTTGTAATCTTAAATCTCCAATTCATTATCGAGATATCTCTTATTCTTAATTTGGTTAACTGATCGATCCTCCATTATTCTCATCCTTCTAATAATTTTTTGTTATTTATTTCTTGATGTTTGCTTTACCTTTATCTTGACATGAAAATCCCCTTTATTTTTTCATGAAACACCTCATCCTACCTTTTGGCATTCTTGAGATTTTCTCAAACTACCCATGTTTTTTTATGAACAAAAAACACATACATTAATTATCTACATTAAGACCACTACCAAATTAAAAATATCTTCAATATCTTTCCAATGAAATCATAAATTCCAAGTTTGGTGCCACCATGTGATTTTTTTGTCCACTCTAAGATCTCACTATCATCTTCCTTCACCATGACCATGTTTGAACTATAATTGTGAGTGCATAGGATCATACCACATGGAATAACATTGGTGTATCAGTATCATGAGATCAAAATATTCTCCATGACATTTATAATTTCTTTTAGACCCATGGAAACATTCAATATTATTTATAATGTTCTATGTATCCACCAAAGTGATCCCTTTCCTAGTTTAAATTATGACCCCCACATGGTGCATGGAGTTGTCACATGTACCTTTCATAAATTCATGAACTCCATGATTTATTTGTGACCACCTAAATATTATATGGGATAAAACCATGGCCCTGGACCTTGTGAACATGAAGTTAATTTTATAAATCTAGCATACATTAATTTTAACTTAAGATTCATAGGATGATAGTTGCAATCCCATAATATTTGAATTCATTTTCATAGGGTCCATGTCCTTGGATTTATCCCATGTATTATTTAATAGGTCATAAATAAATCACAAATTTCATGACTCCATGAAAGGTACAAGTGGCAGCTTCATGCACCCTACAGGGGTCACTATTTAAATTAGGCAAGGGATAGCTTTGGTGGACATGTTGAATATTTTCATTCATCCATGGAAAATCATAAATATCATAGGGACTATTTTTATCTTGTGATTCAAAGACCTCAATATCTTGCCACATGGCACAATCACAATCAAAATTCAAATTTAGTCAATGTAAAAAAAGGCAAAAATGAGATCTTGGATTGGACATAGACTCTCCATGATGACACAAAAATTGGAATTTATGATATCATTAGAAATATATTTAAGAGATATTTAATTTTTTTATGTCCTTAAGGTAGATAACTCATGTTATTGGAAATATTGCCATTGATGTCAAAAGTCTAGCATTATTGGTGATAAAGGCTCCATTGCATTTAATGTTATTTGTAATAAATATATCTTGGCTAATGTGATTTAATATTTATCTAATATTAACAAATATATTTTTGGTTGCATATGAGACAAAAGAAAGGCCCATGGAGAAGTCAAAGAGCCACGGGATAAAGACAAAAGAAGGATGGGATGCAATTTCCCATGAAGAGTAATCTTGGGGAATTCCAAGAGTCACCAAGTGAAGATAAAAGAGGAAGGGCACAATTTCTCATGAAAGGACACTTTGAGGAATACAAAAAGTCACCAAGATAAGGACAAAAGTGGGAAGGAGGTTTTTGGTCATGAAGGGTCACCACATGACTTTTCAAAGGCAATAATATGAAGGGTCATACAAGTTTGGTGCCATTTTCCATGAGGATTGAAGGGTCACAAAGGGGGAAGGCCAAAGGTCATTTGGAAAGCTATAAATAAAGGCTTTAGAAGCCATTTGTAAGATGAGAGACAGAGGTTGATTTGATATTGTAATATCTAGATTAGAAGAGCAATTGTGAGAGATGAATATGATTTGTATTTGTTATATCTAGCTTAGAAGAGCAAAGGTGAGAGAGAGGAAAGAGATGTTGTAATGAACTATCATTTGTTGAGATAGAAACATTGAGAGATAGGTATGTGGTATACACAAAGGGGTTGGTGCTCCTATGGGTTGGTGCTCATGAATTGTTGTTGGGTTGGTGCTCAGTAAAGGGGTTGGTGCTCCTATGGGTTGGTGCTCATGAATTGTTACTGGGTTGGTGCTTGGCAAAGGGGTTGGTGTTCTTGTGGGTTGGTGTTCATGAATTATTGTTGGGTTGGTGATCAACAAAGGGGTTGGTGTTCTTGTGGGTTGGTGCTCATGAATTGTTGTTGGGTTGGTGCTCGGCAAAGGGGTTGGTGTTCATGTGGATTGGTGCTCACGAATATTTGTTGGGTTGGTGCTCAGCAAAGGGGTTGGTGCTCTTGTGGGTTGGTGCTCACGAATAGTTGTGGGGTTGGTGCTCAGCAAAGGGGTTGGTGCTCCTATAATTTGGTGCTTGTGAATATTGTTTGGGTTGGTGCTCATTCATAAACTTGAGATTGTTCTCCGTGGTTTTTCCCACATTGGGTTTCCATGTTATATCTAGTGTCTCTCTCTATCTTGTGTGGTGTTTATTGTTTGAGTTTTATTACATATCTTGAATGTTTGATTAAGGGGAATTTGGTTAAGGGAAAGTTTTATAAGATATATGATATACTACTTCACCCCCCCTCTTAGTATATCCCATGCTTAACAATTGGTATAAGAGCAGGTTCCTTTTTGAAAAGTTTTACAGCTTGAAGGTAGATTAGGAAAGCATGATGGATAGGTCACAGGAAGGATTTTCTACAAATAAGGCACCTTTATTTGATGGGATGAATTATGATTTTTGGAGCATGAGAATGAAGGTTTATTTGATGGCCCTTCGATTCAACATATGGAAAGCAGTGGTGGAGGAATATGAAGAGCCACAGACATCTACAATTACTCCAGTAAAAAAGAAGGCAAGTGAATGTAATGCTAAAGCTTTAAATGCTATTTTATGTGGTTTATGTGAATCTAAATTTGTTAAAGTTATGCAATGTAAATCTGCTCATGAAACTTGGGTAAAACTTGAGAATATTTACAAAGGTGATGGAAAGGTTCAGCAAGCTAAGCTTCAGACTTTTAGAAGGTAGTTTGAAAGTTTGAAGATGGAAGAAGAAGAAGATATAACAAGTTATCTCTTGTGATTTGATCAGATCATAAATCAAATTCAAGGTCTTAGAGAAACATTGGAAGAGTCAATGGTGGTACAAAAGGTTTTGAGATCTCTACCAATGAGATATGATGCAAAGGTTTCGGCAATCGAGGAGATAAAGAATTTAGCCAAGCTAAAGATGGATGAGCTTCATGGTATTCTCATGGCATATGAGATGCGGACAAAACAAGATAAACCCTCAAAGAGAGAAGCGGATTTCAAGATATCAAAGAAAGAGAAAGCTAAGATTCAAGAATCAAGTGATAGTTCTAGTGATGATGAAGATGACAATGGAGCACTTTTCATTTGCAAGTTGAAAAGAGGAACAAGTAAATATCAAGGAAAATTACCTTTTAAATGTTTTAATTGTGGAAAGATTGGACATTTTTCAGCTAGATGCCCAAATAAGGGTAATGATGATGAAGAATAAAAGCCTACATATAAGAATAATTTCAAAGGAAAATCTAAGAAGGGATTTGAAAAGAAGAGCCTGTATTCTAAGGATCCTAGCTCAGTCAAAGATAGTGGAGTCAGCGATTCAAAAGAAGAATAGATTTTATTCATGGCCATACATGAAGATGATCAAGAAGAAGAAGAGGAGGAAGTTGAAGTGAATATGGAAGGAGAGCTCATTTGTGCCTTAGAAGAGTTAGACGTTGTTTAGAAGAAGAATCAAAGATTAAAGCGCTAGATTGAGAAAAATGAACAAGAGTCAAAGAAAATGATTGAAGATCTATAAGCACACTTTGAAGAAGCCAAGAAGAATGAAGAAGATCTCATAGCATTGTTGTAAATAGTAAGAAAATAATGTGAAAGGTATGTTATTGAAATTGCCTCCTTAAAAGAAGATATTAAGAAAGCAGTCAATGATAAAGTAGTCAGTGATTCAAAATTTGAGGATAGCACTAACATGTTGAATAAGATATTAGAAAGTCAAAAAGCAAATTTAGATAAAATAAAGATCAATTTTGAAAAGAAAAAGAGCTATGTTGAAGCTCTTACAAAAGAGGAAACAAAAAGGGGAGAAGTGAAAAATACAGAGGACATTTCAAACAGATAAGGTTGGAGAGAACAAAGCTACAAAAGGCAATCAGGTCAAAGATATACAGACAGGTCTTATTTTTATGGCTATTGTTTTTATTATAATGGATATGGTCACAATAAATTAGAATGTAGAAAAAGAGCTAACAATTTCAGAAATAAGGAGAAGGAAAGTTAAGGAGAGTCAAGCAGAAGCCACAACTCTTTTGCTCCTCTATCAAGCTTTGATGAAGAGACCATAGAATGTTACAAGTGCAACAACTTCAGACACATAGCTTAGTATTTTGTTGATGGTTAAAATTGCACTTATTTTTAACACCAACAATGGGAAGTTTCAATATGTGGGACTTGTGACTTGAAACAACCTCCATATTTTTAAGAAGCTAGTATCTTCTATATATCAAGCATATACTGGGAAAAGGGATAGGAATTTTAACAAAAACACAAATGTGAAGAAAGAAAATCTAACTATGGTGATGTGCCTGAATGTAATTCAACCTTTAATCTAAGCACAGTGAAACTATATGTAAGATTCAATTACATTTAAGAGCAAACAAGGCACGATCAATGTAAAAGATGAAAACAATAGAAACAGAGGCTCACAGCTTAGACTACTTTTGCAGTGACACAAGAAATATCAACAAAGGCATAGGACTCAATCTTCTTATTAATTCTCTAGTCACATAAGAGGCATAGAAACATGCACAGTTATATAAACTTTCCAACTCAAGAAAATAGAACAAAGGCAAATGATATTCTTAATCACAGCTCTAGAAAATCTAAAACTCTTGACAACACAACTTAGACTACTTTTGCAGTGACACAAAAATTATCAACAAAGGCACAAGATTCAATCTTCTTATTAATTCTCCAGTCACATAAGAGGCATAGAAATGTGCACAGTTGCATAAACTTTCCAACTTAAGAAAATAGAACAAAGGCAAATGATATTCCTAATCACAGCTCTAGAAAGTCTAAAACTCTTAACAATAATTCACTCAAAAAAATCTCTCTGATATCTGATGATCATCCTTTTGGTGATATTTGAACCCCTATTTATAGCCTTGGATTCACTCTGGATTGTCTATGTGTTCCCAATCTAACGGCCCAACTAAAATCTAACCAAACTGGAAGTGTCTAACAAAAGATATTTCTTAGATTCTGAAATGCTCTATCTTCCAATAGTTCATTGGTCGAAACAGATCGCAGGATGCTCCCTTCTATTAAACAAAAGAGTAAACTTGGACAATTCCTTGAAAACCTTCTTATTACTTAGGAGACACTGGATAATGACACTTGGTGTGTTCTGCAACACTTACCGAAGACACGCGGCACTTGGCGTAACTTATACTTCTTTTGTGTCCTTGCTTAGGAGTGTTCTGCCTTTGACACCTATTGCAATCCGCTTCTTCAAAACTTTAACAACTTAACAATAAATAAGACCCACATCATTTCTCACCCAAGCAAACTTTAAAAAGGGCATAGGGACAGGTGGAAATTTCTGCTTGCCTCAACAATGGATACGTGGCAATCTTCGTTTTACTTAACTAGGGATATGTGGTAATCTCTGCTGCTTTTAGCCACCTTTTGAGAAACCTACAGAAGGTGACATGTGTTGGTCTTCACATTGCTCTTTTTATATTATAGAAACAATCAGACCTCATTTCATATTTACATGGACAATGATACTTGGTGGCTTCTGCTTGCTTCAGAAACAAAACCTGAGACCCACCATAGTCTTTACTATATTGGTGAAACCAAATGAAGAAAATTTAGAGGTTGACACATGGTGGCTTCCGCTCTCTTTAGCTGATATATGTGGCATCTTCCATTGCTTTTAGAAAAGCAAATTGAAACCTTCCATGAATTCCACTTGGCGCCCTCTGCCTGATCTTGACTCTTAGCTTGTTGAAACCTTCTGCTCAAAAGAGATTTGAAACACGGATACTGATATGAAACATGGATGTCAACACTTGTCACGTTTCACTGAGTTACTATGAGATACATGGCAATCTCCACTTTACTTATAAAAATTGTAAAAGGTGCCTCAATCTGATGACACTTGGCAACTTTTGCCTGACTTCAACACTTAGAGAAAAATGAAGTAAAAGGAAATTATAGCCTACACTCTATTTCAAAACTTCACCGATAAAAATGAAGTAAAAGGAAATTAGAGCCTGCACTCTATTTCAAAACTTCACCGTCTTGAACCAAAGTATGTGGGAACAAAATTTTGCAGTGTGCAGCTGAACAACAGAATGAAATGTAGAGTATTTTTTACTCTACATATTGTAGAAGTGTGTTCGAGTCAGTTAAGAAGGATTAGAGTTTAAAAGCTCCATTCATCAAGAAGAAGGTTCAGACATGTTCATGGTAGAAGAAACAACTTGAAGATTCTATGATGGTTCAGATAGCCCTGCATGTAAGAGGTAAAGATCAGCCATGGTTAATTGATAGCGGATGTTTAAGGCATATGATAGGAGATAAAAGTAGGTTCATTACTCTAAAGAAGATCAATGGTGGTACAGTGAGATTCAAAGATAAAACCACTACCAGGATAGCCAAAAAAGGTACTTTGAGTTTGGATTATGATAGAACTAAGACTAAAAATGTTTTGTATGTAAAAGGTCTTCAGCATAATCTATTGAGTGTTAGTCAAATATGTGATCAAGGATACACATTAAATTTTCATAAAGAAGGTTGTGAGATTAGAAGAAAATATTCAATTGAGTTGATTGCATATGCTCAAAGGATAGAGAACAATGTATATGTATTGTCAGATATCTTTTCAAAGGCACGATCAAAGGACACATTCAAAGATCTATGAGAGGAGTTGGGAGTAATTTCTATTACTTTCTGCCATTGATGTTTAGCATCAGTTAATGGGGAGCTAAGTGTTAGCTCTAGGTAGGCCCTTTGCCATTGATGTCAAAGGAGGAGAATAAAAGGTACAAGTATAGGTGCAAAAATAGGTACAGGTTGCTACAGTAAGGGGGAGTTACTGTATGTTTTTAGATGACAGGATATGCAGGTGACAGGATATGGCAGTTTCAAGATTGAGGCTGCCATTATTGACAAAGGGGGAGATTGTTGGAAATATTGTCATTGATGTCAAAGGTCTAGCATTATTGGTGATAAAGGCCCCATTACATTTAATGTTGTTTATAATAAATATATCTTGGCTAATATGAGTTAATATTTATTTAATATTAACGAATATATTTTTGGTTGCATATGAGACAAAAGAAGGGCCCATGGAGAAGTCAAAGAGCCATGTGATAAAGACAAAATAAGGATGGGACATATTTTCCCATGAAGAGTCATCTTGGGGAATTCCAAGAGTCACTAAGTGAAGACAAAAGAGGAAGGGCACAATTTATCATGAAGGGACACTTTGAGAAATACGAAAAGTCACCAAGATAAGGACAAAAGTGGGAAGGATGTTTTTGGTCATGAAGGGTCACCACATGACTTTTCAAAGGCAAGAATATGAAGGGTCATACAAGTTTGGTGCCATTTTCCATGAGGATTAAAGGGTCACAAAGGGGGAAGGCCAAAGGTCATTTAGAAAGTTATAAATAAAGGCTTGAGAAGCCATTTATAAGATGAGAGATAGGGGTTGATTTGATATTGTAATATCTATCTTAGAGGAGCAATTGTGAGAGATGAATATGATTTGTATTTGTTATATCTAGCTTAGAAGAGCAAAGGTGAGAGAGAGGAAAGAGATGTTGTAATGAACTATCATTTGTTGAGATAGTAACATTGAGAGATAGGTGTGTGATATACACAAAGGGGTTGGTGATCCTATGGGTTGGTGCTCATGATTTGTTGATGGATTGGTGCTCGGCAAAGGGGTTGGTGCTCCTATGGGTCGGTGCTCATGAATTGTTGTTGGGTTGGTACTCGACAAAGGGGTTGGTGCTCCTATGGGTTGGTGCTCATGAATTGTTGCTGGGTTGGTGCTCGGCAAAGGGGTTGGTGCTCCTATGGGTTGGTGCTCATGAATAGTTTGTTGGGTTGGTGCTCAGTAAAGGGGTTGGTGCTCCTGTGGGTTGGTGCTCATAAATAGTTATTGGGTTGGTGCTCAGTAAATGGGTTGGTGCTCCTACAAGTTGGTGTTTGTGAATATTATTTGGGTTGGTGCTCATTTATATACTTGATATTGTTCTCCGTCATTTTTCCCACATTGGGTTTCCACGTTATATCTGGTGTCTCTCTCTATCTTCTGTGGTGTTTATTGTTTGATTTTTATTGCATATCTTGAATGTTTGATTAAGTGGAATTTGGTTAAGGAAAATTTTTATAAGATATATGATATACTGATTCACCCCCATTCTCAGTATATCTCGTGCTTAACACATGCATGTGCCCATTTTTCATTAAAAATCATGGGGAACTAGAGAAAATATCAAGAATTTGGGAAGACAAGGAAATGGTAGGATGAGCAATCTCATTGAAGTATAAAGGATATTTTCATGGAAATAATAAGGTAGATTATAGATAAATAAAATAAAAAATAATAATTGGGAGGATTGAAATAATGAAGGATTAATTGGGCAATGGAATCAAGAATAAGAAAGATCTTGAGAAAGAAGTAGAGCTTTAATCCTGCAAGTGTAATGAGATATTTTAATCTCAATTTCTTAATAGCAATGTAATTTTGTATCTAAGTTAATAAATAAGAGTGTTTTTTATGTTTTGTGTTTGGTTCTTTATGTTTAAGAGTTAAAGGTATCACTTTGGGGAGTGAGGCAATCATTAATTTGACCAATGTATATCTCACCTACACTATCCAATTTTATAAATTGACCAATCGAATAAGAGGGGTCGATGAGGATTTTTTCAAAATTTTATTCTTTAGTGGATTGAAGGAGGATATATTCTCCCAAGTCACAATATTCAAACTTCTATTATGATCAATGCAATTGGGTTGGCTTAACTAGTGAAGGATAAATATGTATCCCAAATTGTACATATAAATCATCCCAAGTTATAAACCCTCTACCATTTTGACCCATGCCAAATCAAGGCACTCAACCACCTTTGGTCAAGCCCCTGACATAAGGGGATATGGCCACTCATAGATAAAAATTACTATGATAAAAATGTTATGACTTATATGGCAAGTATATAAATGTGTCGAACATAAAATATAACTCCTAAATATTGAGGCACCTTCCAATCTTGAGTAATTAGATGAACCTAAAGAAGGCTCATATGAGGAATGACTATAAGAAAGAGGTCCAAGTGAGGACTCTTCCCTCAAAATTTAAATGCATGCTCTAGTAGGGATCATAGCTCCTCAAAATATGAAGGTGTTGGGATACTTTGAGGTGCATCACCTAACTATCCTCATTGACTTTAGAAGCATTCATAACTTTATTGATCCTCAAGTGGACAAGTAAGCAGCTTGTTATTTGTATCCATGTAATATTTTTGAGTTTTTTAGAGCTAATATAGAAACATTGGATTGAAAATTAAAATTTAAAAATGTCCAAGCTTTCATGGGTGATTATAATCTCAAATCTAACATGTTCACCCTATCATTAGGTAATTATGATATTATCTTAGGATTTCAATGACTTTACTCCTTGAGACCCATCCTTTAGGACTTATCTAAATTATGGATGAAATTTAAATCATGGGTAAAAAATAAACTCAAAAAGGAATGACAACAAGACCCACACAACTTATTATTTCTCACTGCATGGATAAGCTAGTAAAAAGGGTTCTTCATGGGCGGTGGCTTAGATTTATGAAATTCATATGATAGAGACAAGAACATCAATGAAACCCATATACTTGTAGTTTATTCTTAAAAATCACTATTGAGTGTTTATATAATCTCAAGGATTATCTTCACAAAACTCACATGACCACATAATAGATTATGTATTCAACCAATAATCATTTGGTCATATTAATACACCTATGTGTAGAAAAGTGAAACTAGTAAGAATATCCAAGAATTGTTTCACACGAGAGTCATTTAGCCAATTTTTATCCCATATTCCTCCCTAGTTCTCCTTATTCAAATTAAAGATGGACCTTGGATATTGTGTGTATATTTTCATGAGCTAAACAAACTCACAATCAAAGACAATTTCCCCATTCTAATGATTAATAAATTATTGATGAGTTTCATGGAACCCTCTTCTTTTCCAAGTTAAATATGTGATCCAACTACCATAAAATTTAATTTATATGAATCAAATGTCCCTAATAATTTCAAACTCGTAATGATCACTATGATTCTTGGTGATGGTATTTTTCCTCATGAATGTTCAATCAACACTCCAAACCCTATTGAACTAGCTTTTTGGATTTGGATTTATAAATGCATCTTGGTTTTATTTGATGACATTATAATAATTAAAAAAAAATTGAATACCATCTACTACACCTGGACCAAACCTTTCAACTCTTGGATGACAATCAACTATTTACAAAATGCTTCAAGTGTTCCTTTATTACTACAAAGGTGGAATGCCTTGAGCATATTTTTTAATTGGATGGGGTTAATGATCCATAAACTACACTGAATCAACTCAAAGTGAAGTTTTAAATATGAATACTAAATTTCTCAAAACTTAACAATTTCTCAAAAAACTCAAAAGAACTTGCATCTCAATGTTTTGGCATAAAACGTTCTCAGTTGTTTGGTTGGACTGGAATGATCAAAAGACTTGTTACTTCCATTTACCAATTAAACTGGTTTTTGTTTTTTTACATCAAATGTCATAAATTGTCAAAATTTAATCTTTGCATGATTTCATAATTAAAAAAATCAAAAAACTGAATTAAAACATGCAAGCAAATGATAAATTACCACCCAACATTGATAACGGAGTTCGGCTCAACAAATGATGCCTACATCTCCGGGTTCTCCAAAGGAGTGGACCGTTTCCATTAAGGGCATTTCAAAAACCTGGAAACAATAAACAACTTTCCTGTAAGTTGATCTCTCAAAGTGAAAATTCACCTTCACCATGACTGATAATCAAGTCAGGCACCTTCGAATTTCATGAGTCTTCACACCTGCAAAGTTGCTTCAAAAGTCCTAAAAATCTCCTCTATGAGCTTAAAAATACTCTTCCAATATGCAAATTGGATAAAAAGAGTATTAAGACTGAGTATTATGGCTGGAAAATGGATAAAAATCTATTACATAAGCTTTCCCAAAGCTTTTACAAAGTCTCGGCCTCTTAAAATAAAAAACACAGTCCAGAACTTCCTCTATTAAAGTAAAAATTAGTGCCTTTTATAACACTTCAAAACTCGTGGCTGAAGTGGTCAAGGCCTTATCCTTTTACACGAGAGGTCAAGGGTTCAAAACCTCCTTCCTCCATTCTAGGAACTTAGGTTCTCCTTTCTAGGTGCTTTGACTCCTTCTTGGTGCCAAGTTTGAATATTTCCTTGGGTGGCGTGATAGACATGGCAAGGTGGCGTGGCATGCTTGAAAATTTCAAATAACATGTGATAAATAAAACCTAACCAATTTTTTTTGCACCTAATTTTTTTGTCACATGTCAAATGGCTATTGGCCCACTTGGATTTTCAACAGTGCCATGTGTCGACCTCTGATAGGTCCAAATGTCGATACATTTTTGAATCACGTGCCAAATGTCGCAAGTGATTTTTTTTGACAAATCTTCAAATGACCATATCTTGAGCATCCAAACTCCATTTTGTGAACTGTGAAAAGCATCAAAAAGCTCTCAATGAGCTCTACAGTGTGCCACCACTAAAACTCTAACTTGAAACCTTTTTCAGAACCCAATTTTTGATCAGTTAAGGTGGATCCAAATAAAATTAAGGACATATAAAATTTTCCAAAACTTAAAACCCTTAAAAAGCATTTGGGATTATTAGATCTCATTGGCTATTATTGTAAATTTGTCAAATACTATGCTAAAAGTGCCAATTATTTGACTATCATGTTATGGAAAAATGCTTTCGCTTGGTTTGAACCAACAAAAAGTGTTATTTTCATTCTCACACATTTTAAGTGTACAACACCTATTCTATCCATGTTAGACTATTCCAAATCATTTATCATTGAAAGTGATGCTTCAATAATAGGAATTGGCATAGTGTTTATACAAGAGGGAATACCCTTATCCATTACTAGTAAAGCATTGATAGGTAATATTCTGGCCAAATACAAATATGATAAGGATATCTTATCCATTATCCATATCATAACTCATTGGTGAACATATGTATTGGGGATACATTTCTACATGAATATAAATCATGACACCCTAAACTACTTGGAATAGAATGTCGTGTTGTCAAATCAATAAAAATAGGTTATCAAATGCTTGGGATATGATTATTAAATTTTATACAAGAAGGGAAAGGATAATTTGGTAGTCGATGATTTATCTCACAACTTTTAATACCAAGGGTCATTATATGTGTTATCCTTACCAACTTCAGATTCGTTGTAGGAAATCCAACAAGAATGGAATCAAGTTGTGCAAATTCATTAGCTTACCATTGACTCTAAATCTAAATTGGGGTATTATTGGGATGGTTCTTGTTTGTGTTAACAAAGGAACCTTATGGTGTCCACAAATTCATCTCTTTGGAACAAGTTATTTGAGGAACTACATGTTTCACTCTTGAAGGGGTATTTTAGCTTCTTAAATATATATACAAGAGTCAAAATAAATTGTTGTATAATGTGATACATATGATCATAATAAAGGAGAGATTACCCATGACCCCAAGTAATTCAAAACCATTACCAATCACTACCATAGTATGGACTAATATCTCTATGTATATGATTGATAGGTTTCCGAAGTCAAGTGGAAAATTGGTGATCCTTGTGGTGGTTGATTCTATCTCCAAAAATTCATATTCTTGGTCAATGGCCCATCCCTATAAATTATCCACCATGGCAAAGGTATTCATGGACCAAATTTTCCTCATCTACTTTATATCCTTTTTTATTGTCTCTAATCTTTATTGCAACTTCACTAGTAACTTCTAATAAGAATTATTTAAACTAAAAGGATCACAATTGAAAATGAACTTAACATATCACCCATAAACTAATGGTTAGACATATTTTTTCAATAAATACTTGGAGAAATACTTGAATTGCTTTGGTTTTTAAGACATAGACTAACTAGGCTAAATGGATACCTTTTAATAAATGGTAACACAACACTTCTTACCATAACCCCATCAATATGAACCTTATGAATCCATCTATGGGTAACCACCATCATGTCTCACATCCTACCTTGTAAGAAGCTCAAAGGTTTAGTTAGTCAACTCAACTCTAATCTATTTAAAGAATTTAATTTGAACTCCAAAGGACAACTTCTTGTAGACCCAAAACTGTATAAATAAAAATCTAAACCAATACCCTTCAAAGTGATCAATCACCATGGGGGACATGGTTTTTATGGACCTACAACCATATAAATAGACTTTTTTGAATCTCAAAAGTAGTTATAAATTAGATTCCAAATTCCATAGACCATACCAAGTGATATAATAAATTTGGAAATTCACATACAAATTGGACCTACCTCCATCTTCCAAGATTCATCTTGTCTTCCATGTGTCATGTCTAAATAAGATCCTTGGGAAAATGTGTTCATGTTTAAACATCCCTTTGTGATTTGGATGAATATAGATCCATCATCATTTAATATGCTAAGAATCCACACACTCTAAAACTATATGAAAATAATATAATGCAATTATAGAGATAATTAAACAAACAAATCCTCAACATGCATGAGACAAAACATGTGATTTATGTAGTAAAACCTTAGCAAGCTAAAGAAACATCCATGGTGCAAGATATCAAGATTTATTAATTCCAAGATGAATAGATTACTTAAGAACTTGTTGTGTAGATTACATGTAGACTCAAAAATGATACATACACATAATTTTCAAAGAACCATTAGGATTCCTCCTAAAAATAGAAAGGAAAAATGCCATTAGGAATTTTCTTTAAAAAATAGAATTTGGTGGAATTCATCTTCCTAGAAGTAGGGATTTGACTCCTTGATTTTTTTATTTAAGTGAAAATAGTGGGGGGGGGTTCCCCCCATGCCCATTATAAAATTAAGATATAAATCACATTATAAAAGGGTCCAAATTTTAACTTTCTTATCACATATCTAACAATCTCTTCATCGACAACAATTTTTTCCTAATGTCTTGCCGATCAACTCATCACTCTTTACACAAGCTAAGAGAAGCCAAACACCATTTTAGCTTCTCTAAAAAAATTGGTTTTGTGAACATATAAGCATTTTTTTTCTTTGTGTGAACCTTTTCAATTTTTTCTTTATTTTCATCAATCATATGTCTGACAAGATGGTAATTTACTGCAATATGATTTATCCTACTATGATAAACTAGATTCTTTACCAAATAAATTTTATTCTAAATATCACAAAATAACTTCATTTTGTATTACTCTCTTCTAAATTCATGCAATAGGCCTTTTATCTGAATTTCCTCCTAACAATCATAATAGGCAACCACATATTATGCATCAATAGTTGATGTAGTAATACTATGTTAAAGATTCAATATTCAATTAATAGGTCCCCTTGAAAATGTTAAAATGTAACTTGATGTAGATCTTCTTTTGTCCAAATCTCCTACAAAATTAGAATCAACATATCCACAAATAGAATCACCAATTCTATTATAAGTGATGAAATAGTCACTTGTTCCTTGCAAGTAGTGAAACACCCACTTCACTTCTACCCAATGCTCTTTACCTAGATTCTCCATATATGTATTGATAGCTCTAATTGCATGTGAAATGTCTAGCCTTGTATATACCATAGCATACATTAAACTTCTTACTGCACTATCATATGATACATGAGACATATATTGTTTTTCTTCATTACTACTAGGACATAAACTTGAAGAAATCTTGAAATGGGAAATAAAAGGGATATTAATTGGTTTCACATACTTCATAATAAATATGGTTAGTTCCTTTTCCAAATACCTTTGCTATGATAACCAAATCTTATTATTTTTCTCGTCTCTATGTTTCTCTATGCCTAAGATTTGTTTTGTTGTTCCTAGATACTTTATATCAAATGTCTTGGCTAGATGAGCCTTTAAAGTATTGATTTATGCCATGTTTTTGCTTGCTATAATCATATCATAAATGTACAATACCAATATAATGAATGATCCATTATCCAAAAATATGAAGTAAACACAATGATCATACTCACTCTTAACAAAATTTTGGCTCCCCATGAAGAAATCAAACTTCTTGTACCATTACCTAGGTCGCTATTTCAAGCCATACGATGATTTATTGAGATTGCAAACAAAACCTTTTTTTCTATCTTTTACAAAAGCCTCAAGTTGTTCCATATATATCCTTTTTGAAATCTCCTTGCAATAATGTTGTTTTAACATCTAAATTCTCTAGCTCAAAATCAAGTAAAGCCACTAATGCTAAAATAACTCAAATTGAAACAAGTTTAAAAACTAGTGAAAATATTTCTTGGTAATCAATACCTTATTTCTATGAAAACCCTTTTGTCACCAATCTATCCTTGTAACTTTCAACCTTTTCATTAGCACCTATCTTTTTTTTTGTAAAACAATTTTCATCCAATAGGATTTATGCCTTTTGTAAGTTATACTAGTTCCCATGACTTGTTCTTAAACATGTTAGGATAAAATAAAACATAGATTTATCCCCAAATTGCATACAAGAGAAACTATGCAATGAATCAATCAAAACATATAGAAAATAATCATAAACATGAATAAAATAGGAGACACCATATTTAATGTGGTTCACCCAAGATGGGTTACATCCACCAAACTTGTCCAGTATATTGTTTCTAGCAATACAAGGGAGAAACAAATCCTACAACAAAACCTTTTACACCTCTCTACCTTCTTTGCCTCCTCTCTTTTACAATCCATTTTTATCATCTAAACCATGTATCAATACATTTTATGACAAAAAACACTTAAACATAACCTCTACCATTAGATCTAAAAAAATTTAATCAATGGCCCAAATTGACTACAAAATTACAATTTTATAAGGCAATTTTAATAAAAATTTCACTTTGGGGGCATTACCCCTGAACCCCCATCAGGGCCCATAGCCCCCAAACCCTGCAAGGGGTTTCTCCCCTTGTAACCCCCTATGCCATCAGGGATATAAATAATGGGATCCAAAACTTGATTGAAATAAGATCAAAATTTTAACCTCTGATCTTGGAAGATAATCAAGCTCCACACCCAACAAAACAAGGCATCCATTTCCTCCTACATTGCCCTTGTCCATTTGTAACTCTCTATATTTTCCAATGCTTCTTAATAGAAACTAGGTTCCCCATCATTATCAATAAAAGCAATTAAAATATTGGGATTGTACTTACTAGGAGTATGTTTGACCTATGTAGATCTCCATACTAGCTATGGAGGTGTTTTCTCATGTTCTGACCCCACTCTGACTACTGAGGTGTTTCCTCAACTTTTTATAAATCTTCAACATCTTCATCATCAAAAAATGGCTGAATTTCCTCATTTTTAGAATTTGAGGATGGATTGATTTCAACCTTGACATGTTGATGTTTTGGTTCTAGTTTTTCTTTCATTTATGCATCTAACTTTATAAAAGATGATTCATCAAACCATACATCTTTTCTAATGATGATCTTGTGGGTATTAGGATACCATAATTTGTATCCCTTAACACCATCTACTTTACCAGACCCAAAAAATATGTAATTCTTGGATCTTGGGTCTAACTTTGAACATTGATTCTTATTAGTAAGAGTATAACCATTACAACCAAAAAAAATCAAATCTGAATAATCACATGGATGACCTATCCATACCTCTTTAGGAATATTATAGTCAATTTCAACTAATGGTGATCAATTTACTAGATATCATGTTGTAAATAATGCTTCTACCCATAAATGATTGTCCAAATTTGCATTGTTGAGCATATTCCTTGCTCTCTCTAGAAGAGTCCTATTCGTGCATTCAATAACCCCATTTTATTGTAGTGTATAGTGGGTGATTATATTCCTTTCAATCCCAACTTCCTTGAAATAATTCTAAAACTCCAATTATGTGAACTCACCTCCATTATCCATTCTTAAACATTTGATTGACGTATTAGTTTTATTCTCAACCAAATCTCTAAATTACTTAAATACACTAAAAACATCAAACTTTATTTTCAAATAGTAGACCCATACTTTTTTGGAGTAATCATCTATAAATATAAAAAAATACAATGATCCTCCATATGAAATTATAGGGGGTTATGTACATGGAGTTAGGGGATAATTCCATGGACATTTCTCATAGCATGATCACATTATTGACATAACATCATCGCATTATTAAATTATGGCTCAGTAATTACTGATCCATAATGCAATCATATTAATATATAACATGATTGTGTTATTGTAAAAGTAATAACATGATCGTGTACCTATTTTTTTGCACATAAAATCATGTGAACGTATACATGAAGCCAGTATTGACCTAGAGCTTATTTTTACTACTCTAAATTATAAGGATTCTTATACTTTTAGTTTATTTTATTAAATATAAGAAATGAGGTTCACTTTGAATCTAATAGAGTTGGTCTCATAGTTACATGTTTTATGATGTAGAAAATAGTTTTTAAAAATTTAATCCGGTCAGTACTTAGGCATTTTTAGGGTCTAAGTATTGAACCTCGAGATTTTAAGGTATACTTTTTATAACTTATGTCCATTTTTGGTAAACATATAATCATTTTTTAGGTTTTTTTGCCTTCCAATTGCTTCTTATTATTTATAGGAGTCGTAGGTTTGTCAAAATTGAAGTTTTCAAACCATTTACTTTGAACTTGATCAATGGTGGTGTGATTGGGGTAGAATAGGTCATATTGGTGACCTACACACATTAAATGACCACTTTTCATTAATTTCAATTATATATCATCCCTCCCTCATCCTTGATCACTTCCTACTCATCCCTCATCACCCTTAATCACTCTCTCCTCATTCCTCATTATCCCTTATCACTCTCTAATTAACCCTCACTATCTTTCATCATTTCTAATCACTCCTTCATCATCTTTGATTACTCCCTCATTGATCCTCACTATCTCTCATCATCTTAAATCAATTACTCCTCATCCCTCATCATCCCTAATCACTCCCTCATCACTCCTAATCACTCCCTTATTGACCCTCACCATTCTTCATCATTTACAATTGCTTCCTCATCATCCCTAATCACTCCCTCATTGACCCTCACCATCCCTCATCATCCCTAATCACTCCCTTATTGATCTTCACCATTATTCAACATTTATAATCACTCCCTTATTAACCTTCACCATCCCTCATTATCCCTAATCACTACTTCATCATCCCTCATCATCTCTAATAAATACTACCTCATCATCTCTAATAATTGCAACTAATGGTGATCAATTTACTAGATATCATGTTGTAAATAATGCTTCTACCCATAAATGATTGTCCAAATTTGCATTGTTGAGCATATTCCTTGCTCTCTCTAGAAGAGTCCTATTCGTGCATTCAATAACCCCATTTTATTGTAGTGTATAGTGGGTGATTTTATTCCTTTCAATCCCAACTTCCTTGAAATAGTTCTAAAACTCCAAGTATGTGAACTCACCTCCATTATCCATTCTTAAACATTTGATTGACGTACTAGTTTTATTCTCAACCCAATCTCTAAATTACATAAATACACCAAAAACATCAAACTTTATTTTCAAATAGTAGACACTTACCTTTTTGGAGTAATCATCTATAAATATAAAAAAATACAATGATCCTCCATATGAAATTATAGGGGGTATGTACATAGAGTTAGGGGACAATTCCATGGACATTTATCATAGCATGATCACATTATTGACATAACATCATTGCATTATTAAATTATGGCTCGGTAATTACTAAGCCATAATGCAATCATATTAATAGATAACGTGATTGTGTTATTGTAAAAGTAATAACATGATCGTGTACCTATTTTTTTGCACATAAAACCATGTGAACGTATACATGAAGCCAGTATTGACCTAGAGCTTATTTTTACTACTCTAAATTATAAGGATTCTTATACTTTTAATTTATTTTATTAAATATAAGAAATTAGGGTCACTTTGAATCTAATAGAGTTGGTCTCATAGTTACATGTTTTATGATGTAGAAAATAGTTTTTAAAAATTTAATCCGATCAGTATTTAGGCATTTTTAGGGTCTAAGTATTGAACCTCGGGATTTTAATGTATACTTTTTATAACTTGTGTCCATTTTTGGTAAACATATAATCATTTTTTAGGTTTTTGTGCCTTCTAATTGCTTCTTAGTATTTATAGGAGTCGTAGGTTTGTCAAAATTGAAGTTTTCAAACCACTTACTTTGAACTTGATCAATGGTGGTGTGATTGGGGTAGAATAGGTCATATTGATGACCTAAACACATTAAATTACCACTTTTCATTAATTTCAATTATATATCATCCCTCCCTCATCCTTGATCACTTCCTACTCATCCCTCATCGCCCTTAATCACTCTCCTCATTCCTCATTATCTCTTATCACTCTCTAATTAACCCTCGCTATCTTTCATCATTTCTAATCACTCCATCATCTTTGATTACTCCTTCATTGATCCTCACTATCTCTCATCATCCTAAATCAATTACTCCTCATCCCTCATCATCCCTAATCACTCCCTCATCACCCCTAATCATTCCCTTATTGACCCTCACCATTCTTCATCATTTACAATTACTTCCTCATCATCCCTAATCACTCCCTCATTAACCTTCACCATCCCTCATCATCCCTAATCACTCCATTATTGATCCTCACCATTATTCAACATTTATAATCACTCCCTTATTAACCTTCACCATCCCTCATTATCCCTAATCACTAATTCATCATCCCTCATCATCTCTAATAAATACTTCCTCATCCTTCATATCTACTAATCACTCCTTAATTAACCCTCACCATCCCTCATCATCCCTAATCACTCCTTCATCCTCACTAATAATTCCCTCATTGACCCTTACCATCCATCATCATCCCTAATGACTCCCTCATCATATCCAATCAATTCCTCCTCGTCCCTCCTCATCCTTTATCACTCCATCTAATATATTGATGTTAGTATTTTTTGGGGTATAAAAATGCCAAGATCTACAAGTGGAGAGTTGAGTGCTTGCATAAAATATAAGACATAGTGATAAAAATAATTTCATACATAATGTATTGATCAATATTCAATCCAATAAAGAGTGTCACACTATGATCTCTCTACTTGCACATCTCAAAAATTAGATAAACTTTATCTCGAATTATAAAAAATTAAGTAGATAATATATTATGAACCTAATGATATGGTCAATACTAAAAATATCTCTACTTCTACCAACAAGAAATTATATTAATTAAAAATATTGTTCATCCTAAAGCATATTTTATAAATTGAAATTGAAATTTATTCCTCATCCATAACCATATGCTAATTTATGGTTTAGTGTAGGCCTTGAGAAATGGATCACCTAGTAGTGTCACTTGGTGTAAAATAAAACTTTTTAAAAATGAAATCCTTTGTGATACAGGATCATGTTTAGTTGTGCCTAACTATGATGTGTTTTTAGTAGTTAGAATCCATAGGGGTATTAAAATGTTTAGATAATCTCTAAGGTTTCGTTTCTTTTAGAGTATTTTAGCTTTAAGTGCTCATAATTTCAAATTGGCATTTTCCTACCAAATTTACCTAATTTGAATTTTTAAACTTTATTGATAAGTTATGGGCCCTCATTCATGATCGAAAGAGATTAAATGATGTAATATTATTTATTAGTATATATAAATGATCAATATTTCTTTATATTTAATTTTTACATACTTGAGTCACATAAAGAGTCATTTTTATAGGTATGATAGGAATTAGGGTGGTATGAGCCTCTCAATATTCTTGGAGGGAATCAAGAACCATTGGAGGAGTTATAGGATATATAGAAATTGTAAATACTTATGAAAAGAGATAATATTTGGGGATGTATTATAGGAGGAATAAGTGCTAATCCAATAAAATCCATAAAAGTTCCTCAGTTTACAAACTAATTATTTGTTCCTTGTGTTTCATGTTCAACAAGAAGATTGTGTATTTATGATGAGCATGGAAGATTATGTGTAAGTTGATTAATTACAAATTTACATTGGTAAGAATGTATTAACTATTATTAATTTCCTATATGTATTTTCAAGTCATTTTGAATGTATATTTTGTGAATTATTATGTTTAAACCTTGTAGGATATTGTGACTGCATATATAGTTAAAGTAAAACTTGTATCAATTGATGAACATAGATGTCAAAGAGGGGTCAAATGAGTTAATAAGGTGTTTAAGAATTCTAAATACATAATTCATATTTCATAGAAGTTTAAAACTCTTTTGGAAACCTAAATAATTCATTTATTCCTTCTCAAGCTATTTTAGTCCTCACAAACCTTGTGTTTGGGTTTCTAAAAAAAATGTGCATATATTGAAACTCCACCATCAAAAACTCATAAAATTTGGTGATTAGTTGGGGAATAAGGTACTCTAATTTATTTTGTATTTTTTATCCTAGTATGGAATTATTTTGTATAGATTAGGATGATTGTGTGTGAAACGGGGGTAAAGAGACCTAATTAGGTCTAGACAAGGTCTGAAAAGTCCATTTTTGAGTGGAATTAAGTTAAAAAAACTTGTTTAAGGGAAGTTAATAAATAGAGGGTATTAAAAAATTAACTTATATCCTAAATACCAATCCTCATTTATCTATACCATCAGAAAATGTCAAAAAAAAAGGTTAGTAGAAGGAAGGTGTCAAAGAGGAAAGAAAAGTTAAGTAAAGAGTTGAAGCTTGGAGATTGTTTGGAATGGTAATATGTAATAAGGGAGGTGTACATGACTATTTAATAGGTAGAGGAACTAATAATTATAATTTAATCCTATAGGCCTATAGTCCAAGTGTGAGAAAAAAGCTTGAAGTGAGAATATTGGGAAAGATTGAAGAAAGAGAATATGAAAAAAAAAGGATAGTGAAATTAAGGTGATGAGAGGATAGTGTATAAATAAATGAGAAGTGTCTTAAATAAGAAAGAGTGGTTTGGAGACTCAATAAGTGGATTGAATATCCTATTAAATACAAGTGTATTAAGTGATCAAGAATAAGAATTGAGGGTCAAGAAAGAGTTTTAAAGATCAAGAAGATCAAAAAAATTAAATCAGGGTTGGGCTTGGAAAAGGTAAGGTATATAAGTTCATGTTTGCATCCATATCAAGGTTAGTTGATATATACCTCTGCATCATTTAGGTGTCAGAGCTAGTATTTTATTTAGATAATTTATGCTTTGTGATTTGAAAGTGTTAGTTATACTTGCATGAATATTATGCTAAGTATTGAAGGTTGCTTTCAAATGTTGCTATAAGATTGCTAATGAAATTTTTAGGGATATGATAAAGAGGCAAAAATATTTATGAGAAAAAAGATTATGTGGAAAGAGCCCTTAATCCATAGAGGCTTAGAAAGAGAGAGAGCTAGTGAGAGCTCAAAGAAGCAAGCTCAAGAAGAACTGAAGATAGAAATAGAGAGACTCCAAGTGAGATTCAAGTTAGAGAGACCCAAGTGAGGTCCTAAGAGGAAAGTAGGTAAGATTTCTAAGAATATAAGTCCAATTTAGACCTAGAGAGAGTGTAAATACTGAATGGAAAAGATAATAAAAAGAGAGGTGAAGGGCTTAAATAAGGATTACCGCAAGGAAATGGAGAAAGAGGAAGTTAATAAAAGAGAGATTGTTGAGGTGAAGCTAATCTTAGCAAGGTTATAACAAATCATAGAGGAGATTAGATAAAGGTTTGAAATAAAAATTTATAAAATAGTGAAATGGCCTCTCAAAGAGATGATGAGGAATAATAAAAGACAAGAAGTATGCAAAGTGATAACACAGCTGAGCATGTTAACCAAGCGGCCTAAGATAAAAAAAATATGGGTGAAAGAAAGCCTCATGATTTTTAAGATAATGATGTTTTAGCATGTTTTTTATGTAGGTTTAAGATTTTAATAAGGATATGAATTATTTTTACCAATTCATAAGCTCATGTATCAAGAAGTAGAAGAAGCACTTGATCAAGTAGTACTCAATAGGAATAAAGATGAAGGAGAGGTACAACATAGTGTCTTGATATTTTAATAGGTATAGTATATAGTTATGACGTTGTTTAAGATTTTTTAATGATGCCATGGTAATGTCATGGAGGTTTCTTGGTGAGTGGATGAAGCTATTTGATATCCTAATTAACAATCATAAAGAGTGTTGTGTGTTTGGCTTAGTGTGCTTAAAGAAGGCTTGGTTGATATTTAGAGATTGCATGGTTAAGGATGTTCAAGGTTGAATATGGTGATTTGAGGATGTGAAAGGGGTACTATAATATGTTTCATAAGATTTTAGTGATTGTGTGCATAAGTGGTTTTTAGCTAGTTGATCATTGTTTTCATCTAGACATTTTAGTTCTAGTGGTAGAAAATATGAGTAGGCAGTTTGTTGATGTCACCATTGCCATGTGTGGATGAGTCAAGGGGAGTTGATCTTATGGTTATGATCAAATTAGTCCCTAGTTTCTATGTTACAATTCTCAAGTCATGCACCTAAGCACATTCAAATTTATTTAGGTATAAAGTTGGGATCTTAGGCATTTTGTAGTGTTTTCTCATACTTAGCCAAATTTGCATGAGTCAAGAAAGAGCCAAGTAAGCATTTTGATGATAGCATATATCACACATGTGGATGTTTTACGAGAATATTATCATATGGTTTTTTTCATTTTTTTTCCTTTAGGTCATGCGATGAAGCACATAAAAATTTATGCATGTGCAAAGTTGGCCTTCCAAACAATTTTTGACATAGTTGGCTCTATGAGAGAAAAAAACTAAGTGAGCATTTTAATGTCTTTATTAATCACAAATGTGAGGGTTATAGGAGTATATTGGCACATGGTTTGATTCCCATATGTGAGGACATTATATGGTCTAAATTTTAGAACATGCACTTGATCAAAGTAAAAGATATGGAGTTGCAAAGTTGGCATTCTAGGTAGATATGCAAAGGTTCCCATAGTCATTTTTTTAAAGGGTAAATACCATGAAAAAATGGAGATACTATAGCTTATAGGAAATCATATAGATTTATTAAATGGTTTGTGGATCATGATAAGGACCTAACTAATTGATAGAGATCGACGGTGCATAGGATTTTGTACATCTAGATTTACGGTGCATAGTAAGTTAAAGAGGTCAAAGTGTTTGAGGTTTAATGCTGACATAGATAAAAATCAAGATTATTCTGGGATAAATGGTGAGCAAGTGTTTTTATTAATCTAAATAAATAGTGTGCATTAAATTAAAGATCTCAAAGAGACATCTATCTATCATGACTAAAGTAAGGACAATCTCGAAGAGATAGACAAAGCATATGAGGTCAAAGTTTCCAGATTGCACAAGATAAGGTCAACATGTTTAAGGTTTTAAGTTTGGACATTGGCACCATATGAATTAAATATTGAAGAAAATAAATGGTGTGTGATCAATTTTAAGTAGTGAGGACATGATATGTGAGCATAGTTTTTGAGGTTTAACTATGACCATTTGCATTTGAATATTTGAATTTACAAAGGAAAAATCAATGCTCTATATTTTGGCTATATCTTTCGTTATATGCATAATTTTCTCATGGTGTAAAAAGTGAACTTGTATATGATTATAAGTAACATATATAAATATATATTTAATGATTTGAAAGTGTGTATAGACATAGTTATGAAGGTTTGAAGTTGATTGTGTGTTCATTCTTGTTATGCAGGTGACCTAAGAAGGATGTTCAAGCTTATTTTGATATTTTTTTGATATATATTGATGAATTGGATATTAGAGAATGTTTTATACTCCATGAAGATGATTTATGAGAATTATTAAGGTTTGAATAATCATAGTCAATATGAAAAAAGGTTTAAAATTTGACTGTGTATTTATTCATGGTGACTATGTACACAGAATGTTGTTTGAGTAAATTGTGCTTAAGTAGAAGGGTACTATATTGCTTTTTAGAACTTAAGGGGTGATAATAGATCATATGTAATGGGACCATGTATTTTTAAGTTGTTATGTGTTCTTTTTTTATATGATATAGTGATAAATGGGTGAATGGATCTTCATGAGACCTATAAAGACTGTAAGGGCCTAATTGAAAGGTGTAGTTCCTTAAGGGTGACCCATGGATGTTGTGTCCAACCTATGTGGATGATATTTTAGTTATGTCTTAATATGATAGATTCATTAAATTTTTATTCATGCCTAATGGCCAACCAAAATGGTGATGATCATGATTTATCTATAAATAGTGAAACCAAATGTGTTGGTTTCTAGACTTGAGTAAGAGACTTGGGAGAGTTTTGATAGAGGCTTGTGTGTGTGAATTATGGGTTGATGGAGGGGTAGAGTGCCCTATGGATGATTTGAAGAGTATAATATATTGATAAATATTTGTATAAACTATAGGTCATTATTTTATTGGTAGATTAATTTTCTTGTAAATTAAGTGTGAGCAAAGGTGAAGAGTGATAAGCAAAGGTCCATCATCAAGTGTTGTAGACATAAATTCAAAGGTGGATGTGTTCATAGGTGTTTTGGTGTTATCTCATCATCTAAGGGGATTTAAACCTCCTTATAGGGTAAAACTTGTTAAATGTGTAGTTATTGTTGTAGCTTAGTTAGATAGGTGTGGTAACACCTTGTGAGATTGTAGTCTCACTAAATAGGTATAGTAGATACTTGATTAGTTGCACCTAGTCTAAATTGGTTCTTATTTTTATGGTATAGTAGTCTAATTATAGGTTCCAGTGGATTTTCTCCCCCAAGAGGGTCTCCCACTTATGTCATGTGTTATATGATTGATCTTGCATTATCTCTCTTGTTCATTGTTATGAATGATGTGTATGCTTCATGAATGCTTATGGTAATTGTTTAATAACTTGAAAGGATTGAATATGAGTTTGGATTTTCTAGGATCACTAATTCACCCCCATCAGTGATTGTACCTATAGTAATTAGTATCATATCAGGTACTTCTTAAAAGTTTAACCACTTGAAGGTGATCCAAGGTACAATATGGGTAGTCATCAAGGAGGTTTCTCTACTAAGCAATCACTGATATTCAATGGATCCAATTATGCTTTTTGGAGTGCAAGGATGAGGACATACATTATGTCCCTAGGGTTTGATATATGTCAATATATTGTGGATGGTTATGTTGCTCCTACTACTCCTCCATCTAATGCTTCATATAAGAAGTTGTTTGAGAATAATTCTAAGGCAATGAATGCCATCACTTGCGGTCTTACATAAACTAAGTTCACCAAGGTAATCCACTCTCAATATACTAAAGAGATATGGGAAAAAATTTAGATCATTTAGAAGGAGACTCAAAGGTCAAGCTTGCTAATTTTTAGACTCACATAAGGCAATTTGAAAGTCTCAAGATGAAGGAAGAATATTTGCTGGAATCCTTTCTACAGAGATTTGATAAGACTGTGAACATCATTAGAGGTATTAGAGAGAAATTTGAGGAGGCTAGTATGGTTCAAAAGGTATTAAGGTCTCTATCTCTCAAGTTTGATCCAAAAGTATCTGCTATAGAAGAAAGTCATTATCTTACTCAGTTAAAGATGGATCAATTACATGGCACTCTTACTACCTACGAGATGAGAGTAAATGATGATATGCCACCAAATAAATAGGTAACATTCAAGATAGAGATAAATCCTAAGAATAATTTTCAAGGTAAAAAACCAAAAGAAGACATATCTAGCATTGATGAGGATTAACTAATTGCTTTGATTACTAGGAAATTGAATACAGGCTTAGGAAAGTATAAGGGTTAACTACCCTTAAAATGTTTCAACTATGGAGAGATAGGACATTTTTCTCATAAATTCCCTCATAATCATGAGAATATTGATGATGAAGAGCCTTGTGAAGGTCATGATGAAGACAAAAATACATGCAAGAAGAAAGGATTCAAAAAGTATAATAACAAGAAGTCCTTTAAGAAAAAGAAGAGTCTCTACATCAAAGAAGATTGCAACTCATCAAATGAGAATGAAGATAGTGATTCAGAGTATGATCATGAAGATGATGTTCCTGATGAAAATGAATCCTTGTTCATGGTTAAGGAAGGAAGTTACTCACATTAAAAGGGGTCTACTTAGAGTGATTTAGATGATGATGAATATGAGATGGACTATGAGACTACATTGATAAAAGCTCTTGAATAATTGAAGATTGAGAAAAAGATCAATAAGAAGATGAAGTATCAACTCAAAGACTATGAGGAAAAAGTCATTGTGTATGAAGAAATATTGAATGAAGATACCAAGCAACATAAAGATATGGTAAAGCATCTCAGTTGTCAATTGGAGATCTTATCTACAATCCTAAAATCTATAGAAGATGAATGTTTAAGGTATGTTTCTAAAAATGAGTCTTTGAAAGATTAGTTAGAGAAGACATCTAGTAAGGCAAAGGAATTTATGAGATTTGAAAAGAGCTCATGTGATCTAGATAATATTCTAAGTGGTCAAAATCATGTTAATGATAGAAGTGGTATTAGATATGAAGAAGAGCAAAAGATTGAAACTCGAGAAAAGAAGACTAATGTGAACTAGGACAATCAAGCCTTAAAGACAAATCATAAAACAAAGAATGAAGGTGTTGGAAAAATAAAGTTGAATCAGATCAAACAACCAAATTCCATGATCTATAAAAGATTCAGTGGTTACTATCACACATGTTATCAATTTGGTCCTAGGGCTAGAGAATGTAAGAGACCTATTAAAAATGAGTTTGTATAGAACTATTATGTGGGTCATCAGTCAAATGGTGTGAAGATAATTAAGTGATTTAAATTTCATAACATGGGATAGCTACAATTGTGAATAGAGAAGTCACATTGCTAGGTTCTGCAAGCAAAGGCCTACAAAACAAAATGAGTTGAATCAGGTTCCTAGAGTGCAAAGAATATGGTAAGTTAACACATGGAAGACTAAAGTGATAACTATGAGTCATGATGAATCTATAGGTTCAAGTAATTTTTTTTTTATGGTGGATAAAGATACAAAAGTTAAAAATCACCAAGAGGTCTCATTATCTACTCATGTTGAGAATGAAGAGACCAAGCTCAAGGAGAAGACCAAGGTGTTGATTGAGGCTAGTTTTGAAGTGTATATGGATCCAAGTGAACATAATACTATTTATAAGAAAGTATCATTCAAATAAAATCAATTTTTAGTACCTAGTGATGAGGTTCCAAGCTGTAAGGAATATTCTACAGGTGAAAAGGTATGTCATGAATCCATGTTGTCTCTATGTACTATCAATCCAATCATAGAAGAAAAGGACAATGTTGTATTGGTTGAGCATTTTTATTCTCTTAAGAATAAGAAGAATAAGAATAAATAAATTTATCATATGACTAAGGAGGAGAAGGAATATGAGGAGTTATGGGAAACTCCTAGTTTCACATTATTCTAGGACATTGTGAAGTAGGGTGTCTTTGCTTATGATTCTTAAGAAAGATCTTTATTATGGAGAATTAAGTGTTGTTGTGATGTTATTCATATGGTTCTATATGGATATAAGTGATTGTTTTTAGTTGGATTAGGTATGTGTAGATGAAAGATATGTTATGATGCTGACAGAGTGATGTCATAGCTATCTATGGTCAATTTGCAAGGTCAGATTGAAGGTTTTCAAGTGGAAAAAGGGGATTTGTGATTTTTCAAGATAATATTTTTGAATATAAAGGTATTTTGACCTTATTATATCTATCTCTAGGTGTTTAAAATGTTTCAGAGGTGGACATTAACTAGAAGGAAATTTGTTGACTCAGTTTGTTTTAACTTTTTAGGGTTTTGGGCTATGCTATAAAAATAGTTTGCCTTATGATTTGAGTTTTGAGTCTTATTAATAGGTTTAATGGGCCAAATGGGTTGTCAAATAAAGTTTAAAAAAGTTTTGAAGGTTTTTATATTTCAAGTTATTATTGTTTTTGTCAAGATGGAGGCTTAATTAACATATTGGTTTGTGAAGGAAGTGTGTTGCATAGGATGAGCTAGGTTATGCACATTGGTGTGTTTGAGTGGGAATATGAGATTGATTAATTTATGAATATTTAGGTATTGAATGTTTGTATACTAAAATTTTTGACTTTATAAGTTCCAGGTAAGGAGATTAGACAGGCCTAGTTTGAAGAAGAGTGATTTTTGTTCAATTTCTCCAAAAGAGAAAGGTATGTATGTTTCAAGGGGATTTATTAAGTTTTTTGAGATAATGCTTCATGTTTTTTGAGTGGCATTAATTTTTTTGGTGGTCCTTGTGGTAGCTTGAGAGAAGGCTAGTAAGCATGTGTGGTGATTCTTCATGATGTATGGAGATCTGAAGATGATCATATGATACAATGGCTAAAAAATATTAGGGGGAATCCCTCTTAGATGTTTATTGGTAATTTTCATGAGTTTTTAGTGATTTTTTATGTTATTTATTAATTAGTTGTAGTGTTTGGTTGAAGAGAGTGTCGGCATGGAGCAAGAAGGAATTTTTTTAGGCAAGAAGAGGTAGGCTCAAAGTAAGGGGGAGTATGTAATATATTTATAGGATGATATACTATTTTTAGTAGTATTTTAAGGTCCTAAATATTATTTAGTGTGAACTTTATCATTTTGTTAAATGGGGAGAAAGTGCATGAGCTTGGGAGTGCTTGAAGAGAGATAAGGAAGTTGAGTTATATATTGTTATATGATGTGTGTTGACATCAATGAAAAGGGGGAAGATTATTGGAGAGTTTTTAATGAATCCATGGTAATGTCATGGAGGTGTCCTAGTGGGTGAATTAAGTGCTTTGATATCCTAATTAACAATGACAAAGTGTGTTATGTGTTTGTCCTAGTGTGCTTAAAGAAGGCTTGGTTGATCTTCAGAGTTTGCATGGTTAAGGATGTTCAAGGTTGAGTATGGTGATTTGAGGATGAGAAATGGGTCCTATAAGATGTTTTATAAGATTTTATTTTTTATGTGCATGAATTTTTTGCATCTAGTTTATCATTTTTTTCATCTAGACATGTTGGGTCTAGTGGTAGAAAATTTGAGTAGGCAGTTTGTTGACGTCACCATTGCCATGTGTGGATGAGTTAAGGGGAGTTGATCATATGGTTATGATCACATTAGTCTCTAGTTTATATGTTTGAATTATTAATTCATGCACCTAAACTTATTCAATGTTATGCAAGTGAAAATTTGGGATCTCAGGGATCCTGACAGTGTTTTCCCATAGCCAAATTTGCATGAGGCAAGAAAAAGTCAAGTAAGCATTTTGATGGTGGCATATCTCACACATATGGATGTTTCAATTGAAGGTGATCATATGGGTTTAATTAATTTTGTGCCTAGTTTAATTTTCACTAATTTTCAAGTCATGTGATGAAGCATGTCAAAATTTATGCATGTGCAAAGTTGGCCTTTCAAACAATTCTTAACATAGTTGGCTCTATGAGAGAAAAAATCTAAGTGAGCATTTTAACATATTTATTTATCACATGTGTGAGGGTTTTAGGATAATATTTACACATGGTTATATTCTCCTATGTGAGGATATTATATGTTCCAAATTTTAGAACATGCACTTGAGCAAAGCAAAAGGTATGAAGGTGCAAAGTTTATCTTCTAGGGAAATATGCAAAGGTTCCCATACTTAAGTCATTTTTCAAAGGGTAAAGGCCAAGACAAAATGGAGATCCTATGGCTCATAGGATATCATAATTATTGATCAAATGGTTCATGGTGCATGATAAGGACCAAACTGATCTGTAGAGATCAACAATGCTTAGGAGTTCATACATCTAGATCTATGAGGTGCAGCAAGTCAAAGAGTTCAAAGTGTTCAAGGTTTAATGTTGAGCATAGAAAAGATTGATTTTCTTACAAGATCAAGATGAGTGGGTTTTTATACTAATAAATATAAATAGTGCACATTAAATTTAATAGGTCAAAGAGACAGCTATCTAGCATGACTAAAGCAAGGACAATCTCAAAAAGATCAACAGAGTGTATAAGGTCAAAATTTCTAGATTGCACACGATAAGGTCAACATGTTCAAGGTTTAACATTTGAAAATTTGTGATATATGAATTAAATCTTGAATAAAATCAATTTTTCATGATCAATTTGAATTAGTGAGGACACGATATATGAACATAGTGTTCGAGGTTTAACTATGACCGTTTGCATTTGAATATTTGAATTTACAAATGAAAAACTAGTGCTCTGTATTTTGGCTATATCTTTTGTTCTATACAGAATTTTCTCATGGTGTAAAAAGAGAAATTGTAGAGGAATTAAAATTTAATTTTTAAATATATATTTTATGATTTGAAAGTGTTTATAGACATATTTATGAATTTTCAAAGTTAACTATGTGTTCATGTTTGTTCTGCAAGTGACCCAAGAAGGATGTTTGAGCTTGTTTTGATATTGTTTCAATATCTCTTGATGAATTAGATATTGGGGAGTATTTTAGACTCCATGAGGATGATCTATGTGAATTATAAAATTTTTACCAATCATATGTAATACAAATGAAGGCTTAAAATTTGACTGTGTATTCATTCATGGTGACTATATGCATAGAATATTGTTTGAGTAAATTGCACTTAAGCAGGATGGTACTATGTTGCTTGTTGAAACTTAAGGGGGACCTATAGATAATATAAAATGGGACCATGCATTTTGGAGTTTTTATGTGTTCTTATTTGAGTTGGTGTTATGGCTGACCTATGTGGATGGTATTTGAGTTGTGTCTTCATATGATAGATGCCTTATGGGTTAATTCATGCCTAATTTTTTACCAAGATGGTGATGATCATGATTGCTCTGTAAATAGTGAAACCAAATGTGTTGGTTTTTAGACTTAGTAAAAGACTTGGAAGATTTTTGAGAGAGGCTTGTGTGTGTGAATTATGGATTGAAAGAGGGGTAGAGTGACCTGTGGATGAGTTAAAAAACAAAATAGATTGAGAAATATTTTTATGACTTATAGGTCATAATTATATTGGTATATTAGTGCTCTTATAGATTGAGTGTGATCAAAGGTGAAGAGTGATAAGTAGAGGTCCATCATCAGGTGTTGTAAACATCATTTTGAAGATGTATGTGTTCATAGGTTTTTTTGTGGTATCTCAGCATCTAAGGGGGTTTTAGCATCCTTGCAAGGTGAAACTTGTTAAAGATCTAGTTGTTGTTACAGCTCAGCTAGATAGGTGTGGTATCACCTCGTGGGATTGTAGTCTCAATAAATAAAGATATTATTTCTTTGATTAGTTGTAGCTGGTCTAAATTGGTTCTTGTTTTTATAGGACACTAATTCAATTGCAAGTTCTAGTAAGTTTTCTCCCCTAAGAGGGTTTCCCACATATGTCATGTGTTATGTGATTGATCTTGTGTTGTCTCTCTTGCTAATTGATATGAATGATGTGTATTATTCATGAATGCTTATGCTAATTATTTAAGAAATTAAAAGGATTAAAATTTAAGTTGGATTTTCTAGTTTCAATGACTCACCCCCATCCCCCTTAGTGATTGTACCTCTAACAGATGTTAGGTGAGAGAGTATTTGCCAAAAGGAACTAGTTGTAGTATTGAAGCCCAAGAAGTATTAATGGAGGAAAAAAGTTAAGAGAAATAATGTGGAGTACAAGTTGACAAATAAATGAGAGAAGAGACTATAGAATTTAGCAGGGGTTTAGAGGTATTGATTTAAGCAACAAAGAGTTTCTATAACCAGCCAAGTTGTTAGAGATTTAATGACTAAGTGGTGATTATTTAACCCTTAGTCTATATTGGTTATTTATTA
Organism: Torreya grandis; assembly: GCA_037957365.1. Lineage (NCBI taxonomy): Eukaryota > Viridiplantae > Streptophyta > Pinopsida > Cupressales > Taxaceae > Torreya > Torreya grandis. The sequence goes on from JARHVA010001366.1 coordinate 2,465,306, forward strand.
AATAATAATATATTTTTTATTAATATGAGATAGAAACCTCATGAAAATAAATAACTTATTATAATTATTTAATAGTTGCCAGTATTTTTAATGAATCTTTGGGATGGGTGGACCCATTATTCACAATGGTCATTTCCCTTCAAAATTACATATAAAATAGGGTTTTCCCCTATTGGTTATTTGATGTTCATGGGATTATTCATGGTACTTTATTTTTCAATATATGAAAATCACTTTTGGTGGGTTTTTTACCTCATAGTGGTTTTCCCATGATAAATCTTGTCTTTGTGTCAATTGATCTATGTGATATTATTTGTTTTCAACTACATTTATAGATCTTGTGTATGCATCTATATTATTACATGGATTATATCATGGTAAAAAATCTTGATTGAAGTGTTGATTGATTGGCAAGACTATTGATCATTAAAGACATAATTTAGATTTGTAAAGGAATAATATGGCCTTGAAAGGTTTCTAAAATCTTGTTCTTTATTCAATATTTTTTCTTGGCCATCCTTGGGGGTTTATGGATCAACGTATTGCATTATAAGACAAATTTGAGTACTCATATGTATTATTCAAGTCTCAAATCAAAATTTTGAAGATTTTTGCTATCTAAAAGTACCATTTTTAGATTTGTAGAGCCCATACAAGGAAGAAAATCAGAAATAAATTATTTATATCATTCTTTAGGAGATTTGGCACTATAAAAGGTCATTGTATGCATATTTAAGTAATCCAAATTCATTTTCGAGTCTTGAGAATCTTTATTCAATATCTTAAATTTTTATTGAGCCTCTTTAATGCCATTTTACAGCCAATAGGCATGAAACAATAAATTATCCACCAAAATTTTCTTTTCGAAGCTTGTTCCAACACTAACAGACAATTTAAGGAGGATTCTAAAAATTTCAATCCATTTGGAAGCTTTTACAATTTACTGTGAGCATTTACTCACCTACAAGAGTGTCATAACCAGCCATAGAGAAATAAAAAGGTTAGTATTAAACCTTTGGATATATTTTTAAAATATTTGATTTAATTAAATCTCAAATTTACATGCAAGCCAATCTTGGGTCCCACCTTGGGTGATATTTTTTAAATCCAAAAGTTAAAAAAAATTAATTGATTTACTTTTTGAATTTACATGCACCATATATATATATATATATATATATATATATATATATATATATATATATATATATATATCAAATAAAAACATATAAATTTAAATTAATGCATGTAAAATCTCAAGTAAATTCTTAGAAGGGTTGGTAGCTCTCATTTTGTTAAAATCTTGTCACAAGGGAGGTCTTGTGTTCAAATCCCTCCTAGTATTTTTTTATTTATTTTAAAATTAGCTTCAAATTAAATTAATTTGAATTTCAATCTTGGGTTGTGTGCCAACTTTCTCACGTTTAAACCCCTATCTGGTGTCAAACTTATTTCAATTTTTTGTCTAGTGATTTTTTTTTTTTTTACAAACATAGTTATGTAACCAGTTGGCACATTTTGGATGCATTGGAATGGTCCATTTTTTGTTTTGATGCCTCTTATTATTTTTTTTACACTTTTTTTAATAATAGTGTTTAAGTGGTCATTTTGAATGCAACTATTTTGACACCTATATTAGTGAAAATTTAATTCATTTTTTTGCATTTTTTGCATCTAAATTGTGTAATTAAGTATAGTTGCATTGTATTTCACTTTATTTTTAAAATAATTCAAAAATTTATTTAAATTATTTTATTTTTAAGCATTTGTTTACTATCTTGTTTAAAGGGAAGTTATCACTTATCCCCATTTTTTTTTAGATAAATCTCAAATGCTTAATGAAAATAACTATAATATATGTAAAATTCATGTTAAAGTTGAATTTATGGCCCAAAAATTGTGTAATATTATCGTTGGGACTGAAAAATCCCATTTTGAATAACATGTGACCCCTGAGCTTACCAATGCATTTCAACATAAATCATAAAAAGCTATGTTCATTATCTTTCAGAGTGTTAATGATGAATTAATTCTCCACATTGATAATCAAGAGTCTCTTAACAATGCTTGAAAACTCCTAGAGTCCATGCATGAAGGCACTCACCTTTCAAAGATCATTAAATTAATACTTGAATTGCTAACTATACCTATGAAGGGTGATAAAAAATGTTGTTAATTTTCTTGATAAAATAAAAAACATTAAATCTCAGTTAGATGGATGTAATTATAATTTTATTTAGGATCAATTACTTTACTTTATCATTCAGTTAAATATTCATGAAAAAATTAAAAAAATGATTTCAATTTTGAATTCTAAGTATCAAACTGAGCAAGATATCCCTGACCTTACCACCTTGTTTGCTCTCCTAATTCAATACGAGTAAGTTATGACAAATTTTGATTCTAAGGAAAATTTTACTCAGGCACTTGTCACTCTTAATAATGTTTCTAATAAAACTAAAAACTAGAAATTTAATCCAAATTCTGCTAAAAGCAAACATGAGAATAAGAAATCAAGTAATAGGAAGCATACACCTAAGTTTAATAAAAATTGAAATTTGTGTGGTAAAGTTGATCATAGAAAGGAAACCTATTATAAAAATAAAGATGGAAATAAAAATCAAACTTCTAAAAATAACAAAGGGAAGAAATCTAATCAAAAAGCAAAAGAATCAAAACCCTAATCAGAATAATAATCAGAATTCAAATGTTATTAATTTATATGTTATTTTACTTATGTCAAATAAAAATGGATGGATTTTAGATAGTGGTGCATCTCACTATATGACATGATTATCTGATATTTTATGTGATTTTATAGATATTTTCTGCAAGAATTTACTTAGGAAATAATTATTTTTTAGAAGCAACTAAACAGGGAAACGCAAAATTTTCAAATATTGTCATTAATGATATTTTATATGTACCTAAGCTTAAAAATAATTTGTTGTCTTGTTCTCAACTTATAAATGATAATTTTAATGTAACATTACTTAAATATAGTTGTTCCATTAGAAATCATTCTCATTCCTTAATTGTTAAAGGTGTTGAAAACAATCATTTATATATCTTTTATCTTTATTCTATATGTTTTCTTTCATCGCATAGTAATAATGAATCTTAATTATGGCATGAAATATTAAGACATGTTAATTTTAAAATTTTACATGATATGTCTACAAATAATCTTGTTTTTGGACTTCCTTCTATCCCTTCTCATCATGAAACTTGTGAGGGCTACTTATGTGGTAAGCAACATACTAACCCCTTTCACAAGAATCATGATGTGAATTCCTCACATCTTTTAGAATTAGTTCATAGTGATGTTATAGGATCTCTTGAATTTGTATATCTTAATGGTTCTTTATATACTATTAATTTTATTGATGATTACACTAGAATGATCTAATTTTTTTATTAAAAATAAATATGATGTGTTATCTAAATTTAAAGAACTTAAAGCTAGTGTTGAAAATACATCTAATTTTTTTATTAAGAGATTAAGAACTGATAGTGGTGATGAATATGTTAGTAAAGAGTTTGATTATTTTTGTATTAGTTGTGGTATTTAAAGGTAACTAAAAACTCCCTATTCCTCTCAGCAAAATGGTATTACTGAAAATAAAAACAACACCATCACAAAAATCGCTAGAATAATTTTGTAATCTGCAAAGGTTTCTAAGTTATTATGGGCCGAAGCCATGAACATTGTTGATCATACTCATATTAAAGACCCTATCAAATCCTTGCATCTTTCTACTCCTTTAGAAATGTGGACTAAAAATAAACCTAGTGTGGCTCATATCAAGATCTTTGGTAGTACTACTTCTATCTTTATTTTTAAAGTTAAAAAAAAAGAAGCTCGATCCCACTTCCTATTCTTGCATTTTGGTAGGTTATGGAGGTAAGACAAAATGTTTAAGAGTGTTGATTCCTCTAAACATCAGATTATTGAGAATAAGATTGTTCTTATTCTTGAAAATCTTTTTGTAAGACTTCTGTGGATCCTCTTCAATGTTCTTCTATTGATCAACCTGACTCTCATATTTCTCCTTGTAATGAAGCAAATGCCCTTCAGGAATTTGATACATTTGGATAACTTAAAGTCTAAGTAACCCTTTGAGTTTCATGTTCAATATAAAACACCTAAATGGGTGGAATCCTTAATTCAATCTTCTAATGTTGATAATCTTAATAAATTAATTATAAGTCAACATTCTTATCATACTTTAATGACAATGTATGAATGTGAACCTCAATCATTTGAGGAAACCACTCAAGATGATTTATGGAATGTTGATATGGAAGATTAATATAATACCTTAATTAAAAATTAGACTTGGGATCTTGTCCTTCCTCCACTTAAAAGGCATATTATCAGTTGTAGGTGGCTATATAAGATCAAAATAATTCAATTTGTAAAATTGATAAATTTAAAGCTAGATCACGTGCTCACGAGTTTACTAAAAAACCTAAGATTGACTATGTTGAAACCTTTGATCCTGTAGAAAAAATGAGTATTATTAAACTTCTTATTGTTCTTATAGCCCAAAGTGGTTAGTTTATCCACTAAATGGATGTCAAAAATGCATTTCTAAATAGTGATTTAGAAGAAGAAATCTATATGCCTCAACCTAAAGATTTCACTTATCCTAATAAAAAATATTATGTATGCAAGTTTAAAAAGTCTTTGTATGGTTTAAAACAATCTCTTATGATGAAAAATTTGTCTGAGCAGTTCGCAAGATCCTAGTTGAATAGGCGGGTCACTGTGGGGGGTATTACCTTTGAAATCTCTGAAAAGGTGATTTCAATGGCCACGAGAATGACCATGCAGGGTTTAAAGCTCCAAAGGAAAACCAAAATCATGTATTTGGCTAGTCACAAAATATTTCTAGGTGATGGAGAAGAATTCATCCCATATCAAGGAGGGTTCGAGCACGCCAAACTGCCAGAGCCATGGGATGGTGTATGTTTCATTCTTATGAAACACTTCACTCTCGAGGGGTGATATACTAGGTTTTATAACTATCACCTTCTTTTGTTGAATCATTTTAGATGCAATGCTATTATCAGCTTTCCTTTTTACCTACTGTCCTCATTGGAACACTCTATCCTGAGGGTGAGAGCCAAAATGGCCAAGAAGTTGGACTTAAAACCTATTCCCCTACATCAGGGGCTTATTTTTTGTCTCTACAATTTCCACCGTTCCCTAAAGCCAAACATGAATATTAGAGGTGTCAATGAAGACATTCCGTCAAACCTAGTTTTTGGTAATGCAATTGATGAATCTTGGGTTTCCCTTACTCCTACCAAGACCAACGACGCCCCTCTTTTGCCACCCCTGTTATGACCCCTGCTAATACTTCAAGTTCTCTTGCGAGCAAAAAGGGAAGGAAGAGGAAGGTTGATGGAGAAAAAAAAAAATTTGAAGAGACTAAGGAAGGGACCCACAAAAATCTAGATGAGGCCACGGGGGGCCAACATGGCAAACCCCACAGGCCCTCCAAAATTAGTAAGGATGGTTTCCCTTTGGGAGTGTGCAGGGTGGGGCTGATCACTGGAAAACTAGCCCCGAAGATAAGGTTGATTGAGTATTCTGAAAGTGCTTTTGATGATGAAACCTAGGATGAAGAGTATGAAGAGCTAGAAATTCAAGAAATTTTAGAGGACACTAGTGGGAAACAGGCTTCTCAGGTTTTTGAGGTAACTGAAGAGCAGGGTGCTGATTCTAGGGGAACTACTAATAATAAGGAGAAGATGCATGTAGAAGAAGCTAGTGAGGGTTTAGAGAATGAGAATGACTGGAAAATAGAAATTGGGGCCTTGAAGGACCGCATTCAAAAGCTAGAAAAGGACTTTGCCAAAGGCCTTCAAAATAACATTCTGCTGAATATGACTATGTTGGAAGTAGTGGGTAATCCAGGGAATGCTGACAATGCAAACAATGAGAATCTTAAGGATCTTGTTAATTCTATAGTTATGTATTTTTGTCCTTTCTATCTCTGGTCTTTCTAGTGTTTTGTTTTGCTTTTGACTATGTTTCTCAGCTGTGCCGTTGGTTCGGTGCTAGCATCTTTTATTTGCCAACCTTCTTGTCTTTTTTGACTGTATAGGGTTCAGCCCCTAGTTTTCCACCTTAATTAATCAAAAACAATCTCTTCAAGCTTGATATCTTAAAATTACTTTTTTTTAAAGAATTGGATTTTTCTAACTACTATTCAGATAATGATCATTTTATTAAAGTTGAAAATGGTCATTTGATTCGAATTGTATTATATGTTGATGTTTTGTTGATTACTACCAATCTAACTATTTTAATTCATAAATATAAAGATAAACTAAGTCAAATATTTGAAATGACTAATTTAGGCATTTTACATAATTTTTTAGAAATATTTATATTTTAGGATGAAAAATCAATTATGGTATCACAATCTCAATATGCACATAATATTCTTCTTAAGTTTAACATGCTTGATTGTAAATCTACCAATACTACTATTAAAGTTGGTGTTAAACTTGATCCTAAACCTAAATGTGAAAAAACTAACCCTACTTTGTATAGACAGCTTATTAGAAGTTTGATTTATCTAACCATTACTAGGCTAGATATTTCATATAAGGTTAGTGTTCCTTCTAGATTTATGTAGGATCCTTATATGGATCATTAGAAATTAACTAAATGTATTCTTCATTATATCAAAATAACTGTAAACTATGTTTTATTTTATGCATTCATTGATAATTCTAATTTATATGGTTATTATGATGTTGACCACACTAGTGATACATTACATCACAAATCTACTTTTGGATATGTTTTTAAGTTTGGTGTAGGTGTTATCACTTGGAGTGGCAAGAAGCAACTTATTACCTTTCTCTCTTCTATAGAAGCTGAGTACAGAAGTGATATAGAAGTTACTAAAAAATTCATGTGGCTATGAAGGTTATTAGGAGAACTTCATTTGGATGTTTCTCATAGTACCATCCTTCATTGTGATAACCAAAGTTGTATAGCTCTAGAAAACTATCTAGTGTAGTACCAAAAAAATAAACACATTGAAGTTCATGTGCATTTCATCTTAGATAAAATCCTCAATGGTGATATTAATCTACAATTTTATCCTATGAATGAACAAGTGAAAAATATCTTCACAAAACCACTTGGTACTATAAAGTTTTGTCAATTTTGTGCAATGTTGGACCTCTTAGAATTGCCATTGAGAGGGAGTGTACATGACAGTGCCACTTCCTAATGGACATGTGTTTCTTCTCTTTCTCTATACTTATCAATTTAAATCATTGTAAACTTCATGCTTAAGTTATGTGATTTAAGTAAATTTTGTGTGGAAGTTTTCCTTTTATACCCCAATACATTAAAAGATATAATTTGTAATGGAGGTCCTTATGTTATAAAAGGCTCCAAATATGCTTAGTGATTTTTCATGAAAAATAGTGAGATGTAATCTCACAATCATGCTAGCCTAAACCTAATTTTGAGTAGTTTATGGATTATAATTCTTTTTGTTTCAAAAGGTGAATTTTGGCATGATGAAGATTTTAAAATTCTTCAATTTTGCATATAGTATAGTTCATAAATGGTGGGTATGGATTTTATCCCTACTTAGCATTAAGGGGAAGTGTTAGAGAATTTAATGTCTAAGTGTTGATTATTTAACACTTGGTCTATATTAGTTATTTATTAAATAATAATATATTATTTATTAACATGAGGTGAAAACCTCATAAAAATAAATAACATTCTTATAATTATTTAATAATTACCAATATTTTTAATGACTCTTTGTGATGGTTGGACCCATTATTCACAATGGTCACCTCCCTTTAAAATTACCTATAAATAGGGTTTACCCCTATTGGTTATTTGATATTCATGGGATTCTTCATGGGAATTTATTCAAGAGTGTTGTGAAGGTTATTTTGGGGAGGAAAAGTGAGAATAGAAGTTGTATTGGATACTTTATTTCTCGATATATGATAATCACTTTTGGTGGGTTTTTTACCTTGTATAGGTTTTCTCATGGTAAATATTATTTTTGTGTCAATTGATCTATGTGATATTTTTTGTTTTCAACTACATTTTTATATATTATGTATGTGTCTATATTCCTACACAAAATCTATCACAAGTATAATGAGGTGAGTAATACATTATGTGAGCCTCAAGAGATAGGAGTTGTAGCTAATAAGAAGTCTGATTTGGCTTGTGAAACTAATTTTTTGTCAAAAAATTACTTAGAAATTTTTTTCAAAGAGTTATCTAGTCAATTTTCATTGATAATTAGTGTGGGGTATTTATAAGAATTTGTTGGAAAGATCAATATGTTGAGAGAACTTGCTTTAGAGAACTCAATGACTAGTAAATTAACAAGTGGGTAGAACCATGTGATCAGTCAAGTCATAATTAAATAGATTAATGAAGTAGAAGAAGGAGGTGATAACAAAGAAGAGTTCCAATTTTATTCTAAACCTAGTGGAGGTAGCAACTAATGGATAGGAAATAATAACATCATCCAGAAGGATGTCAATATGAGGAAGAAGGTAGTTTATATCCAATTGAAATAACAAGAATTTGTCCAAAAAATAGTAGATATAACCAAAGAAGTGATAACCATGAGATTAAAAGAGTATATATTTCTAGAGGACAAGGAGAAGGTTGTTTTTCTTAACTTGTTTATTTATTGTGTAGGTTTATTATAGGATATCAATTAAATATTGATGATGATCAACTTGGAAAATAGTATAAAGAAAGATAGCCTAAAAGGAGGAGACAATGTAGCCTTAGTCAATATTCAAAGAGGTCTACATTCCTTGAGTAGGCCTTGGGATTCAAGATTCCATGAAATGAATATCATAAGCTAGTTAGGAGGAGATAAGCTGAGAAATATTTCAAGAGTAATCATCTATAAGAGATCGCTTTAACTTTGAGGGAAAGTTTATTCTACTCCTTGGTAGTATGATGTAGGGGCATCTTTAGTTGTTCTTAAATTGGATGTTTTTTAAATATTTAGAAGTCATATGGGTCTTATAATGTTTATATCATCTCTAAGGTTTCATTTCTTGTTGATTAGTTCAGCTTTAAGTGTCTAGAATTTCAAATTGGCAGTTTCCTACCAAATTTACCTAATTTGAATTTTTGAACTTTATTGACAAGTTATGGGCCCTCATTAATGTTTGAAATAGATTAAATGATGTAATCTTGTTTATTAGGATTTATAAATGGTCAATATTACTTTCTACATACTTGAGTCACATAAAGAGCCATTTTTATAGGTATGATAGGAATTAGGGTGGTATGAGCCTCTCAACATTCTTGGAGGGAATCAAGAACCATTGGAGGAGTTATAATATATATAGAACTTGTAAATAATTTTGAAAAGAGACATTTTTTGGGGATAGATTCAAGGAGGAATGAATTATAATCCAATAAAATCCATAAAAGTTACTTAGTTTTTAAACTAATTGTATGTTCCTTGTGCTTCATGTGTTCTATATTCAACAAGAAGATTGTGTATTTATGATGAGCATGGAAATATTCTATGTAAGGTGATTCATTACATATTTACATTGGTAATCATTTATTCATAGTTTCAAGTCATTTTGAATGTATATTTTGTGAAGTATTATGTTCAAACCTTGTAGGAGATTGTGACTACATAAACAGTTAAAACAAAATTTGTATCAATTGATGAACAGAGGTGTCATAGATGGGTCCTATGAGTCAAGAAGATGTATAAAAATTTTAAAAACCTAATTAATATTTAATATAAGTTTAAAACTCTTTATTAAACCTAAATCATTCATTTATTCCTTTTCAGGCTATCTCAATCCTCACAAACCCTGGGTTAGGGTTTCTAAACAAAAATGTGCATATCTTGAAGCTCCATCCAAAATTCATAAAATTTGTTTATTAATCGGGGAATAAGGTACTCTAATGGATTTTTTAGTTTTTGTCTTGGTATAAAATTATTGTTTATGGGTTAATATGACTGTAAAATAGGGGTAAAGAGACCTAATTACATCTGGACAAGGTCTGAAAAGTGTATTTATGAGTGGAGTTAAGTTAAAAAAACTTGTTGAATAAAAGGTAATCAATAGAGGGTTTTCAAAAAGTACATTATATCTTAAATACCAATCCTTATTTGTCTATACCATCATAAATGGTCAAAAAAGGCTAGTAGAAGGAAGGTGTCAAAGAGGAAAGAAAAGTTAAGGGAAGAGTTGAAGTTTAGAGATTGTTTGGAATAAGTATATGTAAGAAGGGAGGTGTAGATGAATAGTTAATAGGTAGAGGAAATAAGTCTTATAATTATGGCCTATAGGATTATGAACCAAGTATGAAAATAATTTTTAAGTGAGAAGATTTGGACATATTGAAGAAAGAAGATACGAAAAAAAGATAGTGACATTAAGGTGATGAGAGGATGGTACATAAATAAATGAGAAATGTCTTCAAGAAGGAATAGAGGTTTGGAGACTCAAGAATGGGATTGAATAGCCCAGTAGATACAAGTGTACTAAGTGATCAAGAAGAATAATCGAAGGTTAAGAAAGAGTTTTATATATCAAAAAGATAAAAAAAAATCAAAGTTGGGTTTGGCAGAGGTAAGGTGTATAAGTTCATGTTTACATCCATATCAGGGTCGGTTGATAAATACCTCTGCATCACTTTGTGACATATCACCATTAGAGTTGTGTGATGTTTTACATGTGTTAAACCATATATTTACCATTTACATGTAGTCTATGAAGTAAATCCTTGAAATGTTGTGATAGATTGTCATGATCTAAAATATTGTATATTATAGTTAGTTCATAATATTTCAATCATTAGTCCCAAGAAGTGCAAGAATATTGTTTGTTCTAGTAAGAAGTATAGTCTTGATGGTAAGAATTAAATTTAATAACATCCTTATGGCACCATATAATAGTTTGGTTTTTCCAAAAATAACAAAGAAAAAAAATTGAACCATAAACTAGATGAATACAAGGATATCTTTCAGTCACCTAAATAAGTTCTTACATAATATAGACTTAAAAATACTATTGATTTGATCCCTTAACTACCTCTACCTCAAACCTCTTTATAAAACATATCATTTATATAGAATGAATAGATCAAGTGGTAGATCCATGAAAACATGGATAATGGACACATCATGCCCAAATCATTGCCTTACAGAAGCCCAATTGTGTTTGTGTCAAAGAAGGTTTGGACATGAGGTTGAGTATCATTTTAAAAAGTATTCACAAGATTAAATTGAAGAAATATTATCCTCATCTAAATATTAAGGAATTTTTATTCCATATCCATGGTGTAGAAGCATTTTCTAAAATTAATCTTAAGTTTGGGTATCATCATATTCATGTTGAACCTCTAGACATTTGGAACATAGTCTTAAAAACAAAGGAAGGATTGATTGAATAGTTGGTTGTGCCTTTTAGGTTAAATCATGTAGTGAATTCATTCATTAAAATATTGAATAACATCCTTGGGCTCTTTAAAGATGTCAATTTTTTAATCTATCATGATGACATCCTAATATTTAGAAAACATGGGATGAACATCTACATCATGTTGAACTAGTGTTTCACATTTTGTAGAAACACATTTTTATGATAATATGAATAAATTTTGATTTTTCAATCAAGATATAAAATATTTGGGATACATTACACACACAATCAGTGTATGTGTGAACTTGACCAAGATTCAAGTCATATAGGAATGGGAAACACCAAATAACTTTGTATAAATTCAAATCTTCTCATAATTAAAAATATATACAAGAGATTTTTGTTTAATTTTTATCCTTTGAACCAATTTACCAAAGGTGGAACCAAATAAGGTTTCATCTAATCAGTTGCACAACAAATATAATTCAATGAACTAAAATTTAGACTCTATTTTGTACTAGTACTTGTGTTACTTGACTATAAATTTGGAATATTATCCATTTCATTTAGTAATAAAATTGACTATCACAAATGGGTATTAACAACACAAGTCCTAGAAAAAAGTTAATTTCTATTATAATGGATTAAACAACATATTATTAGAATTAAAGATATGTTTAGAGTATATAATTATGTCAAATGATGGAGTGATTAGGGATGATGAGGCACGATGATAGTCAATGATGGAGTGATGAAGGATGTTGAGGGTCAATGAGGAGTGATTAAAGATTATGAGGGATGTAGACAGAGTGATTAGGGATGATGAGGTATGGTGATATTCATTTAAGGAGTGATTAGGGATGATAAGCCTGAGTGATTAGAGATGATGAGGGATAATGAAGGTCAATAAGGGAGTTATTAGGGCTGAGGAGGGATAAGGAAGAAGTTATTATGAATGATTAAAAAATTATGAGGAATAAAATAGGGATGAGGAGGAATGAGTAAATAGTGATTAGGGATGATGAGGGATGAGGAAGGAGTAATTAGAGATGATGAGGGATAGTGAGGGTCAATAAAGGAGTGATTATGGATGATAAAATGAGTTATTAGATATGAATAGGGATAGTGAGGGTCAATGAGGGAGTGATTATGGATAATGAGTAATGATGATAGAGTGATTAGGGGTGATGAAGGATGAGTATGAAGTTATCAAGGATGAGAGAGGGATGATGAACAAGTGAAATTAACATAAAGTGGTCCTTTGATGTGTGCAGGTCATCAATGTGACCTATGATACCCTGGTCACACCACTTTGGATCAATTTCAAAGTGAGTGGCTTGAAAACTTCAATTTTAACAAACCTAAGACTCCTAAAAATGCCATGAATCAATTTAAAAGGCATAAAAAACTAAAAACTGACTATATGTTTACCAAAAATTGACATCAATTGTAAAATTTGTCCTAAAATCCCTAGGTTCAATACTTAGACCCTAAAAATGCCTAGGTACTGATCAAATTGGATTTTGAAAAAGTATTTTCTATATCGTAGGGTATTTAGCTATGAGAACAACTCTATCAAATGTAGAGTGACCCTAATTTATTATATCTAATAAAATAAATTTAAAATATAAGGAAATAAGTGTAGCAATATAGTTACATTTATTTCCTTATATTTCACATTTATAGTAGTAAATATAAGCTACAAGTCTACATTTATTTCCTTATACTTCACATTTATAGTAGTAAATATAAGCTACAAGTCAAGTTTGGCTTCATATACATGTTCACATGTTTTTATGTGAAAAATAAAAGGAACATCATCGCATTATTACTTTTATAATAATTTGATTGCATTATCTATTAATGTGATCATGTTACTAATACAGTTGTGTTATTTGAATTTAAATTCAAACACCAAGCCATTTGGCTTGGGAATGGCTTAGACTTATCAATCTACAATCAAGTTTGAGAGTTTTGATAAAAAACAACAAAATTCACCTTCAATCACAAAATACACTATGAATTTCAACATTAAAATTCAAAAACTTAATACCATTATGATAGGCACACTCTCCTCTTTCCAAAAAAATGTTTTTATAATTTTTAGACTAATTTAAGGTTTTTAAGTTTACCTTTTTTAGGCCACTACATCTCACAAATATGCATGCCTATGCATGGTCATGTAATTTTGTTTTCATTGATCCAAGTGAAAAACAAGTTATATGGTCACAAACTGGCCTAATTCTACACACATTCAAAAAAATTGATTTTCATTTTTTTGAGGTAGTAGGTGCATCGCACAGCTAGCTATCCATTTTTTGTCAGTTTTCAAGATCTATTTACTTGCAAAATTCATTAAAAAAAAAGTAGTCGTTGAAAAAATATAAAATAATTTAGGTCAAAAACTAGAATATCTTATCTAAATGTTCATCGAATAGTTTCAAACAATATTAAATGTTGCTTAAAAAATGGTGTCCCGCATGGTCATCTATCTACTCTATTTTTTTTTTAAATAGGAGTTCTTCAAATTTTAGATGTTTGACCTAGTTATACTTAACCCTATTTTTTTTTTAAAGTGTTTTTGAAATTAGACTATAAATGCTACATTATATTCTTACACCATATTTAAATTTGGAGTGTAGATATCTCAAATTATCTTTAGAAGTTCAGATTTCTAAAATTTCAAGAAAATCATGTCCACGAGTAAGCCCCTTTTTATTCTCCAACTTTTTGTACTTTCCTAGGGGCTAGAGCCCACACATTAGAATGAATATAGTTAATAATACCTTTACTTACATGACTTCCTACACTAAACTTCCATCTACTTTGTTTCCTAAAAACATAGTGCTTAACGAAATCAAAATCTAAAGATTTTAAATGAGGAAGTAACTCACAATTTTTTAGTACTTTTAACTCTTTATCGCTCATGTGGCCCAGATGTATATGCCATAGATGAGTAGGATCTTCTACTATTTTAGATACCATAGCTTCTTGACTGATATATATACACTCTCTTGAAATATGTAAAGGTTCCTAACTATTAGAGCCTTCATTAAGACTAAAGCACCTTTAGACACCTTAAGAGCTCCACCTTGACCTATGAAATTATAACGGCAAGAATCTAATTCACTCAAAGAAATAAAATTTAATTTAATTTATGGTGCATGTCTTACATATGTTAGAGTCTTTACTATACCATCAAACATTTTTATATTAATGTTATCAATCCCTTCAGTCTTACAAGAAACATTATTTCCCAAAAGAACAGAACTTCTATCAAGGGTTTGGTAAGAATGAAACCAACTCCTAAGCTTACACATGTGATGTGTATTACCCAAATCCAATAATCATTCATGATGATAAGAGGAAACATTACACATAGATAAAACTTTATCACTCATACCTTCAATTTTTTTACCCGATTTGCTTCCTTGGTGGATTCTTCCTTCTTTTCACCTTCTTCTATTTTATAGCAATCCTCCTTAAGATGTCCTAATTTACCATAGTGTCAATACTCTTTCTTATTCTTCCTAGATTTTTAATTAGATCTAGATATGCCTCTGGATATTTTCCCTCTTTCTCTATATCTTCCCCTAGTAACCATAGCTTCAGGCGTAGAAGTATCTAGACTAGATTTTCTCTTCATCTCCTTAGCCAACAATGCTCCCAAAAAATATAATTATAGTCAAGATCATCAGCAATACTAAATCTAATGGAAGTAACTATATGATCCCAAAAATCTAAAAAAGTACATAACAAGGTGATTTCCTTATCATTTTCATCCACTTTCATACCAATACTAACCAACTGGCATAACAAAGTATTGAAAATATTTAAATGATAAAAAAAATCATACCTTCTTTCATTCATAATGTATACAGTTTCCTCTTTAAATATATATGATTTTTTATAGACTTCATTATATACAGGCCTTCTAATCTAGTCCATAAACCTGTTACAGTATTTTTTCCAGCTATGTTGAAAAGAACCTCATTTGATAAGCACAATCATACTATAATGAGAGTTTTTTATCCAGTTCTTCCCAGTCATCATCATTCATCATCACAGGTTTATTTTCTTTTTTGTCTAAGGATTTGTGCAGCCCTTATTGCACCAAAACATCATGTGCTTTGAATTTCCATAGCTCAAATTTATTCTTGACATTAAACTTATCCACCTCAAACTTCGCATTTATAACTTTTACCATTTTATACTATAGAAAAAAACACCAAATCCATAACATAGTTGTTGTAGAATAAGAGTAACCTTGATCTGATACCACTATTAGGAATCTAAACACTCTAAAACTATGTAAAAATAATAGAATGCAATTATAGAGATAATTAAATAAAAAAATCTTCAACATGCATGAGACAAAACACATGATTTATGTGGTATAACCTTATCAAGCTAAGGAAACATCCATGGTGTAAGATATCAAACATTATTAATTCTAAGATGAATAGATTACATGTGAACTCATTTTTTAGATTACATGTAGACTCCACAAATATAAATATGCCTAATTTGTAAATCATTATTAAGATTCCTCCTCTTAAAAATAGAGTGAAAAAATGCCATTAGGACTTTTCTTCTAAAAATACAATTTGGTGGAATTTGTCTTCCTAGAAATAGGGGTTCGACTCCTTAATTTTTTACTTACAGAGATAACACACCCCCTTGTAAAAGTGGGCTATAAACTGTATTGCAAAAGGTTCTAAAATTTAACTTTGTTGTCACATATCTAAAAAAAATTGAGGTTATTTTGGATAAATGTACACATGCACTCCATAATCAAACCATCACGGATGTTTCAATACAATGATAGGTCTTGCAACTAGAAGACTTTACTTAGGAACCTCTCAATCAATTTCCACAACTCAGGCTTTGAATTCAAAGCTTTTTAAAGGGGGAAGGCATGTTGGGACCTCGATGTCCTAACCATCTATTATTCTAAATTTTTCATTGTAATAGTTAGTTACTTACTTAGCTTGGGTGTCTATTTTTATGTAAGGATAACCTTTGAGAAATGAGCATAGTTATTTAATTAAATCAAGTTCCAATTTTATATGTAAGGCTAACCTTTGAGTACTAAAGTTATGGTTGAAATTATATTAGATATAGGGTTGTAATGCCTATATATTGATGTAAAGAAAGAAAAGAATCATTTATAATTTTTAAATTGAGTTATACTCTCAAGGAGGTTACCCCTTTGAATAGGTCTATGATATCTAAATATAATCAAGGCTTGTAATTATTTTTGAGCTCATTGAGTAATTCATTCTTTTTCGTATATTGTTATTTTATTTAAGTGATTTTTTCAAGTAGTATCATAACAATAAACTATTGATTTCATTTCAGCATAATAAAATGCAAAGGATAAAGAAAGGAATAGCACATGGGCCTCCAAACATAGACAAAATAGATAAGATATATAAAATAAAAATACAAAACAACATGTGACTGGACAAAGAAAAAATGGGAGGAAGACACATGAAAAAGCACTAATAAGCCCTATTGACTAATTTGATCACAAGTCAAATTTGGTCAACCCCCTATAGTTGAAAAATTTTTATAGAGGTCTACTAGGGTGTGAATTGTGTTTCATGGTCCTAGTGAGTTCATTTAATGTGTCTTTAGCCTTGATCATTTTCATTTTAGTTCTTAGTTGACCTTCTGTCATCTAGGGGTCACTTTTGGGGTCATTAAATAGACTTGTACAATTTCCATGGGAGGATAAATTATTCAAGAGATACTATAACATCCTATTTGTCAAGATCATGTAAAATATATATCTCAGTTTGGAACTAACAACTGTAGGTGCAACATTGAAAACAAGAAGAGTAAGTAGTTTCATATGGTTTCAAGCAGTTATATAGCCTATTCAATAGCTTTGGCACATGGGAGAACTTTAGTAGTGTCCATTCAGCTTTCATAAACTCAATTCCACTCTTTAGAATCTTTGACAAGTTCAAAAATGGCAAAAAACCATTATATCCTTCCATCGCTCTCCTTTGTAAGTAAAAATGGTCAATTGGTCTTCCTTTGGTACAGATAGTAGGAGGTTATTTAGATCAAATGATTTTGAGAGATAATAGTGATCCTTGTCTACTTCAAATCCATGGAAATAGTTAGATTATTAGTTGTTTGTTCTCTATGAACCATTTCTTAGAGTGTTAGTGACTCTATTCTACTTACTCATTCCCATACCCTTCAGTTTCCTTTTCTATTTGGATTGGTCTAATAAAATCAAGTTATGTATGTGTTATTAGAGAGTGAGACCATTATTCTCACATTGTTATCAGTCATGTTTGCACATTTGGAAGTCAAAGGAGTTGGCATGAACATCTCATTTTGCTAGTTGAAGACACCATTGGAATTACAGACTGGTGTTTCACCTATTACAAAATCATTATCATGTAAGTGGATTTAGGACAAAGGAGGATATAATGTTTTCTATGTATCACATATCATGATGATTAGTTATTCTTTGAAGGTATAGTATCAAGACTAGTATTGATTGGGTGAAAATTCTAAAACATGCACACACAGTCAGCAAACTCTGTGACTATCACCAATAGTCAAATGGAACCAGGCCTAAGCAGTCATGTTCATGACATAATTAGATTTTTGACATAGTGAAAATTCTCATAAGGTGAAATCAACAAGTTTGAGCTATCCAAAATGGTTTAAGATTGGTTGTGATAATCAATTCTTCAACATACATAGTCATGTATCTAATGTGCATTTATAGGTAGCTTCCATAAAGGTCTGAAGGAGATGAAATGAAGGTGTTAGAACTTGTTTAAAACCTTCATTAAGTTTTTGGAGCATGGATAATATCATGTTAATAATGTGAGGTCTTTTCATGTAGGCAAAATTGAATCCTATGTTCATAGGTCAAGAATGTTAAAATTGAGACACTCTACTTTAATATCTCCAAAATAGAGATCCTATCTCATAAAGAATCATCCCATGATGGAATATCTTGAAGTACAGACTAGTCTAGTGGTTTACATCATGTAGTCCAAGAATAGGGGAAATTATTTTACCTAGGAGAATGATTGTTTGGTCATAAAAATATAGTGTAGATAGCCTTCCATTTTAGATAGGCCCTCACTAAAGATACTCAGTAATCTATAGTACTATTGAAGCCTAAGTTGTCTTTCAATGCACTATGACATAATGGAAACATACCTTCAAGATAGGTGTATTTATTTGATTAAGAAATAATATATGACCTCAATATAAATCCAAAGGAGTTTATAACAATGACTAGACATATAACAACACCTGCAGGGGTCCCTTTTATTCTCAAAATGGCACCTATAGTCTTTGAAGCTAATAATACATGAGAAAAGGTAGTTTGGGTGTTAGCTTAACCCTAGGCATAATATGAATGAGTCCAAAAAACTATGAGATGATATTTATAAATTTAATAAAAAACTAGGCATGTAACATAGGACTAAATCATGCACCTTCACCTATAGGAGCCTCATTCTCCTAAGGTGAATGCACCTGCAGTCAACTCGGTCTATAGACTAGCCAAGGCAAGTGGTGAGAGATTGCAAGTTGTAAGAAGGGATATGTTTTGAAGGTGATAAAATAAATTTAATTATTATGGTACACATTTATATATGATCTCCATAGGCAATAAATATATCAAAATACTAGTTTTCAAATGCCACATTCAGCCTATCCAGACCCTGCACATAGTGACATACCTAATGACCAACTTTGAGAGGTTTGAGTGTTTGAGAGTGATATAAGTATTGTATATCATTTTAAATTTGGTGTATAAGTTCATAAATACCATTTATAACCCACCATGGTCTCATTTTGTCTTTTTAAATATAGGGGATGCCCTCTATTTTGTCTTAGATAGAGGGCACTCCCAGTCAAAGCAAAGACTACATGTATAGTATGTAGATGTTATAAAGGTAACATGAAGAGTATAGGATGATGAAAGAGGATTTTTAATTTTTATTTGAGCATGAAATAATGTGGAGAAGACCCCATAGTCTTGAGAGACCACTCAGAGGTGGTCTTAGGTGATCAAGCACAAGCAGGCCTATTAGGACTAAAACTAGATCTAAGCCTTTCAGGGGTCTAGTTTAATTTTTATTACCATGTGAACTCTCAAATAAATTTTATGACATTTATGGGAGATTATAATATGATTTATAACCTTTGGTTTTTATTAAATTAACACATAATGGTCAAATTGGCTTGAACCCATGATAGGGGTGTTTAGAATGCACTCAAGAGCTCAATAGGCCAACTTCACACACTCACACCTATATGGATACATTTAATTATTCCTTAATTACTTATTTAAAGTTTAATGATGTCATAAATTTTATTTTAATGTAATTTTTTCATATATTGAATGTCTATTTTTTATGAAAATTTGTTAACAGTCTAAACATGTTAAAACCCTCCTAAACCCTTGTCTAAGACCCAATAGAGAAGAAACTAATGGAGATGAATTTAGGATGGGTATTTTGGCTTTGAAATGGTTTTTTAATGTTAGATGACTCTCCCGTCATTCCTCCCATCCTTAGTATGTACCCTACTTATACATACAAGTAGGTTTTTTACAATATTTTGTGTGTTTTATAGGTATAGAGCAGAATGAATAGGTAAAATTAATTGGAGTAGGTATTTAGAGACATATTATAAATATATGTATTCATTTATCACCTCATAATAGTATGAAAACATCTTTGTTACACCATTCATCGTAGGCAATCTTTGACAAATAGTGAAAATGAAGAGTGACTGCCAGATGAGAGAATGAGAGGTCTATTTTTAAGACCTTTTAAGATATAATTCATGGATTTAGAGGAAATAATACTCTAAAAAGGTTTCATAACAACTCTTACATGTATTTTGTTGAGAAAATAAAGGCCACTTGGGTGACAAATATGAAGAATGGTGCTTGGAAGACCAATGAATGATTGCAAATGATGAGAACACATGTTCAAAAGAAGAATATCAGTTAGGGACACACATAATGAATATTATGGAATTTTTATAACCCATATAATATATTTCACATGTTTCAACTCTCCCTAGTGCATTTTTTATAAGTCATGAGATGCCTCATTATGAAGGCAGTTTTCAAGAAGGCCATTTGAAGACCCTACTCCAATTTTGGAGAGTTTGATGCTTCTTATGGACACTTGGCTGAGAATAAATTACAAACATATATTATTCAATTCATTATTATAAAATTTAATTAGTTTTCATCCCTTTAAATTTGTCATTATGACCCTCGAACTTACCTTATTCTCTCTCTTCTCACATGTTCTATAAATGTAAGCCATTTTGGCTCTTGTAAGGAATTTCACACCTGGTATGGAAAATCCATAATGGTTTGATATTGTAATTTTCCTTTGAAATAAGATTTAAATATGGTTTTTATTTCATGTCTTTCTTGTCTAAGTGTGTGAATTGATGCACAGTGAAGTGTCTAGTGATAAATATCTATAATTGCCTTCCCTTTATCCTTTCATGTTTGGTACAAGTTGTTATCACTTTAATAGCTCACATGAAGTGTTATCAAGTGAATTAGTCTATATTAAAGTGTAATTAATATCCTTAGTGTCTAAAATTTACCTCTAGTTCACTCACCTTGAGTATTTTTATGCATATCACCTCCATGTTTAAAACACTAATGTTAGAGCAATTCAAGATTTTGAGACTAGTGTTATAGGTCATGTTTCATACTTAAAATATATGGTAGTGTAGTGGAGATATTTATGTTGTATCACCTTAGTATAATATATTATTTTCTATGTTAATTATATCCCTTTTCATACAATCAAATAGTTAGTATAGGTGATAAGCATTTAAGGATCAATCTAGGGAGCTAACCCTTAAACCTAGAGGTTTACCTCTACCATAGACAACCCACAAGCCTAGAGGTAATCCAATATTTCCAAAATATTAGAGTAGGATTGAAAAACCAACATTAGGGTGAAATATTTGGTGATAAAAATTATATCACATCCAGTAGGACCATTATCTCAAAGACATATTATAAAGTTGAATGTTGGTCTTGATAACATCACAACTGCATATGGTGTTCTACTCAACATTTAGTAACTCCATTAAAGGTAATATATGTTTTATTATTTTATTAGTTATTATGTTCATACTTCATGGTTCTTACTAGGTTAGCTTCTAGTAAAGGTATCAATCCCTTAAACCCACTCCTACCTAAACTTCCTCTTGAAGTTCAACACCCTCAACCTATCTTGACCTTTGAATAACAAGAGGACTTTGCAAGCCAAGAAGATCAAGAGAGTGAAGAATAAATTGAGGAAGATATGGCTAGGCAACATGCCTTCCCATCCTTTAACACTAAAAATCCAATCCACCTCAATACATATGATGATATAGCCCCTAATTATACTAAAATTGTTCCCACATTCAATGATTAAGGTCATGTCACTCCTAGTGAGCATATTAGGGATATCTCAAACTTCTATAGCTTTCATAATATTACTGAGGCCAACATTTCCATTAGACTCCTTTACATGTCCCTCAGAGGGAAAGCACTTGATTGGTATAGAACATTTCTTGGAGGGTGCATCACAACTTGGGATGATTTTAGAGAGCTATTAACATAAACATTTGAAGACAAGAATGATCACACATCACTCATTCATTAGCTCAATGTGATTCAAAGAACCTCTAAAGAGACAATGCATGATTTTAATGAGATATTCCAAAGGACTTGGTATATGTTGCTTCCTCCTATGAGACTACATGCAAGATATGTATTCCCTACATATCTAAGGGCTATTAGAACTGAAATAGCCATAATGTTGCATTACATGGGTGGTTACACCTTAACTGAAGCATATGACCTTGACATTAGAGCTGAGAATAGCCTAATACAAGCTAGGAAGTTGCCTCCAAAAGTTTATATGCCTCTTCTAGCAAACATATCTATTGATACTCTAAGTGTTTCTCAAGTTCCTAATGCAAATACCAAGTCTAGAACTACCCCTAAAAAGGTAGAAGATGCTATTGATAAAGATGCAAGGTGTGAACTAGGATTGTAATAAGGGGAGATTAGTATTATGTTAGTGAATAAAACAAATCCAAATAACACACTAATAGCTAACACCTTAAGCCTATCTCAATGGGGGAGCTTAGTTAACAAGACTAGAATGTAAAGCACAAATAAAATTCAAAATAAACCTTCTTTCACCTTCTTTGGATGCTCCAAATAGCCTATTAAAGTGGCTTGCATATTTTATGCTCATGAAGTCTGCTTCAATGAAGTGTGGCTACCTCCATCTCTCCTTAGCACCATGTTTGGTTTTGGATTGGCTTGGATTGGTTCAATATTTGGTAATTATAACACTAAAACATAATGATTTTGAATGCATTTGGGCATTATAATTTTGGCATAAAAGAGCTTAAAATTCAATATGCAGGGCCTCCTATTTATAGATTTTGCAAAACGGTCAAAATGAACTTGAACCATCCATCTCAAGATGAAGATGCATGGCTAAGAATCCATTCATTTTTTGATGAAAAAATCAATAAATGCCTTCATAAATATTTGGGATAGAGAGGCAATAAAGAGGCATGGGAGGCATTAATTTAGATATTTATGGCACTTATGGCTTAGAGATGCCTTCCTAAGAAATGATGTCATTTGATAATGTAGATATTCAATATTCATTTCTAAAAACAAATATTCAAAAATTTCCATGGAATTCTTAATTAGGCTCATGATTTGAATTAATTAAATTTAAGCATGATTAGTCATTTTGGTGCAAATTTTGGCTCTTTGGTGTGCAAGTTAATCAAATTGGTCAAAATGTCTTTTTATTAGATTGAAATTTGATTAGATTAGATTAGAATTAGGATGTGATGTTAGATGCATTTGATTATTTATCCCATTTAGGATTTTGTTAACATCAAATAACAAAGGCACATGTCTTGAGCAAGACATTTGACAGAAAAGAGAAATCTATAGCACCCAAATGCAAAATTGGCATTTTGACTCAAAATGATCTGATCAAATTTAGCTATCCCATAAAATTCATTTCCCCATTTAAGGATACTTTGGCCAAAATTGACACTTGAATATGTCAATTTCAAAGCTTTTGATGTGTTTTAGTGTTTTTAGGCCAAATTGTGCATTTTGGTGGAAATTGGTTAAAAGCTTAATTGATGGTCATTAGAGGCCAAATTTAGGTGTCTACAAGTTTTCCCCTATTTGGGAAGGCATTACAAGATATAGGCATAGTAACATCTCAAATAATTAAAAGGTCTTATATGCCTACAACTTCAATGATGATGAACTAATTGTATGATGTACCCTCGAGGCAATGGTTGGCATAAGGAAAGGTCAAAAAGTAGTCTTTTAAAAGAAAGAATGGAGATGAGGGGACCAAAGAAAGGAAAATGATGAGATGAGAACATAATGATATTGAAAAACTATTCAAAATTATTGAGAATCCAAGTGGGATGATGTACAATGGTTTGCCCAAAGGATGTTATAAGCATTATACGCTGATAGTGGCAATGTGGCATGAAAACACAATGATTTACCCAAAGGCAGTTATAATGATTGAGAAGATGGAGTTGCCCCAGTTAGAATAGACAAACAAGATAAAAACATGCCCCTATTTTGGCAAAAGAAGTAAATTTGGTAAGCACACAATGATTTTCCCAAAGGCAGTTATAATCATTCAGAAATGTAGGTGAGATAGCATGCAATGATTTGCTTATAGGTGGTTATAATCATTGAACCCTAATTATGGAAAACATGATTGATTTGGCTGGTGATGATGATAATCTAATACAGAGGATAAATATGAATTGGGACAACCTAATAGTAGGGAGATGTTCATCTGAATAAAATAAAGGTTAAAATTCTTTTGTTATTCAATTACGTTGTGTAGGATATGATTAGGATTGAATTGAGATGTCAATTTTGAAGAGATGTTGATGCTACCATTTTTGAATAAACCTCTTAAATTTGAGGTTTGTTTTAGCACATGTCGGTAGGCATCATGATATAACATCATGAGGACTTTGATGAAATATGCATAAAGACTGACTCCCGTAATCTAATACTCAATAGAAAATAATGCACCAATGATATAAACCATGATGTCAATGTAGACATATGAATATGGATGGATTCAAGTGTAAGTGTGGGCAAGGAATCACCTAATGAATTCACATAGACTAAATCAAGGTAATAGTACTAAAATCAAATAAACAAGCACATAAACAAAATAATAAAGAAACAAATAAACAATTTAAATTTAAGCCACATAAACATTGACCCTAGAAAATAGGTGACAACTTAACAAACTAATAGAATAAGGGAATAGAAGAAAAGGAAGGAGGTGGTTGAGTTGTCTCCATATGCACCAGGCAAGTGGATGTTGCCTACATATTTCCATGGACATAATATCCATCAAAAACTTTAGGCCAAATATAATTCTCCCAAGAAATGGGAAGAAAATGATAATTGAAGAAAATTATATAATGAATGTAATATAAGAATAGGAATGGTCTTGAAAAATATTAAGTTTGTGAAATAAAAGGCCAAAAAAATGGGGAAACTAAGGAACAGGTGATTTACTTGTGACTTAGTAAGGGTTCCTAGAATCCTTAAGGTAAAGGAGTAGTCAACGTTTTTGTAATGGTTTTATAAATATTTTTAGAATTTTTGGAGTATCTCAACTCAATCGAGAATAATGAGACACTAGATGGTTCAAGATCAAAAAATGGTAAGAGCGTGGCTTAGGTTACTCATAAAATGGTTAGATCATGGCTTAGGTTTCTCAAAAAATGATGAGAGGATGGCTTAGGTTGCTCATAAAATGGTAAGAGCATGGCTTAAGTTGCTCACAAAATGTCAAGAGTGTGGCTTAGGTTGCTTGCAAAATGGTGAGAGTGTGGCTTAAGTTGCTCATAAAATAGTGAGAGTGTGGCTTAAGTTGCTCACAAAATGGTGAGAGTGTGGCTTAGGTTACTCACAAAATGGTGGGAGCATGACTTAGGTTGATCACAAAATGGCAAGAGCATGGCTTAGGTTTCTCATAAAATAGAAATAACATGACTTAGGTTGCTCACAAAATGGTGAGGGCATGGCTTAGGTTGCTCCCAAAATGGTCAAAGCATGGCTTAGGTTGCTCAAAAAATGATGAGAGCATGGCTTAGGTTTATCATAAAATGGTGAGAGCATGGCTTAGGTTACTCACAAAATGGTGAGAGCAAGGCTTAAGTTGCTCACAAAATGGTGAGAGCATAAATTAGGTTACTTATAAAATGGTGAGAGTGTGGCTTAGGTTACTCACAAAATGGTCAGAGTATGGCTTAAGTTGCTCATAAAATGGTGAGAACATGGCTTAGGTTGCTTAAAAAATGATGAGAGTGTGGTTTAGGTTGCTTGCAAAATAGTGAGAGTGTGTCTTAAGTTTCTTTAAAAATGGTGAGAGTGTGGCTTAAGTTGCTCATAAAATAATGAGATCATGGCTTATAGGTACTAAGGAGACCTCAACATGAATTGAGCATGGCCTACATAGTCTCAAAATGACCTGAGTTTACAATAGTTCCACCTTCAGTGAAGGAAGATGACCAATGTAACAGCTAATTCAAATAAAAATAGGCATAGTTGGTATAAAGGCATAGTACAGCATAAGAAATGACAATTTGGTATGGCAAGGCTCAATAAATAAAACTTGCCCTTAGTTTTCCCATAGGCGGTTATAACTAGGACACAACGGTAGAGATCAATGGTACTAATTTGCCCATAGGCAGTTATAATTAGTAATAAGATCAATGATAACAAATTAATAAAAAATGAAGGATGCAACTGCCTAAACTTCCATCATACTAATCTAAAATAATATCTCTATCTGAAATGCTTAAAATAATTATTGAAACTAATCAGATTCATTGGTGTTAAAAATTTGTAATAAATGGAAAAACTAAGGTCACACAAGTTAGGTAGATAGGATTCAAAACATGGTTGGTTGATAGAATAGAATGGTAAAATGGATAAGTAATAGGCTAAGAAGAATGATAAGAATGATATTAATACAAAGAATAATAGTGATAAAGTGGCACAACTAAAATGGTCCTTATAGACAATACACCATAGTGCTCAAGCATAGTGCCACTTGAAGTGAATAATATTAATCAACTTAGGAAGTTCATCTCCATTTGGGGTGGTGAGCCTATATGCTTCTGATCCATAATCCATAGTAATGATGAAAGGTCCTATTCATTTTGGTTTGAATTTACCTTTATGCTTCTTCTCGACCATGGTATTATTTTGGTTTTATTTAAGAATAAGATCACCAAGTTCAAATGTTCTATGCTTGATGCATTAATTATAGTGGCCTTTGAGTTAGTTTTGCTATGTCTAAAAATTGTTGAGTGCAACTGTCTACTTTTCATCAAGTAGGTCTAGCTCTTGCAATTGATCTACTTGATATTCATGATCATCTAAGACATGATTAAAAGAGATGCATAGAGATGGCAACTCGACCTCAATGGGAAAAATAGCTTTTGTACCATAAACAAGTGAATATGGAGTGGCTCATGTGGGTTTACGAAGATTAGTATTGTATGCCTAAAGGGCATGGAATATCTGAAGGTGCCAATCATGACCGACATCATTGACAATCTTTTTGAGAATGTTAATAATGATTTTGTTTGATGCTTTGGCTTGGCCATTACCTTGAGGGTAATATATTATAGAAAAATGTTGTGTGATGTTGTATTCAACACATATCTTGTCAACATCATTGTTCTTTAATGATCCCCCATTATCAGATATAATGTTAGAGGGGATACCATAATGGTAAATGAGATGGTTGAAGATGAACTTGAAAATTTGCTTTCCAGTCATGTAAGTGAGGGGTATAGATTCAACCAACTTAGTGAAATATTCAGTGATAGTAAGGATATGTTCATGGCCATCAAATGATGTGGGATTGATCTTCCCAATGAGGTCAAGACCCCATGTAGAAAATGGCCATGGTGTCAACATTGGTTTCAGAGTCTTTGCTAGAGAATGAATCAAATTAGCATGTTGTTGACATTTGTTGCACTTCTTTACATATGTAGCTGCATCTGCATCCATCATGGGCCAATAATAACTAGCATGTAAGAGATTTTTGGATAGGATGGCCTCATGAGTGTGGTCTCTACATACCCCTTTATGAACTTCCCATAACACTAGTGTAGATTCTATCAAAGTTAAATAATGAAGTAGAGTTTCATCAAAACTATGATGGTAAAGGGTTGATATAAGTAAGGTATAAGGAGTGGTTTGGTGGATGAAGGCTTTATTTTATTTTTGAGAGAGATTAGGTGTTAAAGCTTGGTCATGGAGATAGTATTAAAGGTCTAAGTACTAGATAGAACTAAGACTAATAATATCACAAATCAGCATGATGGTTGAAGGTTTATGAGCTGGTGCTAGCAAGTTCTTAACAAGGAATTGATACTCTTTAGTTGTGGTTGTTTGTCAAATCAAATATCCAAAAGTGGTCATATCATCTAAAGTTATGTTACTTGCCCTTGGTATATGCTCAAACTAAATGTTATCAATCTATCATTTAAGAATGTTGACCATGGCCTTATATGGAACCAACTTGTCATATTTGGTCTGAAAATGGTCTATAACCTAATTGATGATTAATAGAGAATCACCATAAACCTTGAGATGAGATATTTTCCACTGTACTTCTTGTTGAAGTCCTATAATAAGTGATTCATACTTGACCATGTTGTTTATACAAGGAAATTTGATTCTAAAAGACTTAGGAATTAAATCCCCATATGGTGTAATAAATAAGAGGTTTGCCCCTGATCCATGTGCCATAAATGGTTCATCAAAATATAGCTTCTAGTGCTACTCTTCAACAGGTATGTCAATGATGTTCATTATGGATTCATCAAGAAATTGGAATGTGAGTGGATTTATGTCTGCAAGGGGTGCTTCAACAAGCTGATCTGTAAGGACCTATTCCTTGATTACCTTATGATTGACATACTCTATGTCAAACTCACTACAAATAATTATCCACTTGGCCATTCTAACTTGTAAAGTTATTTTAGATAGTATATACTTGAGTGGACCTACTTTTTAATTGACCATGATCTTATTATTCAACATATAGTGTCACAATTTCTAAGTTGTGAATACCATGGCTAGATAGGCTTTTTCAATAGGCATATAGTTGTGTCCATACATGACCAATGTATGACTTAAGTAGTATACTACATGCTATTTTCCATTGTCATCATGTTGAGCTAGAAGTGCCCCCAAGACACTATATGTGGCTGATAGGTACAATATAAATGGTTTCCCTGACATAGGGGGTAAAAAAATAGGCAGATTTGCTAGGTAATTTTTTAGCTACTAAAAAGTTGTTTGGCAGTGATTATCTCAATGGAATGAAACTCCCTTAGTTATAATATGTGTAAATGGATGAAACTTGTCTTCTAACTGAGATATGAAGCATCAGATTGACTGGATCTTGCCCTAAAAATTAAGAAGATGCTTCAAATTAGTTGGTGGTGGCATCTCTATTATAGCTTGTACTTTGGTTGGATCAAATTCAATACCTCTATGAGACATGATAAAGCCAAGTAATTTTTTTATGGTACTTCAAATACACATTTATTTGGATTTAATCCTAATTTATACTCATGCATCCTTTCAAATATTTTACATAGCACTACTGGATGGTCGGCCCTAGTTTTTTATTTGCCTAGTATGTCATCGATGTATTCTTCAACAATATCATCCATTATATCATGGAATATGATGGTCATGGATCTTTTATATGTGTCTCTTATGTTCTTAAGACCAAATAGCATTACCTAATAATAGAATGTTCCCTATGGAGTGGTGAATGTTGTCATGTATTGATCTTTTAGTGTTATTCTGATTTGGTTGTATCTCAAAAATCCATCTATGAGTGAAAGCATCTCATGACCTATCATGGAGTCAATGATCACGTCAATATTATGCAATGTAAAGTCATCCTTAAGTTAATCTTTATTTATGTCTCAAAAATCAGTACAGGTTCTGATTCCTTTAGGCTTTTTGCTAATAGGTGCAACATTAGATATCCATTTTGAGTAGTCAATAGATCAAATACATCATGCTTCTAAGAGTTTTCCAACTCTTTTTATAGTATATATCAATGTGGGGATACATCTTGCATAAATTTTTCTTAACTAGTTTGGCATCAAGATTTACCACAAGGTGATAAAAAACTAAGGCAAGGTCTAAACCTGGTATGTTAGAATAAAGCTCAATTTTTACCCCTATTGTATTCTAGACTAGAAGGTTTGAACCATCTTCTAGGATAGTAGGCAAAGACTTGAAAATATATCTACAAATTCCCTCAAAATAACTGTAAAGACTTCACATTCCTCCTCGGTGAGGGATGTGCCTAATTTTATCCATTTTAGGTCTAATTGAGTCTCAATTTTTACCCCTATTGTATTCTAGACTAGAAGGTCCTCTTTGAACCATCTTCTAGGATAGTAGGCAAAGACTTGAATTGTCAGGCTATATTAGAGTCCTCTATTAGAACTACCTCTCTCAATCTTCTAGGATAGTAGGCAAAGACTTGATTTGTCAGGCTATATTAGAGTCCTCTATTAGAACTACCTCTTCAACTTCACCTAGGCGAATCCCATAATGGTAGATTCAACCATGTAACAAAAATTATTGGAAACTCCTAAATGATTTGATCAAAGACTTATTTTTTCTCAAAACTAAATTTATATCCATAGGTAAGTTCATTATGGTGGTCTCCTAGTTTAAATTTGAAAAAGAATGAACACCCTCATCTAATGGCACCTAAAATAGGTTCTCACCACTAGACTAGCCTTTATCTTTACTTTTTCCCTAGTCATAAAGTGCCTCAAAGAGGTTTTCACTTTCGGACCTCAATGTTTTATTCATTTTTTTGGCTAAGGGTGTTCACCCACTCTCCAAAATAGGCTTTGAGATCTAATGTGATTGAGAACCTTGATTTATGATATCCCAACAGAACATTATCTCTAAGGCCTAGAAAATTATAGAATGCCTCATCATTCTGAAACTCATCAATTGATAAACTATATTCTTGTTGGTCCCAATCTATCAATTGGATATAGTATAATGGAAATGGGTTATTACGAATGATTGGGATAAGGGTACATATGGCATTGTTATCAAACACGTTAGTCTTGGCTAGGTCATCAAAGATAAGGCTATGATCAGACTCTACTTCACTACTGAAATCCCCATCACTAGTCAATGGGGATAGACATGAGTAAGATATATGGAGTCATCCTCAGGTGGTTTAAATCCAAGTCCATAGGGTCTTTTGTATTTGGTCATGGATATTAGCTCAAGTGTTCCTTATTGATTAGGTTCTAGGCCTCCTCCACAATCTTGATTCTTCATGATCCTATTAGAAATAAGATACTTTGCATTTTATAATAATCAACTTGGTTGTCATTATACAACCATGATTCATCCCCCTCAATAGGGTCTAGTTCTAGGATAGATGTTGGTACAAACATGATAGGTCATTTATCTTTTCTCTTTTGCTACCATTTTGGATGAAGTGGCTTAGCTTTAGGTCTTCCAAAGGACTTTGGATTTTGTGGAAGGTTTGTAATGTGAAAGGTAGCATGTGTTAAATATTCTCCTAGGCCATTAGCTAAAATGGTGTAATGATTAGAAGCTTTAGGAGGTGGCATGTGGGAAAGAAAATCCAAGGTATTAAGATCTATGTAATTGTCCTCTAGAGAATCAATAAGTATGGCATTTCCTTTATCCTACTTGAAACTTGGATTCATGTTGTATTGGTAATTTTAATTTTGAAACTCGGCCTCAAGATGTTTTCAATGTTCATATGGGTGCAAATATCCTAGAATATTCACCTCCATCCCTAAGTGAGAGAACTTGATACATTGGTGTAACATTGATAGGAATGCTTGAATCTCATGTAACCAAGGCCTACCTAGAAGCATATTATATGAAAACTCAAGATCAAACACATGAAAAAGTGTATCATGGGTCAAATTCCCAATGATAATTGGTAGGCTAATGGTGCCTTTTGATTCTCTCTTTTGATTATCATAGGCTTTGATAGTTATCATTTTTGGTTGGAGATTTGCCATTGTGTACCCAAGAAGCTTGATGAGCTTTAGAGACACTATGTTGAGGCTTGATCCATTATCTATAAGGACATATTTCACTTTATGCCATATTATATAAATTTCTATGTACAATGGATTATTATGGAGCAGGCCAAGGGAAGACATGTCACTTTGGTTGAATGTGACTTGTTAGGTAGGAGCTAGGTGTCCAGCCAAAGCTTGAAATTTATCAGGGGATATGTCACTGGCAATAGTAGATTGTGTTAATAACTCAATCAAAATATTCTTATGGATTGTCAATGTTCACAATAAATCTAAAATGAAGATCTGAACTAGTGTCTTATGTAATTTTTCTACAATATCAAACTTCTTTTTTGGGTCAATGGTAAATCACTTATTCCAAGATTAAACAGCTAGTTAGATAATGGGCAAAGTAGCAGATGGTTTTGGGCTTGGGATGGTAATCCTTGACCTTCAATTTGTGATTGCATAATCAATATTAAATATAGGACCATTATTTCTAACAAATGGTGGTAATGGTGTGGGATGAAATAAGACAAGCCTCACTTTTTAGTGCACTTGTATATGGCCATGAGGCAAGGACAAGTTATTGGTATAAGGTTTAACAGTATAAATATTTATTTTTTGTTCACCTACATGTGGTCTCAGGTCAAATAAGGTTTATCCATGTAATTGAGTTGAGTGACATTGTTTAGTAATGGTCTAGATTGATTAGTGCTCGGTCTAGGATTAATGGAGATGGTATTAACGCTACCCCTTGCAATATGACGTACAACCGTATTGTAGTCATGTGAAACTACATGGTAGGTTTATTGGTTATTACTTTTATGACCTTGGTTTTGTCCATTTTTCTAACATTGTTGGTTCTACTATTGATTATGTTGGTTCTATTGGTTTTACTAGCTCAGCCTTTGATTTTGATACTATTGATTTTGTTGTTGCATTGGTTGTTGTTGTTGTAATTATTGTTGTTGGTTATGCTATGGAAAAGTGTTTTTATAAATACTAAGAGTCTAATTGGAGGTGGAATCACCACCATCCAGTGTGATATCCCCATTCTCCAACATATTTTTAATTAAATACTGATTTTCACACATCTTCATAAATTGTGCTCATTGACCTAATGATACTCACAAAATTCATTTTCATGGTACCAATCAAGATAAGGGATGTCTTGAGGATAATGATTTGGTATAATCCAACTAATTAAATTAGGGGTGATAAGTTTACAAAATATAGACTTAATAGGCTCTCCAAGGTCATTAAAAACATGACGTGTAGGCATAGTTCTCCTTGGAGGAGGGTTTTGTAATGGCAAAGGTTGTGGCATTTGTTGTATGGGTCTTGGTTATTTTTCTTATGGCATTGGTTGAAGAGGTTGTTAGGAAGGAATAATATTAAAATGTGGTGCAGGTTGAGAAGATGATGTTTGCATTGTTTCGACATGACGTGACTCAGTTACTTTATTTCCCACAACATTCCTATTGTAGTTGAATTCCCTATCTTGGTTATTGGCCTATGCCAGTTGTGATGCTTGTGCTTGGATTGGATGTTGGTTTTTTCCACTTCCCTAATTGGTACCTTGGTTTTGATTAGTTTAATTAAGCTTCATGACTCCTTTATTAATGATCGCTCACTCGATCAACAAACCTTTGTCAATGATTTCTTTAAAGTATGTACACACTATATTTACAGATGATAGGCTATCTCACTATGCAAGTTTTTAGTGAATAAAATGGCTAATTATTTATCTAGTAAACTATGGGTGAGTCAGATTACAAGTGATCTCCATTGTTGTATGTAGCTTGAAAAATTCTCACCAGCTTTTTTTTTAGATTACATCAAATCAACCAATGAAATCCCATGCTCAATATTATAGGAAAAGAGATGCATAAACTTATCTAAAAGATCATCAAAATTAGTTATTGAATTCTTAGGCAATTTTAAGAACCACTCCAAGGCTTGTCTATCTAATCTCCTTGGAAAAAACAATAAAAGGTATATATTGATATATGCCACTGGCTAGCATGCAATAACGAGCTTTGTTAAATGGGATTTGGGGTCACATTTCCCCTTGTATTTATAAATTTTGGTAGTTCATATCCTAGAGGAAATGGAATCTATAAGTACTCCATATTAAAAGGATAAGAACACACATCATCCAATTTAAAAAATCTAATCTATTTCCCTACTTGGATGGCCACAATTGCATGTTTCATTTGTTGTAACTCTTTCTCTAAGAAAATTATGGGAATATTGGCCTAAGTAGATGGTTAAGTTGTCACAAGTGAAACACTCTGACCAGGGTATGATGGAGGTATTTTTTGGTATATGTTGGATTGGTTAGGAAACAAACTAGGAATATGTATACATAGATTAGGATGTGTTTGTTGAAATTACACATTTAGTTGTGTGATATTCTAGTTTGGGTTGGCAATGAAGGTTTGAATTGGAGGATTTTGAGGTTGAGATGGAAGGATATAACTATGCTATGCCTAACGTAGTCGAATAGGGATCTATTGATGACTACTCAAACCTTGTTGTTGAGTGAGAACTTATGAACCAAGACCTTGTCTCTGAACTTGTGGTATGTTATGCACAAAAGGCAATTGTTTCCTAGTAGGTATTTGAGATACATTGGAACCCCCTTGTTGCATGAATATTGGTTGGGAAGTGGATGAATGTTGGAGATTTGACACCTATCACTGAGAAATATGAATACATTATTGATTAAATATCATTTGTTTTTGAATTGGCATGTTGGTATGTGAAGAAGAAGGTATGTTTGTTATTACCTAATGAGGTAGAACATTCTTTTACCCTTGTTGAGGTGGTAATATGATCGACCTCTACTATATTGGTATATTAATTTATGCCTATTATTTTGGAGTTCTATTTGTCACCTATTAAGTAGGAATAGGACTCATCACATTCTATTGTTAAGGCACGACATTAGTTACTAGTTGACTACCTAATTTCATTGGTTGTGCACTTGATGAAGCAACTGGTTGAGGATTAGAAGTAGTTGGTTGAGGTTGGGGTGTAGAAGCTCCCATTCTTAGGTTTGTAGATCTACTCATGGTATTAACTAAAGGCATATGTTTTTGACTAGTTTTTTGTGTATTAGTACCACTTTGATTTGGATTGGATGTTGCTTTCACATTATCCACTGTGTTTTACTCATTATTCTGTGTAGAAGTAGAAGATAATTCTTTGATAATTGGCATATGCAACAAGTTGTCTACCAATTTTTTTTACATGAATAGGTCTAAACTCTAATTATCTTGACCACTTAACTCTATTAAATCTCATGTTAAAGTAACTAAGTCAATAATAGGTTTACTCACCATTTTCATCTGATTGAAATTGCATGCTAGATTCAGGTAGGTTTGATATGATGATTGTATTTGGTTAAAGTGGTCTTCCATGAGGTTATTTCCTTTGTTATGAATATTAGGGTCTTGATACATCATTTAGACTAGATTTAAAGGATTAATAGAAGAGGCCTATTGACTATATAATATGTTGTGAGGCATTCTTACTAGGCTTGGTAAAATTTCATGAGGGAAGTCCATTGGAAACTTAGTCCCTACTTCTACGGCTCTAACCAAAATCTCATTTTTGTTCTCTAATAAATGATGCTCAAACAAAAATGGATCATACGTGGAAGGTGTATTAATAGAGTATAGTTGTTGAGGAAATGGTTCTTCAACTATGGGTACCATAGCTAGATATTATGTGGTTTGTTCTTGGTCTTGTTTTGAATATGGTGGCATATTAACCAAATAGTTAACAATGGATCTTAGTTTTGTGCCCCTATTTGAGTATTATAAGAAGGATAAAGATTCATCTCATAAGCAATTTATCTACATAGTGATTTTGCACCATTTCTTATTCTACAACCACATTACTAATCCTTGGATTATACATGAGTCCACTACGAGTGTAGGAATACATGATGGGATCCATAGTGAATGTTTTACGATAGAAAGGAAAGAGAGTTCTACAAACTCTAAAAAGACAATGTCTAAAAGATTATGTTCAAACATGGTCTAGATTTGTCAAAAGAATGGAAAGGTTTATGAAATGATTTGTGATAAAACAAGATAATGTTAAGTATCTAACATTACGCATCTTATATAAAAAATATTAAATAAATGGACCAAAAATAAAAATGTCAAACTCTCAACCCGAAGTGTTTCAAATTAGTCTAATCTAGGAAATAAACTATTGCTAGGTCTTTTGGCCAAATGTGATGTCAAAATCTAGGCTCAAACAAATCATGTGCTAGGACTCTTGGCCAAATAGTGTCAAAATCTAGACTTTGAAATAGATGATATTTTAATCTAACATATTTGAAACACTTCTAACAAAAACTAGGCGTTTGACTATTGGACATGAACTCGATCAAATAGGTATAAGGTATGAAACAAAAGGGCACTTTATAGATAGTTTATTTTTTCACAAATAATGGTATAAAACTTGGTTTTTTTGAAAGATAAGCTAGACAAATGTGAATGACATAACTATGTTAGACAAAGATTCACAAAGGTATACTCTGATTGGCTTGAAAAATGTTTACAAACTTGAACTCTATGAAAAAAGGTCTATGAAACAATGTTTGAAATGTTTTTGGCAGAGTAACAACACTAGACTACTTAAAATACATGAAAAAATGTTTATTTCAAAAAATTTCTAAGGCAAATATGGTTTCTCACAAATTTGACAGCGTAACACTACCTTTCTTAACTCAAATAACATACATACCTTCAAAGTTTTGACAATATCTCTAAGGAAAAAAGTATTTATTCAAATGATCTTAATGGAAATAGGATGGTAACACTAAAAAATTTGTTTCATAGACTCAAAGTGCAAGTTTTTAGCACAAAATGACTTAATTCTACCAAGTGGTGATAATTATTATGAGTCTTACATGGCCTTCAACCCAAATTAGAAATTGAACCTAAGTTCCCTCAAGTTTAGTACAAATGGCAAACCCACTTAACACATCAACCTTATGAACTTATGAAGGTGTAATTTTGAATTTAGATTATAAATGAAGGACTTTAAATAATGTTTGTGTTAGGTTGTGGAGCTAAAAACTTCATTGATGCAGACATGGAGGAGGTTGCAAGAGAGTTGCAGAGTGTCACAGGCGCCGGCGTTGGTTAGGCCAACCGACGTCGGTAGGGTAAGGTAGGAAGGCAACCGACGTCAATCAGTAGTCGGCCGACGTCGGCACCCCCTAGGTAGACAGGGACCGACGTCAGTCACCTGTGTGGTTCGACTGCGAGTATATTACGGGCAGTGGGTTGACGAACCAAGTGTTTGCATGATTAGAGCTAATTATAGACTAAGAGCTACTGATCTAATTATTGTAATTAGATGTCTAATTATTGTTTGGATGAGATCTATATAATAGACTCATGGTTGTATTGGAAACTTGTGCTAGGGAGTAAGAGAGCAAACAGCTCCTTCAGAGAGAGGTAGAGCAATGGTGCGTTCTTCCTAGTGCCACAGTACCAGGCGTGTGGGTGCTGGATTGGAGAATCAGTAGGGTTCTTCAGGTATGTATGATCTTGGTCATCAGGTGAGCATGGCCCTTATAGGAGATCTACATGGTAAGTAAGATCATTGATCTGTAGGTGTGTGTGTGTGCAAGGTCAAGGTTCACAGGTGTGCAGAACCATTATTGATCTGTAGGTTGGAGATCAGATAGGACAGCAACACAACAGGGAGCAGGATCAGGCAGGATTTACTTGGAGTACGGTGTGTACTCATTGGTATGTACGTGGAGTACATGGAGAGCTAAGAGGAAGGCAAGGCAGTTCCTTCCATAAGTATGGTCTGTTGAGGTGTAGGTTATTGTAGGTTCATGGGAGATCTACTTGAAGTACCTTGAGTACTTGTGGAGTGCGTGGAGCACTTGTGGTGTGCGTGGAGCACTGGAGGTGAACAACAACTCTGTGTTTGAGTTGTGTGTTGGGACGAGAGAGAGAGAGCTTTGAGGAGAGAATTATTGTTCACTTGAGGTGTGGGAAACCTCTGAAGAGGTGGTGGAGAAGAAGTGGCATCTTCTTTATTGTATTCTTTTTTGTAAGAGTTATTAATACAAGTTGTGTATTGTCTCTCATATCATGTGTTATTCTGAATTCTAGTTACTTGTTGATTCTGGTTATTTCCGCATATTAAGTTTCTTGGTTTGGTAATCAATTATGTGCTTTCGGTGTTGTCCATATCCTGACAGTTTGGTAAAATTCTAGACTCAATTGGGTAGCATAACTACACCAAAGTGGATGATATGACTCCAAGTTTTGATGAACATTGAACAAGGCAAATTGATGATTCACATGGGTAGCATAACACCTCTTTGTTCAAAGGAAAAATGAAGACTATGTGTTTTGGTTTGTATCATTTGTTCACACCAATTTTTAACTCCAAACAAGACTTTAATCTAGGACAAAATCAACTAATTAATCGCTCTTAGATCCTAAACTGATAAGGTTGTTTGGTATTGCTGGAATCCATCAATATACATTATTTGAGAGGATTTTTTAGTGTTCATCCAAAAATTAAAATGCACATTATATAGTAGGGTTTTTACACCCCCATTCTCTAAAATGAGGCACACCTTGCACCAACAACACTTTCAAAGTAAGTGGGGATTTGTCTAAGACCTACAAGTTTTTGAATGTATAAATGGATCAATTGCCCAATGACTTTCACATCACATTGTAAAATAAACATACTTAAATTGAGTGTTTGTGGCACTTGGCTTGTTGTAAAAAGGTTTCATCTTTTTTGAAACCACTACATCTATCACTTGCTCAGTGTAGTATAATGACCAAAGTGCAAATACATCTCATGTGCAACTCCAACACTAGAAGTTGGTTTAACCGCTTAAACCTCTAATCCTAATGGGAGTGGTTGAACTTAGTTCTGAGAGATGAAACCTTGGGTCAAATCTTCCCTAAATAACTTGTGGGAGGTAATTAAGTCCCCCTCATAAGCCAAGATGCAATAAAATGAATTACTAATAGAAACATTTTAGGGTGATTTCAAGATCACCCAAACTATTGCAAGTTTTTGGGGAGTGCTTTAGATGACATTATTTCTATACCTTGGACTAGGAATGTTTACAATAAAGATAGTGCTTTTGATTCCAAAAGTTCCTTAAAGAAGATGGATGGAAGATCATACACACAACGTCCCTCTTTTTTCCAATCAAATTCTATTCAAACAACTCTTGAACACAAAATTTGACAAGTGAGTTCAATTTTAAGCACCAAATAGAAAGATTAGGTGGTGTTATTTTGACCCCTTGGTCTTGAGTTGTAACTTTGAAAGCATAATTTGTCAAAACATTCACCTAAGCATTTAAATTTTTCATTAAGCACCAAAACAAGGTCCCTGATCCATTTTAAACTTTCAAAGGTCTAAAAAGTATGTATTAACAAATTTCAAGCTTGATCCTATAATGAAAAATTTAGTATGTCCTTTAGCTTTAAATCTAATTTGAAAATGAGTGAAGCAACTTCTCAAAACAAGCTCTTTGTTTTGAAATCACTATTACACAGTCAATATCATTGTTTCCTTGTATAATCATAATTACCAAACAATAATATCATTGTTATGGGTTAGATCTGATAGAAAACACAATATCTCTATTTAGATAACAAAATCACTAACCAAATCAACAAAATCATTGTTTTGAATACAAAATCACTACACATGGTGAACTATATCACTATTTTTCAAAATCACCACTCTGGAAAATAATATCGTTACTCCAATTGACAAAATCACTGCTCTAGTCTACCAAATCATTGTTTTGAGACAAAATCATTGTTCTATCAAAATCACTACTTAGGTGAATAAAATAATTTTTTTGGTGAATGATATCACTACCTAGGGCTACAAAATCACTTTTTAGAAAACAATAATTTTGTTACAAAATCACTACTATGATAGCAGTGATATTGTAATAGAGAGCAAAATCGATGTTACCAAGAACAAAAACATAATTATCATAAAAATGGAATTTTGACTTAAATTTTCACTCTTTTTGGCCTCCAATTCCAATATCATGCATGGAAAATATTAGTAGGTTACTTGTAAGAGCTTTGTGACCAAATTTGTGGGGTTAGGGTCCCACCAGGCATGACATTATGTGAACTAAGATTGCAATAAGGGGAGATTAGTATTGTGTTAGTAAATAAAACAAATTCAAAAAACACACTAATAGCTAACACCTTAAGCCTATCTCAATGGGGGAGCTTAGTTACCAAGACTAGAATGGAAAACACAACTAAAATGAAAAATAAACCTTCTTTCACCTTCCTTGGATGATTCAAATAACTTGTTGAATTGGCTTACTCAGTTTGTGCTCATGAAGTCTGCATCAATGAAGTGTGGCTACCTCCATCTCTCCTTGGCACCATGTTTGGATTTGGCTTGGCTTGGCTTGGCTCAATATTTGGGAATTATAACACTAAAATATAATGATTTTGAATTCATTTGAGCATTACAAGTTTGGCATAAAAGAGCTTAAAATTTAATAGACAAGGCCTCCTATTTATAGCTTTTGCAAAATGGTCATAATGAACCTGAACCATCCATCTCAAGATGAAGATGTAGGGCTAAGATTCCATTCAATTTTTGAGGAAAAAATCAACAAATGACTTCATAAATATTTGGGATAGAGAGGCAATAAATAGGCATGGAGGGGCTTTGATGAGGCATGGGAGGCATTAATTCATATATTTGTGGCACTTATGGCTTGGGGATGCCTTCCCAAGAAATGATGTAATTTGATGATGCAGATATTCAATATTCATTTCTAAAAACAAATATTCAAAAATATCCATAGAATTTTTAAT
Source organism: Torreya grandis (assembly GCA_037957365.1). NCBI lineage: Eukaryota > Viridiplantae > Streptophyta > Pinopsida > Cupressales > Taxaceae > Torreya > Torreya grandis. The sequence goes on from JARHVA010001366.1 coordinate 2,505,793, forward strand.
TAGGATCATGATTTGAATTAATTATATTTAAGCAGATTAGTCATTTTGGTACAAATTTTGGCCCTTTGGTGCACAAGTTAATCAAATTGGTCAAAATGTCTCATTATTTGCTTGAAATTTGACTGGATTAGAATTAAGATGTGATGTTAGATGTGTTGGATTATTTATCCCATTTATGATGTTGTCAACACCAATTAACAGAGTCACATGTCTCATGTAAGATATTTGATAGAAAAGAGCAATCCAAAACACCCATGTGCAAAATTGGCATTTTGACTCGAAATGATCTAATCAAAGTTAGTTGGCCCATAAAATGCATTACCTCATTTAGGGATAATTTGGCTAAAATTGGCACTTGAATATGTTAGTTTTAGATATTTTAATGTGCTTTAGTGTTTTTAGGAAAATTGTGCATTTTGGTGGAAATTGGTCAAAAGCCTAATTGATGGTCATTGGTGGCCAGATTTAGGTGTTTACATAAGGATCTAATCCTTAGAAGCTCAAGTTAGGCACCTCAATATATAGTATGTTGTTAGTAAAAACCCCTCTCCATATCCTCAACAAGGAAATAGGTTCCCACCTCAACAATATGATCAAGGGAGAGGTTAAGGACAACCTAACTTCAATATGCCTTCCAATGCATACAATCCAACTTCCACCTCCAACACAAGAGCCATGGTTAAAGTTCACAACAAATTGGATAATTCATGGATAAAAATTAAGGTGGGTAAAAATCTTTGGTTGTTCAAGGAGGAGTTACTCCTCAACTATTAGCAAAAGATGAAGTTCTCACACAAGTAAATGAAGGATAGCAGCCCCAAAGGTAAACCTTGATAACTTTCTAGTAGAAGACACATTTGTTCTCAATCAGATTACTTTAGTTTTAGATAATAAAAGAGAAAAGAGGTAAGGCCTTGGGATATTCCCATGGTGCATATAATTTTAAATATCCCTATTACAAGGTAGCAAGGTGTGATTGTAAGTGTGGCATCCCCTATAATTTTTGCACTTATCTCAAATCAAAATGTTGGAAGGAATACTCAAAGTGTTCCAACACCTCAATCTCAAGTCACTTCATTGCCTTCAATGACTCAATAAAATTTGAGTACTCCTACTTTGAATATTATGGATTCTTTAAAAAGTGTTAAGGCATCTATGTCTCTTTGGGAAATGCTTCACTTGCTTGGTCAAAAAGAGCTCCTTCAAGAGCATTTATCCATAATTCATGTTAGCCCTCAACCATCAAGTCATGGTAATGTTTCCCTCACCAATGCTCCCAATCACATTTTGGAACCCTATTTCAAATTTTAAAAGCCTTCACCCTTCTACCTCACTCTCATTATTGGAGACAAATTTATTCACAATTGCATAGTGGATAATGGGGCTAGTACTTCAGTGATGCCCAAGGTTATGGCAGAAAAATTGGGTCTAAAATATAAATCATATAATAAGGGAGTACTAAAACTTGATAGGACACCATTTAAGTCATTAGTACTAATCAAGGGTTTGAAAGTTTTCCTCCATGATTGTCCTAGTTTCCCTATCCTTCAAGACATAGTAGTGGTTGACTTGCCTGCCCACTTTGCCATCTACCTCTCAAAGGATTTCATAGAAAATATATAAGGCTACCTCTCAACTGATTGGTCCTTCTTGGCCTTTAAGACAAGGTATATAATAAATTTAACCATCATAACTCAACCACTATATAAGTTTCATATTGAGCCTTATGTAGAAGCAAGTTCTAATCTCAATTGCACAATCAATGATCAAGAGAACTATGTTATGGATGATGGAGCATCCTCTAATCTTGAGGTCATATCAGACCTTTTCCTAGATGAGTATGGTGTAGAAACCTATGAACATGATCCATACACTTACTTTTAGCAAATTGATCTTCGCACATACATCATCCATGAGGGAGCATGTGAGAAATATAAGGTAAACATTGAACATTATTTTCTATAAACTATTGAGGGAAATTACCTTATTCATATGTATGATGATGATAATTTTCAAAGAATTATAGATAAATATGATGAAGAAAACAATGTCATTCTACTCTCACATGATGGAGGAGTCCATGAACATGACATCCATAAATAAGAGGATGACCTATGGTAAGAGTTCTATGCCATAACTCAAGAGTTTGAGTAGTTGAATAAGTTTGCTCTTAAGAAGTGTGTATTTGATGATAAGTTTATTGATGAACCTAACAAGCAAAAAGGAGTGTGTCTTGTTAAGCATGAGGTTGATTATCTAGCTTTTGTCAAAGAAGTTATAGTCATGAAGGAACCTAGTGAATATATTGTCAAAGAGGTTGCATCTATGGAGGAGTCTAATGAACACAAGGCAGAGATGTGTATGTTTATTAGTCAACACATCAACCTGAGGTTGAACCATTTTTAGATGTATTGGAGCAGATGGAAAATAAACTTGGTGGTCTTATACCTTAAGTATATCATGTTCAAGAAGAATACAAGGTTGAATCAACTTTGATGACTCCTCAACTGCAAGTTGAGAAGTGTCAATCAGACATGGAAAAATTTAATAAAGTTGCAATTTCAATCAAGCTTCTTGTAAGGCAAGAAAGAGTGCCTTTGAAATCTCCAAGTAGCACACTTGAAAATAGAAGAAGAGCTGAAGTTGGTAAATCATACACAAGCAAGTGTTTGTTGAGAAGCATGCTTCATATGATAGATAAATTTTATGAAGCAGAAAGGATTCAAGAGGTACCATATTTGACCTTGGTTGAAGCATGGTGATTTTTTCTTAACCTCAAAGTGTTTTAGGTCTTGTACATGTTATGATAGGTGTGTGTTTTTTCTTATGTTATGTGTGTTTTACCTAATTTTTCTTGAGAACACATGTGTGTTTACTTTATTTTATTGTCTTGTGTGTTTTATTTTAATTTTTTAGTGTGGTTTCAAAGGTAATTCAATTTCAAATATGTGCATAGGTGACTCCATATCCCAATGGATAGGAGTAGGCTACTAGTCTTTGGCATAGTTGGCTTGCCATCCCTAGGAAATCACAAAAAATGTTGACTAATTTAACCACAAGTCATATTAAGTCAACCCCCTACAGTTAAAAAATTGTTATAGGGGTATGTTAGGGTGTTAATTATGTTCCATGGTCCTGGTGAGTTCATTTAATGTGTCTTTAGCCTTGATCATTTTCATTTTCGTCCTTAGTTGGCCTTATGTCATCTAGGGGTCATTTAATAGACTTATATAGTTTTGATGGGAGGATAAATGTTTCAAGAGAAACTATAACGTCCTATATGTTAGGAGCATGTTAGAGATATCAGTTTTGAACTAAAAACTATAGGTGTAATGTTGAAAATAAGAAGAGCAGGCAGTTTCATGTGGTTTCAAGCAATTATACAACCTATCCAATAGCTTTGGAAAGTGGTATAACTTTAACAATGTCATTTTAGATTCCTTAAACTCAATTTCATGCTTGGGAAGCTTTGACAAGTTCAAAAATGGCAAAAAGCCATTTTATCCTTCCATCACTCTCCTTTTCAAGAAAAAATGCTCAACTGATCTTCATGTGGTACAAAAAGTAGGAGGTGATACTAATCAAATGATTTTGAAGGATGATAGTTATCTTTTTCTACTTAAAATCCATGGAAATAGTTTAGAGGATTGGTTGTTTTTGCTCTATGAACCATTGCTCAGAGTGTTAGTGACTATTTTCTACCTACTCATTCCCATACCCTTGAATTTCCTTCTCTATTTAGATTGGTCTAAGAAATTAAAGTTGTGTATATGTTCTTAGAGAGTGTGACCATTATTCTCACATGGTTATCAGTCATGTTTTCATGTTCAGAAGTTAAAGGAGTTGGCATGAACATTAGTTTGCTAGTTGAAGACACCATTGGAGTTGCAGACCAGTGTTTCACCTGTTATAAAATTATTCTCATGTAAGTGGCTTCAAAATAAAGGAGGATATGATGTTTTACACTTCTCACATATCATGGTAATCAGTTATTATTTGAATTTATAGTCTCAATACTAGCATTGATTAGGTGAAAAGTCTAAAACATGCATACACAGTTCGTAAACTATGTGACTGTCACCAACAATTAGATGGAACCAGCCCTAAACAATCATGTTCATGACATAAAGAAGCTTTCAACATAGTGATAAGTATACTAAGGTGAAAATAACAAGTTTGAGCTATCCAAAATGGTTTGATATTATTTATGACAGCCAATTATTCAACATACATAGTCTTGTATTTGATGTGCACCAATAGGCAGCTTCCATAGAGGTCTAAATGAGCTAAAATGAAGGTGTTAGAACTTGTTTAAAACCTTAATTGAGGTTTGGGAGCATGGAGAATATCATGGTAAAAATGGGAGGTATTTTCATGTAGGAAGACTTGAATCCTATGTCCACAATTCAAGAAGGTTGAAATTGAGACACTCTACCTTAATATCTCCATATTGGGGATCTTATCTCTCAAAGAATCATCTCATGATGGAATATCTTGAAATATAGAATAGTTTAGTGGTTTACATCATGTAGCCCAGGCATAGGGGTAATAATTTGACATAGGAGAATGATTTTTTGGTCATAATAACATAGTGTATATATTTTTACATTTCAGATAGGTTCTCACTGAAGATACTTAGTAATCTACAATATTGTTGAAGCCTAAGTGGTCTTTCAATGCACTATGACATAATGGAAACATACCTTCAAGATGGGTGGCTTTATTTGAATAAGATATGATCTATGACATCAAGATAAATCCAATGGATTGGAGAATAGTGATTATACATAGAAAAACACCTACATGGGCCCTTTTTGTTCTCAAAATGGCACCTACAGTCCTTGAAGCTAACAATACATGGGAAAAGGTAGTTTGGGTGTTGGATTGGCCCTAAGCATGATATGAATGAGTCCAAAAAACTATGAGATGATATTTATAACTTAAATAAAAACCTATCCATGTAAAAAATTACTAAATCATGCACCTTCACCTACATTAACTTCATTCTCCTAAGGTGAATGCACCTACAATCAACTCAGTCTATAGACTAGCTAAGGCAAGTGGTGAGAGATTACAAGTTGTGGGTAGAGATATGTTTTTAAGGTGATAAAATCACTTTCATAATTATGATACACGTTTCTATATGATATATGTAGGCAATGAATAGATCAAAGTACTATTTTTCAAATGCCACATTCAGCCTGTCCAGACCCTACACATAGTCATAGACCCAATGACCAATTTTGAGAAGTTTGACTGTTTAACAGTGATATAAGTATTGTATAGCCTTTTAATTTGGTTTAAAATGTATTTTATACCTGTTATATCACACCATGGTCTCATTTTCTCCTTGGAAACAAGGGATTTGCCCTCTGTTTTATCTTAGATAGAAGGCACTCCCAGTTAAAGGAAAGACTGCAAGTATAGTGTGTAGATGTTATAAATGTAACATGAAGAGTATTTGATGATACAAGAGGATGTGAAATATTTATTTGAGCATGAGCCAATGTTTTAAGATCCCATAGTCCTAATAGACCACTCATAGGTGGTCTTAGGTGATCAAGCACAGTTAGGCCTATTAGGACTAGAACTATACCTAATCCCTTTAGGGGTCTAGTTTCATTTCTATGACCGTGTGAACTCTCCAATTCATAGGATGACCTTTATGGGAGATTATAAGATGATTTATAACCTTTGGTTTGTATGAAATGAACACAGAATGGTCAAATTAGCTTGAAACCATGACATGGATTTCTAGAGTGCACTCAAGACCTCAATAGGCCAACTTCAAACACTCACACTTGTACGGATACATTGCATGGTGCCTCAACCACTTGATGATATTTTAAGGAGGTCATAAAATTTATTTTAATTGAATTTTTTCATATATTTAACATCTAGTTTTTATGAACAATTGCTAACAATCTAAATATGTTAAAACCATCTTAAACCCTTATCTAAGACCTAATAGAAAATAAACTAAAGGACATGAATTTAGGAGGGTTAGTTTGGCCTAGAAATGGTTTTATAGTTATAGATTACTCTCCCATGTTTCCTCCCATACAATTTTGTTTGTACCCTACTTGTATGGACAAGTCCAAAACTAGGTTTTTTGTAAGATTTTGTGTGTTACAATTACAAAGTAGAATGAACAGGTGAAAGCCATTGGGGGAGGTCTGTAGAGACTTATTCCAAATATCCATATCCATAATTCACCTCATAATATCATGGAAACATCTTTGCTACACCATTTATCTCAAGCAATCTTTGATAGATAGTGAAAATGATGAATGGTTGTCAAGTGAGAGAATAATAGGTCTATTTTTAGGACCTTTTAAGGTCTAATTCATGGAGTGGAAGGAAAGGGGACTATTTCAAAGTGTCCTAACACCTATTCCATATATTTGGTTGAGAAACTAAAGGCCACTTGGGTGAGAAATGTGAAGAATGAGGCCTAAAAGACCAATGAATGACCGCAGGTGGTGAGAACAAGTGTTTAGAAGAAGGATATGAGTTAGGGACACACTTGATGACTTTTATTCCATGTTTATAACCACCCTAAGATATTTCACATGTTTCAAATCTCTCTAGTGTATTTTTGAGCAGTCAAGAGATGCCTCATCATGAAGGCAATTTTCAAAAAGGCCATTTGAGGACCCTACACCAATTTCACAGAGTTTGATGCCTCAGATGGACACTTGTCCAAGAATACCTTCCATGCCTCTATTATTAACTTCATTTTTCTGAAATTTAACTAGTTTTAATGCCTTGACATGTGGAATTATGACCCTTGAAATTCCCTTCTCTCTCTTCTCACATGTTCTATAAATGCAAGCCATTTTGGCTCTTGTAAGGAATTCCACACCTAGTATGGTGAAGCCATGATTTTTTGATATTGTAATTTTCATTTGAAATAAGATAAAAATATGGTTTTGAGTTCATTAATTTCTTATCTAAGTGTGTGAAGTGAAGTGTCTAGTGATAAATATTTATCCTTGCCTTCCCTTTATCCTTTCATGTTTGGTGCAAGTTATTCTCACTCTAATAGGTCACATGGAGTGTTGTCAAGTGCATTGGTCTATCTTCAAGTGTAAGGAATAACCTTAGTGTCTAAAAATGACCTATGGTTTTCTCACATTGATTATTTTCATACATATCACCTCCATGTTTGAAATATTAATGTTAGATTAATTCAGGATTTTGAGATTAGTTTTGTAGGTCATGTTTCATAATGCAATGGTATGGTAATCTAGTAGAGATCTTTCTAGTGTATCACCTTAGTAAAATATCTTATTTTTCATGTTACTTCTATCCCTTTCCACACAAGCAAATAATTATTATAGGTGATAAGCATTCAAGGATCAATCTATGGAGCTAGCCCTTAAACCTAGAGGTCTACCTCTACCATAGGCAACCCAAAGGCCTAGTGGTATTCTAATGTTTCCCAAATCTTAGAGTAGGCTTGAACAACCAACTCTAGGATGAAAAATTTGGTGACAACAAGACCCTAATTCAATCCAATGATCCATATGCATAAAATAAAACTAAAATATTGAAATTATAAGCCTTGTACCAAAATTAAGTATGTACAATACCTAATCCTTGCATGATTTGAACTTGTGACCTTCATTCCAAAAGTATAAATTGTTCACCATTAGACCAATTTAAGGAGTGATGGCTTTGGTACTATCACTCAAAAATATTAAAGAGCATTTTTTGATAATTATGAATGTTCTAAACCATGTTAAATGGAGCTAATAAACTTGTTGATCTATTAGTTAATGATGTTATTGATCAGTGTCCTTTTCCACACATTAACTTACTAAAACTTTTAAAGAAGATTCATTGGCCTTGTTGAAACTAGTCCCTTGAGTGACACCTCAACCTACAGTCAATTGAGTTCAAGATGGAAAATAACCCATAAAGGAAAGAAAAAAAAGGAAAAAATGTAAAAATGTAAATAAAGAAAAGGAGTATAGGTAAAAGAGTGGTAATGAACTTGCAGCCCTCTATTTTATGTTTTCCATATCAGCATGGGAAATAGAATTTGGTACCAACTCTATGGAGAGTAGTATCTATATGATGTCCCTTATTTTTTTTTAGTGTGTAAGGTTGCAATGGGATAGCCATACTTGATTTCAATATATATAGTTAGATGTTTGTGTTTTCTATAAAATTGGAATTTTGAGCAATGAAAACAAAAACTTTTATTCTTTCCGTACTTTTAAAATGTCAATCCTTATAATTTGATAAAAGTGCATTTTTTTAATGGTTGTGGGATCCTTATAAAACCCTTTTCTATATAACCACAAAAAAATTAATCCATGTCTCTTGTTTAAATCATAATAGCTTATTTACCAGTAAATTAAACTCCCTCGGTGATATCTTTTGTTGGTCTTTCAACTCAGGCATTTTTGTGTAATATAAGACACATTTGTTAGAAAATAAGTTGTCTTACAATAAAACTTTTGATGATTGAATTTTTAATATTTTTTGTTTGCATATCATCCTACATAGCATTAGTAATTAGCATTTTATATTGAATTAGTAAGGATCAATGTTTTGACCTTGAGCGGGGGATGCTTAAGGCTCAATTCTTGCCCAGGCTTCTTACCATCCTTTAAGTTATAACCTCAACCACTACAGGGCCTGCTTACATTCACACTATGGTTCATCCCTCCCAACATGTGCTACCACTCCAGTCACATACAACTTGAATTTGATCCCAAAGACTTGAGGATTTCACTAGCACAAGGTTAAGAGCAACAGCTAAATTATTCTTGCTTGTACTTGGTAAAGGCCAATTTTTATCACCTCTATGTACCCAACAAGTGGGTTTGCCCTAATCAATTTGGTGTTTTCCTAATGGTCCTATTATGCATAGTGTGGGTTTAATTAGGATTTGAGGGTGTTTAAGAAGAGTAAAAGTTGCTCACTAGTTCATATTTTAATATAAAAAGTGTGTTAAATATTGACTTGTTAATTCATGGTTTAATTTTTCTTGTGTATTGATTATCAAAGTGTTTTAATAGAGGGTATTAATTTCTATGGGAGAGTTGGGCTCTATCTTACCCCCTAGTTCTTATTTTTTGATCCAATAACTATGGTGGTGTCCAAAATGTCGATGTGGATTTAGCTCTAAAACCTTCATGTTCTATTATGTCACCCCTCAGCTTGTGAAGCTATTAGTAACATGCTTAGAAGATTCATAAAAATGGATAATGATCAATCTAAACAAAGGCTTTTTACTTATGTTCATATCTATGTGGAGTCAGATCTTATCAAAGGGCTTCCAAATATAATAGAGTTAATCATGACAATTTCCATTGGTTTCAAACCTTGGATTATGAAAACATTGCCTTTAGGTGTCGTGTCTGCCATCAAACTAGCCACCTCCATGGGGTATGTCCTCATACAATAAAACCAAAAAGGAATAAGAACCACACTAGTAATTCTAAAGGCTAACAACTGTATGAGCATCCTCATTCAAACAAAGTCAGAGAATCCAAAGATGATATAGGGAAGGATGAGGAAGCAAAAGCTATTGGAGAAATGACTGAAGCAAATTCCCTTTCCAAAGTGACATCTATGGCTAAGGATATAGGTGGTGGAATCAAGATATCACACAACTCTAAATCTTCTAAGTCTAATGAGGAGTAACCCCTAGCTATTTTTAAGTTTCAATTTGGGCCCCATTAATGCTATTATTGATACTCGACTACTTTAAATAGAGGTTCATAAAAAAAGGGGTTAAAATAGTCATACTATGGATATGGATTTTGGTAACACAATGTTTACCCAAGATTTTGAATATTTTTTCTTGTTTGTTACTACCTGGATAGTAAGGGTTGGTTACCTTCACTGATTGCCTTATGTATCCTAGGCTTGTACTAGTGTGGCATTGTGGCATGTTTTCTACCACCAACTTTATTTTCTGAATAGTCTTGCAATTTTGATAAATTTATATTATTAATATAAGCTCTATTTCATCAAAAAAAGGAGGGGGAAGCACTACTTGAGTGTTACTTTAGTGATTATTGTGATGTAGTTTGATGTTATGGCTATGATATTACGAAGTAGTGAGCCTCTAAAGGATTGCACAAACCAATATGTGAAAAATAACTGGAACTTTTATTTATGGTTGGTTAAACTCATGGTTCACTTGTTCACTCTGTGCTTCTTACCTATGTATGTTAGAGCATGGCTTGGAGGTCAACGTGCCCAAAGATCCTAAGAATGAGAATGGAGAAATGAGAGTGATATTTTATTGATAGCAAATTGTCTTTAAATGATTGCACAATGTATTAATTATTACATGACCATTCATACAAATTGCAGCCATGCAAAACACACTGAATAACCAAAAATTGTTTGATGAATGCATATTTGTTTCTCCAATACATCCCAACTAACATTCACAGAATAATGTATATTTAAACATATTACTAAAAAATTGCAACTAAGCTCTTGTAATTAACGTCTCATTATTTTTAACAACCACCTCATTCTCTGCTTGCTTACTTGTGACCAACACACACTGGAGACAAATGTGTCAATTGCTCTGATTAACTGAAGACCTCTCTTATTGACCAAAGACTAGACAATATTAATCAACCATCAAGTAGAGGTCATACTTGTTAGTCATGACCACAAAAGACAATAATCTCATCAATGTAATGAAGCAATACCTGGAAACCATATTCTCATCTAGGTATTACTACTGTAGAATTTCATACTAGCAAAATTTGGTTACATGATGTAAAATGATGCAAATACATACATGTTTTTATACAAAAAAATGTTTTCAACACAACAAACTCAAACTATAAAAGAACATCTATAAATATTAAATATCAACATGTTGCTAAGTCTTGCCTAGACAATCCCATTTTAAAAAACCTTTGTCAATCACAATTAGCCCAAGAAATAGTATGTGGTTGCTTTCAGATGAACACCTAAAATTTAATCATTGTACCTTATTTGCATATAACACCAACTATTCCTCTATACGATCTACTATAGATTGTTTTATAATTGCATCTCTCATACCCTGAACACATCTTGAAATAATTAATTAAAGAGGGTAAAATTTACCAACGTCATTTCTTTAGCATTCAAGCTCACCATCTTATGTGATACCATGTTATGAATTATCATGAAGAAGAGGAGGTAATCCAGAGAAAGTGTTGTAACTGTTAATTGTAGCTATCCATATAGTTAACAGCAATGTAAACCAACACTGTGGATTATTAGAATTTGTTTGTCCCATGTGATTATGCAAGTGTTTCTCTAAAAAACTCTTTTAACACCAATAAACTTAGTTACCTTGTATGATATAGAAATAGTTTCAATTCTGTGACACCAAAAACATAGCCCAAAGATTTGTTTTTTGTTTTTTTATATAACACATTCCTATGTTATTGTTATGGTCTTTTATTTATAATTATGCATTGTTGTAAGTGACTACTTCCCTTTTTTATCACAAAGATTGTAGGCCAACATGTTGGATTTTCTTAGCTCTTTGAAATATGTTAGGCCAACATGTTGGATCTTCTTAGCTCCTTGAAATATTGTAGGCTAACACGTTGGACCTTCTTATCTCCTTGAATGCAATGAAACATAAAGTTGGCATAGCTATTATTTATAAGTTTACAAAAATTGACTCTATCTCATAAATTTCTCAAAACTATAATACAAATCCTTTCTTAAGTCTGATGAGCATGCCACATCACCTAAGGAAGCATGGTACATTATTTCAGCATTGTTTGATGAGGTGAATTTACCTTTGATTGTTCCACTTCCTTATCCTCCCTCTCATAGTGAGGATTTTTCTCTTGATGATTTTATTGATGTTTCTCCACCATATTCTCCCATTTGTGTGGGTATTATTCTTGATGGTGATATGCATGAGGACTCTTTGGAATTTACTTCTCTTCCTATTAGTTATTGTCCTCCTATTGTTAGTGATGACACATTTTTTGATGATGAGACACTTGTACCAACTCTTCATATTGCTCATGATGTAGATTTGATTATTAGAAGTCACTTGGATGAGGTACATTCTCCTCCTCTACCTACTGATGTACATTTTGATAGAGTGGTTGTTGCTCCTATTTTTTATTATGGTATGACTCTTGATAGTACCCTACCAAGTCCTAAGAAAACCATTGATCATATGGCCTCTTTCTTAGCACTTCAGGAAGAAAATAGGTAACTTTTGATGTAGAATTATCTTCTATACTCCTTGATTCATGGAAAGGATGACCTAATATGTTATCTTCAAAATAAACTTATTGGTATACAACATCAGTCTAATACCCCATCATGTATTGAATTTGGTACACATCCACTTGATGCACTTTTATAGTACGATCTACCAGATTCTGAGTAGCCCATTGTTCATGTTGCTCCTATTATTGTATATGATACTTTTGTACTTATTTTTTTTAAACACTCTACACATCCCATTCCATTTCCACCTATACATATGTCTATTTATTTTTATCATCATACCACTAACTTTAGCTCCTGCATGCTTTGTTCCATGGGTCACACTACTAGACTTATAGGCATTAGGAAGTGTTTGCAGGGCATTGCTCACCCCTATTTAGCCTATTATGTGGATTGATTAGCATGGCCTTGGTTATGATGTAGGTGCTTCATATTGACAGTACCCTACCAAGTCCTAAGTAACCCATTGATCATATGGCCTCTTTCCTAGCACTTCAAGAAGAAAATAGTAAACTTTTGATGTAAAATGCTCTTTTGTGCTCTCTGATTCATGGAAAGGATGCCCTCATATGTTATCTACAAAAAAAATTGTTGGCATATAGCGTCAGTCTAATACCCCATCATGTACTGAATTTGATACGCATTCACTTGATGCATTTTTATAGTGTGATCTACCAGATTTTGAGTAGCCCATTATTCATGGTGTTCCTATTATTAGAGATTATACTTATGTGCCTATTGTTATTACACATTTTGTATATCTCATTCCATTTCCACCTGTACATATGCCTAATTATTTTGAGTAGCATACCATTGGCTTTGGCTCTTGCATTCTTCATTCCATGGGTCACACTACCAGACTTATAGGCATTGGGAAACATTTATAGGGCATTGCTCACCCTATTTAGCTTGTTATATGTATTTTTTAGCATGGCCTTGGTTATGATGTATGTGATTCATCTTCATTGGGATCTATTGATAGAGCTCCATATTTTGTTTGTTCCACTCTTCATGAGGACTATGAGTTATATATGGGATCTTCTACACCTTAACTCAGGCTTGAGAAACCTGAGACTACAATGGTCAGACATGATCTACATGATACTTATTTTAATGTTATCTCACATAATTCCATTGTTTATTTTGCACTCACATAATAATTATTTTCTGAACTGGCTTATGCATAATGTTTGAGATGGTTTTGCTATGGCAATCGTATGCAAGAGCGATCTTGTAGTTGCATGAGTTCAATATGAACTCTGACAAAATCTTTGATATAATAATCAGATCTTAATTATCAACTCTATTATTCAATCTAAAATTAATTCAATAGAGAACAAGGCCACAACATTTCAACATATCATAGGAGGTTTTGTTAAGCTCTTGGGTTCAAGACTAATAATGCTTAAATAGTGTTTTTTGGTTATCAAGATCTTAGACTAGAGGAAAAAGTCACATAGAATAAGATTAATGATGCTTATATCTTACAAAGAATGAATCTAAGTGCAATGTCATATTCAAGGTCTCATTACCCATACAAATAACAAACCAATGACCTCCTCCTTGCAAGTTTAATAATGATGGCACAAATAATGTATTGTGGTTCAAGTAACTCATGTGCAGAGTCAAAATCACCCTGTTAATCTCTTAACTAGGTCTAAAAGACAAGTTTTAATTTGTAGGAACAATCAATTCAGGTAACACTAAATATTATATAATTTTCTTATAATTGTTCTATATATTATTATAGTGCCTTAGCTAATATTGTTTGTTTTAAGAGTATTATTATGTCTCTGACTATAATTATGGTACAGTTTTGTGAAAGGAAAAAATCATTATATAATCAAGTTGGTTGAATAGAAGATAGCTTTGTGATATTATGCATAAGATTTCAATACTATAATAATATTTTATGAGACCACCTTAAGATCTGAGCTAGAAAAGCTATCCATTAAGAACTTTCAACTACCATAAGATACAACAAGATGTATGTGCATTCTATAGTAATTAAGATGTTTGAATTGAGTTTTAATACCAAGATACATAATTGAAACTTCCAAGCACATGTAAAGTTATGTACACAAGTTACTAAGTTAGGATAATAATTGGGGTTTCAACAATAAGTATATATCAACAAGTGAATTGTCATTTCAATTAATGGTTTGCCTATGAGAGCGATTAGATAATAAATCACTTTCATAAGCTCTAAGTTGATTTCTAGGGATAGGAACCTATACAATCTATGGTCAAAACAACGAAAACATGATATTAGATGGCCAATATGTTGAACATGAAATTATCAAAGGGAAGGATAAGCTCGATCCATATGTCCTCAACCTACATATGACATGAAGTCAACATAGAATCTAGAAATGCCTTATCCCTCTAAGTTAACACTTGATATGAAATTACCAAAACTAAAATATAATTAGTGTATAACAAGAAGATAATCATTTTTGTCATGATTAAAAATGTATATTAAACTCAAGAGACACTTATGCTAGTTAGTCCTCACTTCTAATTAAATGAGACACATTCAACAATAACAATACCACCATAATGTGAGCATAAAATAATATTCATGGAACGAAAATAAGACAATTTCAATAATAACAGTGTCATCAAATTGTGAGTATAGGATAATACTCATTGAACGAATCAAAATACCAATTACCAATATATATCTTATATATTTCAAAATAAACTAGATTTAATATTTATCAACTAGATCCAACTATCTATATATATATTTAACCATGGATCAATGCATCTTCTATAAAGAATAACTTTGTGTGTTTATAAAGGAACAATTCATGTCAAATACTCAAATATGTATGTTTTATGGGACTATATAAGGTCTCCTCAATTCATGGCTTAGAACTTATAAATAATTTAAAATAAAAATGCATCATTATATCTTAAAAAATATCACAAAGTTAATCTTAGTTAGGTTCACTTAAAAATCACTCCTTACAATGGGCAAATCACTACCTCCAAATAAACATCCCAAATATTATCTTCTTTATCATGGCAAGAAGTTAAAACTACAACACAACACCACTTTGCTTTATCCAGTAATCAACTTGAAAATACTTAAACATTTTCATTATAATGTTTATAGCAGACATGTGGGTACTATTTTCTAGGTTTCTTCCAAATGATTCTCTAGGTTTAGCTAAAATTTTGTCAAATTTTGCTCAGCTTGGATATTAACAAACCAAAACAAAATATCTCAAAACCCTATATTGGTAAATAGGGGATAACCGTTTAACATACAAGTTCTATTATAAATATATACTTTAATGGCCACTACCCAGAGAAAATTAAAATAATTGTCTATCATAACCAAATCTTGCATTATTAAAAATTAAGTCTCTATTCACTAAAAAAAAAATTACAATAAAATATATATAGAATTTTATTAGATACAGCAAAAGAAAAGTCATAATGTACAAAATTGATGATATCATTCATGTACATGGAAACAACTTCCCCCTCTTCAATTTTGTTGCCCATGGTGCTCAACACAATACAAAATTTAGTGGCATAAGTTAGGGGAATTGAGCAATTATAGGCAATATATACAAGGTAGCTTCAAGAATCATTTCAAACCATGGAGAAAATTATAACACAAATAACACTTCAAATTATTATCATGCTTGTAGCAAACATGTCTATAGTTTTCACCTTTTCTTCCTAACCATGTTTTAGGTTATAGTAGACATGTCTATAGTTTTCACCTTTTCAAAAACCAATGAACTCAAAAAATATCTCACAAACCCATATTACAAATCATAAGATACAACCCATTTAATATTTCAATGAAAATATATCTTTATTTGTTAATATCCAATCATAAGATGCAACCCATTTAACAGTCAAATTTCAATGAAAATATATATTTATTTGTTAATACCCATGGCCAAATTAAACCACAGGTATATGTTATACACAACAACATATTCGTTAAGGGAAATAAAATATTTAAGCCAATTTAAAACAACATATGTCACATGAAACGAATGAATTGGAAGAGAACACGATATAGGAGTATCCCTACATGAATATGATCAAAAAGTATGCAATTTTCTTGAAACTACCTACACATTGAAGAGCTCCTTGAGAACTTTCCAACACAATTTGAATGGGGTCAAACAGACATCGTATGTGAAAATTATGATCTATTGAAGGTGGAAACAAATAAGGAAAAACATAACATAGAGTTGACATTATCAGTTGATTGGACATGTACAAGTGACCCAATTAAGGCTTGGCACGTGTACCTATGGCATCTTGACATGGAGAGCATGACTCTCAAGCAAAGATTAATATTAAGACCAATTCATATAATGTTGAAACTTTATTTAAAACATTATTATTAAAAATCCCCATTAATGTGGGATTAAATCCCACCCAAAATATGTGGAAGCATTATCCAAGCCTAAAAAATAAGGGCATGGAAGGGGGATATGAATCCCATTGTATTGGATAATAAGATAAGGCTTCAACCCATAAAATAAAGGCCTTGAAAACAATATAAAAGGCACATTATTGTATCTGAAAAAGTATACAGGGACAAAGAGAAAGATAGAGAGAGAAACTTGTTTTTTAGCCCATTGAAGAAGACCAAGTAAGAAACAAGTAACCATATTTTTATGTAGGAAAGAGCAACTTCCATGTGGGAGATTATTTCAAAAACTTCTTAGAGGTAGATCAGAGGTTATCTTTATAAACCAAAGTCATATTTTAGTGTAAACATTATACAAGTGTAATTTGCACCATTTAATGGATCAATTCGAATGCTTTTCAAACCCAGAGACATAGCCCCCAAAAAGGTGACCTTTGCTATCAATTTAGTTTGCATTTTTTATAATTCTATTCATTTATTTGTTTTTTTAATCATTATTGAACCTGATTTTTAATCAAATAAGTTAATTTCATGTAAAAATATGGAAATTGAGAAAATTGTTATGAGTATCTGAAATTGGTAAATAGTGAGCATTTTACATTAACTAATAATCTAGATCAAGTTTGGTATCAGAGCAGTTGATCGGGGATATTTTACCGTGGTTTTTAGATTTTTAAGTTTTTGTTTTGCATGTTAGCAAGTCTAAGAACAAGTGTGGTGAATAGTTGTTTGAAGAACATAACCCAAAAATTGGTGTAAAACATGCAAATCAAGCCATGGATTCTCCTAAGGGAGAACCAAACTCAGAAGCGACCTTCTGTCAATATTTTATAGATATGAAGAACATGGTAGAAGAATTTTACCATGGAAGGAAGAAGAGGATTAAAGGTGAAAATAAAGGTAGATAAGAGGAAGAACCCTCAAACAATGGTAAGGGTAAAGAAGAAGAATCTCCTAAATCTCTTGTATCTCTTCCCAAACCTTCTAGCTCTTCCTTTGATTAATAAAAAAAAGTTTTTTATTTTGTTTCTTCCAAGATAAAATTTGATGTTAAGTTTGATTTTCCAATTTATAATGGAGAGCTTAATGCAGATAAATTGGATCATCGGATCAAGTAAATGGAAGTATATTGCAGGGTTCAAAAGATTGATGATGGAGAAGCAAAAATTTAGCTAGCTACTCTTTAGTTGAGTGGTACAACACTCATTTGGTGGGAGAGTAAGACATAATAAGCTCTCGTAAAACATGGTAAAGTGATTTTTTCTTGGAGTGATTTTGTTTCTGCAATAAAAATAATAATTTTATCCATTAGGCTACATTCAACAAGATACTATGTATTGACAAAATTTAAGACAATCAAAGGGTCAGAGTGTACAAGATTACATTCAAGAGTTTAGGAAAAGGGTTTTGATTTTGGGCATTCCCCTTTACACTCAAGAGACTCTTTTAAAATATATATTGGTGGGTTAATTATTTGAGGCATATGATACTCATGTTTAACCCCACTAATCTAGATGAAGGTTGTGTCTAGACTACCCATATTGAATCAAGGGGTAAAGAGACCAAGGACAAAGAACATTTCACAAAGAAGCGCAATAAACTACTTGAAAACAAAGGCAAAGGAAAAGGTAAGATGAAACACGCCTCCATGGTTAAGAAAGAGGATGGGAAGCCTTGTTGTTCTCATTGTAAGAAAGAAGGCCATGAAGATTCTAAGTGTTGAGAGCTCCACCCAGAACGTAGGCCAAAATGGTTCAAAAACAAGAAAATTAAGAAGACTACTATAGTAGTACAACAAAATCTTGATTTTGATTCTGGTGATGAGACCAATGTCACTGCTATAGGCATGCAAGGCTCATCTTCTTCCTCTTCCAATACTAAATCTCATACTTCCCATTTTTCTATACATTTTAAATTTATGCATGATAAAAAGAAAAGAAATGAGTTGTTCCACATTAGAGTGATTTCTAAGCATACTAAGATAGATACTCTTTGATAGTGAATCTCAAGTTAATCTCATTTCTGAAGAAGTTGTGAACAAATTAGGGATTATTACTAAACCACATCCTAAGTCAAACTCTTTGGGATGGGTGTGTGATGATGTTAAATTACAAGTCACAAAAACATGTAAACTTAGATTTGCAATTACCTCCAAATTCAATGATGAGGTAATGTTAAATGTGGTTCCACTTGATATTTGTGGTATTGTACTTGGTAGTCCTTATTTGTGTGGTAGAAAAGAAATCTTTGATAGGGAAGAGAATAAATATTTTCTTGTAAAATATGGGATTGAATACATTGTAAGAGCCCATCGGATAAAGACAAATTTGTCATTTGTATCTGCAAGACGGGTGAACAGGCTTGTCAATGCAAGCAAAATATTTGTACTCATGATTGTAAAAGCCATTGATGTTGATAAATCCAAGGCTCTATAAGGATGTGATCTTAAATATAAGAATGAAATAGTTAATATTATGTCTAAATATGATGATGCTTTTCAGGATCTGCAAGTTTTACCTCATAAAAAATATATGCAACATGAGACACAATTGTAACAAGATTAACCTCTTCCTAATATTAGCATGTAGAAGTTACTTGTGGTGGAGAATGAAGAAATAAAAAAACAAGTTCAAGGGTTGCTTTAGAGGGGTCATTTGGCCAAACACTTCTCCATGTGGTTCTTCAATTGCTTTAGTGCCAAATAAATATGGCGCTTGGCAGATGTGCGTGAATTTTCAAGCACTAAACAAAATCACAGTTCAAAACTGCTACCCTCTTCCTCACATTGATGATTTATTAGATTAATTGAAAATTTCTATTTATTTCATTAAGTTAGACTTAAGAAGTGGTTATCACCAAGTTAGAATTAATGAAGGTGATATTTGGAAAACTACTTTTAAAACTAAGCAAGGTCTTTTTGAGTGGCTTGTTATGTTTTTTGAGCTTTGTAATGCACCTACCACATTCATGCGGGCTATGAATGGTGTATTTAGGACATTCATAGATGATTATGTAATAGTCTACTTAGATGATATTTTGATCTTTAGTCAAATTTGGGAAGATCATGTAAAGCATATTATGAAAGTCTTAGAAACTTTACAAAGGGAGAAATTGTATCTAAAGATGTCTAAATGTGAATTTGGTAAAACATCTTTAGTAGACTTACACTATGTAGTAAGGGTGGTAAACTAAAAATTTATCCCTCTAAAGTTGAAGCCATAATGAAATAGCCTAAGCCTAACAATGTAACCGAAGTTAGAAGCTTCCTACGAAAAATCCAATATAGGAGAAAGTTTATTGCTAACTTTTCATTTATTACATCTCCTTTGCATGCTTTGACAAGTACTAAACAGGTCCTTCAGTGGTAAAGTGAGCATCAAAAAACCCTTAACATGCTGAAAGAAAAGATAAGCATAACCCTAGTGTTAGCACTTCCAGATTTGCAATAGTCATTTGAGATTGAAACTGATGCAAGTACGCCATGGGTGCAGTTTTGATGTAGAATAAAAAACATGTTTCTTACCATTTTGAAGCCTTCACAAGTGTAATAAGGAGATATCCTACCTATGATAAGGATTTGTATGCTTTGGTTCAAAGTGTGAAAAAATTGAAGCATTATCTTATGGGATAAAATATAATTATCCATACAAATCATCAACCTATGCAATAACTACAATCACTGTCAAAGCTACAATAGTCAAAGCACTTTCATTAGATGGAGTTTTTGCAATAGTTCCATCTTGTGATCAGGAATTAAAAAGGTATACAAAACAAGGTAGTGGATATACTTTCAAGACCTTTTATTGCATCTATTATTTTACAACATAGTTCTTTGATGCATGAAAGTTTTATGGAACAATATGCGAGAGATGTTGATTTTAAGGATGTCTATAAAGCTCTAACCCATGGTAAGCAGGTAGAAGAATTGGACTATCACATGCATGATGGATAATTGTATCATCCTGGTAAGTTATGCATTCCACAAGATGAAAAAGTCCATATGATTATAGAAGCACAAATTCTCTTGTTTCAGGTCATTTTGGCATTGGAAAAATAGTTGCAACAGTTGCAAAGATTTTGTTATTAGCATTGGATGCATGAAAATGGATCCAAATATGTAAAAGGTTGTATTCTTTGTATCACTAGCAAGTTTAGTAATAGGAAGTTGGGCTTGTATACCCCACTTGTCGTACCAACCCATCCATGGGAGAGTGTTTCTATGGACTTTGTGGGTGGCTTGCCTATGTCTAGAAAGAATCGTGACTATTTGTATGTGGTTGTGGACAGATTTATCAAAATGTGTGTTGGTACCCTATAAAAAAAACTATCACAGGTGAGCAGACTACACACTTGTTCTTCAACAATGTTTGGGTTCATTTTAGTTTACCCCCATATATTATTTATGATCGAGATTCTTGGTTCATTGGGAACTTTTGGTTAGCTTTGTGGGTCTTGATGGACACGAAACTCAATAAGAGCACTACATTTCATCCACAAACCGATGGTTAAATAAAAATGGTTAACCATATAGTGGTTCATTTGCTCTAAAGATATTGTAGTAAGCATCCCAATCTTTGGGATGAACACTTGAGTTATATGCAACATGCTTATAATCGTGCCATACATTCTTCTACAAGTAAATCTCCTTTTGAGAGTTGTTTTGGTTATTTGTCTAAGTCTCCCTTAGACTTCACTTTTAGACAATAAATAATGATGAATGGAAGTAAGGATGAAGACAAAGCCAAGAGGTTCATCCAGAAGATCCAAATTGTTTATCAAGTTGTCCAAGAGCAGTTGGAAAAGAGTCAAGCCAAGTACAAGGCTAGGCATGACAAATATCAAATTGATCATCACTTCCAAGTTGGTGATCTAGTTTGGCTTCACATAAGTAAAGAATGCCTCAAAGGTGAAGTTAAAAAGCTTAAACCAATCAAGTATGGCCATTTAAAATTTTGAAGAATATTGGTAATTGTGTTTTCTAATTGGAATTACCATCTTACATGCAAAGATATATTCAGTTATAAATGTGGAAAACTTGAAATTGTATGAGCCACCTATGATCATGGATCAAGGTGAGAGTGTTCAAGTTCCCTCTATAAATGATTTTGCTCCTAAATATCTTGATGAGTTGCAGGAAGACATGATTCTTGATAGGAAGACAATGACATCATGAAGAAGAGATGTCAAATACCTATGAGTTGACTTAAAAGGAACAAATCCAAGCAAGGCAAGGTGGTTGGAAATCAGAAAAAATGAGGGAGTTGTACCCTCACTTACTTTCAGAGTAAAAACTAGACTTTTGGTGGTCTAAAAACTCTTTTAATGGGGAGGAGTGATCCAGGAGGATCCCCACACCAATCCAATCAGATGGTCTGCAATTTTATTGAAACCCCCTACACATCGAAGAGCTCCTCGGGAGCTTTCCAACACAATTTGAATGGGGTTAAGCAGACATTGTATGCGGTTGACGGTGGCAACAAACAGGGAAAAACATAACACAATGCTGACATCATCCACTGATTGGATGTATACAAATGGCTCAATCAAGCTTGACATGTGTATCAATGGCATCTTAACATGGGGAGCATGAGTTTCAAGCAAAGATTGGTCTTAAGACCAATTCATATGGGGTTGAAACTTTATTTAAAACATTATTATTAAAAATCCCTATTAATGAGGGATTAAATCCCACCCAAAATGCATGGAAGCATTATCCAAACCTAAAAAACAAGGCAATTGAAGGGGGATATGAATCCCAACTTATTGGGTAAGAAGAAAAAACTTCAACCTGTAAAAAAGGGCCTTAGAAACATTATAAAAGGTTCATTATTGTATTTGAAAAAGCGCAAAGAGATAGGGGAAAACTTATTTTTAAGTCTTTTGAAGGAGAGTAAGTGAGAAACAAGTAATCGTCTTTTTATGCAGGAAAGAACAATTTTCTTATAGGATACAGTTGTAGAAACTTCCTATAGACAGAGCAAAGATAATCTTTGCAGACCAAAATCACATTTTGATGTAAACATTATACGAAATATATATTTTGCAACATTTAATAAATCGGTTCAAGTGTTTTTCGGACCCAGAGATAGCGCCCAAAAGGGTGAACTTTGTTATTAATTTGGATTGTATTTTCTCTCTTTCTATTCATTTACTTGTTTTCAATCATTATTGGCCTTAATTTTTATTCAAATAAACTACATTCACATAAAAAGATAGAAATTAAGAAAATTGTCATGAGTATCCAAATTTGGTAAATAGTGAGCGTTTTGTATTAATTAACAATTCTGATTAGAGCAAGATGAAGATTCCCTGGACAAAAGGAGAATGGAGAATCTTTGGATGGTGTCCCTATGCTACTGCTCCTAAAAGTTTTTTGCCCCTCTTGATTAACAAAGCTTCCAAATTTGCACAAGGTGGGTCAAGGAATGGCACAGTTTTAAGCTATCTTCCTATAGTCACTAATGGGCAGAAATCAACATGGTGGATAGTTATGCCATAAAAGAAATAGGTCACTGCAATACATCAAGGAAATGTAAGGGACAACCAAAGAACGTTCACAATTATTGATGCCCATTACCCTGGGCAAAGGAAAGATTTTGGCACCCTTATTCTTGGGCCCACTTTAATAATCTATGTTTTAATTAATGACATTTTCCCGCTCAACCTTGTCCTCCTTTTAAAAAACAAAGGATAACATATGCTTGAAGAAGTAACCACCTTGAAGACGTCTCAAAGGAAGATTCAATAAAATACATAATGTTTGTATAATCCTTTGGTAGCTTACATAATGCATGATTGGTTGAATTGAATTAACACCTCATTAAAAATATATATATATACTTTAGATACGTAAAAATGGCCCATTTGTAATTATGTAGTGTTATTTTACTTTATAAATAATTGACCCATTTCTCTGTGGGTGGATATTTTGGATCTCTCATTTTCATACATCGATGTGCAACTTTCAAACGTTCTTAAGCCTTAATGGGTTTACACTTTGTGAACGCGTAATCGCACTTGGTCTTAGCCATTGGAGGTGGCCATGCGTGCCGATAGGGCTCAAATTGAACAATAAAGTAATTAGATTATCATGTTCAATAAGCTCATTCTAGCATTCTATCGATGAACACTTTCCAGTGTTACTATTGTTACACACTTTCTGATGTCGATTATCAATTCATTGTATACTTGAGGGTTGCTTATACTTGAGGGTTGCTAAGTCTAAAGGATCTTCTAGCAAACACACCAAAATCTAGTTAACAGGGAAGATCATCCATTCAAATACTCGTTATGAAGAAACTACAATGGAAAAGCCAAAATGTGTGACCGACACAGGGGATTAAAGTTTCCTTGAATTTGCACTGCATGCACAAAAGCCAATGACAAGCAACGAGTAAGCCATTATTCCTTAGGAAGACCATTGTAGAACATATGGTGCATTACAGATTCAAAACCAGTAGTTTAGATACTAGTTAATATAACAAATTTTGCACCAAACACCAGGTTCGCTTATTTTGCTCAAGTATTCTTACAAACCGACTTGAGAACCTACATCTATTTAAAAAATTAAAACAAATCATTACACACGTGCTTCCTCACTCACCCAAATCTTACCCTCAAATGATGATTTCACCTTAGAGATAATCATCATCTCCAACTGAGAGAGTCCCTTGCTCTATGTAATTTGGTACTATACAACATAAGCCATATTGATATGCCTAAGTCATTGCCACATTAAGTGGCTTAATTTAAAAAACACAATGGAATGGCAGCAACAAATTATTCTTCAACTGGAGGATCAACCCATCGTCCATAATCCTTTATTAATTGAATTAAGGCATCGGATGCTTGCTCCATCGCTATACCTCTCTTAATGACATCCTAAAATCACAATCAGTAGCAGTAATGATAGCTTTATGTCAGACTCCTCAGGAACAAGAAAATGACCTTATAATTATTTTTAACAGCTACTAAGCTAAATCAAGATCTATAAATTAATAATCCCAATCATGGACAACAAAAGAGAAGTCAAGAATGAAATCCAAAGAACAGCCACAGAATGGTTTGTCACACAAACTTGAAACAACCCCTCAATGATAGAACATTTAGAAGTCACCCATCAACATAGTTTATAGACACAGCAAACACTAAACAAAGAATGGAATCGACAAAAAGGATACCTTTCCAACATAGAGATCAATCTTTCCCGGTGCACCACCAACATATCCAAAGTCGGCATCTGCCATCTCTCCAGGACCATTCACAATGCAGCCCATGATAGCAATCTGTAACCCATCAAAAATCATATTGTTAATTGAAATTATGGTAATCCCAAATTTGAAAGAAGTATGCTCTTAATTGATGTTGTGCACCAGTTTAAGGCTAGCGAATACCATACCGAGACACCAGGCAGATGTGATGTCTTCTCTCGTATCTCTGCACTTATTTCTTGGAGATCAAAGAGTGTGCGTCCACAAGAGGGGCATGATACATATTCCTGTAAACAAAGAACACGGTTGAACTTCTTTGCAGATTTGTGTAGCTTGAAAGAGATGTTACATTAAAAAATTGATCTATTATGACATGAATAAAAACTACTAAACCATGTTAGATGCCCTACCGTTTTAGTATTCCTCATCCTGCAACCTTGCAGCAATCCAAATGATGTATTACGAAGAAAGTCAAAGTCTTGGTCTGAAGCTTCCAACAATAAGCCGTCCCCAAGCCCATCAACAAGCAGAGCACCAGCCTGACTGCCTGCACCGATGACTAGATCATCCCTTCAAGATCAAATTAACATCTACGAGGTCAGTACTGACCTTAAAAAGAAGTTTCATCAGAAGAATCAATTCAAACAAAAGGAAAAGCCTAAAATTGTTTCAAAATTATTGCAATAAATCCTGTATGCACATACTTGTGAGTTCGTTCAGGAAATTGCAGATGATGAATAACGGGGAAGTTCAGGGCATTTTCTTGCAGGTACTCGAATAATCTACAAATTCAAATCAAGAGCTTGGAGTCAAATTGGTTAGAAGGTATCTAACATATGGATTGCAGTGATGAAACTAAACTTCTTATTCATGAATCCAAATCTCAAAGTTCCTAAATTTGTGAACCAAGTCCAAGCGCAAACATGGAAAGAATTGGCACCTTCGAGATGCATGGACACGGTTTACCCTCTCTTCTTCATTAGGAAGATTTACAAGAAGCATTATAGGATCCACACTCTTGATAAGATCCAAGTCCTCGTATGCTTCATCTCCTCGAAGAGTTACAGCCAAACGTGTACCTGTATCATGAAAAGGACTCTCAATGTATGCAAATTGTTTAAAACCATTGTGACAAATCAGACTCGTTACTCTTCCTCATAACAAATAGTAGTACAATCATACCTTCTGGGAGAAGCTTGTAGGCGCCAGTTGAGATTTCCTTCAAGTTTACAAGGACTATGGCATGTTCCAAAGCTTTGGTAAGTTGTTCTGACAAAGGTGTCAAAACCCCCATACTTATATCTATCAGTCTTTTAATAGTTAGCCTCTGCACACAAGCAAAGATTAAACATAAGTCAGAAGTCCATAAATAGTTTTCTCCATGCTATCCACCATTTCCACATTTACATGAAGACCAATTGGATCTGACAAAGCACAAGAAAATGACAGCAAAATGTTTACTTAAATAAAAGCAATATTCAAGTGAAAAGCATCCATAATAAATCCGGAGGAACTACTCAAATGAGCACTTATGCACGGGGTTAAATAGGAATGAAAAGTTGAAAGGACAAACCGCTTCGCTGTCATCCACAGGGGGAAGCTCCCTCAACAGTATTGAGTCCACTGTTGCCAGATCCTAGAAGACATAAAGTTGGATATCAGCATTTGAATGATAATAATAAAAGTAAAGACAATGTAGAACAGCATGCAGAGCATACTAAGCAGAATTGTGGAATTTTAAGATGACTATTTGGGCCATTACCTTAAAGGGCATGCCAACAATGAGCTTTGTTGCAAGTGACTTGTACAAGAGCTCAGGAGTCTAGCATAAAAAGCAAACAGACACAAAATCTTTTTTATCATATACAAAAGCCACTGTCGTAACAAACTGTCAAAAACTGAAAACTCCAGATTCAATACACTAAGAAATTTGAAGTTTAGAATGCACAAACAATAAATATCTTACACCTCACAACTATATGGGGACAAAGAGCCATTACAGCAACTATAACCAAAGGAAAATGCTAAATACATATATAGAAATTTACCTTCAACTGATCAAGAGTCACAGACATTAGAACTGAACCATCACGATGCAGAACACCTCTGTAATCCACCTCTTCACCCTGTGCATGAAAGAAACTCGATTAATTGTAACCATGTGAATCAAGTTGTGGAAAACGATATGGAAGTAGAACCTAAACAAATATAGAAACATGGTTAATATCAAGATCAGTTTACTTTTAGGAGTTAAATCTCAAAGAACCAGTGCCATGGATTCAAATAAGTAGAAAATAATACTAAGAGAATTTAAAAAATCAACTCAAAAGTAGAAACAGCACAAGATTGTTCTACTTGAGCCATTGGCTGAGAAAAAATACAAAAAGACAAAATTTAACTGAACTTCTACCATCGAAAAAAAAGTTCCCAGATATTTTGAAGCTGAGAATATGTGAATATATCATACAAGGGTAAGTATAATGAGTTCTGCCAAAAGCAAACCCGCATGAATAATATGCAACATACCTCTTTCTGTATGGGAAGTTGGCTGGTCCTCCGTTGGAAATCAAAGTAGTGACGATGATTCTCCTCAAAAGGGGCCTGCCAAAAGCATGGTCTAAAATATCAATATCAAAGTCACAAAAAATCACATTCTGAACCACAAAAGCTCCATATATGTAAGAAGAAACTAGTGCAACCTTACCACTCCTTTCTGGAGGTTGGCAGTTTGCATCCCAAGATTTGCAAGTCTTCTACATGGATCTATCTCCTCTTCTGGAGGTTCTGTAAGGGAAACTCGAATTGTATCACCCAAACCATCCTGTATAAAAATTTGAAAACAGACCGCTTATATAAATGATGAGACACAGGAAAAAATGTGATATCATGGCACAGAACTAGGGAAGAGAATCATTAGAAGAAACCTGCAAAAGTGATCCAATGCCAATTGCAGATTTCATACGCCCATCTTCACCTTCACCAGCTTCGGTAACTCCCAAATGCAATGGATAATCCCATCCTAGGACATTCATCTCCGCAACAAGCAAACGGTATGCCTGAACCATGATGACAGGGTTGCTTGCTTTCATTGAGATAACAAAATTATGGAAATCCAATTTCCGACAAATGCGTGCAAATTCAAACGTTGATTCCACCTGTTTTAAGAGAAGAAATGTTAATATAGTGAACAATATATAATTAAACTTGCTTCTTATTGTACAACAATTTGCTAGCAAACTAAAATAAAATTTAGTAAAACATGATATTCACTTGTCCAACTCAATGGAAATATAAGAATTGTCAAATGAACTTACCATCCCCCTAGGGGAATCGCCATAGTAACTCATGATCCGATCAGAAAGACTTCCATGGTTTGTGCCAATGCGCATTGCCCTTCCATATTTCTTGCATTTCTCTACTAATGGAACAAAAACCTACAGAAAATTGCAACACTTGTAACATATTCAAGCATTTTAAACAATATCAAGAATATCTATCAAAATGCACTTGTTATTCACTGTCATTAGCAAACATACACACAAGCAAATAGAATATAGAAAAACTAGTTAACTATATTACCTTTTCAATGTGTTCAAGCTCCTTCTGATAGTCTTCTTCAGTGTATTCTAGCTTCTCAAATTGGGCACGTCTGTCAGCTGCAAGTAAAGATGGAAAAGGTCATAAGCCATCCCAGAAGAGGCAACTGTCTTGTCATTCTGACATTTTTTATACCAACTAATAATGTTAATCAAGAAATTAAATGTCCATTTCATGAGTGGTCCGCATGGGCAAATTCATAAAATTTTGGAATCATCAGTGACGAGGTGTTATTCTTTCATGTCATATCAAGTAAAAGAGACTTTTACTTCCAAAGGTTGATCTTCCACTGTGTCGCTGCTTTGGATAGGATACAGGAAAAATAACTCCACATTGTAATTTCTTGAAAAATAGTCTGCAACTCTCTTACAATAAACTCCTAATCATCCTCAACTCCCGTTATATTTCAATCTCCAAAGCCTCAGACAACTGGATGCAGTGCATTTGTGGATGTGAAGGTCCATGGGTATGAATATTCTATAAACACAGCGCTTGGATGCCAAATTGATAACAAATTGTGAAAGCAATTACATTTATCCAAAAATTCTCCCACAGTGGTTTGCTTTATGTAGCTTTTCATGCACCAAAAGCTTTTCACACATGAAATTTGGATATTGATCATTTCCAGGTGTAAGCTTTGTACAGAAAAGTTTGAGACTTTTAAATCACTTATTTGTCTCGTCAGTTTCCTATGAAGAATTGGCTCGCGGCAGCCTTAGATGATGTATTTGGCCTCTAATGTATTTGGAACAGAAAAGAACATTTTGACATTTTTTTGCTGGGTAAGAACAAAGTCTACCCCTTTGGGTTCAGAGGAAAAACAAAAAGTAAACTTGTCTCAGGCTCCCTAACGAAATCTGTTGTGAGATCAATTTCGACAAGCAGACCTAGGGAATATTTGAAGATAAGAACCAAAAGGTGGAGAAGATCCAGTTGCAATCTAATAAATGATAAAGTGGAAGTCCGTTCAGAAGGGGAAGGGAGAGAGTGGACAAGTCAGAACTAACAAAAAACAGGATTTCTTCAGCCTTTAACTTCTTTGTATACCACAGGGAGAATTAGATGGTTTGTTCCAAACATCCACTGACAGATTCTGTTGGAAATGATATCTAGATGGATTTCTAGAGACAGTTTTGACGGCTTCAAAGATAAACTCTGGCTTAGCTGGTACAGGTGGTCATATATGTAATATCTTTTAGTGTCTCTATTTCATATAATGAAGACCTAGGATGTGTTTCCAACAAAAAGACATAATTCAGGGTTGTTCAGAGAGTTTTAACGATCACTGTACGAAGAGGGATCTGAAAGCTGATTATCTAGGGAGATTCCAGACTAGCCATTGAAGCATTGTTGGAAACTTAATACAGCACTCATGAGCTTAATGATCTTCTTGAGAGAAATTCATTACTGCAGGCCATTTTGGAAATCCAGATTCACAGTATTTTCAGGGGCAAAAACATGGGCATATCCAAATACCAAAGAAACGGTGCACATACATCTGAGTCAGTCGGATTATCAAGTAAAATTCATGACTGCAATATGCTATGTTATGAAATTTTGTATATCCATTGTATGCTTATGCCCTTGGCAAGGAGTATGTGGTGACCTAAATATTGTTTTGATCTAGGTATCTTTGTAATTACAAAGACCAGGTTAAGTCGCAGTAATGATTATAAGGTTGTTATGACACCATTATAGGAAATATATAGATCTGTTTGCTAATAATAAATAATAAAAAACTACTTTGCTTTGGAAAACAAACAAAAGAAGCAAATATCTTTTTCGAATCTTATTTTACCGAAGTTTCCAGGATTGACCCGAATCTTGTCAAAGCATTCTGCAACTCGCATTGCAACTGAAGGAGCAAAATGGATGTCTGCAACAAGGGGAATATTATATCTGCATGCCAAAGCATCTATAAGAACAAGGAGAAAAACACACAAGAAAGACCCAATTCAACCCAAGGAATGAAAAGATGAAAAATTAAAATAAACTCAAGGGTTTGAACAATATGTTTGAAGGCCTACCCCTTCTGAACAAGGGTGTTTTTTATGTCATAGCAAGAATCTGCTTCTCTCTTTCCCTGGACAGTAATTCGAACGAGATCTGCTCCTTTATCAGCTATTCTCATAACCTACAATGCAATGACATTCATATTTTGGGTCACATTTGATGGAGATTAATTCTTTGAATGAGTTATGCGTAAGCACTACTTGTTTGTGTTTAGAAATGCTATGTCCAGAAAAGAGGAACTCCTTTGAATATAATCTTACTGCTTAATGCATACCATTATTAACTTATTTCCATTATTTATACGGATATCAATTGGACATCATTGAAATGGAAAAATAGTAAGACAAACATTGAGTTCCATTTTTTAAGTTTAAATACTAACAAATTCAGACCTCCAGAAGAATTTCATTTAACCAAAATTTCCTATTCATATTGAAATGAAATGCTATAAAGCACATCTGCATATATAAAAATGCTCCAAAACCACTCTAAAATCTAAAGGCTTAAAAACATTTCAAGTTTACTGACAAGCATGTACCTGTTCAACAGTTCCAGCAACATCCTTTGTATCAGTAGTAGTCATAGTTTGAACCCTAATAGGATGTTCACTGCCAAGTGGAACATTCCCAACCATCACTGTCCTTGTTTTCCTGCGTACTGTCTTGTAAATGGATTCACAGTACTTCTGCCTAGGAACTAGACACCCAAATACGAGTATGAGAATCACAAGTGGAAACAATGATTCTAGAAAAACAAGTACAATAACATCCACTCGGAAAATATAAGAGCAAATTTTGCCACGTATCAATTACTTTGCCACTCAGAATGCAATAGCTCTGTTCAAAGTAAATGCAATTACAACTAACAACGGGCAGATTAATCAGATGATTTTATATATTTGTGCTTTTCCCCCTTTTGAAGCCTTTGCTGAAGGAAAAATGAAAATTCAAAATAATTACAAGAACAATGAATTGGGCAGAAACCCAAATCACATTTTTAGAATAAATACTTCATTGGCGACAGTTATAGAAAATGAATATTCTGGTATACCGTCTAGAATCTACAATAAGGTATACTACCTTTTGCAGTCTGGACACTATATTGGAGTAGGCACAACTATTTTTCATATGGCAATTTGTAACATACATTGAAGGACTGCAGAAAACTCCAACATTTAGTTGAATTTATTTGAATACAAGAAGAATAGCAGTTTTTGGAGAATGCCATGCAAAATCAAAATGAAGGTCACTTCCAACATCTAGTTTACTGTGGCTTGGAGAGTTAAACTAAAGGAAAAATAGCTTCATTAAAAAACAGCTATATCCATTTGCAGATGCAAAAAAAAGCAGTGCAGAGATGGTATAGGAATACTATAACAAACTTTGATGATGATCAGTTTCATTTGCGACTAAATGGATCCACTTACCCTTACCATAAAACACAAAATCGATCCAAGTTTGAAGATAGCCAGCATAAACACGTTAACTAAACTTATCCTCAATGTTGGAAGCAACCCTAAGTCTTTCTGCAATTTATCTTAATGTAGTTTCTGGTGCACAGAAATCTAATAAGTAGGAGGGAAAGGAACTATAGAAACAGCAAGCTCGTACTGGTCCAAAGTCTGTTTAGTAAAATATTTTTTTTCCTTGGGCAAATTTGAAAACATACCCCGAAAGACATGAGTATTGTGCAAGTAACACGGTGCAGAATTATCCACTGCTCTCATGTAGGGAAGCTTTTAGTGGCTAATACTCATCAATTAGCTAGTTTTCGACCCTTTCTGAAAATGCTCAAGAATTGAATATAAAGATTCGCCTCAATTTCTATTAAACAATAAAAAAAAATCTTTGAATATTTGCCAATGTTGTGAATAAAAAGCAAAAAACTTAAGAAAATTGGAAAATATTTCTAATTGTTACCAAACTTTAAAAAGAGAACTGAATATTGGGAAACATTCCCCGAGATTTCTCAACTTTCAGATATGGTTTCTTAAAATTTCCCATACTCTAATGCACTCTGCAGCTCTATAAAGCCTGGTCTCATGATACTGCAACTGCAAAAATAGTTGCAGATGCTGCAGAAATTATTTAGGAGTAGATATGCAGTGAAAGGGTCTCATGGATTTCAAAAATTGTAAATTTACACTTGCAGAACAAATCTAGGATGTTTAAATGTAAAATCAAATTAAAAAGATATGCATAGAATACTTTTTATTGGTTGTAAAGTGCTTAAAAAATTTCTGCAGTTGCTGCAACATCTTGCTCCAACTGCTACCCATCTCTAAAAATATCTCTCCTATACGGTAGCTGTTTCTATTTTTTAGGGAAAGACTCAATATTTTTGCAGTTCAAAGGATTTACAGTTACATGGGACCACTTGCAACTGCAAAATAATTGCAGTTGCCCCACCATGAGACCACAGCCAGCGCAAAATTCTAACATATACACGTTATCAATACCAGTTACTTATTTACATTTGAGTGCAAAAACACAGTGCCAGGGTTTTTTTATGGGCTATTTTTGGCCAATTGGCTAAATTCTCACCATATTTTCAAACAAATTGGTCAATTTCCCCAAAACTATTTGCTAAATTTTTATATAAAATCTACATAAAGTTATCAGATTGGCCAAAATATATGTATTAACGAATCCAATGCTTTTCCTGAAAATTAGACTACAATACAAAACAATTAATTTATAAATCCAGCGATCAACAAAACCCACTCGAGCTGACATCTTTGTGCGGGTGTAAATGTGCGTGTTGGGCCATATATACAAATTTATCATGCGGATTTGTTTGTTTAAATGGATGGTGGACCAGAACCAAACTGAGAGCAATTCAGAGGTCCAGAAATCAACTAAACCCACCGGAGAGTGGATAACATAAGGCATAAAAAGTCATCAATTCTTTCATTAGGCACACCAGTTAAGCTGACATCTGTGTGTGGGTGTGTATATATGTTTGTTGGACCATATAGACATATTCATCATGTGGGTTACTTTTTTTTTTAAAAACGAGGCAACGACGACCAAATTGAAAGCGATTGAGAGACAAAGAAATCAACAAACGCAATTGCAGAGTGGATGAATTAAAGCATTAAAAATATACCAATTTTTCAACAAGGCATAGACAATTGAACTGTTTTGCAGCAAACCAATCCTAATATCTATCTAAGGATGTCATAAAAACATACCCAAAAGAGGGCTGCCCTTTGAAGCTGGTTCCATCTCTGCAATATCTGAAGATGATGAGTTCCTGACCCTAACCAGCCTGACCCTGCTTGACTTTTGGGCCTGAAGCTTGGACATCCTAATACCCTTTTGGCCATTGATCTTGTCCAAGAAATCAGTCTTTTTCAGACCAGTAAAGGAAGCAGGAACAGCAGCAGCCATTTGTCCCACTACCCACTTCAGATCACAGGCCTGTATGGTTAAAAAAATCTTAGTGAAATTCAATCTCCTTTAGCCTTATTCCAGGCTTTGGTCAATGGGTTTTCAGATTTATTGCTGCAAACTATTTCAAAAAACTCTGGGTGCTCCTGTAATTTATTGTGTAGGTTAGATGGTGGATTATCCATATGGGACAAAAGGTGGGATCTATTGATTAAATAAACGGTATTCCACAAATTGATTAATTTGACTTATTTTTGTGATGGACATTAGACTGAGTTTAAGAATCTTTGGTAACGGTACAGGACAAACATCTGCATTTTTTTGACCCTCAAAAATCACTAGTCTGCTTACCATTAGGACACTTGATTTTACCATTGAGTCACTGCATGATGACAAATAGAGGGAATATTTCCTATTCGCCTGTAATCATAATTGGTGAGTAAAAGTTCCACCAAATTAAAAATATATTAAAAAAAGCAAGATACGAATTTTGAGGACTAAATACTTCCATGTACCGATTAAATTTGATGGTCGTATGATATGTTGTATAGAAGAACTTTTTTTTCTGTAAAATATAATCAGTAATTTTAAAATTGTATTAAAAGAGATGATCTAATACTTCGCAGATTTAATAATTAAAAGGATAATTAAGGTTATGGAGTTCAATTCTTGAACATATTTTTATTAAAAGTAAATAGTTTTTTATTAATTATAAATATATTTGTATCCAATATTTGAATATTGGAATTTTATTGGGATTTATAAGAAATATTAAATTTGTATGTAAAATATTGTACTATTGTTAGTGTATAATATTTCAATTACAAATATCTCAATTTAAAATTTGTATTGATAAATACAAATATTGAGTTTAATAATATAAATTTTATATTGTTTGTCAAATACAATATGTCATTTCACTTATTATAAAAATACAGAATTTTATCGATTTAATACAATTCGTCATTTCACTTATTATTAAAAGTCGGCATCCTATCAACTTAATACAATAACTTGTATAAAGTTTTAAAATGACTTGTGCAACTATACATCCAGTTTATCTTTATTTTTTATTTTAAAAATTCAAACCATTGGATCTTGTTTTAACCTTTTAGGGTTTTATTAGATGAATTCTAAACTAGATTAAAGGGTTGGGTCTGTTGTTAATCTAGAATAAAATTGAAATTTATTGATTCTATGGAACTTTTTAAAAATAGTAAATAAAAGGAGAAAGGGGACTTATTTGAATATACATAGAGTTTTTTGCAGATCTAAGTATTGGAGACCGCTGAGCAGACATAGCGGAATCTTTTATCTGTTAAATGTTTTTCAATATCTAGGTCCGAACAGTAGCATTGCCTTTAGGAAAATAGTGTCATGTGGCGTTAATGTCAAATTTTGGCGCTAGCATCCTTCCTAGTGTGAATGTCTGTAACTTTTAAGGACGTTGTGGGAGTTCTTGGAGGTCTTGTGGGTGATTCTGTATTGCGTAAGAGCTCGTTTATATCACTGTTCTGACCGATTCTTCTCCAAAACCTTAATGAACACTTGCACACATAAAACAATGAACTAATCAAATGCAACAGGAAAGGAAAAACTAGGTTGTGAGATGTTATGATCACATATAATAGAACCCTTATTGTCTTGGTTGTTGCCTACATTAACCCCAATGCTAAGGATCTCAGATTGCATGTAGTTCTTCCTTACGGAATGTGTACCATCAACTTACACAATATGCTATAATGAATTCCGTCTAGGCCTTTCTTTGATCAAGCATGCAAATGTATAGGTGTAACAGCTGAGTAGTATGCAGAGTATTTGAATTGTACTATTGGTTGCTTTTATGTAAATAAGTGCCAAAATAGTAAGTA
Organism: Torreya grandis; assembly: GCA_037957365.1. Taxonomy (NCBI): domain Eukaryota; kingdom Viridiplantae; phylum Streptophyta; class Pinopsida; order Cupressales; family Taxaceae; genus Torreya; species Torreya grandis. Next base: position 2,541,515 of record JARHVA010001366.1, read on the forward strand.
TTAGATGTAAAATGTTTTGTGAGGCTCTTTATATAGGAGGATCTTTGTTTAGAATATAATACCTTGTTTGTTGGCCAACAAGTTGTGAAAAAGATATAAAAAACATAAGAGAAGGGTCACATAGGGGTCAGGACTCAAACACGGGTGAAAGGGCCCATCAGACACTGAAGCCAAAAGTGGACACTAGTGTTATATGGTGCTACTATCATGAAAGTGGTGCTAATGTCCTAAGGCTCAGAACATGACAAAAATTACGGATGATAGGCTAGGGGACCCTGAGATTGGGAAAATGTGACTTGTCACTGTTGGGGGTATCAAAAAAAGGGAAAATAAGACACAAGAAAGATCAAAAGACTCAAGATGACCATGCAAAAAAGAACTATAACCATCACTAAGACCCTTCTGTGAAAGAACAACAAAAGACAGTACGTGTGGTTACTTGACCAAATTAGAGTGTTTACATTTGCCCCCCCTTTTATTCTAGTAATGCAATGAAATGGAATTACTAGAGTAAAATAAAATAGAAATGCATACTTGTACTTACGTATGTGAATATAATCTGGATTTGGCCCACTTCTTGGCTAGAGAAGTGGATGAGAACTGGGATGTAACATGTGAAAGAAAGCATATGATGTAAATGCCCATGTACTAAAACTGAGTGTGTAAACTAAATGTGTGGAGAAATAAGACTCGTTTACCCCCACTCTAAATCTAAGTACTGTAAACTAAATGCGTAGAGAAATAAGGCTCGCTTGCCCCCACTCTGAATTTGAGTATGTAAATTAAAGTTGTGGAAAAATAAGGCTCACTTGCGCCCACTCTAAATTTGAGTATGTGAACTGAAGGTGTGGAGAAACAAGGCTCGTTTGCCCCCACTATGAATCTGAGTGTGTGAACTGAAGGTGTGGAGAAACAAGGCTCGCTTGCCCCCACTCCGAATCTGAGTGTGTAAACTGAAGGTGTGTAGAAACAAGGATCGCTTGCCCCCACTTTGAATCTGAGTGTGTAAACTAAAAGTGTAGAGAAGCAAGGCTTGCTTGCTCCCAATTTGAATCTGAGTGTGTAAACTGAAGGTGTGTAAAAGTAAGGATCGCTTGCCCCCACTCTAAATCTGAGTGTGTAAACTAGGTCGAGTGTAATGCTATGGATCAACCATTGTAGATGGCCTTGTGACCCAAACTAGTGAAAACCCGATGATGATAATAGTAAAAATACTGGTGACGATACTAGTATAACTTGATAAATCTAAAAATGGTGATCAAGAACATGTGCTTTGCATCGTGCCCCCTAATCTTGATATTGAAGCGATGTAGCTGTGTATCTAAATATCTGAATAAATTGGTATACCTATGTCAAAGATATATATTTGTATAGAGTGTACATCTAAAAACCTATGTAAACTTGTGCACCTATATATCAAAAAAAATTGAGACTCTGAATGCCTGTGTAAATATGTGTAGACCCATGTGTCTATATATCTAAATAAGTTATGCATTTGAATTCCTATGTAAACTTGTGTAGCCCTGTATGATTGTATATTTGAATACGTTATGCTTCTGAATGCATATGTAAACCTGTGTCGACCTATGTGTTTGTATCTTTAAAAAATTATGACTGTGGATGCCTTTGTAAACCTTTATGTCTAAAAATCTAAATGTAATTCTATATGTCTGAAGCAATCTATGCATATTTTGCCCCCTTTTGGTGAGAGAGCCAAGACTGTGATGAGGATATGTAACCAAAAATGGTAATCATCAATTGAGTTGGTGGTACTTGGTAATTATGATGTTGTATTAGGTTTGAATAATGTATTGATTGTGTCAGAATTGATAATGTAATGTGTAGTTGGATAGGTACTTGGTTTAATATATAGTTAATATAATGTGATTGTTTTTGTCATTTTTAGGTTTGAAAGTGATGAAAAGATTGGTTTTACCAATATGGAATAGAGTGTATCGACAAAAAATTTCATGTGCAAAAAATAGTTCATGCATTGGAGCTACGATTCTTGAGATATGACAATAACAAGAGAGTTGTATTAATTAGTGAAATTTGTGTGCAGGGGTAACCTTGATAGGGTGGCATTGGGTAAGTTATGAATTTAATAGGTCGTGTTGAATCATTGGTAATTTATTTGCATCATTTGAGTGGAAATAATTCTTGAGTTTGAGAGAGAGAAACATGTTAAGGAGACGAGATACTAGTTTATCATGCTATGATGAGGTTGAGGCACGCATTTAGGTCAGGGAGGAGGTTCACCTAGTAAGGGACCCAAATGTTTCCTATTTTTTGTCATTTTTGTTATTTGTTTTACTGATTTTGTTAGAACTATTTTTGGGTTAGTTTAGAGAAAGTTAGTGTTACTATCCCATTTTGGGCACTAGTGTCCAAATCCTCATGCTACTGTCTAAAGTGTGGTGTTATGGTCTAGCACCACTATCCTCTAGGTAGCGCTAGTGTTCAGTAGGTCTCAGATATGGTGCTCAACATTATTGACTACTTTCTAATTCTTGTTATTTTATGTTGGTTGTAGTGTTATTTTACTAATGTTGGATTTGGTTGCAATTTTACAGGTTGATGCCCGTATGAGGGAGTTTCATATAAGTAAAATGATGGAGACTATATGGGCTTTGCCTATGTCTAATGTCAAGATATAGGTGCTCGAGAGAGTAAACCTTTGATTTTTTGATTTCTTGGAGCCTATGCCCTGGGATAAACATATGATCACTGCACTATGTGAGAGGTGGAATGCATACATGTGTACATTCTAGTTACCTACAAGCAAAATGGTTGTGACATTGGAAGATGTATATCAGATCATGCAGTTGTTGATCTCTAGGCAATGGGTTGTATTACATGAGGCTACTGGTCCTTGAACTATACAATGGGCATCTAGGTACATCTTTTCCATGGTGGTGGGGACTCGTTGCTCAGGGAGTTAAAGTGACATTTTATTGACCATTATTATAATGGATAATGTTCCACGATTGCAAAAATTTCTAGTTATATTATTGTCATCATTTATTGACATGGATGGAAGTGGTGTCTCTATCTCATACAAGATGCATGAGATAGTGTATGATATTGAGCATCATGGCATCATGCATTTTTGGCATTGTACCATGTTGGCTCATTTATATAGCGACATGTATCACTTTATGTAGGAAATGAATGGTGGGGGTATTAGTGCATCGACACTATTACACTATTGGGCATACAAGAACATAGTTGTGAGTAGGCCAGTGGCACATCCATGGGATGGATGGGCCCACATGAAGGTATTTCCAAAGAGATGGACTAGGATAGGGCATGCACTAATGATGAATACTACTTATTGTGAATAGTTAATAGACAACTTGAGAGTAGATGATGTTATTTGGAGACCCTATAAGGGCTATCAGGGGTGGCTAGAGGATAACACATAGTTGAGGCATATTCATATTAGTTATTGGATAAATGATCGGTGGGATAATGTATATGAGTGGTTTCAGTATGAGAGGGTTACCCGATAGTTTGGTGTTGTATAGGATGTGCCTTTAGCACCTGTAGTGTAGTTGAGGAGTTTTTGGGCTCCTACAAGGCTAGGTAGTATGTTGAGGCCATCGATTGTTGAGATAGCTCCAATGTCAGTGATGGAGCATGATACGAATATCAAGGTTCCAAATATGGATGATGTTGGAGTAACCAAGGCCTAAACAACGTGGTGGAGTGAGCATCAATGGGCAACTCTTTTCCCAAGAAATGGGATGATCACAAAGGAGGTACTAGGTGTAGAGCCCCTAAGGATTGTTGATGGTAAGTTAAATAATTGGTTTGTATGTTTTGTGTAATGTTGATCATGTGTTTTGATATAATAGTATTCTTATGTATGGATACTTGTAGGTGTAGGATATGATGAGTATTGGGAGGTCACGATTGAGTCAACATTAAGTGAGTTGACATGACATATTCTAGATGATGTTGTGGATGATGGGTTTGTGGAGTGGGCCACCAATGTAAATGGAGTACATGCTCATTTATTTGGTCATACATCGATACATTCAGGTGAGTAGCGGTAAATAAAAATAAGTTACATGCAGAGTTTTAAAGGCATACCATACCCTCTCTTGATGTTCTAGGTGGGACGAGTAGTCATATAGTAGACGGTTACATATGAGTTCAGAGGGAGTATGCCAAGTGTAGGGATGATCTTGAAATGTACCAGGATAGAGAGAGTAGGCACGGTCATAGATTGAGGTCTCATAGAGATAGTGGGGCCTCTAGTTCTAGTTTTGATGTGTTTTATAGTGAGAGTGAGGGAGTTGGTCCCAGCAGTCATGTTCACATCATTGAGTGATGCATCATATTTATATTGAAATGATGATATATATATATATATATATATATTGCTGTTTTAATTTGGCATTGTGTATTGGCATCTGGATCTAGTTATATTGTATAAACTGTTATGAATTTAAATTTGTTTGATTGTTTGAAATGTTGATGTTTGAAATTTTATTTTGGTTGAAGTAATGCTAATTGATTTGTATATGTGTTATGAATGTTTTAGGCATATATGCAGGAGATTAAGTTTTTGTATTGTATTGGTATATGGTTTTTTGTTTATATCTCATAAGATGTCTACACATATAACATGTGATGGTGAGATTCCCTTTTTGAACCTGAATGGCATAGAGAGCCAACGACCATAATGCTCATGTTATGTTGATGTAGACATATATTGTGAAACTAGAGCTACCTGTGATGCACTGATGGTGTCTGAATGTGTAGACTTTGATGCAAAACTCTTAACAAGTTGATGCTCTAAAACTGCACTTTGAGTTGTCTGATTTCTTGTAAATATTTTGATTGGTGTGCAAATTGAATTTGGGTTCTAATAACTACAATAATCATCATACATCTTTATCAATTATCTAATGGAAACTATGCCCTTGGTTTAATAATTATTTCCAAATATTTTGATTGGTGTATGCACTAGAGGTGCATTCGAAGCTCTGTAATTATTTCCAAAGATTTTGATTGGTTTTTGTACCAAAATTGTGCATTTGGGTCTATAATTATTCCAAAATATCTTAATTGGTGTACGCACTAGAGGTGTAATCTGAACTCTATGAACTGGTTTCCATCATTGTTGAGGTTGTGGTATATGACACTATTGATAAATAGATGTCCTAGAAGTCACAAGGCTCATATGATGAGTAAAAAATAGTTTCTTAAAAGGAATATCCTAGGATAACTTTGTCATAGGGGAATGTGATCTAGGAGAGTGTAGTGAATGAGGGCCTGATGCCCCCTCTGTAAACTCTATGATGCCTCTACTAACATATTGGTCAATGCAAGCTTGGAGTGAATAACAATGGTCATCTGAATGTCCATTTATCTGATGAAAATGACAATAATTCTTATGTGATACTTGGTACAAACATTGTGGTGGTGGATGATTAGTTGAAGGAAGTGTGATCATCCCCTTATCTAGTAGTGTAAGCAATATGTCATGAGGCCTATCCATATTTGAAAATTGTATAACCCCTCTGTATATATCCTATGTGATACTCACTGTAGATTGTGATATGTATAATGGTTCTTTTCCCTTACTGAGTATTTTTATTTGTTGTTTGTGTTCCATTAGTTTCTGAATTGGAAGTGGAGTAGGTTCTTGTACCAAATTTGATGACTTAGGCTCTAAGGGATCTATAGCCAAATCTACCTCTGACTGTGTAATTAATAATCCCAATTGTGCCTATAATGATATAGCTATATTGCATAGATGTCTGAATGATTTATTTGTCAGATATAACAATTTATCTTTGAGAGGAGAAATTAAACCTATAAAAAATATGTATTGCACTTATAAATCTGTTGGTTGATAAATTAACTGATGTAAACAAACTTTGAATCGTAGAATGTATTCTAATGTAGGCTTTATTGTGCCCTAGTGTAGTGAAGGCAACCTCTCATGTTTGACTAGAGGTCCCTTATTCTGTATACAATTCCTGAGGAAGACTATCTCTAGCTCCTCATATGTCTATAAAGATCTACTAGGGAGTGTATGGTGGAACCAATCTAGTGTTTTGTCCTTTAGTAACTTTAGAAACACTTGTAATAGAATTAACTTGTTTGTAATATGAGCCATGGCTTCCTCATAAACATGAAGGTGTAGATATGGATCTTCTTGTCCATCAAAGACAGGTAGCACCGGTATCTGAAAGTTATGTGGCACCCTCATTGTTGAGATTCTACGTGGAATAGGGTTATTATGGATAACATTGGCATCAACCTAGGATTTGTATGCTTCATTTTCCAAAGTGAGATGATGAACTTATTTTTACAAAGTACCCACAACATGCATTAAATAAATTAACACTTGTGAAGGTATATTATCATTATCAATTTTAGCCATTGGTATATTAGATTAGAACTCTTGTTTAGAAAGGATTGATGTGCTCTCAATAACCTTTGGAGGTGTGATAGCTTAAACTTGGTTAGAGGGAAATGAACTATCACCCTTGTTTGGGTTTGTCTGAGAAATGGCTTATTTTATAAGAAGGGGGGTTGAAGGGGATTATGTTAGTGTATGTATTTCTCATGTTTGCTAGGTTCTAGCAAGGATTTTCATCTTTTTCCTAGTTTTGTCTTATGTGAGGATTTATCCCACATTGGTTAGCTAGGCTAGTTCCTTATTTTACCTTGCCTACTTATGCAAGGGTTCTCTATTGTACTTACATGCTTTTCTGAATAATATATGATTTATTTTGTCTTTACATTTCTTTTGTTTGCAAGCTTATTGCGATGTTCTTGTTGTCAATACTTTGAAATCCTGGCTTAGAATGATATTGTTCTCATTCCTTTCATGGTATCACAACTTATAAGGGTTACAACCATCCATTGATAATTTTCTATTCAGATTGAAGAAGCTATATCTTTTAGCCCATTTCTATCCTTGGTACTATCTATTATACATTGAAGATCAACAAGACTGCATTGGATATGGCTTGACCTATTTTTTTTAAGGCAACAACTTTATTGACCTTGGCATAAGAAATTTAGAGTGTTTCTTAGCCATGACCTTTCACTCTCTAAGTTGGGAATCTATGTTAGGAGTCATTTATATCAAAGTCCTGATTGCTCACCAAGACTTCGAGGCCTTTACTCTCTTCTACTTCTATGGTAGAGACTGCATCATCCTTCATCGATGGGTTTTATTTTTCTAGGCTTCTCAACTGAGGCTCTTCCTCTCCTAACCATCGACCTCAAAACTACCATATGGCATGTGCTTTGGTAAATGAAAAAAACTCAGAGTTATTTTGTTTTATTTCTAGTTTCTCTTGAACCTCTCATGACTAGTTTAGTAGTCCATTCATGCACTGTGGGTCATTGAATTCTCCTTATTAGGCTTAGTTGGCACCTCAACAACTATTCCACCAAGCCATCCTCTATTAACATGGATTCAATGTGATCTAAGTTAATCTACCTAAATAAATGTGTTAATAAGGTGATACGACTTGCCAATATCGTACCCTACATTTTGAAGAGTGGTCAAATTATACCCTTGAAGAGGATAAGATATATGTGGCATTATGGTATGTACATTGGGAGGAGAAAGGATATCATATCTAAATATCTTGGAGGAGGCAAACATAGAGGAGATTTGGAGGTCTACATGTTTTTTTCGTAGATCTACATGAGAAAAGATTGTTGGCCATTAGAGAGGATGCATAGAGGATGGATGTTGGAGAGAACTATGTAGAGGATAGATCTACCAACATTGGATCATTTTTTTCTACTTCGAGATGTTTAGCATGGAGTTATCTAGTGAGTAGCAAGAGCATGGTGGGCCTATAATCTCATCATCTACCTAGTTGTAGTATTGAGTTTGGCATCATATGCTTGTGAAAGATCTAAATTTGTCATCATTTATCTGGGTGGCATCCTTTTTGGTCTTCTTATCTATTGTATGGACTACTTCTGTGTGGTCCTTTTTATCTCCCCTTGGTGCCAATATTTTCCCATTCTATGTTGCAACTAGAAGGTGGTGTCAAAATTGGTAAAACTATTTTTTTCCTTGGCATTCTTGTTTGGAGCATTTGATCTACTTAGAGACTGCATTATTTAAATTAACACAATCCTAGAGGTTTCTTGGAAGCACCCCTTACCTAAAAGACAACTATAATCCACCATTTCATCCTTTTAACATAGTTGTATATTCATTAAATAATTGATGCTTTCACAATCCATAAAATCAATCAAGAATATTTTTGGGATAACTATGTTTCTATTTTTTATCTTGACATTTTAAATCACTACCCATGATTCTTCCTTAGGAGAAACAAGAATGATCACAGGTAGTGATCTAAAACATTGAGATTAAAAATAGAAACACAGTTATCCCAAAAATATTCTTGATTGTAAATTCATTATTTTTTACTAAGCTATATTTTTTGCCTCAAGAGGAAGTATAGTACGCTTAAAATCTCATAAGGGTCATTGGCTAGAATTTAACTTGAAATTGAGTTCCATTTTTTTCAAAAATGTATAGCTTTCAATTATCTTTCAATTGGTGTCATCATTTTTTAAAGTGCACTACTTTTATAAAGCACCAAAATTGGGGGGATCCTTAATATAAATCTTTTGGGGGGTTGTCTTGGCGCCAATTTGTGCACCTTTTTGCATTATTTATGCTCTTTGATGATATACTAACATGGATTCTACTTTTGGTTTAGATGAATTTGAGCTTTTGACTACACATAATTACCATACACGGAGACATAGAATGGAAACAATCATTAAATGAAAAGGATTATGGTCCCTAATGAATGAAACTCAACCACAATTCATAAGAGAAAATGAAAATTTTTAGCACCAATTTAAATTTGATGAGTGTATGGGTTTGATATGAACTTATATGAGTGATAGTCTATTATTTCATTTGGATAGGTGTGACACTCCATTCAAAATATGGGTTAAACTAAAGGGTTTATTTGGGAAAGTAGATCACATGAGAGCCATGCAACTTGAAGTGGAGCTTACTTTACTCAATCCTAAAGATTTTCCCTCTATTGTAGATTATCTCATTAAGTTTAAGAACTTGTTGACTCAATTTAAGAGGACTGGATGAGATAATAAAGATGATGAGTGTGTGTACCTCATTCTGTCCAAGTTGAAGGGTCCATTGAAATCTTTACTTCTACTTTTTTTTTTTCTAGCATAGATTCCTTAAGTTTCACATTCACAATGCTTGATATATAGTTTTTTTGTGAAAGACTTACTCAAGAGGAATCCAAATTGTCTCACATCGAGTCTTCCACCTCTAAAAGCACATTAGTAGCATCACAACCTAAGATTAAGGGAAAATCAAAGAGTAAGATGAAGAACACTCATCCTCCATATCAAAGTGCCCCTAAGCCCAACAATAACACATCTAAACTCAAATCATCTCTCCAAATCCATGAATAAGTCTAGCCTATCATGCTCCTATTGTGGGAGGACTAGTCATGAAGAGTTTAGGTGTTTTAAAAGAATGCAAGCCCTAGAGGATGCCATCAAAAAACACAATATTTCTATCTCTAGTCCATCTCCATCCCATGAGCATGGCAAAAAACTTAATGTTATTTGGATATCTTAATCACCTATTTTAGACAATTGGGTTATAGATTTTGGTGCTTTTCACCACATGACTTCTTTTAAGGAGTCCTTTATATCTCTTGGTTTGATTTCTACTTCCAATATTGAGGTTGGAGATTCTTCCTTTATTTTTATTAAGGAAAAGGGTGACATACATCTTGATGGTGGCTTCATCAATGATGCATTATATGTTCCTAACATCACCACCAATCTACTTTCAATTTATCAGATTTTCCATCCTGGTTAGGGCAAGACAATGACTTTCACACCATAGAGTACTAAAGTTCGAGCTTTGTTAGAGCCTCACACACTTATTGAACATGGTGTTGTTGATCATGGTTATCAAACCTACTATATTTTGGTGTGACAACTAGAGTGCAATTCACATATCTTGTAACCTAGTTGAGCACCATCATACCAAGAATATTGAGGTACATATGCACTTCATTTGTCAGCACATTTAGGATGGAGTTCTTAACTTGGAGTACATTTTGACTCAGTAGCAAGTTACTGACATCTTCACAAAGCCTTTTGCATCACCTCATTTCCTTGAGTTACGTGGCATGCTTGGCGTTTTAGAAGTTGTCCTTGGGGGATGTTCATGAGGACTTTTTTTCTCTTCATTTCATGGATATATATTGTATATGAGTACCTTATCAAGCCTAGTTGTCATGACTCATATTGTGGATATGCCACTATATATTTTTTGGTTATTGTTAGACCCTAACTTCACATGGGGGGGATGGGATATTAAAGTATGCATTTCTCATGCTTTCTAGGTTATAGCTAAGTTTTTCATCTTTTTACTAGTTTTGTCCTATGTGAGAATTTATTCCACATTGATTAGTTTTATTAGTTTTTTATTTTGTCGTGTCTACTTATGTAAGGTTTCTCAATTGTACTTGCATGATTTTATGAATAATATATGATTCTCCTTGTCTTTTCATTTTATTTTTTTGAACTATTATTGTGATTTTATTGCTATCAATGCTTCAGACTTCTAGCTTGGAATGATATTTGTCTCATTCTTTTCAGATTCATTGGTATCTTTTATATTTTTAGGTTGGGAAAGAGTATCACATACTGGTTAAATAGAATGTGTTTTATGCTCTAGTGAATGGAAATTATGCATATAAGAATAAGTGTGTGTGTGTGTCTTTTAACATGTGATCTATTGTTTGGTTGAACAAGAGAGATATGTGAGGTAAGAGAAGAAGTAGAAGTTGTAGATTCTATGTCATCTTCATCATAATCAAAATAATCATCATTATTTCATGGTTCATCAAAATCAAAATTTAATTCATTTTAAGAGGTAAGTTTAGAAGAAGTATCATCCACATGCTCATTAAAAGAAGGAAAAGGATAATATTATAGCTTTTTACTATTGTGCAATGTACATCATATGTAAGTGTAATGCAAGGCATTTATTCACTAGTAATTTTTGAAATGCAAACATGATTATCACTTTCTATTTTGGAATCAAGAGAAGGAGAAGTAACAACCATGTTTTCTTTTTTCACATTATGACATATAGGAGAAGAGTTATAAACATGTGCATTATCTATTTATGGAAAAAAATTGCATTGAGCTTGAAATGTGAGTGAAGGTGATAAAGGAATTTCATCTACCTTAGTTTGTGCATTGATAAAAAGTGTAACATCCTTTGTATTTGCTTGTTAAAATGTAATGGAGAAAGGTAAAGAAGATGTATTGTTCTTATCTACTTTACTTGAAGAATGCAAAAGTGATTCTCTTGTAGTAAACTTATATTAATTTATTTTGAATAGTGACGTAGCAAAAGTAATTGAAAAGCAAAGATCACATTGGAATAAAACACTACCAACAAGAGTTTATTTTGGCATTATATTGTTAATTTGTTTTTTAGGATTAAGAGAAGAGTAAGAGGAAAGAGAATATGATGTATTGAATATATCCTCATGTTCATTTGTATTGTCATTCTTATAATAATCCTCATAGCCATCATTATAACAATAGTCATCATTATCATTATAAATGAAATCATTATCATGTTCTAATGTACAATATTAAATATTTATCCATTCATTATTATAATCATGTGATAAATTCAAGATTGCATCAAATGGATGAGGGGTAGAATATTTTTTAGATGCCTTTTTAAACTTGCCAAAGATGATAGCATAAATAAGGAATAATAAACACACAAGAGGTAAAATATAATCTAACATAAGTAAGTGTGCAATGTGTAAATTTGTTGAACAAAATTTATCATAGATAATAGGATTATTGTTGAAACCCTAATTGCTAATGTTTGTGTGTATAGGGATGTAGTATGTGGATTTAGGGTTTTAATTGTAGAGTTGTGTTATAAATATTTAAATTAAATTAAATAAAGAAAACCCTAGTATAGGATTAATTAAATTAGCTAGGTTAAGCCAACAAATGAGAAAATTAGATTTTTATAACCCTAATTTAATATACCAAATTTTAGATAAGGTAAACCCTAAGGAAAATTAGGGGTTTGAAGTAATATTTGAAGCAAGATGGGTTCACCAAATGTTTTAACCTTTTAAGGTTTTACTATGTAAATCCTAAGATAGATTAAAGGGTTGGTTTTATTGATAATCTAGAATAAAATTGGAATTTATTAATTCTATAGAACTTTCCAATAATAGTAAATATAAGAAGAAAGGGGACTTACCTAGATATACACATAGTTTTTTACAGATTTGAGTATTAGAGATGATTGAATAGACACAGAGGAATATTTTATTTATTGACTATTTTTTAAGATCTGGATCTGGACAGTAGTGTCCCCTTTAGGAAATTAATGCCATGTGGCATTAATGTCCAATTCTAGCGTTAGTATCCTTCTTGTCATGACTATATGTAACTTTCAAGGAATTTGTAAGAGTTCTTGGAGGTCCTGTGGGTGATTATGTGTCATGCAAGAGATTTCCTATGCCACTATTTTGACTGATTCTTCTCTAAAACCCTAATAAACACCTATACACATGAAACAATGAACTAGTCAAATGCAAAAAGAAAGTAAAAATTGAGTTGTGAGATGTTACAATCACACATAATAGAACCTCTATTATCTTAGACATTTCCTACATTAACCCCAATGTTAGGGGTCTTAGATTGCATGTAGTTCTCCCTTAGGTAATGTGCACCATCAACTTGCATGATATGATAGAATGTTTTTCAATTAGGCCCTTCTTTGATCAAGCATGCAAATGTATAGGTGTGATAACTGAGTAATATGTAGAGCATTAGAGATGTATTATTGGTTGATTTTATGTAAATAAGTGCCAAAATAGTAAGTGCTAGATGTAAAATACCTTTTGAATCTCTTTATATAGGAGGATATTTATTTAGAATGTAAAAAACATAAAAGAAGGCTCACATAGGGGTTAGGACTCAAACATAAGTGAAAGGGATTGCCAGACATTAAAGCCAAAAGTGGACACTAACGTCATATGGTGTGACTATCTTAAAATTGAAGCCAATGTTCTAAGGCTCAAAACATGGCAAAAATCAAGGATGTAGTCTAAGTTCCCCTAGGACTGAGAAAAGGTGATCTGTGACTGTTAGTGGTGTCAAAAATAGGGAAAACATGACACAAGAAAGATCAAAAGACTCAAGATGACCATGTAAACAAGAAATATAACCATATTTAAGACCCTTATGTGAAAGAGAAATAAAAGGCATAGTACTTGTGGTTGCTTGACCAAATTATGGTGTTTATAGATCTAAACATCTTTCCCACACCTTGCTCCAATAGATGTACCTATATAATTTAAAATAGACATAAGACTCACCAAAAATTTTAATGCACTCTAAAAATAATTGAAAAAAATAAAAAATTAATCTATCTTAGCTTCAATAGGTGTACTTGCATAATTAAAAATAGACACATGGCTCACCAAATTCTTTAATGCAATTTAAAAATAATTGGAAAAAATAAAATTTAATCCAACAAAAATTAAATGAACCAATGGGATGCAAGTCTACAGATCATAAGAGTTTCAAATTTGAATATCAAACTTCCTATATAAATAATCCCTATTGTTTGTTATTATTCTCATACCACTCTTTTGGATAATTTTTTTACAGTTTTTAAAGAATCTTATCAACTACATCAACAACAAACAAGTAAACAACAAGAAAACAAACAACAAACATAATTCACTAATTTATAGTCTTTTGATCTAATTTTCTATGATTTATACAATTTGTTTCATAATTTCTTTGGCAATCAAAATTGGGCATTTTGTTGCTTACATAATATTTATTATTTTAACACATTATTTTTTGTTGAAATTATATGTAGGATGTTTATTTCATAATTCAATTTAGTCTCCTTAACCTTTTGACTAGATTAATTTCTACCACATCCTTAATAATTTTTCAACTACATAAGTTTATTGTTATTATATATTTACTCATTTACCATGTTAATATTACATCTAGGTAATTTGTTAATACATTGATTAAGTTTTTAATGTCTTGTACTAGACATTGATACAATATTTTATTTTATCTGCCCAATCAACTTCAAGAATATTATAATGAAAAATATTTGAAATCACGACACTTTTAATTTTAAATATTAAATTTGTGAGCATATCTAGTATACAATTTTATTTGTGACTAATCAAGACATGGATAATAAATATCAAGAGATGCTAGGTGAATAAGAGGAACACCTTGTGTTAGACATTCAATATTATAGTTGTTAGCTGATTAAAATGCCTAATTTTGATTTTCAAAGGAAAATTTCATAGGTTATTTCTCAAAGAGATTAAAGTTAAGGAACACACACACACACACACACACACACACACACACACACACACACACACACACACACACACACACACACACACACACACTCATAATTACAATCTCAAATAATGTATTGGTGAGAGTCAAATGTGGGACATTTAAATTTTAGTTAATAGCGTTCAATCCATGTTATGCATGTAACTTGTTCGACATGATAAAATAATAACACATGACTTGAATAATAGATGTTGAAAGATCAAAATAAGTCATTTGATAATTGTTTTGAGATTTTTATTTTAAAAATTTACCATAGAGGCCATATCATAGGCCAAGCCAGGCTTGAGAATGTGAAACAATAATTTGAAAAAATATTTTTAATTGAATCTAAATCAAGTGGTTTTCATAACTAATAATGTCTTACTCCACCAATTATACTCCCTTAGACTTTGCTACCATATGAAATTCACTAAAAAATGCATTATGCATTACAAGATCTAAAATATAATTGATAATCAAAGCATAGAATAAACACATGACACATGAATTACTATGAGAAAACTTCACAGAGGTAAAAAACACATCAATGATGCTTATTAAATATATAGAGAAACTCTACAACCAATGCAAATTCTTATTCTCCTCACTTCACTTTGTTAGTTAATTTCATAAAACTCACATGTTATATATGACAAAATAATATCATATTCGAATAATTTCACAATAGGGGTAAAACCCCATTTATAGTGAAATACCAAGGGAAATGACTGTTGTAAAAATAACGGGACCATCCATCCCGATAAAACCAATTAATTAAAAAACTTGGTAAGTATTAAATAACTATAATAATATTATTTATTTTTACGAGGTTTTCACCTCATATTAATAAATAATATATTATTATTTATTTAATTAATTACCAAATGTAAGCTAAAGGTTAATAATTACCACTTAAACATTAATTTCTTTAACACTCCCCCTTAATGTTAAGTAGGGATAAATGTCAGTCACCTCAAAAAAAAATTATATTATGAATGTAATTAAAAGATTTAAAAATCTTAATCATGCCAAACATCACCTCTTGAAACAAAAAGAATTATAATCCATAAATTACTTGAAATTAAGTTTTGTCTAGCATGATCGAGAGACTTTATCTTATAGTTTCTCATAAATAATCATCTAAGCATATTTGGAACCTTTTATAATATAAAGACCTTCATTACAATATATGTTTTTATGTATTGAGTACAAAAGTATAAATTAGACATGAATTTTACTAAAATTACATCACTTCCATATGAAATTTATAATGCTTTATAATGAGAAGTATAGAGAAGAATAAGAATCATATGGCTGTTAGGGAGTGCCATTATCAGGCACACCCCTGCTTAATGGCGACTCTGAGAGGCTCAACATTGTAAGAAAATAATAAAAATTGGTAGCACCAAGTAATTTTATGAATATATTTTTACTTGTTCATTCTTAGGATAGAACTGTAGATCAATATCATCATTGAGGACTTTATTTCAGATAAAATACATAAGAATTTAAATATGCTTAGTTATTTGGTGTTGTACTAAAATTTTTATCAGTGCTATATAACTTTGGTTATCACAATAAAAGATGGTACTATGAGAAACATCCAAATGAAATTCTCCCAACAACCTTCATAGCCACGTGGCTTCTTGAGCATCTTCCACAACACTTCTGCACTCTATTTTAGTAGAAGAGATAGCACCTACACTAAACTTAAACAGATATCTAAAAGTAGATTTACAATCTATAGTATCACCAACATGATCAACATCACAATAACTATATAGTTTAGTATTATCAATGAAATAATATAATAAACCAAAATGAATAGTTTTATTGATATAATGAAGAATATGTTTAACTAATTTCCAATGATCTAAATATAGATCTTACATAAATCTAGAAGTAACACTGATAATAAACCAAAATGAATAGTTCTATTGATATAATGAAGAATACATTTAACTAAATTCCAATGATCTAAATATAGATCTTGCATAAATCTAGAAGTATCACCGATAACATATAAAATATTTGACCTAGTAATGGTTAGATAAATCAAACTACCAACACGCTATCTATATAAATTAAGGTTAGTTTTTTCACATGTAACTTTTGGATCAAGTTTAAAATTAAATTCAATAGGATTATAAATAAATTTACTATCAAGCATGTTAAACTTAATAAAAAGATTATGAGCATACTGTGATTGTGATACAACAATTGAATTTTTATCTTGAAATATAGTCATTCTTAAAAAAATGTAGAATATTTAAATCAATCATTTCAAAAATTTGACTTAATTTATCTTTATATTTATGAATTAAACTAGTTAGATCATCAGTAATCAAAAGATTATTAACATATAAAACAATTAAAATGAAATGACGATTTCAACTTTAACAAAATGATCATTGTTAGAATAGCTATTAGAGAAACTCAATTCTTTGAAAAAAAAAATAATTTTAGAATACCAAACTTAAATAGTTTATTTTAGACTATACACAAATTTATTTAATTTGCATACATAGTATTCTCCATTAGGGTCAGTGAAACCCTTAGATTAGGTCATATAGATTTTCTCTTCTAAATTATCTTTTATAAAAGCATTTTTGACATCTGTTTGGTGGATAACCAAATTATTTTAGGATGTAAGAGCAATAAATAATCTAACAATACTCATTTTTGTTACAAGAGTAAAGGTTTCAACATATTCAATCCTAAATTTTTTAGTAAATCTGTGAGCAACTAATCTAGTTTTAGACTTATTAATTTTACTAATTAAATTATATTTAATCATATAAAGCTACCTGCAACTGATAATATGTCTATTTGGTGAAGAGAAAATAGGTTCCCAAGTCTAATTTTTAAATAGCACATTATACTCAACTTGAATAGTAACATTCCATCTATCATCTTGAGTGGCTTCCTCAAAAGATTGAGACTCACATTCATACACAGTCATTAAAGTATGATAAGAGTGTTGACTTCTAGTTAATTTATTAAAGTTATCAACATTAGAAGATTGAATTTGAGATTATACCTATTTAAGTATTTTAGAATGAATATGAAATTCAAGGAGTTCTTCAGACTCTAATTTATTCAATGATTGATCAACTTTCTCTAAGACATCTATTTCTTCATAAGAAAAAATAAGAGAGCTAGGTTCATAAAAAAAACACTATTGAGAAGGTTCTACAAAGGACTTACATTTTTTTTGAGAATAAATATATTTCTATTCTCAAGGGTATCTCTTTTAGATAGATAATATACTCTTAATCCTTTAGTCTTACCTCCATATCATACACAAATAGAAAGTGGGATTAAAATTATTTCTTTTAACTTTAGGAACAAAAATAGAAGAAGAGTTATTAAAGATCCTAAGATGAGCCACATTGGGTTTATTTTTTAACCACATTTTTAAATAAGTAGAAAGAAGTAAAGCTTTGATAGGGACTATGTTCATAATATGCACAACAATATTCATGGCTTCAAACCATAAAACTCTATGAACATTTATAAAATGTAACCTTGTTCTAACTATTTCTATAATGGTGCAGTTTTTTCCTTTCAGCAATACCATTTTACTGAGAAGAATAATGAGTTTTTAGTTACCTTTGAATAGTATAACTAATATAAAAAAAAACAAAATTATTTACTAATATATTCATCACCATTATCAGATCTTAATTTTTTACTAGAAAAATTAGATGTATTTTTAACAAATTTTTTAAATTACTTGAATTTATAAAACATTTCAAATTCTTTTTAATGAAATATGACTAAATCATTCTAGTATAATCATCTATAAAAGTAATAACATACAACTAACTATTAAAAATATAATTTAAAGAGGTCTTACAAAATCACTATGAATTAATTCTAAAAGATGTAAAGAATTCATATCAAGATTTTTGTGAAAGCGGTTAGTATGTTGCTTACCACATAAGCAATTTTTATAGGTTTCATGATGAGAAGGTATAGAAGGAAGTCCAACAATAAGATTTTGAGTAAATATATCATGTAAAATTTTAAAATTAACTTGTCCTAATATTTCGTGTCATAGTTGAGATTCATTATTATTAAGTGATGAAAGAAAATATGTAGGAGAGAAAATGTATAAACCTATTTTTTGAACCCCTTTAACAATTAGAGACCTAGATTGGTTTCTAATGGACCAGCTATATTTAAGTAATGTTACAATTAAATTATCATTAATAAGTTGTGAACAAGATAACACATATTTTTTAAGCTTAAGTTTATAGAAAATATTATTAATAACATTTAAAAAAAAAAAAAAAGTTGTTTCTAAATATGAATTTCTTAAAATTTAGTTGTTTCTAAATATGAATTATCTCTGTCCACCAGTTGGACCAATTTCTGATATAAGGACATAGGAAGCATCCGTAACTCAGTAATATGCCACGTAGGCCCATTCTCCGAGGCCCACTTAGCAAGGCAATCCGCAAGCTTATTCCACTCACGGGGAATGTGTTTGAAAGAAATCGAATGCAAAGAAGTACTTATTAGATAAGCCAATTCATCTTCCCAGGGAAGTTATATGATGTGATTCACTAACTATTTAAAATCTCCTTAGGTTGTTTTATTTGAATAAACTAAATAAAATAATAGCCTCACCTGGGTTCCCAAAAAAATTAAATACCCCTTTTGAATTTTAATGCTGCCATTGATTGTTATTCAGATTAAGATTTTGATTTTTTCTACTTGTTTTGATTAAGTTTTTTTTTGTTATTTTTAGAAGATTATATGTTAACTATATCCTTATTTTTAGAAGATTATATGTTAACTATATCCTTATTTTTACAACATGTTTCTCTTCCATGATCACATTTATCACATAGATTACAATTCTTATTAAATTTAGGTTTATGATTCTTATTACCAGATCTCTTGTTCTCATTTTTGCCTTTAGTAGAATTAGGGTTAAGTTTATGATTTTTATTGTTCTCATAAATAGAGTTGAGAGTTAGAAGTGTATGAGTGACATTTTATTTAGAATCAAAATTAGACATCACTTACTTTTTTTGAATTCGAGGGATATCTTTCTCTATTTGGTACTTAGAGTTCATAATAGAAATAAAATTATAAATTTTTCATGAATGTTAAGATGAATAATAAAATTAAAAAATTGATCTTGAATCAAATTATAGCTACAACCATCTAACTAAGCTTTAATATTTTAATTTTTTTTCAAAAAAATTAACAATTATTTTACCTTTCATATACCAACAATTCAAGAATAAATTTAATAAATTTTGAGAGATGAGTTCCCTTGTGCATGGATTGAAGGAGTTTCCAAGCATCTCTACAAGACACTTGAATACCAATGTGGAAGAATATTTCATCCTTAACACTTTGTAAGATAATTGACATGGCTTATTGGAATTTCTATTGAAACACATTTGAAAGTTCAAGGGTAACATGTCACCCTGATAGATATTTTTTTGTCCTAATAATAATATTCCATAACTTTTAGGTCATTGATTCTATTTTATTATGAAATCTTCATATGTTATAGTTGAATCCATTAAACATTTATGATTTATCTAGAATAAAGTTAGGCGAAGTCATAACTTCTCTTTAATAATGACAATAAAAAATATTTAAAATAAACTCTTTTTAATGTGAATTTAACTTTGTTTGATAGTAAAAATAGATTTTTAAAGTGTAAACATGTAATAATTATTCTAATTAACACTAGATACAGATAATAATATTGTGAAAGGTTATGAAAAAATAAGGTGTCACAAGTGTCGTAAAACATACTAATGTAAGAAAATTTAGTAAAAAAGAATTTTATTTAATGATTTTTTATAAAATAAATTAAATCACTCACAAGTGAAACTATAGTTAGTTTCTCAATTATATGTTAAATAATATAAAAAATATATTTTAGAATTGTACTAAATTAGGTGTCGAAAGAGTCATACTTAGAACAACCACCTAGACACTATTATTAAAAATATTATAAAATTTATAATAAGAGGTTTTAAAATAAAAAATAGACCACATAAATGTGTCTATAAGGTGCCAAAACTTAAGGATCGATTATACAACTATGATCGACAAAATTTTAACTAGATCAAATTTCGCAAAAAGGTTGGCAGGTCAACTAGGGTGTTGAACATGTGAAACTTGACACACAAACCAAGAATAAATTTAAAATTAAATGAAATTTAAATGAAATTAAAAAAAAAAAAAAAAAGTTTAAGGTGAGATTTGAACACAAGACCTCCCTATCACAAGTTTTTTAGTAAAAAGAAGGTAACTAACTCATCTGCTTTAGAGTTTTGAAATAAACATGCATCAATATATATGAACCTTATTTTTCTTGTTTTTTAATTAAAAAAGATATATTTTGTATAGATGGTGCATGTAAATTTCAATTAGTAAAAAAAATTATAGATTTTTATTTTTGGATTAAAACTTATAAACAAGGGAGGTGGGGACCATAACCTATGTGAAAATTAATGATTTAAATAAACCACATATTTATTAAATATTTACAAAATTTTGTTACTTACCTTTGCACGCTTCTAGGTTGAATATGGCACGCTGTAGAAGTTTTAGAGAGACTAGAACCTTGTATAGACCATCAAAAACTTGAATTGTGTTTCAATTTTCTAGATTTTTTCTTTTGATAATGAAGGGATTTTCAAAATTGGATTTTGACAAAGAAATCATTTTTAAAAATCTTCCCAAGTTAATTATGACATTCATGTGGTTGAGGAATAAATCTTAGATCTCCATCCAACTGATAGCTCTAGGGGCCTTGTAGTAGTATTTGTAGGCACAAATGAAAGAGATGAAGCCACTAAGCATAGACAACAAGAAACTAGATCAATATAAAATAATTTATCTGAGCTTTTTACTTGACCAAAACATATATGAAATAGGAAAAAGTGATAAAGGATGATTTTACACTTGAAAGTGATTTTGGTTGTTCAACAAGATCTAGAGATGCTCTAATAGATGTTGAGAGATCAAAATTGGTCACCAGATCATTATTTTGAGATTTTTATTTTAAAAATTATACCATAGAGGTCGTACCATAGGCTAAGTTAGGTTTGAGAATATGAAACAATAATTAAAAACATATATTTTTAATTGAATGTAAATCAATTGGTCTTCATAATTAATGACTTACTCCACCAACTATACTCCCTTAGGGTTTGCTACCATGTGAAATTCACTGAAGGAATGCATTATGCATATACAAGATCTAGAATATAATTGATATGCAAAGCATATAATGAACACATCAACACATGACACATGAATTATCGTAGAAAAACCTCAAAGAGGTAAAAAACTCACCAATGATGATTATTAAATATATAGAGAAACTTTTCACTCAATACAAATTCTTCTTCTCCTCACTTCCCTTTGTTAATTACTTTCATAAAACTTACAGGTTGAATATGAAAAAATAATATCATATTCGAATGATTTCATAATAAAGATAAAAACATATTTATAGTGAAATACCAAGGGAGATGATCATTGCAAAAATAACGGGTCCATCCATCTCAATAAAATTAATTAATTAAAACACTTGGTAAGTATTAAATAATCATAATAATATTATTTATTTTCATGAGGTTTTCACCTTGTGTTAATAAATAATATATTATTATTTATTTATTTAATTACCAATGTAAGTTTAGAGTTAATAATTACCACTTAGATATTAATTACTTTAACATAAGTGTCTTCTCACCATTCAAAAAATATTTCAAATGTGAAAGTTCAAAGTGGATGACTCGAAATCATAATCTTGAAATCAACAAGTCTGACTTAGATGAGTTGGGTAACATAGCTTTAAAAAATGCACTTTCTATAGAAAATATAAAGTTAGGTTTTAGGAGGATAGGTGTATGGCCACTTAATAGACATGCACTTATAGAAGACATGGCACCAATTGAAGCCTATGAAGTTGTAGATGAAAATGATGAGACTATAATTTAAAACATCATGTAGATGGCCAGATATGGAGAGGATGAGATAGATGTAATTATTAAACTTCAAAAAGGATATGGAATAGTTAAAAATGACAATGTAGATCCCATTATACATAATATCAACCAGGTTATCAATATAAGCTAAACATAAGAGTGTATTCAAGAAGGTGAAAAAATAGATCAAGGTAAGCATGTGTCTGACTTTGAATAACATGTTCTTGGAGAGGGGTTGAGCCTAATTCACAAATAATCCAACCATATTAGATAAAGGAAGGGGCAAGATAACTAAGTGTTAACTTGGATTTTTCTAATGTAGATGTGGGCCTTTCAATGCCATCCCCTCATGCATTTGTACTGATGAAGAGTTCATGCACTATTATACTATATAAAAGATTTTTATGATTATAATGATGCAATGAATCTTGTATAAATAGATGATATTACAACAAATAATAATGATGAACTTGAATTCAATCAAATTAAGGAAATTACAACAAGCTCAAGTTTAGGTAGTTTCCTTAAATTGCTATTAGAGAGGGTTGTGCAAAATTGTTAGCAGAGGTTCTTAAAAAACTTGTTAGAACATGTTAATATAAAGATAGTTGTGTGATGTGAGAAATGCATCCATTCATTATTTAAAATAGATATATTTATGAAAGAAATGCACGTTCAATAGCTACAAAATATTCAGTATAAACTACATGATTAATAGATCTAGATAAATAGAAGATTCACTATTTACAAAATAATGATAAAAGACATACAAGGAAAACCATTTCAGAACTATATATTAATCTCTATCACATGGAAACCATCTTACAATACAACTAGGCATATATATAGAGTTTTATAAGGTGTTGTTGTTTTATATTCCAACATTTTTTTACATCCAAAGGAAAGACTCTTCACATTATGTAGACTATTGCTATGATTTTAAGTGTTAAATACATACAAAAAGAGATACAAAAGGAAAAATAGTGTGAGTCGCACACATGTCCACCAATTACACTATAATTTTTTTAGCCCTGTTCTACTCCCAATACTTTTTCAGATTTAAATAGTTGTCTCATCCCAAAACAAAGTTGTAAAAAGTGTGCACCCTATGTTAAAGCTAAAAACTTTGATTGTGCTAAAGAATTGAACTAGAAATAGAAGTTGTGGTAATAGCTCAAGGTGCCATTTACCAAATTTTTCCCCTTGCACACTACTTAGCCACATTTTTAGGTATTTAACTAAGTAGTGTATAAATCTAGCACCTTTGTAGGTTTTTAATATATTAGCCTAACCAAGCAGTCACCCTTTATGGGTTGCTCCTAATGCTTAAGGCTATCTTAATGGAGTGTGTAAAAATTATTCAAAATTACAAAATTTGAAATGTGAACAATATTTACTAAGAAGGTGGTGGCATGCTCTACATTGACTGATTTGGTAGGTATTGTGATGTTTGTTTTGCTTGAGATGTGAAAGGAGAAGTTGATACTATATAATCTAGTGGTGGTGGTTGGTGATGGATCCCTGGCTACATAATCATGTCAATATTCCTCTAATGGAGTACCTATTGTAGCTAGTTAGGAGGAATGAACTATGGCTCTTCAACAAGTTACACAATAGACCTACCCAAATGTGATAAATCATGTTTGAACATTTTTGAGTTAGTGATAACTTTCCACACCATAATGATTATCGTGCACAATAGGACTTTGGATAACATCAAATTCTGAATATATTCATCTTTTGTGATAAAGAAGAGTGCCCAAGTGTTTGACACTTTAATTCAGATATCCTAGGATAGCTCCTCTAGTCGATCTACATGCATATGCATTTGAATACCAATGAATGCATTGTGTAGAATCTCATTTAGCCATGTTTGTATATTTTACGTGATAATGTCACATGATTCAAATAGCTATTTGAGTGTGATGCCCATTATTACAGAGGTAGATGAATGATCTTCCATTACTGTTTTGGCTTTATCCACCTTATCAAACTCTAGTTTGCCTTAGAAAATGAATTGGTGAGATGATAATTCTAATCAAGTATGCCTTGTGTAATTTGTTTGGTTTTAACTAGAACCATATATAGGACTTGATCGTATTCTTCTAAGATCTCAAAAAGTGCCTTCATCTCTACTTTTATGTTTTACCCTTGAGTGAAAAGTGAGTGTAGATTGTACATAATAAGTCAATTCTTTGTTAGTTATTATAAGAGGGCTAAGAATTGATTTTATTCTAACATCACTTGGTCACCTAGTACTTGTGTGACCAACAAAACACAAGTGTTATCAATGAGTTTGAATGCATTTATGAATCAGAGGTGTAGATTTGCATTATCCTCCCAAAGTTGTAAGACTTCTTATTCTAAGAGTGAAGCATTTTGTGTAATTAATTATTGAAAAGAAGTCGTGCCTTTAATTTTCTTAGCAATCAGATGCTAATATATATCAATAAATAGTTTGTGTACTATTGTATCCAGAGCCAAAGTGGAAGTCATAGTCATCACAAGTTCCTTCTTAATCTTCACCATGGTAATATAAAATGTTATGCGATGGGTGGTGGATGTAGGGACATCCCAAAACTAATAGCTAGATATTTGGGGCTTGTTTTGAGATGCCTCATATTATGCACCCCCTACGTAAATTCTGAGCCCTAGGATATGGATAATGGATTTTAGGTCTTGGTTATTATTTCTATCTTGGTGGTCTCTACTACTTGGTTCATTGCAACTTCTGGCTGCATTGTGTGCTCTAATTCTACCTTAGATTTTAATTCTATATTAGCCTTAGCTTTAGTTTTCACCTCTTCAACCTACCTTTTTTCTCACTTCTAGATGCATATCTCTTTCATATTTTCCTCTTCTTGTGCCTTTATTGTGGCTTCAACTTCATCTTTATTATTTTGCATTACTTATGCTTCCATATTTCCTTTTCTTGTTGTTTCCTTGCAACTTCTTCTTCTTCTTTATTCTTCACCTCTACTTATTTGACCCTTATCTTTTTTGCCTTAGCTTCCTTGGTATTTTTCTTGAATTCTTCCTCTGCCACTTGTTACCTCCACTACTCTTCTTCCTCAACAACCTTGTGATTTGATTCTTCCTTCTTACATTTTTGGCCTTCTTCATAGCCATCCATTGAACCTCTTTTTTTATTTTCGTGTCATGGCAACATATTCTTATATTATGACATCCACTTGCTCACCTGGATACTCAACTTGTGATGAGTTAGTATCTTCAGGCTCCTTCATAGAAGATGATGAATTGAGAATTGTAACTGATTAAAAATATTTAGAAGATGATGACTCAATGATAGTGCCTCTACCTACAACAACCTTCTTCATATAAGATGGAAGAGGAGTGAGAGTATTATTTATTATCTTGTAAGCCTAGATCATCTCTTGAGGTTATTGCTCAAGTCCTTGGGCCTACTACATTTCTTCTTCCACCATTAGATCTATAAAAGTAACCATATATTTGTGGATTGATGGAGATACCCTGGGCACAAAATGGGTCCTTAGTCTATGCACTAAGTTGATAGTGGGATTTCTTGTAATGGAGAGTGTGTTCCTTATGTAGATAAAGATCCTATAGCTAGATATGTATAAAAAAACTCCTCCTAGATTCTTTGATGTGCTACTTATTATTCCATAATATCAATTATAATAAAAGGAGGAAGTTGGTTGATATCAACTCATAAGTCTTATCAAAATTGATTTTGTACTTGGTAGGTGTGTACCACCTTCTAAAAGAATAATTATTTATCTTCTTCTTAACCATAAACCTTGTTGCCTATGTCTATGCATTGATTATAATACTTCATGTTTATCTATGCCTAACTCTGTAAGGTCACACTTTGTAGTGATATTTGGGAGATGTCATTGTCTAACTAGTATTTAGAAGTACATGTCCTCTTCTTTAGTGGTGACAATGAATCTCTTCATGATGGTGCATTATATTTTCACTTACCATCTTATAATGTAACTGATTTTATCTACGATGATGCTTATGCTTGAACTTGTGTCTGTGTAGGCAAAGGTTATTGTGCACCTAGAGGTGTAGAGTGCAAGGGTTTCATTGATTTGGTAGCTAAATATTTTTTTCTCAAGACTTCCACCTAGGAACCAAACATTGTGATGAAGAATGGTAGTAGAGTGGTTGTTACCTTAAACAACTTATGGACCCTGATGTGGATGTCATCATACAACTTTGTGATAGATTCATGTTACCCTAGATTGTGTATAACATCCTTAGGTTCTCGAGGGTGTGAAATTATCAGGGATTGGATCTCAATTCATCATTTAAATTAAATATCCCTAATTGAGTGTAATAATACTTTGTCTTAGTCCAAGCAAGGTTGGAAAATACAGTCACAAACCAAAAGTCTTCATCTAGATTCACTAGGCCTTTTGGTGACTTTCATTGCATAAAAAAAAAGTAAAACTAAAAATTGATATTGGAACATCTAAAATGTTCTGGTGAGGACCTTTTTAATGTTTATGATGAACTCTAATGCCAAAAACTCAGTATAATTGAGTCCTCATGTATCCATATTATCCAATACACAATGTCAATGATTCTTTTGGTTACCTATTTGGCACTTTTGGTGGTTTGCCAAAAGTGTCTGGTGATGTAATCAAATGGAAAACATATGGAATTATCTTGTGTACTCTAGTATACTTTTCTTTTGTGTTTGAATGAATGGGTTGAGACTTAGTTTTATAGGATATAATAGATTTACATCAAGCTATAAGTCATTTTTCTCATGTCATTATTACAGTATTGATGAAAATGTTAACATGTCATGAAAGGTGGACAGCCCTATCATTATATCTATTGAGTAGTGTGATCATCACCTCATCCAACTACTCATAGATAGGCAACTTGATGAGTCACTCTACATCAGAGCCTCATAGAGGGTGTTGAAGCACTAGAGCCATTATTTGTGCTACTTTTAGTTGATTTCGGATGAAGAGATTGGATTTTATGGCATCAATAAAGTTTAAAGGGTCTAGATTATGGTATTTGGTTTATCTAAGTGCTAGGCCAATCCCAATTTCTTCCTTAAGCATATCTATGATTGGGATTAATAGTTGTGCATGATCCATGCTAATTTTTATAGATGTGATTAAACAATTTCTTTGGGTGTATCGATCCTGATGAAAAATCTATGCATAATTGGTTGAATTAGATGTAGATCATATATATCTCTTATTCATAATAGTGTGTAATTTCTCTATGTTATTTTCACCCCTTGTTATATAGATTTTTCCACTCAAATCCATTTGATAAAATGATTTGAATGTGTTGAGTTGGTTGCACACAATTTCACCTAAAAATTTAATGTCACTCAGTTGCTGGAGATTAGACATTCGAAATTATTTATCTCAAACCATTTTTTTACCCAGTGGTAGATGTTGATGTGACCCATTGTATTTTCACCTATCCAGTTTCCTTTATTTCACATCCTTTCTTTCTAACATTTGATCTACTTTGGGAGAGATGTAATATTTTAAGTATATCAACATTTATGGTTTTAAATGACCATTTATTTTCCTTTTTTTGTACCTTGGTTTCTATTACCTTATTCTTAGAATTAATTGGTTACCAGTGCCTCATTACTGGACTTAATTGAAGATTATCATGTAGCCATTGACAACTATCTTTCCTTCATGTTGGATTTGTTTACCTATCGTACACTATGAATTTGATTTATCAAACTCTATTTTGATGTCCTGCAATACAAAGATCACACTATATAAACACACACAAACCTAAAACCTAAATAGAAAAATAAAACATTAAATAAAAATACTAAACTACATGGTACTACACAACACCCTCTCTCACTTTTCTATGAGAAATGATAGAGATTATTTATGGTAAGGAATAATCCTAAAACTATTTACATGTCCTATAATATGGTTCCTTTAATATATTTAAAAAAAATTGTTTATTGCTGTGATATGCCATGAATGGTGTAAGGTATCCTTCATCTAATGCGTAGCTTACCAAAAAATGATCTAAATATGTTATCATATAGTAATACCAATTGCTATGGATATAATTATTTAGATCATAAGTTACGATCATGCCACACTTTTTGACTTAGCTTATTAACTTCATAAGTATAGTGTAACTTTTATCTATTTTCCTCCATTTTGGTTAAGTCCGTCAACCATGCCTGTAGAGAATCTTGATCCCCTAGTCTCATGATCATTGCAATGTGCAGACTAAGAATTAGGTACTCCTATTGGAAGCACAACCACTAAGAGGGGGGTGTGAATTAGTGTCCTAAAACAATCCTTTATTTCTACTTAACATGATTAACATTTCAAACCAATATAGAGATCAAGCAAAACATAAAGAAGTAATCACATAAACATGAAGTAAGATATCAACACATGAACACAAGAGATATGTGGGAAAGCCTCATGGGGGATAAAATCACTAAAACATATCTTGGACTATAGTCAGTGAGGCACCTACCCCACAAGGAGCACCAACCTCTCATTAGTCAAACACCAACTCAACTAGGCCTTTAACAAACTCCAAATTTCAAGGAGGCACCAACCCCATAAGTAACTTATCACTAACTCAACCACTTTAAAGACACTTCTAAAATAACTAACCTATAATTTAGATCCAAATCCCTCTTGACAAAGCACCAACTTAGCCAAGACCAACTTGATCACCTTCATAACACCTTGTTGATCAACTCTCTATCTCCTCTATCCACCATCATACATCAGGAACACATATCTAATGAGAATTTTATAGTCTCTCAATTGACACAATATCAGTCCTTCAACACTCTCAAATTGATTCTTCAAACAAGCAAATATGTCCTTCTACTTTACTCAAACAACCCTTATATGACTTGATTAGATCATATGAAATTGATTATCATAATCAAAATTTTTATGGATGATCATGAATGATACTTTAATCCCATATAAATGTCTACATTAACTCCTTCTACTCCTCAAAGTGCTCTTTTATTCACTTGCACTCTTATTCCTCTTGCTTGCACAAATAGGCCCATTATGCCTTATATTTATACCAATCACTTAGGTCACTCACACTCTTGGTCAAAAAAGACATTAATACATTAGGGTCAAAAATAAAACATGTTTAAGGACACATTAACCATAATAATCAATCAATAGTAGTATCACCATTAGGTCAGCCAAACACATTTAGACCACCTTCTCTTCTTAGACCTACTTAGAGACCTAATGCATTAGGTTTATCTTGTTCATGGAATAACTTGAATCAATATGGACCAAATGGCCCTCATCAAAGTCCTCAAACCTTTCAAAAATTTAAATTAAAAACTTAACTAACCTCTTCCATGCTCAATAAGTGACAATTACTTTACTCATACTTTGAAATCACCATTAGGCCTTAAAGACCTATTAGGCCTAATTACCCCAAAAACACTATTTGTAAAGATGAAGCTCAAAAAAATTGTATAAATTTTTTCCAAGAATAATAAAAATATGTGTGGAAACTTCATGACCTCAGGGTCATCATAAAACTCATTATACTCCATCACTCAGGCTTCAAAGACTCAAAAATATGTCTACAAAAATCTCACTATGATCTGCTAGAAAAATCTAAAACATAGTCAAGAAATTTTGACCACCAACATCTGTATAGGCACTGTACAACACTCAAAATGCATGTATAATATCAAATGGCACATATAATACATAACCACATACTTGGTACACTACCAAACTAGTCAAAATGATACAAGAACATCAAACTCACTAACCCACATAAAAGTGCTTGTAGCTCCAAAACACAATCTTGATGAATATTGTCTTCAACTCCTATAAGGACACTCAAAATACTTCTCATTAACATTCATTTATAATTTATGACCTATATAAAATATACCAACATAAATATCATAATTTATAGTGTTAATTATTGGTATTGCAGACTAATTTGTTAAACTTCTCTTTCATAGTTCTAACACAACTAAACAAGCCTTTTGGTTTCCATATTACAACCACTTAAAGTGATTCTCAACCTTATATAAAGAATGGATAGGTATTTTATGTCCTAATCAACATCATATTAATTATGTAAGTGTAGATATCCTCCAACTCATCACTCTCACTTACTCAGAACTGTCATTCTGCCTTGTGAACTAGTCATGTTGAACTTGTAATTCAACACCTATGAAGACACAATAAAGAAGTAATAATGCATGTTTGTTATATTTATACATATTTTTAACATATCCAAACATAAATATATAGAGTTCAAATGGAAAATATGGAATATATAGACCAAACTCTGTACTTTGCACCTTTATTGTCTCATCCTCAATAGATAGGACATCTTGTGAACAATATTTAAAACATTTTCAATGACCTCAAAGACATATAAACAATATGGAAATGTGTTATAGGTATTTAAAAACAAACTCAAGAAATTTGATACATTTATAATCCATTGAAACATATCCCTAAACTCATTTTCACTCCTGCTTGGTTTTCTTACTATCTTCCTCACTAGGCCTTTTTAGTGATAGGCCAACTTCCATGTCTAGTTTAGCATATTTGAATTATGTAAATTGATCAAAAACTGCCATGGTCATGAATTATAATTAAAAAACTATGTCCTTCAATTATTTTCATTCTTTGACCTGGTCAACCCTAATTGTTATACAAAAATTCTAAAAAATAAGTGATTTATTGTAGCTTCCACTCACTCTCTTGAACACTCAATGCCATATGGAGGTACCTATAATATTCCTCTACATTATAAAATCATCAAAATAGCTTTACCAATCCATTATAGGCAATCAAAACAAAATCTTCACCATTAGGTCACTATAAGGGTTTTAGATTAGTTTCCATTATTAACGCTTGTTCATAAAACTTTGCCCATGAAACCATTCCTAATGCTTGGAAAACATTGTTATGAACCTTTTAAATCTCTCCATAAGATATACTTTTCCCATGTAATAGTCACACATGCCAACAAGCATCAACATTTCCTTCTCGGGTACGAAACTCTTCATTCTAGCACTTGAGAGATCTCAAGACCTACTTTTCATGCTTTCTCATTCAACTCAAGACTTGAAAATTCACAAGCACTCTTGAAAAAACATATCATAACTCTATCAAAGCTCACGTAAGCTCAAGATCCTTAAAACCTGATCATGATGCCTCATCATGCTACTTAGGGTCTTAAGACTAGGTTCATGAGAAGACCACTAAAGAACTCACCCCTTTGGCTCACTTTGAGAGTCATGTGACTGACTCAACACCTTTCTCACATGATTTAACACTTATTTTCATAACTTTAGGTCCATACACATCCATAAAAACATCACCATGACTCTATAAGGCATATTCATGTATAAGAACTAGTTTATCTCATTACCTTACTAGGCACCATACCACTTTGAGATCTTCTTGCCACTGTAGATGTACTCTAAAACACATTATCATGCCAAAAAACCTTATTCCATGTTTAAATAATACCACACATCTTATCACAATCCTCAACTCACTTACTCCACCAGGCTTCATTATTCATGCCTTCACCAAAACAAGACTAGGTTTCACAAAACACCTTGTCCATAAAGACTTTCTTCTTATGAACTTGGTCAAACAATGATCTTATCACAATAAAACAAATAAAAATAATAAACACTCTAATTATGATGATCTCTCATATCAAAATAAAATAACACTTCTCATAAGCTTGTCACATCACAACATTATGCCAATACCTTATGAAGAACTCAAGAACCTACTAGACCATGCTTAAGCCATCATGAATACTTACCATGTATCTTCACAAGATCGCTTATATTATATCAATGATACTTAATTACCTTTGACATCAATTAAAACATCAATGTATCAATGCAAGAATAGGAACATACCTCAACAATTCTATGAGTATTATTACTTCAAATCCATAGACCAACTGAAATGACATGAACCCTATCACACGCTTGTAGTTTATCATGTATGCCCATAAAATATTTGGAATCTGATCCTCTTAATAATCTCTTTGGAAATTTCATATTTTTGTTAACATCATACCAAGGAATTTATTTTATGGCTCTACTTGTCCATTTGCTTGTGGATGATATGTTGTGATTTTATGGTGTGATATCATGAACTCCTTAGTAAGGGTCTTTATGATGTTATTAAAGGAATGTGTGCCTCTATCACTAATTTTTTTTAAAAGACATCCAAAATTGGTTATAATATTTTCATATAAGAACTTATTTGCATATTTTGACCTACAACTTTGTGTCACAATATCTTCCACCCATTTGATGAAGTAGTTCAACACAATAATGATGTATTGTATATGACTATGCTTACTGGGTATATTAATTGGCCCCACAAATTCAAGTCCCCAATGTTAAAATGGATTATATTATATCATAGGATTCAATGGAATTTCATTCTTTGATTAGGTTTACCCATCCTTTGGCAAAAGTCATAATGTTTCACTAGTCGTTGTGCATCTTGAAATAGAGTAGGCCTTCATATACCACTTTATAGTGTTGAGTTGTGGAGCTAAAAGCTTCACTAATGAGCTAATGAGGAGGTTGCTGGGTTACACAGTAACCAACATTGGTCAGAACCAATCGGCATCGGTTAGGTCGACCGACATTGGTCAGAACAAACCGACATCGGTTAGGAGTCGACCAGCATCGGTCATCTTCAGACCGACACCAACTTCTGTGCATTTCTAGCTTTTCTATTTTTAGGTGAACAAATTTGAGCCTTTGATTTAAGAGGTGGATCTAGTGGTGGTGAATGCATGGCTTATGAAACCCTAGTATTGTAGTATTCTATTTATATTAGGGTTAGATCCTCATAGCATGAAGGGAATAACAACTTAGTACTTGAGTTGATTGTAATTGATTGAGAGAGAGAGAGAGAGAGAGAGAGAGAGAGAGAGAGAGAACTCCTGAGGGAGAATTACTGTACATCTGAGAGGTGTGAGGAGAAAGAGATTTCTTCATTATATTTTCTTTTGGAAGAGTTTAATATAGATTGGTTGTTTCTTGTATCTCCTCTTATTTGCTATTTTTGATTTCTAGTCACTTATTACTTCTGGTTTCAATTCCGTGTTTAGTTACTTATACAAAAGTAATCAATTATACTCTAAGATCCTAACAAATGGTATCAGAGCTCTAAACACTAACAATTGGTATCATAGTGTGTTAGTGTTTGTTGATTACAAAATTCACTCACAGGGGTTTTTGATTGAGTGGGAGCAAAGCAATGGTAGAAGAAAGTAAACTAAGAATGGATAAATTCAATGGCAAGAATTATCAATTATGGAGGATGCAGATTGAAAATTATCTGTATCAGAAAGATCTATATTTACCGTTGGGTGGGGTTTCAAGTAAGCCCATAGACATGGAAGATGAAGAATGGAATGTTCTTGATAGAAAGGCTCTTAGATCTATAAGGTTGAGCCTGACAGCTTCTATGTTTTCCAACTTATCACAGGCAAAGACAACGGTAGAGTTAATGGATACTTTGGCAAATTTATATGAAAAACCCTCAGCTTTGAATAAGGTATATCTTATGAAGCAATTATTTAATTTGCAAATGCAGGAAGGTGGATCCGTATCTAGTCATCTTAATGATTTCCATGCAATAGTAAATCAGTTAAATTTAGTCAAAATAGTTTTTGATGATGAAATTAAGGCTCTCTTAATCTTATGCTCTTTACCTGAAAGCTGACATAGTTTGGTAATGGCAGTTAGTAATACTGCATCTGCTTCAAATATCTTGAAAGTTGATGATGTTATTAGTGTAATCTTGAATGAAAAAATTTGTAGGAAAAGCACAAGGGAAACATCAGGTAATGCTTTAAGTGTTGAAAGTAGGGGAAGGCAAAGAGAGAAGGGCAAGCAAGAGAAATCAAGGTCAAAGATGGGAAGTAGATCCAAATCCAGAAATGGAAGAATAACCTGATGGAATTGTGGAAAGAAAGGGCATGCAAAGAAAGATTGTTGGTTGAAGGATAACAAAGAAAGTCAGCATGAAGGTAATAAAGAAGCAAAAGTTGTAGGTATTGTTGCATAAGATGCTCTTATATTTTATTTGGATAATAAAGTAGAATCATGGGTTTTAGATTTTGGTGCCTCTTTCTATGCAACCCCAAATAGAGAATTTTTCAATGATTATGTCCATGGAGATTTTGGAAAAGTTTATTTAGGGGATGATGAGCCTTGTAAAATTGTTGGCAAAGGAAAAGTGCAGCTGAAATTGTAGAATGGCAACACATGGGTGTTGAAGGATGTCATGCATGTACCCATCTTGAAGAGGAATTTGATTTTTGTAGGAAAGTTGGGTGATGAGGGTTGCATAGTAACTCTCACAGCTAAATCTTGGAAAGTTTCCAAGGGTGCACTTATATTAGCAAGAGGTAAGAGAGTAGGTAAACTTTATCTATCTACTTGTATTACTGATTATTCTCCTTCTATTTTATCTACTTCAGATGTAGATGCAAAGTTGTGGCACTGTAGGCTTGGTCACATGAGTGAGAAGGGAATGAATGTTCTTAAGTCAAAAGGTAAGCTTTCAGATTTGAAAAGCATAGATCTAGATTTTTGTGAGCATTGTATTTTTGGGAAATAGAAGAAAGTGAGATTTCTCAAAATTGGGTCAACAAAGAAGAAGCACAAGTTGGAATTTGTTCACACAGATGTGTGGGGACCAGCTCAGGTAGCTTCTATTAGAAGATCAAAATATTATGTTTCTTTCATTGATGATGCTACAAGAAAGGTATGGGTTTATTGCATAAAGAGGAAATCTGATATTTTTGACACATTTAAGAAATGAAAAGCTTTGGTTGAGAATGAAATAGGTTTGAGATTGAAGTGCCTTAGATTTGATAATGGTGGTGAGTACTGCAACAATAAATTCAATAGTTACTATTCTATGAGTGGAATACGTAGGGAAAGGACACCTCAGCAAAATGGAGTTGCTGAAAGGATGAATAGAACAATAATGAAGTTGCATAGAGTATGAGGTTGCATGCTGGTTTTCCCTTATAGTTTTGGGCAGAAGCTGTAGATACTATGATTTACCTGATTAACATGGGACCTTCTACTACACTGGATGGTGGAATTCTAGAAGAGGCTTGGATAGGTAAAAAGGTAGATCTTTTATTTCTTAGAGTTTTTGGTTCTGAAGCTTTTGTACACATTGATAAAGAAAATAGAAAGAAGCTGGATGCTAAATCTATGCGGTGCACTTTCATTGGTTATGGTTTTGGAGATTTCAGATTCTGGTTGTGGAATTTAGAAACTAAAAAAATTATTAGAAGTTGTGATGTAGTTTTCAATGAGAAGGTGATGTACAGTGATCAACTCAAGAGGCTGAATAATTTTGAGTAGGGCAATATTGATTTGAAAGAGGTTATGATCCAAAATGAGCTCACAGGTAAAAATCATCACTCATAGAAAAACACAAAAACCAACGTCGATCAGATGGAAACCGACATCGGTCAAGTAGAAATTGATGTCGATTAGATGGAGACTGACGTTGGTTAGGTTGAAACTGACGTCAGTCAGGAGGAACTGACATCAATCGGGTGCAGACCGATGTCGATCTGAGATGACCAGGATCGGTCACTGTCAAAAAAAAAATTTGGGCGGACAACAAGCTGTAAATGAGTCTCAAATGCCATAAGGAGGTCTGAAAGGGTAAGTAAACCTCCAATTCGATATTCCCCTTCTTTATACTACATGTTACTCATTGATGGTGGAGAACCAAATTTTTTTGATGAGGTAATACAGGTAGAATCTAGGAAACAATGGGAGCATGGCATGAATGAGGAAATTGATTCCTTGGAAGAGAACCATACATGGGATTTGGTTGAGTTGCCAGCCAGAAAGAAAGCATTGAAAAACAAATGGGTATACAGGTTAAAGGAAGGAGAGAATGGACAAATGAGACATAAGGCTAGGTTGGTAGTAAAGATATTTGTACAGAAACCAGGTATTGATTTTGGTGAAATTTTTTCTCCTATAGTAAAGATGACTTCTATTTGGACTGTATTGTCTTTAGTTATTATTGAGGATTTGCATCTTGAGCAGCTTGATGTTAAGACAACATTTATTCATGGAGATTTGGATGAAGAGATATTATGGATCAGCCAGAAGGTTTTGAGGTCAAAGGTAAGGAAAAACTTGTGTGCAGGTTGAAGAAAAGCTTAGATGGTCTTAAGCAAGCTCCAAGATAATGGTATTTGAGGTTTGACAGGTTTATGATAGAGCACGGCTTTAGTAAATGTTAATATGACCATTGTGTTTATTTTAACATATTAGATAATGGTAGTTATATTATCCTATTACTGTATGTAGATGATATGCTTGTTGCAGGTTCACACATGCAGGAAATTATTGAGCTCAAGGTAAAATTATCTCACACATTTGCCATGAAGGATTTAGGAGCAGCAAAGAACAGTGTCCTAAAACACATGATGAGGTTGAGTACATGAGTAGAGTTCCATATGATTCAGTAGTTGGGAGCTTGATGTATGCAATGGTATGTACTAGACTAGATATTGCCCAAGCAGTGGGAGTTGTCAGCAAGTTTATGGCTAATCTAGGAAAGGAACACTGGAAAGCAGTTCAGTGGATTCTCAGATATCTGAGAGGGACCAGCAGTAGGCATTTATGCTATGCAGGGTCAAACACTTCTCTACATGGGTATGTAGATTTGGATATGGCAGGTGACTTGGATGGTAGGAGAAGCACCACAGGATATGTGTTCACTGTTGGTGGAATGGCGATTAGCTGGATTTCAAAGTTACAGAAGGTTGTTGCCTTGTCTACTACAGAGGTAGAATACATTGCAGTCACAGAGGATAGTAAGGAAATGATTTAGATGACTCGGTTCATGGAAGAGTTGGGAAAGGAGCAAGAGAGTTGCAGATTGTATAGTGATAGTCAAAGTGTAATTCATTTGGCAAAGAATTCAACCTTTCATTCAAGAACCAAACATATATAGCTTAGGTACCACTTCATTAGACAGGTATTGGAGGATGGACAATTGAAGCTAGAAAAGATCCATATGGATAAAAACCCTGCTGATATGTTAACAAAGCTGGTAACAAAGGAGAAGTTGAATCTTCATTCAAATTTTGTTGGTCTTCAAGATTGAACTTGAAGAGGGGGAAACAAGCTAGAGGATGTTGTTGTACAGGTACAAGTCTAGCTATTTATCTTCAAGTGGGAGATTGTTGAGTTGTGGAGCTAAAAGCTTCACTAATGAGCTAATGTGGAGGTTGTTGGGTTACACAGTAATTGACATCGGTCAGAACCAATTGGCATCGGTTAAGGTCGACTGACATCAGTCAGAACAAACCGACATTGGTTAGGAGTTGGCTGGCATCGATCATCTTCAGACCGACACTAACTTCTATGCATTTCTAGATTTTCTATTTTTAAGTAAACAGATTTGAGCCTTTGATTTAAGAGGTGGATCTAACAGTGGTGAATGCATGGCTCATGAAACCCTAGTGTTGTAGTATTCTATTTATAGTAGGGTTAGATCCTCATAGCATGTAGGGAAGAACAACTCAGTAATTGAGTTGATTGTAATTGATTGAGAGAGAGAGAGAGAACTCTTGAGGGAGAATTACTGTACATCTAAGAGGTGTGAAGAGAAAGATTTCTTCATTGTATTTCCTTCTAGAAGATTTTAATATAGATTGGTTGTTTCTTGTATCTCCTCTTATTTGCTATTTCTGATATCTAGTTACTTATTTCTTCTAGTTTCTATTCCGGGTTTAGTTGCTTATACGAAAGTAATCAATTGTAGTCTAAGATCCTAACATATAGTATCTTCCTTGTAGTGTATTTTATTATGAAATGACCACCTATGATTTCTTGATGTGCCTCCTTAAGAAGAAGTGATCATCCAGGCTCTAGAGTCACTCTATTCAGTACATCATATTTCCCCATTTTGTATAGAAACCCATTATTGATGTTGAAAGTGATGGATCTTGTAATCAACTACTTTTTGTCCCTTTATACATAGTACATATGAATGATCCCTTGTTATAAAATTTTTATTATCCTAAATATTCTCAAGAATTATAAAGACTCAAAATAGATGTGCATTTGGTGATTCATCTTGGAGTTTCTTAGGTTTTTACCCATTCTGTATCTGGCTCAAATGGTATGATCCAAAATTTTCCCTTCTAAGATTAACATTGATTTTGAATTGAAATTCGTGAAATAGTATGAGCCACATAGATATTATTCTACCTAACATGGGATTGTTTAAATGATATCACAAGGCTTGGTGATCTTTAAAGAATTTAAAAGGCATAACTAGCAAGTAATGTTTGAAATTTTTAAGTGCAAACATATTGGCAAAGCTTTCCTCTCTATATTTATCTAGTTTTTTTTCTATAGCTGAGAGTTTCTTGCTTGTGAAATAATTACGATGATCTAATCCTCCATATCTTGGTTGTGATAACACAATTCCTACTATAGCGCCTAAAGCATCTACATGAACATGAAACAAATTTTTCCAATTATTTAAAACTAATAAGGGTGTTGTAACTAATCTTTACTTTAGATCGACAAATGCTGCTTGGCACTCATTTGTTCATTTGAACCTTTTATCCTTTTATATTATCTCAAAACCTCTCAATTTTTGATAACTCCAAATCTTCCTCCTGAAACTCAATCTCAAATAAATCTAACACTCATGCAACGATCACCCAATATAGGAATTTTTGATTGGCTGAATGAAGTAGTGAAAAAGAGAAAGAAGATAATATACCCTTAAGAAATTTATTTTAATGATTTAATCATGCCCACTCCTTGTGTAGTAAAGAAACCCAAAATGGTTTCTAAGATAGTAACAAATGATAAAGGAGAAAGATATGTCGAGGTGGAAATTCCCCCTCCATAAAAATACTAACACACTGTTAATGTTATCGATTACTAAATATCAAAGTTACATCTTGGTAAAGCTACTAGAGAAGGACTCAAATAAAATGTACAATTTACAATTGGCACTCTTTTTGAAAAGATGGACCAAGATAAAGCCACTAAAGATCAGTTGAAAGAAAAGGTTGAAAAACTCACCTTAGTTGTTCAAAATTTAGTGAAACTAATTCAAGCTTACTCATTTGACATTTTTTCTTAGATTTTATATGTAGATACATTGAATGTAGCTGAAGAAATTAGACACTTGGAAAAAAACTAAAGATTAGTATGAGAAATTGATTCATCAAGGAACCAAAA
This sequence comes from Torreya grandis, assembly GCA_037957365.1. NCBI lineage: Eukaryota > Viridiplantae > Streptophyta > Pinopsida > Cupressales > Taxaceae > Torreya > Torreya grandis. The sequence goes on from JARHVA010001366.1 coordinate 2,581,184, forward strand.
CAATAAGCGAGGCCGTGACTATTTACACTAAGGTTCAATTTGAATGTGACCTTGCAAAGGAATCTAAACACAAATATGAAATTGAAGTCAATAAATGGAAATAGATGATACCAAAACTTGATTTTTTTTTAATATTATCTATATGTTCTTCTCATAGAAGGAATTCTAAAACTAGAACATATTGGAGATATCACATAATTCCTAGGTGATGCTTAATTTTGAATATGCATTATTAAATAATGTGTGAATAAATTCAAATAATCTCAGTAAATTGAAGTTTATTTAATAAGTGAAATATAGGGAATAATTGAGAAACATCCTTGTTCATTTGTAGATGGTAAAAAAATAGTTATTTTAGTGAAAACAATTATTGAAGAATTCAAACAATTGATAGAAAGGGAAATGATTCTTATATCAACATTCCACTATGAGAATCTAGAAGTTCATCGGATATCAAGTTTCTCTTGAAAGATTTGATAGATATTTGATTAATCTTCAATAGGTTTTGTATAAAATGATTGATCTTCATATTGATTCATAAATTGCTTTCATGCATTCAGAAGGACCTGATGAAGACAAAGTCAAGGAAACTATGAAGAATTTTGACAAATACAAGAAAAAGATGAAATAGAGTAAATAATAAAAAGAAGAGTTACAAATTATGATTGATGAAGAAGATGAGTAAATTGCATAGATAATTCACTAACTTTCAAACTTGTAATTTTTCAATGTCTCCTTCATAATTTTTAAATTGTGCATTTTGTCATAGCACTTTTGTAGGTTTCAAGTTGTGAAAATATGCTAATGTACTTTTTCAAGTTTTAAGTCATGCAAAATCATCGATATACTTGCAATTTTTAATTTATGTTTTTCAATAAAAATTCTTTTGAGGGAGTCCTAAACATCAAAAAAGCTAGTTATGCACCATAATAACCCATTGTAAGCTATAAATACAAGTTCTTCGGTCTTTTGAAGGGGTTTTTGATAGATAAATAAAATTTTGGAAAGAATAAAAGAAAGAGTTTGTATTTTTCACTTTTTGAATAATCAATATAAATTGAATTGTATGGAATTTATGCCAAAAATATTTTTGATGGATAATGTATGTGTGTATATTATTCTTTTTAGTTCTTATTCTTCAAATGTTTCTAAATTTCATTGTTAGATAGTCAATAAATGCAAAAAAATTCACTATGAATTTGTTTTGAATATGTATTAGAAATTTTATTGTCATGAAATCTTGGTGAGATCAAAAATAGAGTTTCTATCTATTTTCATTGAAAACTGTAGGGTTGTTATTTATAGTTTTATTTTAAATCATTCAATCTCGTTGGTGTATGCATTTTGCCCATATGTGTAAAATATGTCTTTCCCAGCTCATTTCCCTGATAAATGTTTCTTTTGATAAAATTTAAACTCTAAGATTATTCTAGTAAGTTTCTATGTTTAGCTATCTAAAGATGTCATTTTACTTCTTATTTTTCTCCCTATCTATTTCTCTTTTTTTACCACCATTCTTTATCTTTTCCTTTTCTATCACCCTTTGGTACTTTTTGGTTAAAAGTCTAATCTCCCATTGAAAACTTATTTTATTTTAAATAGTTTAGTTTTATATATTCATTTTTTCTTTCAATAAAGGTAGCTCCACTTGTGAATAGGAGAGGGAATTTGTCCCAACACTATTAACTAAAATCCACTATTTGTCCCCCTAATAAAATTTTCAACTAATAGTTTTTAGTGTACCATGGGGCATGTATTTATGCCTTTTGTATAACCCACATGCAAACATTTTGGTTCATATGACTCTCCCAATAGTTTAGGGGCTAGTTCAACAACCATATATATTAAGTAGGAACAAACTACACAGTTAGATATTACTTCTAACATGAGGCAACATTCTTGGGAATGTTAAGAATTTAGTGTTGCTTAGTTTTAGATCATTTTTATTATATTAAATATAAAATTCGATGTTGTATAACATGCTCAAAGTATTCTTGAACATAGAATAACTTGCAGAGTTCATCAAGTAACTCACAATATTGAACAATAAACTTTGCATATGACTATTATTATAAACTAAGATCCTGATCATCAATGTGGTATAGATTAGATAGAATATGAAAAAGAAGTTATCGATTAGAGTCTATGATTTATCACTCGGAATAAAAAATTAAGTTATGCCAATTTTTAGGTTATGTCTATAGTAATAAATGAAGAAGAAGATCATGCTTTTTTTGATTAAAGGACTACAAGAATTGTTCCAAGGGGATAAACAATAAGGTATGCAATAAGAATGGTTCGTATAGCCTCTTGAACAACTCCCATAGTAATAAGTTATTCTTATGACCATCCCAACAATTTAATCTCTTGTCTATCAACCGAATCTTAATTTGTTAAATGAGATACAAGAAGACATTTCTTTAGATTTGTGAGCATTTGTGTGGGATAACATAGCTAGTGTAGTACAATTTCAAAGCATTCTTATTTCATTGGAAGAATAATAATATTGTGTCATCTTGGCACAAATAATAAAAGTGATAGTTAGATAAAGTGTACAACCAAGAATACCAGCTCAGAGAGCACTCTAATTTTAACGTGCTCTTTTATAACAATAATTTTCTTTCAAACTGATAAAAAGAAGATTTACTAGAGTAAATATATCTCAATGTAACATAGATCCATTTTATCAATTGAAATATATTTATGATTTTAAGTTAAATCTTGAGTAAAAAAATAAAATTAAAAAATTAATTAGTCTTCCATCAAGTCCTAGAAAAAGCAAATTATCATAGGTTGGTTCTATAGTAAGTTAAGCTCTTGTCCTCTTACGCATTGTTCTTACTTTGGAAGAAGTTTTTTAAAACATGGTAGTACCATGGGCTAATGAAATAGGATCCTTATCCCTTGGATATATATAAAAAATTCCTAAATGTTTGTGAAAGAACTTTTTAGAAAATTAGGTGATGGTAAATAATATCTAGAAGAGCATATTATTGCCCTTTTTATGGTATGTAGTTTCTTGGATGTGGAACATTATTTATTAAATAAGGTTAAGATATAGGTTAAGGGTCCTATGAACAATATATAAAAGCCCAAAATATAAATAAGATAAAGTATAAGAATAGAAATAAATAGAGAATAGAACTCAAGGACTAGCTACTATCACTATCTTCAGACAAATGGATGCCAATAATCTATAAAAAGACCACAAAAAACTAGATGTTAGTAGATTAATGGTTTGAATATTCAGAATCTAAATAGAGAACCAATTTTTTGGTCCTAATGTTATCATTTTTCTTCTCCCTACCTATGGTGTGGTTGCCAATGACTTGCATAGTATTAGTGACATCCTCTTCCTCTTCAGCCCTGTAGATTTAGTTTCCTCTTTTCCCTAATTAGAATCCCTCCTGTATTCTTCTCTGCCTCTATTGTGACTATTCTTTGCACCCTGGAGAGATTGCCTGACATTCACTTCTTCCTAATTCTCTTATTGATTATTACCATTTCCCATGGAAAATTCACCTGGGGATAGCAAAGCTTTTAACTTATCAAACTCATCTAAAATTTCCAAACTTAGTAACCTCTAAATGGTTGCCTTCATCTACAATTTTTGTGTAGACTATTCAATTTCACCATTCAAGTTAAAATTGAAAGAAAAATGACACATGCTGACAATGGGTTTGATATAAACCAAAACTCCCTTATGGCTACCTCTAGGAAGGAAGTCCCCCTAAACATTTTCTATACCAAACCCTTCATTCTTCCCCCCTTCAGGTTCTATTTCTTGTTATGAGAAAAACTCATTATCCCTATCCGAGTCTTCCTATTCACTAGTCATGTGTATTGCTTTAGAAACTAACTTGATCTAAAAGGGTTCCCCCTTTAACCATGAGTAGGATAAGCCATTAATGAATTATGTCTGTTGAGGGGTTACTCTTGAAATTAGCAACAAAAACTTCCAGATATTTTAGTAAAAATAAGGGGATACTAATTGGATGACCTTTAAAATGATTAAGGAGTAAGAAATGGTGAGAAAAAACCACAATGTGCTTTCCCTCAAGAGTGATATATGTAATGACTTGAAGTCAGACGCCCGACCGCTTCCTAGGAAGATCAACCCTAAAAATTCTTTGTGATTCAATGACTTGGTTTTTTAATTCTCTATATTGTAAAAAATGCTAAACAATTCATCCTTTGTTTTTTTATCTTTGAAATATTTTATGCCATTGAAGTCCATACCTATAATGTTGTCAATGATTTATTTAGTGACCGTGATATTCAAGCCATGAATACATACCTCCCTTTCCTTCTAGCCTCTTTGAAAATCTTGAGAAAACACTGCATCATGGTTGACTAACCTTTCCATAAAACTTGCAAGCCCTTCCTTGGATGTGGAACATGAAAACATTACAATCAGATTATTTTTGTATATATTAGCTAGAATTTGGATGTGGAGATTCAAATTCAATAATCAATTCAAATAAATCCAAACTCATGATAAATATCAAGATTGGGAAAGGTTGATAAAAAATATGCAAACAACAATGATAATAAGACATTTATACCTTCATTATGCCACTAGTTTACCTTCAAAATGAGTGATGTGCCCTAGGATGATAAAATTGATAAGTTTAATGCTTGATATAAATGCTGGATTGCCTCATGACTCAATAATTAGACAACATATAGAAAGGGTGATGATGAATAGCTTGATATAAAATAGACAAGTTGACAACATATGATTAAACCTTGAAAGGTTCTTAGATTTTGCATCTCATATGTTAGTTCAGAAGTTGGATTTTGCATAGATGATGGCTACTTATATAGAGAATGAGGAGGGATTTATAAGGAATTTAAAACTTATTGGAAATTTTTAGAAAGTAATTATATAGAGAGTGTGGAGGAATGTAGAGTGTAGAAGACTCTAGATTCCATTAGAGGTGTGTAATGAGAATTAGTGATTTTTTAAGGAGAAAGTGGGGATAGGTGAGGGTACATAGGAGTGAATTTAAAATTCACAAAATAATTGATAAGTTGGAATATTGATAAATGTGATGTGATTTGGAAGAATTAATTGAGACATAGGAGTTATAAGGTTGATGTATGAGAAGAGAAATGTTAGAAATGATAGACTAGTGACTAGGGGAATAAAATGGATTAATGTTAGGATGAAATAGATGAAATTAGTGTGATGAAGGAGCGATCAAATTTAGATGTATAATTTTTTCCCAAGTCTTTGAAATATAATTGGAAATAGAATAACTAATGTTCATTCAAATAAGAAATATAGCCATAGATGATTGTTAGTAAGTTAGTATTGATGATGCCCCCTTGAAAGGACATGTGGGGAGGGATGAGATAGATGAACACTTGAAAGAGGAAATGAGAGTTGAGATGCATGGATAGATAAAAGAGGGGTTGGGATGATATGAAGATGATAGATGGGAGAGGTGATGATGAATAATATGATTGACATCAATAATGAGTTAAAATTGACAATGACCTAGACATATTTGAGGGAGAGAAAATGACAATGTTGTTAGTTTGGACATGCCTCAAAGGGAACAAGAAATAAAAAAATTATGATAAAAGGCCACAAGATTTAGACATATCTCAAGTAAGGACACATGTCAGGGAGAGCTATGGTTGGTATTGGATTATTAATAAAAATTATACAAGCTTTAGATGTATCCCAAGGAAGGACACATACAAGGGAGAACTAAGACCAAAATTGGATGCTAATTTGATTGATTAATTGAGGATTGGATAGATGTAGCTCAAAGTGTTTGGCAAGTGGAGATATAATGGGTGGATAAATGATAAATGATATGATCAAGTGACCAAGGGACAAAGGGGAAGAATTTATTAGTGTGGTCAAGCTATTCTTGGGCACTCCATATGGCTGAGCATTACCTACATCATCTAAAAAGACCTCAAGCTGATATAATTCTCCTTAAGAGGGAAGGATGAGGTAATGGTTGAGAGAATAAATAAGGAACAAATGAAAGGTATTTAATAGATGTGGTTGATGTGAGTGATAGTAAAATATGTTCTACAATGATACCAATCAATTAACTATGATATTTATGATGCCCCTAACACAGATGTATGTGAGGGAGTGAGAGATGATAAAGTTACAACCTTAGACATGCCTAGTTAATGACATATGAAATGGGGTTGTAAAATTTGATTAGATAAGTAAATTTATAAGATTTATACATATCCAAAGCAAGGATGCATGTTAAGGATAGATTCTGGTTTAGATTGATTGATTAAATGATGTCATGAGCTTTGGATGTATCCTAGATAAAGACACATGCTAAGGAGAGTTGAGAGCATAAATTAAATTGACTAATTAATTGATATTTTAGATTAAGGATTTGAAACATACATGAAATAATGATGTTGGATCATGAGGATGAATAATTTAATAGGATGAACTAGATTGGGTAGAAAAGTGGATAATTGACTAGATTGATGTGAGTGCGATTTATTGTGAAAAATGAGATAACAAAGAGGATGGATAATCATATCAAATGATATGATTACAATTGAGTTAAACTCAAACATTCCATGTGACTAATAACTACCTACATAATATGAAAATACCTCATCTAATTTAGTTCTACCTTAGAGGGAAGAATGATGAGAGAGGACATGATAAACTAGAGGGTGATGATGATGGATTGTTAGAGAAGTTAGTTTTTAGATAGATGATTTTATTGATAGTTGATTTACAATGTTGATGAAGTGATAAATGATATATGTATTAGATAAATGACTAGATATTGGATTGATGAGATGATATAAATGTCTATTATCTTTAAACATGCATCCATTCTTCATGGCTGTAACAAGTCATTGATCATCATAGTCTAAAAATCCTTTCTATTTTATCACTAGAAAGCATGCACCGTGATATGTTTATGATCATGATGATGTTTTTACAGAGTGCATGTTGGATAGACACAAAAGACAAAAATATAAAAAAGCATAAAATTATCATGTAGTGTAATGCACCATTAGTATAAGAAACTATTATGACTTTAATGTGTACCCTTAGAGAGGGTTATTTAGGCTCTCTCCCATTAAGTCATAATATTGGGACAACCCTAGGCTATGGGTAACCTATGTTGGGGCTGAACCTCTAAAGTAGGTCAACTTCCTCTTTAATACTCACCTAAACTAATGCTAAGCCTAATGCTTCATGGGGGAAAGGGTTAGAAAAGGGACAAGGGCTCTTAAGAAAGTTAACGAGGTGATGTACCAAAATTAAAAGGGAGACTCTCATAAGCTTGAATCCACACTAGATCAATAGAGGATAATACTAGCTCACACAACCTCAAGATAAAGCTACTTGCATAAGCATTTCATAGAAGAGGTTCATAGTAGAACACTAATCTAGACCTACAAATAGAATTGAAAACTCCTTAAACAAAGTCAAAAAGGAGGACAATGGATGAGGAACATTCTCCTTCACATAATACCATAATATACAACTCACCAAACACAAACTCAAGGCAAAAAATAGGTGAATAAAGTCCTTATTGTATCAAGAGGTAGTTACAAATGCTTGATAGGGTCAAGCCTAATCAAGCTGAGCATACTTTGTAGTATCCTAAAGAGTATCCTATCTCTTAGAAAGATAAAAAGTCTAAAATTTGATAGCCTTTTACAAATAGAGAAAATAAGATAATATAGAGAAGGGAGAGAGAGAATAAGGATCATGTTTTGATAATAATTAATGAACTACCAGCTTTCAAAGGATACTCCATCATGCTTTGGTTTAATTAGGATGTAATCTATCATGAACAAGGTAGTCTTTGTTTTTCCCAATAACCTTCAAGTAATACACTAAAAGACAAGAGTTTTACCAAATATGATGAGTCATGATCCTATTTATGAAAGGGACCCTTAAGTACTATGAAAATCTATTAAATGCTCAGGTTGCTTCTCTAAGCACCAGATCTCTATCTTTGATCTTCCACATCATCTCTTGCTTGGATACTTATTAGAAGGATGAAATCCTCATATCTTTAGACTTGATCAAGTTTTGACTGTGTATAATTTGGGTGGCTATCTATTGGGATCATGGCTTAGGATGTTCCTTAGTTGATTATACATAGATACCCCTTGTTTTGAAAACTGGACTTGGGTTAACTATAGATGAAAACTAATCTAAGATTATTGGTTTTCCTATAATCCATATAGATAAGACATCTTACTCGATGCTTAGTCCCATTTTGTCAACAAGATGTTAAATTTTGATTTATATTAGGCATGAAAGACCTATTTTACCCTTAAATAACTTTTCTAGTAATGCTTGGTCCTTATATGCATTTTGGTCTAACTCAGATTGCCTTTGAGCTCAGTTCTATATATTTTACCATCTCAGGTCCATTCATTTGCTTTGCCTAAGTTAAACTACTTTATCAACCCTAGTCAAAAGTGTCCCATCTAAGTCTTATGTTAATTGGCTATCAACAATCTAACTTGGATCATTAATCCTTGACTCATCTCACTTCATTGGATTTTATAGGTATGAATGAACACAAGCCCTTAAATCTACCTTTCAATTATAAACCTTGTCCCCATTAGTACTTCTTGGAAAATGTGCATTAATATTTAGGATCCTACTATAAATATATCAATTCACACACTTGTACCATGTGTCAACCTCTCAATTTATTTGAATGTTTGACCTTTGCTCGCAATGTTGGATCAGGATGTATGATCGAATGAGGACCATTGATCCTGTCAGGACCCACTATTTGAAAGCCAATGACTAGTTCATGATCTTAAATTTTATGGTCTATAGGATGTCATTTGATGTTCACATGACCTTCATTGACATACATGTGATCATCAAATTTAAGCTAAAAAGGTTCTATTTTATATGAGCTTAAAATTGACATTAGTGCAAATGTATTACTACACAGGTCCAATTTTGAAAGCTTGTAACTTGAGCCAAAACTCTTGCATGGTCCTAAAAATTTCTAAAGATGCTCCTAGTATGTAGATCTACATTTTCACTTGATCTGGTGGTTGTGCAAGGCTTCTTGAGCAAGATAAAAATTACACAAGTTAGCTAGTCTATTTATTTATTTGGTAACGTCTTAGTGATGGTCTGGTGTAAAAACTTGCACAACTCATTCTCTGATCAATATTTCAAGGTTTTGATGGATTCTTAAAGTTTATACAACATGTTCCATGTTCTAAATATTTGGGCACCATGAAAAATATACTTGTATCTTCTTCCTCTTGTAATGTTTGACCTATTTCTAACCCTTTGATCCACCACATACGCATGAACTCTACTCAAATTTTCAAATTTTTTTATGTGGGAAAAAAATGGCCAACATCTTTGGCAACTCACAGGGGTTTCATGCCTATCTATGCAATAGAACCTAAACCATGTGCCTAGTCTAGTTTGTTGGGTATAGCGTCTCTAATTTGGTCCAACATATTGACTGCCAATCCTACTCTAACCTCTCTTGAAACTAAAACAAAGAAAAAAAGGAGAACAAGAAAAGATAGAGTGCCCAAGGCACTTATTGAAAGGGAAACTAACTTAGAACAAAAGGGATAACAAATAAATGTGCCAAAGTAGCACTTGAGGAATTTGAATAAAACTAATCCTAATATATATATATATATATATATATATAACCTAAAACTATGTGTACCTTTCTTCCTAGATCAAAAGGAAAGTTTGATAACCTTCTTGCCTCATGGGATGAGAAATTGAATAAGGCATATAGTTATTTGACCTTTGGCCTTGATGTTTGCTTCTTATTTGTTACAACTATGAGCCTTTTTAAAATAATGTTCAATGAGAACCAAACAGCTCCAAATATGTCATCTATGCGTATCCAAACAGTCTCAATTTATTCATATGGATCCTTAACTATAACCTCTAAAGGTGGTCCAGTAAGACATCCCTCCTTGGCTTCAGTGGTGTCCTCAATAAGACTGGGCTTCTTATTTGATTCAAGTTCTTTAGGCTCATCAAAGAGCTCTACATATTCTACCCAATCTTTATCATTGTCCTCCATGTGAAGTTATTTATCCACCTTATCAAGCACTTGATCCTCATCTTGAAAAAGATATTCAAGATATTGAAAGAGCTTCATCTTTAGCAGACCATCATTTTTGTCTTTTTTGTCCTCTAGAACCACCACTTCCTCAATCCTTTGTTCTTGATGCAGAGGGCCGTCAAGCTGGTATTATTCATGCTCCAAAGCATTAATGGAATCTTCAGAATAAGATTAAATCTACTACATTTTCCCATCATCCAAGCCTACCATCTTAATTTCATCAATTTCATTCAATAAATCATGGTACAGTAACTGCCAATGGTCATCTTCTTGTTGGATATCATCTTCAACTTGCACTTGCTCCTAAAACTCATCCTCTTTGACATCATGAAAGACTAAGACATGCTTGCTCATGCCAAGTGGAGTTTCAATAATGATCTCCTCCTCTTGGTCACTAAAGTTATCATTATTTTATATCCCCTTAACTACATATTCTTGATTTGCCTCATAGAGTAGAGGCTCTTTATCAAAGAGTGGCATAGCAGACACTTGAAAGTATTCAACAAGATGAGAGAGGTCCAAATAAGTTACCATAGGTACCTAATTTTTCTCCTAAAGTTGCTCTTATTGGATCACCTTAACATCCTCTTTCTATTTTTTTCCCCTTGAATGGCTCTTCATGAAGGAAAGGTTCTAGGCCTTTAAGGGGAAAGGGGGAAGCTGCATGGTCTCTTGTTTGACTTCCATAATGACCACCTTCTCCTCCTTATTTATCTAGATGGATTTACAAGATGGAAATGACATAGATTCTTGAGGAGGGAGGGATGGGGGATGAATGACCTTGGATTTACCTTACTATATGATTTGGTTCGAATATGGGAAATATATAAGTCCTTTAACCTTTTGATTTTGGATCTCCTCGTCTTTCCTTGCCTTTATCTCTAACTATCTAATCTGCTTATCAATATTCTCTTGGAATATCTTATCTTTAAGGTGGTCAGGAACATAAGAAGTTTCTTGAGGAGGAAAGAGAGGGGTTCGTATAGGTTTAGGTCCTACTTTATTTTGGGTTTTCAAATCCAAAAGTGACTCACTTTGCCCACCCTATGACTTCACCACTTGGTTCTAGCTTGGAACCTTGGAAAAATTCATAATGGGTTCTTAAAAAAGGATGGATTCTTGAATCCTAATAGTAGGCTGTTAAAAAACAATCTCTTTCTTTATTTAATAGCTCTCTTAGATAGATTTCTAAGAAGGAAAAAGCTGAGAAACATATGAAGAACTTGGAACACTTAAAGGGGGACTTGCAATGGTGTCTTGAGGAGGAATGGATGGTATATAAGAAGGCTGAGGTGGTGTATATGTAGGCACATGAGATTGGTGAGGTTGGACCTAATGTTCCTCAAGGCCTTTTAGCTTTTCCTCAATTCTATGAATGTAATCACCTACATCCATCATGTAGTTTATGAGATTATTCTATTTTGCTCTCTCAACATGTGTCCATGATGTTTTTATTTACTGTAATGACTCTCTCACATGATGAATTAGGTGAGTAGGAACATCTTTTCCTTAATATTTCTATGAGCATAACTCTAGTTCATGTTTGTCAAGGATTATTAAAGTATGCTTAAGTGATGGTATGGATGGCTCATAATAGGGTTTCTATAGAGCAATATTATGATGGACTTGATGTTCATATGGAGGATCTAGGCAATATTATTTCATATATGGTTGGTATTGGTCCCCATATTACTGTTAAGGATCATGAGGAAGGTAAGAGCCATTCCTTTGATGATAAGTATCATGAGGAACTTGCCAAGGTTCCTCACATCTTTGATAAAAATATTGATTGGGCTGATTAGACTCATATGGATCGTGAGGATCATATTGGGGCTACTGATAAGGAGGTGGATAATAGGAGTATCCACCATAGTTTTTCATATTGACCTCATATATCAAATGAGATGCAAAACTGATTATAAACTTTATTGAGACATACTTGGTCTTCTCATAACTAGAAGCTTTGATTTGGTGTCACCATTGGCATTAATGTTTCTTGCTTCCAAAAGCTAATTAGAGGAAAGACATACCACAATATTTCCACTCTTTTGGAACTTTGTCCTACTAGGCATGCCAAAAACTATTATGACTTTAATGTGCACCTTGGAGAGAGTTGTGCAGAATCTCTCCCATTAAGTCACAATATTGGGACAACCCTAGGCTGTGGGTAACCTATGTTGGGTCTAAACCTCTAGATCAGGTCATCTTCCTCTTTGATGCTCACCTAAACTAATGCTAATCCTAATGCTTCATGAGGGAAAGGGTTAGAAAGGGGATAAGGGATCCTAATAAAGTTAACTAGGTGATGCACCAAACTTAAAATGGAGACTCTCATAAGTTTGAACCCACAAAAGACTTGTAGAGGACAATACTAGCTCACACAACCTCAAGATCAAGTTACTTGCATAAGTATTTCATAAAAGAGGTTTAGAGTAGAACACTAATCTAGACATGTAAACAACATTGAAAATTCCCTAAAAAAGGTCAGAAAGGAGGAAAATAGATGAGGAAGATTCTCTTTCACATAATGCCATCATACATAGTTCACCAAACACAAACTCAAGGTAAGAGATAGGTAAAGAAAGTCCTTATTACATCAAAAGGTAGTTATTACAAATTCTTGATAGGGTTGAGCCTAATCAAGCTGAGCATACTTTGTAGTATCCCAAAGATTATCTTATCTCTCAGAAAGATAAAAAGTCTAAAATATGAGAACCTCTTACAAATGAATAAATTAGGATAATATAGAGAAGGGAGCGAGAAGAGGGAGTATGTTTTGAGAATAATTAATGAGCTACCAACTTTCAAGGGATTATCCATCACACTTTGGTCCAATCAAGATGCAATCTATTATGAACAAGATAGTCTTTATATTTACCAATAGCCTCCAACAAATACACTAGAAGACAAGAGTTTTGCCAAAGATGGAGAGTCATGATCCTGTTTATGAAAGGGACCCTTAGGCACTATGAAAATATATTAAATGCTTAGGCTACTTGTCTAACCACTAGATCTCTATCTTTGATCTTCCATGCCATCTCTCACTTGACTACTTATGTATAAGGATGAAATCCTCATATCTTTGGACCTGACTGAGATTTGATTATGTCTGATTTGGGTGGATATCTATCAGGAGCATGAATGGATACATTCATTCATTGATTACACATATCTATCCCTTATTTTGAGAACTGAACTTGGGTTAACTAAAAATGAAAACCAATCTAAGCTCACTAGTTTTCCTATAGTCCATATAAATATGACATCCTACTCGATGCCTGGTCCCATTTTACTGACAAAACATTGACCTATGATTTATATTAGGCCTGAAAGACCTATTTTACCCTTATAGATATTTTATAGCAATGCTTGGTCTTTATATGCATTTTGGTCCAACTCAGTTCATATTTGAGCTCAGTTATATATATTCTATCAACTCAACTCCATTCATTTACTTTTCCTGAGTTAAAATGCTTTATTAACCCTAGTCCAAAGTACCCTTGGCTCAATACTATATTCACTAGTTATCATCAATACAACTTGGATCATTGACCCTTGACTTAGCTCATTTTATTGGATTTGCTAGGTACGAACAAATGTGAGCCCTCAGATCTACCTTTAAATTGTCAACCTTGTCCCCACTGGTGTCACTTGGAAAATGTGCATTAATCTTAAAGATCATACTATAAATATATTATTTCACATGCTTGTGCCATATGTCAACATCTTGAGCTATCTTATTGTTTGACCTTTGCTCACACCATTGGATCAGGGTGTACAATCGAATAAGGACCGTTGATCTTACTCGGACCCACTATTTGAAAGCCAATGGCTAGTTCATCATCTTAAATTTGATAGTCTATAGGATGTCATTTGATGTTCACATGACCATCATTAACATTCATATGACCATCAAATTTAAGTTGAAAAGGATTTATTTTTTTCAAGCTTAAACTTGACATTAGCGTGAACATTTTACTACACAGGTCTAACTTTGAAAGCTTGTAACTTGAGCCAGAAAGCTAAAGTAGGCCTAAAAATTTATGAGAATGCTCATAGCATGTAGATATAAATTTAAACTTGATATATTGGTCATGTGAGGCTTCCTAAGCAAGATAAAAATTGCATAAGTTATTTGGTGTATTTATTTTCTTGGTGACATCCTAGTGATGGTTTGGTCCAAAAACTTACACAACTCATTCTCTGATCAATCCTTCAAGGTTTTAATATATTTTTAAAGTTTATGAAACCTATTCTAAATTATAAATGTTTGGGAACCATGAAAAATATGCTTGGATCTTCTTTATTTTGTAATGTTTGACATGTTTCTAACCCTTTGATCCACCACATCTACATGAACTTTACTCAGCTTTTCAAATCATGGTATGTGGGCCAAAATTGGCCAATAGGAACCAAGATGACATGTTTTCCATATGAAATTATTCAAAGACAATAAAATATAAAATGATAAGACAAAATATGCATAAATATATTCACAAAATTCTCTAACTAAAAAAATAAAACTAAAGAGATGCAAACAAGTAGACAAACATAGACAAGTAGTCAAAAATATACACATGAGAAAATACATAAGTCAAAAAAGTTAAGGAAACTAAAAAAAAGATGCAAACAATTAGACAAATATAAATATATAGACATATACATGATAAAATTCATTCAAATAAATCAGATATCATCAAAGAACACACAAGTATCTACATGCATAGTTGTTATGTGATAAGTATCTTATTTATTATCCTGACAAAAGGCCTAAGGGATGAGTGTCCAGTTTATGATTTGATGTGACAATGATATGGGCCATGAGTTTAAAATATATGGATAATTGTAAATGATTTTTTGGATAAGTAAAGATAAGATTACATTGATCAAACTTTTGACAAGATTTGGACAAGGTGTGCTTGAGCAAATTTGAATTAAGTATGGGAGATAGTTTGATTAGTATGGGATGGGGTAATGTAACCCAAATTTTTACTTGTTTTGACATGGATGGGGATCTTAAATCTCATAATTTTATGGCTGTTATGTGTTTACACTAGCAAAGATGTGACTTGACTAAGCCATGGTTGACCAAAGTTTGAATTGATAAGACTAGATCAATAATAAATCAAATGGGATTTGTTCAAGTTTGGATGACTTGACAATGATAAAGTGGATAATGTGATTTGATAGTGAGGTTGACTTATGAAAAAGGGTCAAATATGATTTGACCATTGAACAAGCTTATATGATTGTGATGAGTGATGGGAAATCATTTGGACTAAGTCTTAGAAGGTTGAAATGGGATGCTAATGGAAATGTGATAGTTATGATGTAAATTTTGATTAATTAATGTATTTTGGATAGGGATATGGATGGTTTAGGACATACGACAAGAAAACTTGGAGGTTTTTGGATTTTATAGATTTTATGATTTTTTTGGGCTTTTGGGAATTTTTAATCTTTTGGATTTGTTGGGATATGTATGTATAAATAAAAGGGGGTCAAAAAACCAAGTCGAGCAACTAGGGTGGGGAATGATGGTGGATGGAATGAAAAAAGGATTTAGGTGATTCTCAAAGGGGATGAGAGGTGATGAGGAATAGACTAGGGATATCCAAGGACCACATTATGTTGTTATTAGATGTGTATTCTCCTGAGTGTCATGTGGAAGTTATGACAAGATGTTCCTCAAATAGGTCTCAAGACATTTTCCACTCCTTTACAAAGTTAAATTTGGGAAGAAATGACATACATAATATTATAGGAAACATAATGGATAAGGATGATACAAGATTCTTAGGATAGGTAGGGATAATGGGAAGATGAGTATGATAGATAAGGTTGGTTTATAGAGAGATGTTAGGATATGGAAGTAGGGATGAAGTGTAATTTTTATCCAAGTGTTGAGGTGCCTATGAAAAATGAATTATTTTACCATGATGCCAAAAACTAAATTTCATCATAACACTTGCCTAAGGTGCCAAAAATTTGGATTTCAACATTGGATGAATGATTGTTTTTCATTTTTCATTTATTTTTATTTTTTGATGGCATCTTGATTTATTTGAGATGTGCCAGATGCAGTCATGTTGATGATTTCATGATATTCAACCAAAACCATTTTTGGGTAGCTACACTATTAAGATCATGTTATTGATGTGATTTTCATTGGTGTTATGGTGATATTTTTTGACTCTTGATTTTGATTCCTTTAGACATCTCAACTAGGTGTCTTCATAACCCCTATAAGAGACAATGTTGCCTAGGAAGGTGATGTATGGTATATATTAGATTAAGGCTTGATGGTGGTGTATGATACTCAGATAGATGGTAGGATTATGATGTGAGAAGGTATATTTGTTAGAATACTAAAAATAGGATTGACAAACACACACACCATTGGGAATGTTGGATGTGATGTTTGCATTTTATGCCACATGAAAAGAGATATTAAGGGATCCAAGACTTTAATACTTATTTGTTCTTTGATCCAACTAATGGAAGTATTATTAGCCACATTAATATTATTTGTGATGTTTTGTTGATTTGTTTATTTTTAAATTTGAATTCCCCCTAGTGCCTTAAATAAGGTTTCACCAAAGGAATTTTATTTTTAAATTTGATGATGATTATTTAGAATTTGATGGCACTGTAGTTCTTCAAGGAGGTTTTCACTAAGGGAAAATGCTTTTTGACTTGGCCAATGTTTTGACTTATCTTGACTTTGATTTACAACTAGATCAAAGTTGACCTCATGATTATTTGATTATCATCTTGGATCCTTATAGATGTGGTACACAACATGGTACTTTGGGAGGAATCCAATGATGCATGCTTATGTTCACTCTCATTGAGGAGGGGGATGGATTGATATAGGGAAAGGAGTATATTACCTCTCTTCACCAATTTACTTGGACATGGAAACCTTTGACTTGAAATAAAATAACTACTTTAGATATATCAATTTCATGATATAACAAGTCTAGGTCATTTGACATGTCTTAAGAGGTGAATTGGATCTGGACAGGATTACTAGGATAGATTTCCCTATGCTAGTATGATGAGGAATGTTATGACTAAGAATAAAATAATTGGATGTTGGGTTTCAAGTGATGGGCTCATACAGAGGTTAGGAATAGACTAGTTTTGATAGGTAATCATGGGGGACTCTTCCCTATGAGGCAATTTATGTTTTATGGGGTCTAAGTCTATAGGTAGGTGGGCACCCATTTATAGGATCCATAAAATAAGTGCATCCTTGTTGTCAAAGAGATGTTTTTATAACATGACAACCAAATTTATTTGGGAGTCCATGGCTTGATTTAATTTGAGTATATTTTTAACTTGGTGATGTGAGATATTTGATGAGGTATGATAAGTGTCAAGTGGACAAGATTGAGTAAATCAAGTTAGGACATGATATAGATAAACATTAAATTAGACTTAATTATCTTGACATTTGATGACAATGAGCTATGATAAGCTCTGAGGCTTGAATTAATACGGGGCTAGGTTTTACTATCCAAAGAGACATGATTAGGGCATTAATGACCTTCGATGGGGTTGAATTGATTTAGAATAGTTTAATACTTAGATGATCTACCCAAGATGGATTTGGAGGACTTGGACTAAGTGGATGATAATATTTGTTTGGGGTATGTGATTAAAAAATGATTAGGTTTAGTTGCAGGCAAGCTTATGATGGTGAATATGACATGTAAAGAGTTGTTTCTAATGTGGATCAAGGTAATTATATTTCATACTTTATGGTATTAGAGCTAATTGGTTGAAAAATATGGATATGGAAAAGTATAGAATATAGATGATGTTGTTTGATAGGGTAATGACAATATTAGACTATGATTTGTTTGAGGTTAGACTATAAATGTCAGTTGATGTATGATCAGACTAAGTGACACAAAGGAAAATTATGAATAGGTATGTTATGTGGGTGAAATGTTTGGATTATGATTGAGGTAGAATGATGATTTGCTTGGGATGATGGAGGGAATGTCTAGGTCTAGGGATGTTATGTGGATTAATTTTTTAGATAGGTGAATGATAAATTAAGCTTTCCTTGGGGTTGATTGACTCGATGTGAAAAATGAATAGGGTTAAGATGGGGTATGACCTTAATAAAATAGGTCTATAATATTTTGAGCTAGTAAAATTGGCTTAGATGATAATAAAGGTGTGCTTCCCTAGTATAATAGGTGTTAGCAAGGTATTGACAAGTGTTTAGTTTAGACTAATAAACTGAAGGGGATGATGATGATAACTTCTTGATCAAATAATTTGAACCTTGTCCCTACTTAGTATGAGTGCACAAGTATTTTATTAATATTAAAAAAACCAAGTACATGAAATGGTACCTTTAATCTATTAACTCTTTTACATTGAAAACATAGATTTTATAGATTTTACCCATGACTAGTAAAACCAACTAATCCTATAACCAAATCTTTATGGGAAACCAACTCGTAAGGTAGT
Source organism: Torreya grandis (assembly GCA_037957365.1). Taxonomy (NCBI): domain Eukaryota; kingdom Viridiplantae; phylum Streptophyta; class Pinopsida; order Cupressales; family Taxaceae; genus Torreya; species Torreya grandis. The sequence continues at coordinate 2,599,771 of JARHVA010001366.1, forward strand.
TATAATTATTTAACTCAAAACATATAAACTACCTTAAACTAAAACTAAGTAATATTTATTTTATGGGGGTGTCTTTATTAAAAAGATGCATGCCCCATCAAAAATAATTATTTATTTAACCTACCAAAAAATATAACCTAATGTTAAGACTTTGGAACAAGTCCTAACAAACCCCCCTATGATCCAAAGTCAAGTCTTTGGACACATACCAAGCATTTTTCTAAATTTTTCAAATTTCATTCTGTCAAGGGGTTTTGTGAAGATGTCAGCTGTCTGATCAACAGTTGGGTAATATATTGGATCAAGAGCTTTCTTTGCCACCAAAATTTGTAGATAATGGTATTTGACATCCATATTTTTTGTTTTGGCATGAAACACAAGATTTTTGGACATCTTGATTACACTTTGATTATCAATGTATAACTATGTGGGAGTAAATTGAGAAACTTGAAGATCTTCAAGAATACGACGTAGGTAAACAATTCATCTAGAAGCATCCCATGCTGAAATATAATCTGATTTTATTGATGAATTTACCACTGTATCCTACTTCTTACAACACCAAGCAATGACAACTTAACCCATATGCATAGTGTATCTTATGGTTGACACTCTATTATCCACACATCTGCCAAAATCTACATCATAATATCCAATAAATTTGAAGTTCTTATTGCGGTGACATTCAAGGCTATATGTTTTCATTCCCTGAAGTACTCATTTTTCCACATGCCAATGAATTTCTCTAGGCTCATGCATAAACCTAGATAAAATTCCAACTGAAAATGAAATATTGGGCCTGGTAGTCATCAAGTATATCAAACCTCCCACCAATTGTCTATATGTGGTGCCATAAAAAAGGCATTATTATCATCCGTAGATAATTTCAAGTTACTTTCCATGGGAGTGAGGGTAGGTTTGCAATCACTCATGCCAAACCTATCTAATAACTCAGAAATATACTTAGTTTGTGAAATGAAAATACTATACTCTTTTTGAGTTACCTCTATGCCTAGATAGTAGTGAAGAAGTCCAAGATCTGTCATCTCAAACCCATCTTTTAATTCCTTCTTCATAGACTTGTTATGGTTTTCATCATTACCTGTGATAAATAAGTCACTGACATAGAGAACGAGTATCACCATTTTCTTACCCTACACTCAAAAATAGAGAGTATCATTAGATTCACTATGATGAAAACCAATGGATTTCAAGTATGAATCCATTTTCTCATACCAAGCCTTGGGTGCCTGTTTGAGCCCATACAAAGATTTTCTCAATTTACACACTTTGTGTTCGACACCCACCTGTTCAAAACCCTGAGGTTGTTTCATATATACTTTTTCCTATAAATCACCATTTAAAAAAGCACTTTTAACATCCAATTGATGTACTTTTCAACCATTTTTTGCTGCTAAGGTAAGTACCATATGAATAGAGTGCCATTTGGCAGTTGGTGCAAATGTTTCCTCATAATCAATACCTTCTTGTTGTGCATATCCTTTTGCAACAAGTCTTGCCTTATGTTTATCAATGGAGCCATCTGATTTATACTTAGTCCTATAAACCCATTTACATCCTATAGGTTTAACATGTGGAGGAGGATCAACTAAAACCCATGTATTATTGCTAAGTATGGCACCATACTCACTTTTCATTGCCTGTTGCCAAACATGTTTAGTAGATGCATCCTCAAAAGTGGATGGCTCAGAGGAAGAAGTAGTACCAACCATATCATAGTTTACCTATTTTCAAGAATTCTTGGGCCCTATTAAACTAACTTCATCTGCTTTCAAGTTAAAAAAAGTACTTTGAGCCCATTTTGGATAGTTAGTCAAATTATTCAAATTAGGGACTCCAAAATTCTCATCATGTGCATCATTTGAAGGGGGACTTAGAGAATTTTCAAAAATTTATAAGTCATCAACTTGTGAACTTTAGATGAAGGAGAGGAAAGTGAAGGAATTTGAGTCTCATACCATAACTTTGAAGAGTTATCCCCATTATTCAAACCCTCATCTCTTTTTGTATTTTTCCTCTCTAATCTATCAAGTTGAGAATCAATCTCTGCAGTATTCATAGTCCCAAACTCATCAAATATTACATCTCGATTCACTATAAATTTTCTTGTATCCTATGCAAGCAAATGAAACCCCTTTTTATCTTCAGAATTACCAAGAAATATACATTATCAAATTCATGGTTCCAACTTAGTTATGTGTTTAATAGGAACCAAAGCAAAACAAAGACATCCAAACACTTTCAAGTGTTTAACTTTTGGTTTAAACCCATACCATGCCTCATATGGAGTTTGTCTTAAAAGTGTAAATATGGGGGACCTATTTCTCAAATACACTATAGTACCAATGGCTTCTACCCAAAACTTATCATCAAGTTGTTTATAGTGAAACATGGCACGTGTTGTGCCCTCTAAAGTTCTGTTCATCCATTCAGATACTCCATTTTGTTTTGGAGTATAAGAATTACTATATTGTCAATGAATGCCATGTTATCAACAATAATCTAAAAATTCATTTGAGGAATACTCACCTCCATTATCTGAATGAAGAGTGACCAAATGTGAACTTGTTTCTTTTTTGACTAAGTGTAACCAATCAACAAACTTAGCAAAAAATTTCAGATTTGTTTTTCATAAAAAATACCCAAGTCATCTAAGAAAAGTCATCAATAAACAAGATAAAGTATCTACACCCACCAATAGATGAATTTTTCATGTCACATACATCACTATGAACTAATTGAAAACACCTGTTAGCTCTCCAGGATGACTGTTTAGGAATTTTTTCTTGATTTTGTTTGCCCAAAACACATGACTCACAAAGAATACTATCTTTACAAAAAGTGGGAAACCCACTCACCATACCATATCTCTAAAAATACACTAAAGTGTGGATATTCAAATGTCCATAGTGGAGATGCCATAACCACTATGTAGACATAGTACCTTTACCTGTGTCAACAACTACCACAAGTTCGATAGTGGGAGGAAGCACTTTACAATGCAATCTAACCAAGTTTCCATCTTCATATATTGTATACATTGTTTTATAATCATCCTTCACTAAATTGATGTAAATGAGCCCATTTTCAAGCATAATTTGATAACCTTTCTTTCGAATAGTTACCAAATAAAGTAAGTGTTCTTCAATGTGGGAACATACCAAACATCCTCCAAGTATTCTATAGACCCATTAGGAAGAAGAATCTGAATAGATCCAAGTCCTAGTGGTGTATGCATATAGTTATCTTCCAAGGCAACTAGAGAGAGATAAGCTTCCTTGAAAGACCAAAATAAATCTCTCCTAAATGTCATGTGTTTGGTTACTCCTGTGTCTAAAACCCATACATTTGTGAGCTCATCTCTAGCCTCATATTCAATATAATCAATGTGCCCTAAAGTAGTGAATGCAAATTCATGGGCAACATTACTGGACTCATCATAGTCATGATCGTCATACTGAGTAGAATTAGACTTAGTCATTTTTTGTGGCCTTTAAATTTTATCAAAAGGAATCCTACATTGTGAGGCAATGTGACCAAATTTTCCACATCTATGACACTAAATTTCTGATCTACCTCAACCTCTACCCCTATATGAGTTGTGACCACATCCTCAATCACTTGTTTTATGTGAATGTGATTGGTTAGATTATTGATTATTTGAATAACCCCTACCTCTATTTTGATATTTTCCTCCTCTGTAACCTCAACCCCCTCTATAATTGTTTCTTCTAATGTTTTGATGCCTAAATGAAGATGAACTAGGCTTTGACTCTAAAACATGGGCTTATTTGATTTTATTGGATTCCTTAGGTAGAGAGAGGTCATGTTGGATGAGCAACTTAGCCAACCTATCAAAGGTGATGCCTCTAATCTTGTCAGAGACATGCAACATTTCAACAAAATTCCTATAGGAACCAAGTAGTCCTTTCAAAGTAGCAATGACTATGAGGTCATCATCTAGTTTTCCAAACCCAACCTTAGTGTACTTAGTAGTTTTATTTTTCAACTTAGATGTATATTCTCCCATATCCCCATCTTCATCTAATGGCAAAGTAAACAATTTCATATGAATATCTATCTTCTTATGCTTAGGTTTCTTTTCATACAAATCCGATAATGTTTTCCATGTAGTGTAACTATGAGGAGAATTTTCAATATGAACATAAGTATCACAAGTACAACACCATTTAATGAGAGCCAAGGCCTTAGAATCATGCAAATTGAATGCATATAATTTATCCTATTCTATTGGAAATGTGGGATTTTCATTCTTGACAATATCCCATAACTCATAAAAAACTAGTGAAGCCTCCACCATTCATTTCCAATTAAAATAATTAGAAATTGTTAATCTATCACCATCTGAAAGCAAGTTTTGAATATTCAACATCTTGAAATAAAATCAAGTGAAATAGATAAAAGTGTGATAAAATGCAAAAGAGATGAAACAAATATCACACTCACTGCACAAGACACTGCTTCTACAGGGTTTTTCACTTAACCTCCATGTAGAGCAAAAAGGAAAAAAAACAAGAATTTTTGATGGGTTTTGCACTTAACCTCAACAAAAATCAATTTATTACACCCTTATTTCACCAAATTACTTCCTTATTCCACCAATTACACCCTTAGGTCACCATAACAATGTAAAAGAAATAGAATTTAATTCCCCTTTTTCAATTTTTAAAACAACACTATACAATAAGTATGCTTTTCACAACTTTCAAGGCATACAAAAAGCAAATTAAAAGGGAATATTCTTTTAAAAAAAGTATATTCTAAAGCAATTTCTTCCAAAAAGAAGGGATTTGAACCCTTGACCTCCTCTTTGCAAGCTTCTTCCAAAATGACTTTAACCAATTGCTCTAAGAGCACTTTCAAAATATAATATGCAGAAAATTGTACTTATGCTAGATTTTATCTATGAGGGAAAATAAAAAAAATAATTTACATGTATGTAAATAAATCCAAGATTTTTCCCTTTTTAACCTTCTCAGCCAAGCTTCTCATGTGGGACCCATCCAAGATAAATTTTTGATAATCAAACTTTAGAAACATAGAAAAATATTTGCCTAAGTTTTTATCCCTACGCCATTTTTGCCTGGGATGCCATGGCAGCTCCTGAAACCTTTATCTGCACCTGCTCTCACTCCCTATGGCCGTACAAATCTGTACAGGTAGTATAAAACTGATTTTGATTGAGTTTAACAAATTTTTGAGGTATATTTTTCCTGGAAATGGTTTCAAATTTTAGCCAAGGCATTGGAAGGCCGTACAAATCAAAAAAATTACCAGATTTTCCTTTGAGGATTCAAAATAGGGGTTTTAACCAGATTTTTAGGTGTTTTTAGATTCAAAAGAGCTGAAAATGAATGCAATTAACAATGGTAGCCATGGATGAAAATTACAGAGGTTTTCAATATGCAAACAGGACATACAAGTCTATTTTTGCCAAAAATTAATGAATTTAATAACATTTAAATTGTTAGAAATTCATTTTTAATGCTAGATGAGGAGTTTGAATACAATTTAATGGAGTATGAATGGCCAAAATGACCAGATGGTCATATAAGAGAAATATACAGGCTTAAATCCAAAAATATTTGAAAAATTAAAATAATTTAATAATTTTTCAAACTTTTAACATTATATTTAAACCAATGAAATATTTTCTTGATATGGCATACCTTATTTCATGCCATTTGATTTCTCATGAATTTAACTTTTCACCTTGCCTTCTTTTGAATTCACCAAGCTCCCAAAATTCACTGTGCTGGACAAAACCATGCTCTAATACCACTGATAACTCCTTGATCAAATAATTTGAACCTTGTCCCCACTTAGTATGAGTGCACAAGTATTTTATTAATATTAAAAAAAACCAAGTACATGAAAGGGTGACTTTACTCCGTTAACCCTTTTACATTGCAAACATAGATTTTATAGATTTTACCCATGACTGGTAAAACCAACTAATCCTATAACCAACTCTTTACGAGAAATCAACCCGTAAGGTAGTTTTAATTATTTAACTCAAAACATATAAACTAACTTAAACTAAAACTAAGTAATATTTATTTTATGAGGGTGTCTTTATTAAAAAGATGCATGCCCCATTAATAATAATTATTTATTTAACCTACCAAAAAATCTAACCTAATGTTAAGACTTTGGAACAAGTCCTAATAGATGATGAGTGCTAAATATAAACTAGAAGAGTAATAGGATAATGGTGAGTGCTAGATTTAAACCAATAGGGGATGAAATATAATATAATAGGTGCTATGTTTAAACCAAAAAAGTGAAAGGTTGCTTAAAGGGATGATAAGTGCCTAATCTAACATAGTAATGGGCTACTAATAATATGATGATGGGCTTAGACAAGAGTTTTGAATAAGGGAAGGTAGCCCTAATTGGTTAATTTTGGAAAGGGACTAGCTCAAGGTAATTATTTAGATAGGTTTTTGTTCAAGATATACACGTATGTAATAAGTAACTAGGAGATGGACTATACCAAGGGAGAGAGATAAATTTTGGATGTATTGTGATTAGATCAAGGATTTAAGCAAGTTCAAGTAGGATTAATGTGGGGATGAATGATGGTGTTTTTACTAAGTGAAGGTGACTAGATCAAGGTTAGTATGATGATGGGATTATATAATATTAAGGATGTTTATAAGTGATAGGTCAAGATGGTGATAGTTTAGTAAAGATTTGGACAAATATATATTGATTAAGACAAGCTTAAGTATAACAATGAGATAAGATTGGATTAGGATGAGATGACAAGGTTTTAACTGAGTGAATATGATTAAGGCAAGGTTGGGTATGATGAATGATAATGGTTTTGATATAAATGAGAAGATAGGACATGATGATGGGTGCTAGTGTTCGACTAGGCTAATTTAGATATGATTAAGACAAGTGGTAAGGTTTTGACCAAGACAAAATGGGACAATTAATTAAAGTTTAGGTGATAGTGATGGATGAAGGTTTGGACTTAGAAGAGATGAAATTATGATGTCTATACTAGGGTTAGAGAGGATAAATGATGATTGGGAAAGATGATGATGGTCTTATAAATATTAGATAAGGGGTTGTGCTTGACCTAGGGTTAAGTTTGACTAGGTGACTTTGGTTTGTGTGTAGGTTATAAGGTTTTCAAATAGTAATGGATTTAACAAAACATTAATAATATAAAACAAGCCACAAACCTAATGTTAGTAACTAACGAAGGAGTGCAACTCAACACTTAGTCTACCAAATGACTTGTGACGAGAGTTGCCTAGATTGGTGTCACCTAACTCTCTCACCATCTGTACCTAGTGAGTGGTCTTTGGGAATGTTATTTTCCCTACCCTATATGTATATTGCAGTTGAAGAGTCTTATTTTATGTTTGACTGACTCTCTAAAGGAGCCCCCTAAATAATTTGTGGTATGTGGGACACTAGTTTTTGTAGATTATAGTCTAATACTTGCATGTTGGAGTGTTACCTCCTCTCCTCACATAATCCTATATGGGGAGTTCTGCTTAGCTTAGGAACAATTGTCCCTAATATTTATAATCCAATAGAACATAAAGTGTGGTATTGTGTGTGGTGATTAAATCCACATCAAAATCCCCATAATACTATGACAAGTGCATGGAGATCAATTCCACATCATATTCCCCTTAGAAAATAAAAATGTGGAGGCCTATTGATGGGTTTTGATCCCCAAGAATCACCCTATAGGTAAAAGGGGAGAACATACACCATCATAACCTTAGGTGAAAAATAGGTAAGCAAAATATACGATAATTTAAGTGAAATTTAAGCAAACAAGCAAGTTAATTAATTAATTCGATTAACATGTCATCAAAATATATCAAAGTGGTTTCAAAATTCCAAGTCTTTAACATGAAGACTAAAAAATAGATGTTTATTAGTCTTGAAATTGGGTTAAAACTGTAAACTAGTGTTAGACTAAAAAGTATTATATTCATAACAATGTCATGGATCTAAAAAATAATATCATGTTTATAATTCCAATATCATGGCTTTGTAGTCATGATATTGTTAAACAAACAAGGTTAACTCAGAAAATGAATTCATGAATCAAAAGGACAATGTTGCGCTAGTTAAACAAATTCACTGTATTAGAAACATTATATTTTAATTGGCATAAAATATAAAAACCCAAAAAATATACCTACACAATGTCATGGATTAGACTAGAAATGTCACATTTTTTTATCACAATGTAATGGTTACATAGCCATGACTTTATTCTTATAGAAATAAAGACATTGATAAGATGAAATAATGTAATATAGTAACTAATTCATGGGTTAGATAATTAATTTAATGGATTGATAGACATAGATTTGTTAAAATGTATATAAAAAAAGAAGATAGAACAATCAACTTAGATAGAGAAAAAAATCCTTTGTCAAATGTTTGCCAAAATGGTTGCCAAATAAGTGGATATAAAATGAGAATAGAGAATCAATTATTTTTTTACAAATTATTATATTTGAATATGTTATGACTATATTAGATTATTATTCATTCATCCATTTTACCAAATTTTGATTGAAAACATGAGTGATTGAGTTTCATGATAAACCTTTAGCTAGAGTATATAATGTTAGACTAAAAATTACTATAAGACAAAATTGTGTTTGGTAGAACCAATGTCACAACTATCATTTACAATGCATAGCCATGAGTTCATTCCTAAAAAAATAAAGCTCAAAATTAGACAAAACCATGGTAGAATAAATAATGTCATGCATACAAAGGTTGATTTCATGATTTTGTAACTATGGGTTTGAACCTACACACACAACTCATAGACATAAATGAAGTTGTAATTATATTTAGCCTTATTGTGGGTAATGTAAACAAACTCATAGATTTACAGACATGATATCACAAGATAAAAATATATGGTTATGCTAACCATCATGATTACTATTAGTAGTTAGAATGATATCATCGTTGTATGCTATGAAGTCATGGTTATAGAAGATGAAGTTACATTTCCATAGAATGATGTTGGGTTTTCAACCTATAAGTGAAAATAACAATATTTTAGGAGCTTAGCCTCAAACTTATCCTCCAATTAGTACTACAAGCTTAAAAAAAACATAAGAAAACCAAATCAAAGGATATATCCCACTATGGTTGCCATTATGTATTAGCTAGAATCTAGACATGGAGATTCAAATGCAATAATCACTTCAAATCAATCCAAACTCATCCTAAAACTCAATATTAGACAAGTAAGATAAAAATATATACAAACAACAATGAAAATAAGACAACTATACCTTCATTATACGACCAATTTACCTCCAAAATAAGTGTTGTGCCCTAGGATGACAAAATTGATAAGTTGAATGCTTGATAGAAATGTTGGATTACCTTGTGACTCATAACTTAGATAACAAATATCAATGGTGATATGAATGGATTAATAGATAATAAACAAGTTGATAGCATATGATTAAACCTTTAAATCTCCTTAAATTTTGCCTCTCGTATGTTAGTCCATAAGCTAAATTTTGCTTGGAGGATCACTACTTATATAGAGAATGAGGAGGGATTTCTAAAGAATTTAAAATTCTTTAGAAATTTCTAAGAAGAATTATTTGAGTGTGAAGGATTATAGAGTGTAAAAGACTCTATATTCCCTTAGAGGTGTCTAATGAGTGATTAGATGACTTATTTTTAGGAAAAAGTGGGGGTAGGTGTGGTAGGTAGGAGTGAGTTTAAAATTGACAAAATAATGGATAAGTGGGATTAGTGATAAATAGGATATGATTTAGAAAAATTAATTAAGACATGGAAGTTATAAGGTTGATGTATGACAAGATAAATGTTAGAAATGATAGAATAGGGACTAGGGAACTAAAATGTATTAATATTTAGATGAATTATATAAAATTATTATGATGAAGGAGCAATAAAATTTAGATGTATATACTATAAACTCTTCAAAATGGAGTAGTTGATTGGTTTTATCACCTTGTTTTGGGTTCCATCACTAGTTAGGATAACATGAAAACTAAGTTTGAAAATAGATTCAAACTAACTGAAGACGCACATGTATTACTTGCATAACTTACCCAAATGTATAAGTAAGCATATGAAAACATGAGGGATTTTGTATCCAAATTCAATTAGTTACTCAATAAAATACCGATGACTACCAAGCCAATGAAGGAAAATCAAAAGTGTTTCTTTATCAACTCACAATTTCCAAAGGTAAGCTATCAATTAAGGAGAGACAAAGTATTTAACCTAGAGGCAACTCAAACATTGGCCATCAATGTTGAATATGACATGATAATGACTGTAAATCTAAATAAATAACATTCAAAAGGTAAAACACAAATCTCAAATCAGTCTTATACCGACTAACTCTTAAAAATATGGCTAATGGTATAATGGATATAAAGTATCAAATGCCTTAGAAAACCATTGTTTCTATTTATCAGGACATTCCAAGGTGAAACTTCATGCCTTTCCAAGGGAATCATCTAAAACTACAAGCTAATTATCTAAAGTTTACAATAGAAGTACCTCCAAATCCAAAGGCAAATGGTCATGTGAACATTGTTTTGGAAACAAAATAAATTTATGGATATGAATAAATTGAAGAAGAAATTAAAACAAAAAATCTAGATCTTCAATAATTTGAAACAGAAGAATTTGGTGGTGAATCCACTAACATGTACCTAGAATATGATTTAGGAAAAGACAATTATGATGACACTAATGTATCTATGAATAGGCAATAATTTGTAGTCTTCACCAGAGCACAACATAAAATAAAAAAGCTCAAAAACATGAAGAAAATCCACAAGTCATATTTCTGTGAGGAAACACCTCACCTAGGCAAAGAAAAGGAAAAAAAACCCATGGTAAGTGTATGTGACCCTCTATAAACTGCAACTGATAGTTATTCAAAAGTTAATTCTTGTGATGAAAATGATTCCCCTGCTAGTTTACCAACTTTTGACATAATTGAGCACATAAATAAAACTAAAATTAAAATGTCCCAAGCTAAATATGTAAGATCAAACCCTAATCAATTTGATAAGATAGTAGAATTTATTGAAGGAAAAAATACCAACACAAAAAAGACAAATGTTAAATGGATACTTACAACTCCATCTTTTTAAAATCCCTTAAATTTTATGTCTATTTTTATTTATAATTCCAATGAAGTTGAACCCTTTTACATCTCCCTTTTTGTCAAAAGATGCAAAGTGAGTAACTATATAATTGATACCAAAGTTTCTAATAATGTGATGCTAGCTAAATTTTCCCATGTTCTAGGTCTAACATACACTCAAAATTTAGATCATTTCTATTCTATGAAAGCAAAATAAGTTACCTTAATTGGTGAAATCAAAGATGCTCAAGTTACTTTAGCCTCTTTTCCTAAAAAAATAATTAAAATGATTATCTTAGTAATAGATATCCTAGCTACATATGGCATCTTATTAGGAAAAAACTTTTGTAAAGAATTATGTGGTAAAATTTAATTGGATTTCTCTCTTATGATTCAAATAAAAGGAGTTAAGAAAATCCTAGAGTCTAAGTTGTAAAATAAGTATATAATACATAAGGTTGATGACCTGAGAGCTAATATTTTGTATGAGGATACAAGGATAAAAAACTATATGTTTATGTTTTAAGAGGATTTGAATATACCCAAGGTGATAAAAAGTGATCCTAATGACATTTTGATGCTTGAGTTTGATGGAAATTATTCATCAATTAGTGTAGGTGCAAGAGTTATTCTAATGTCTCTGAAAAAGGAAGTTTTTCCTTTTTCATATAAATTAAAATTTGAATACACTAACAATACTAAATAATATGAAGCTTTATTCCCTAGCTTATTGATCACTAAATAAATGGGATTAAGAATATAAAAGTATAGGGAGATGTAGAGTTGGTTGTCAAGCAAATCAAAGGTCAATATTAGAAAAAAAAATGATTGCAAGAAGAATTATCAAAGTAAGGTATGGGATATCATAGAGAATTTTGAAGCTTTTTCCATCAAAACCATCCCAAGAGAAAATAAAGAAAAATATGATGCACTTTTAGTATCTACTTATCTATTGATTCCTCATTATGATATTGGAAAAGAAAAATATACTATTGAATTGGTGTATATGCCTAATTAACCAAATAATTTAGAAAAGTGACAAGTTTTCAACAATGATCAACAAATTATCACTTTTTTTTTAAAAAAAATGGATATTTTTATATATTTATATTTTGAAGGAAGTGAATCAACATATAGGGAGTCTTCAAAACAAACTGAGAAAGAGATTTTTGAAGAAAAAAAATGAAGAGGGAGTAAATAAACTTAAAAGTAACAAAATCCATGAAGCTTTAATTTCACTAGAAGATATTTTTGATAAACATGACATGTTTATTAAAAAGAAGATATAGAAAGACACTCTCAAATTGACCAACTATGAAGAATTGAACATCACATTTGATTAAAAACCAAGGTTGATCAACATTGGTAAGTGTTGTTCACCCAAAGAAAAAATAAAGTTCATTTCAATTTATCAAAAATACATTGATTTTATTGTTTATTCTTACACAGATCTCAAATATTTTATGCCAAGATGGATGAAACACATTTTAGATACAAAAATCTAATTTATATAGTACTTTAGTCTTAGAAACTTGGAAATTACGTATCATGGATGTAACTTTTAGTTCTAGACCTTCCCACTTCTGAAAGGCTCGCATTCACTATCTCTTTGTGCCAAATTTATTATCTCTTATTCTAACCATTATTATTCTGATGACCCAAGCATTTTATACTATGAAAAAATATCTATGCATGATTATTATCTTTCAATGCTAGTTTTGGACATGTATCTATTTTATCTCTCTAGACACTTGCATCTTAGGTGAACACATGCATTGACACAACTGCCCAATTTCCTACAATGTGTACAGTTCCCTAAATTCATCTAATTTTCAAAATAAACATATCCAAAATTTAGGCTTAAGTTATTTAATGCGAGATATTTTATAAAGGGATTGGTATATATACAAGATCAAACCTCATTCATTCCACACCTAGAATTCACATACAACTCACAAAGCAATATACCAAGAATCATTCAATCAAGCATTTAAGTGAGAAAATATACACTATTTGTCCCTATTTATATATAAACATAAAATAAATCTTTCTATATAGATATGAAGCATTCAAAGAGTAATCCATGAGACATATTTGACAAGATATAATCCAAGTCATTACATGTATTTCCTTATCACATATTTCACCCTTTTGCACACACAAGAAAACATGTAGGTTATAAATACATTATTCTAAGGCTATGATCAAAGTGTTTTCTATGTAGGCAACACCCATTGATAGAGGGGTATTTGGGGTTAACTTGACACTATGGGCACTTTAACCCATTTCCCCCATAATTACTCTAAGAGTGAAGAGCTAGGGTTTGATCATTATACAAAGAGTGAAAATATATGTGCATAATATGAAGGCAACATAAAAAAAGTGATATAAAACCCACAAGGATCTAATTGGTCTCATCAAAATATAGTCAATATTTTGTACATGACATCATGATATAGTTATATATTTCATCGACACAACTTTATAGGTTTGATGCAAGCATCCAATGCCACAAAAAGGATATTTATAGAACTGATAATTGTTCTAGGATCATATTCTAGTCCACTTCCAACATGTTCCTTCTTAGACCTACATGCACATAGTAAACCAAGTTCATTATTTCCAATTAATTGTAATATTTATCAATAGTTATAATTTACTATTTTAGCAATCTCAGTTGTATAAATTCAGATTATTGCTTATTTAAGTTTTTTATTAATTGTCCCACTTATTAGATTAGTTCACTACCCTTGTGTAAAATATAATTTAATATTATTAACCCTAAATTCCCACACTTCTAAATTTAAGGTTAAACATTTGGTGAACCCAATCTGAAAGGTGCAAATTTCTATATATTTCTATTTAGGGTCTTCTAATTTTTCTAATTACTATAGTTATTTAGTTGTGAATTAAATTTTTCATGATTGATTGTTCCATATCATTTGTTTATCTATATTATCATGTTATCACATCCATTTTTATAACATCCCTCTAATGAGGTCCATGCTATCACTTTTAAGGGGTAAGGTGGCCTATCTTACAGTGCCAAAATAAGGTAATCAACAAACCCTTCCTAAAACTTATATAATATGTGTATGCATGTTCCATACAAAGAACCTAGGGTTTGTGCTTATGAATCCATAAAATATCAAATCACAACTATGAGTAAGTTAATAAGAGAGTTACAAAATTAGATTACATGCAAAATCTAAAAAATGTTAATGTTAATCATGTGTTTGCATTTTTGTCTAACAAGGTTTCATATCCAAATGAAAAAAACCAAAACAAAATACATTTAAAACAAGTGATTCAAAAAGTGGACGAAAGGCTAATAAGATTCCACATGAACTACTAAGAGAAATGCTTTAAAAAAAAGTGATTAAAGTACCTCTTCTAGATCTTACAAGGAGATCAAAATGATATTGTGTGTATCATAGAATGCATGGGCATCATACATATTGTTATTTTCCCTTGAAAAATAAAATATAATGTCTCATAGACATTGGTGATCCTCTCATAGATACATCACTCAAGAAAGCCACTCACATTATGAGTACCTATCCTAAAGCACAAGTGAAAAATCATCAAATATGAGTACCAAAAGACAATTTAAAACAAAAACCATTACCAAAAGAACCAATGATATCAAAATAACAAGAAGATAAAATGTTTGAGCTTATTTGTTAATTTTAAAGGGTAAGAAGGCACAATTCCAAATCATTTTGATAGTGATGATCATATTCATAATACCAATGATATGAAAAATGAATAGTTGAGCAAGCTTAATTTTTATCCATTTGATACCTTACCACATAATCATTTTACATCTACATGTACTAGTACATATAAGTTAAATTAATCTCTAGAAAGTATGGTTTCAAATAAACCTAAAACTAAGGTAGACCATGTAGCCTAGGATTTTCATAAAGTATTAACATCTCAGGTGCACACAAATACAAATAATGGCACACCAAAAAGGTCACAACCACAATATGGGACAATTCATTACTAAAATACATATTATCAACCCAACATATCAAAAGTTTAAGAACAACATAAGAGGTTATGTGTTTCATATAGTAATTATTACATTGATGATTATGATCCTAATAATATTAAAGATTGGTATGATCTTGATGATACTAATTATGCCACATATGAATATGACACGCACAATATAGGTCCTTCATACATGTATTCACTTGATGATATTCTAAAATTATAGTAACAATTTTACTTGTACATGTATTTTTTACTTATCATTCCAAATATTTTGAAAATTAGAAAAAAATCAAATATTTAAGAAAATTAAACATTTTCAAAAAAAAATTAACAATAATTTTTTTTAGCATGTTCTTAGTTGTACTATTTCTTATACATATGTTGTTTGCTCCATGTTAGTAGATACCATATCATTATTTTCTATATACACATATGTTTCATGTATCATTTGATTGTGATACAAGCATACCTAAATACATGATATATTCACATACAAATGCTAGGACTTCCCTCTACTCACATCATAAATACGTTGGGGACATTTACTTCTTTGATCATGATACACCTAGGTTATATTATTCTATGAACACTTTACATTATCATGATTGAGCTTATATACTTATAGATGCCTATATATATGCTTATACCTTCCATAATGTACTTGATATTACATGTACTTAATTTTTTTTGCAAACACATATTTGTAAGAACTAGTATGCTATGTTCTTGTTGGTTGCCTATATTCCATGCTTTCATTTATGCACTTCCTTGAGTGTGTTCCTTGTTTACTATTATCTTGCATTGTATTAATTGTTTGAGCATTAAAATAGGATCCATTGATTATGTGCCCCATGCCTTTGTTTGCCTATTTTGACATTTGAATATGTCATTGTTTATTGTATGGACATTTGAATATGTCATTATATGTTTTTGTGGACATTTGATTAAGTTGTGTCCCTTTGATTGCCTAAAATTTGAACATGCATTTTATATGAGATATTCTTGGACCAATTACTTTTAATTTGATTTTGAGTGCTCTTGTGTGTGTGCTTGATTACTTTCTAAGCTTATAAGATTAATATCTATACATTTACATGATCTACATCATGCATCTTAGGACTTGATTCAATTATATAATGCATGCTTCAATGTTATATCTACCTAAACATGTTATTCTTATATGCTATATGATCCATACATAACTTATACAATTATCTTATCCTTTTGAGGTAACTACTAGATTCTACTTCCCCTCACCTCAAAATAGGGGGAATATGAGTGGGGGCATATCATAGGGGCATCATAATTCCACATTTTCTGAATCTCAAATTGCAATGGGGAGCATGTCAAAAAGGCATGTAATCCACATTTACACCAATTCTTAGATTCTCCATATTTAATGGGGGCATGTCATAGAAACATGTCCTCTACACTTGAAGTTATTTCAAATTTACCAGATTTCCTAGTTATATGATTTAGATACATATTTTTGGTAGCATTATATACATTGGCATTGTTATTATACCCTTTTTTTAGCTTGAGAAATATATGAGGTGAATATTCCATACAAGGGGCACCTAAAAATTGCAAAATAAAATCATTTTCTAGATTTAAAATACTATTATGGACTATTATCATACCCAGGATGGACTATTATGGACTATTATCAAGTAAATATACTAAAATAGTTGGTTCACCTTTGGAAGGTTGAGCTAATTAAATTTCTCAATCTTACAAAAATTATAAGTTAGATTTGATTAAACTATCTAACTTCACTAGACTGATATGTTTGATTTGATTAAATCATGCACCCTCACTAGATATATAGTGTGAGTTAATTAAATCACTCACACACTAGGTTATGCACATATTTGGTTTGCAATATTGAGATGAAACAAGCTCAATGGACATGTTGAAACTCACATTTACACGAAGATTGGGGCATGTGTCCTCAACTCTCTCTCTCTCTCTCTCTCTCTCTATATATATATATATATATATATATATATATATATATATATATATATATATATATATATATATATATATATGCACTTGTAGGTTTCTATTTTTCCTAGTTTTAGTTTAAATGTTTCATAATGAGGCATACTTTCAAATCAAATTGATAAAAGGCAAGATGATTGCATTGAAACACAAATGTACCCCTAACCTTGCTCTTTTTACTTTCAATAATTTCAAATTATTTCAATTTCAGATTTAATAGTCTTATTATATATTGTAACATGCTCTTAGTTACAGGTTAATCACCATCAAAGCTCTTAGAGTGGGCTCACATAAACATAAAGTCTGGTGTATGTACCCAGATACATATTTATTTCCTTTAAATTATAAATTAAATTAATAGATTAAATAGGGTGGAATTCAAATACTAAAATATAATTTATATAGTACCTTAGTATTGTACACTTGGAAAATACCTATCATGGTTCTACGTTTCATTTCAAGACCTTCTCGATGCTGAAAGGCTCACATTCACTATCTCTTTGTGCCAAATTAATTATCTCTTAATCTAAACATTGTTATTTGAGTTACCCAAACCTTCTATACTATAAAATAATCTCTAAACCTGATTATTATCATTCACTACCAATTTTGTACCTATACCTATTTTCTAGCTCTCTGGATACTTGTGTTTTAGGTGGACCTATGCATTAATAAAACTGTACATTTTCTTAAAAAGTGTCCAATACCTTTAAATCATTTAATTTATAAAATAAACATATCTAAAAGGTTTAACTAAGTGATTTAATGCGTTAAATTTCCAAAAGGGATTGGCATATATACAAGATCAACCTTCATTCATTCCACACCTAGAAATCACATACAACTCACAAGGAAATATACCAAAAATCATTCAATCAAGCATTCAAGTGAAAAAATATGCCCTAATTTCCCTATTTCCATATCAATCATAAGACCAATATTTTTAAGGTCTAAAGTATTCAAAGATTAGCCTGTGAGCCATATTACCAAGATACAAGCTAGATCATTTCATGTATTTGTTTATCACATATTGTACCCTTGTGCACATAAAATCCAACATGTAGGGGAGAAATACATCAGTTTGAGGCCATATTTAGATTATTTGATTATAGAAATCACCCATTGACAAAGGGGTCTTTGGGGTCAGGTTGACACTGTGAGCCCACTAACCCAGTTTTTCCATAGTCACTCCAAGGGTGAAGATCTAGGGTTTTAATAGTTTAATAAAGAGTGATAACCTATGAAAATGATCTAAAAACATTAGAAGAAAGGTGACATAAAATAAATACGGATCTTATTAGTAATATCTAGATCCAGTCAATATTATGTACATGACACCTATGATAGAGTTAAACACATGTATCAACATAACTATCTGGATCCAATACAAGTGTTTAAGGTTAAAAAATGATATTTATAGAAATTGATGACTGGTCTAGGATCATCTTCAAATCCACTTCCATCCTATTCCCTCTTAGACCTACGTACACTGTAAACTAACTAAATATCATTATTTCTAATTTATTTCAATATCTATTGATAACTGTATTTTACTTATTTTATCAATCTTAGTTTTATAAATTTAGAATACTATTTGTATGTATTTTTTGTTAATTGTCTTGCTTAATAGATTAGGTCACCACCCTTGCGTAAAATCTAATCTAATATTCTTAACCCTGATACCCACACTTTTAAATTTAAGGTTAAACACAAATAGTGCATCTCAAATTTGATGCAAAGCCTTTCAATAAAAAATAAAGGTGATATAACCTGAAGATAGTTAGGACTATTTTAAAGGAAATTTATAAAAATTTTAATACATGAATCTTTTTATCTATTCATCATTCGACATGGGTTGAAAAATATAGTGTTATTTCACAAGAAATATGGGGACATCCTAGTATCTGTTAATTTTTTTATATCTAAATCAAGCTTCTTTGAAAGATAAATATCCACTTCTCATTATGGATCGAGTTGCTTTAAACAGTCATAGGGTAAAAAATACTTTCTATGTTAGATGGATTTTTTGAGTATAATTAGATATAGGTAGTTAGAAAAGATAAACATAAAACCACTTTCACCAATCCTTATTACATATTGAATAATGCCATTTGGTCTTATAAATTCATGAGAAATGTTTCAAAGGGTCATGAATCTCACATTAAATAATTTTAAGAACAAAATAATTGTGGTTTACCTAGATGATTTGATAGTTTTCTAAAAATGAAGAGAAGACTATTATGAACATTTAGAAAAAGTGTTTGAAAAATGTTACCTTCATGGAATTTATCTCAACCCTAAGAAATATATTTTTGTAATAACCCTAAGAAAACATCTTGGAAATATTACCTCAAAGGAAGGAATCAAAATTGATCCTAAAAGAGTTGAAGCAATTCAGAAATTGTCTTTTCCAACCAACAAACCTAGGGTACGTTCACTTTTTAGTAAAGTGAATTTTATGAGAATATTTGTGCCAAATTTTATAGAACTCATTGGGTACATTGATAAAATAATGAGAGGAAAAACATATTTAAAATGGAACAATTAATGAAAGGAAACATTTAAAAATATAAAGGATACCATTACACATGAACCTACTCTAGTTTGCGTAGATTTTAAATAAGAGTTCATTATCTATTGCTAGTATTTTGATCACACTCTCTCAATAATTTTGATTTAAAAGAATGATGAAGGGATTAAATCACCAATTACATTCATGAGTTGTGGGCTCAAATATTATAAACTCAAATACTCTCCTATTGAAAAACATGCTTATGTAGTGGTCAAAGTAGTCAAATAGTTAAAATATTAAAATTTGAATTTTCATTTATTTATGATGGTCCCTGATACAATGATGAAATCTATTTTGACACAATAAGAATTTGGATAAAAGAGGGGTAATTAGATTTCAAAAGTTAAGTAGTATGATCTTGAGATCAAGCGCACTAAATTGGTTTGAGGTAAAGGTTTGTGTCAACTCATGGCAAAATAAACATATAATAAAATGGTTCCTACTTCAACATGTGAAGATAATCACAAGACAAATTAAAATCAAGTAAATATTTTATTTAGGATGGTACTATTGGAGGTCTAGATTACACCTTAGCTAAGCAAAGAATTGTTCAGATCTTTCACTCAAATTTAGTCTAACATGGGAATGAACCTAAGCTATGGGTTACCTAATCATGGGTTAGACCTCTAGGATTTTTGACGAGGCTAGCTCCTCTAATGCATCACTTAGCTCATTTACACTAAAACCTACTAATTACTGGGGAAAAGAGAGAGAATGATAACTACAATGGAAATCTAATATAATGTTGGTGATACACCTAAAATTATTGTTCACCCTCTCCTTTTAAACCTCTAATAACATTAATGAGACAATCAAAGGACTGAATCCACAACTCCAATATGAATCAGTATTTCATAGAGAGGTTCACCAAATGATCAAAACTTGAGGGAAGTGATGGATAGGCCTAATTAAAAGCACTAACCAGTCAATGTATCCACATGCTAGCTTTAATAAAATGACATTAAACACTAAACATGAATTACATAACAAGATAACTAGTAGCTAGGTGAGATTAGGACTTGATAAGTGAGATATTTCTATCACATATGCAAATCAAACTGACATGGACACACTATACCAAAATAATGGAACATAAAATAATATTTTATTCATTTGAAGAGGCTACAAAGCTCAATATTGGTAGAGTCTAGTAATATCCAAGAGAGAGATCCATTTGAAGGCTTAGAAACCTATATATATATATATATATATATATATCTAGAAAAATGAGAATGAGAGAGATGGGGAACATGCATGGGAGAATGGAGGAGTTATTAATTATCAAAAAATGTGGTGGTATTTCATTGATTGTTTTCTATACGCATGCCTACTTCCAATCAGGTCTAATCCTTTATAAAAAATCTAACCTCCATTTACTCCAATATTATTCAAACTCCTCTTATTAGTTGATAGATCCACTAGAAGATAAGGGTCATTTTTGAATGATGAGTCATGGGCTTATTATTAGAGAAAATATCTTTATAGCTTTGAACATTATCAACACTCCAACTACTTCTTCAACCACTAGATCTCCTTGGTTTGATCCTCCATGCCATCTTTACTTGCTTTATTATGAGGACAAAATCCTCATATATTTGATTCTGATAGAGTCATCACCATGTCTACTTTTAGAGGCCATAGGTACTTGTTGGTCGAGGCTATGACTATATTGGAAGATGAGACACTCTTTCATCAATTTCATATCTATCCCATTTCAATATCTGAGCATATGTATTTTATATAGATGGAAAACCAATCTCTTTTATTGGTTTTCCTATAGGTTTTATATTGATGTAGACCTATAGACTGTATATCCTCTTGATCTCTTATTATTAGAACTATAAAGACCTATTTTACCTTTATAGAGATTTAATGGTATTTTTTAACCCTATAAAATCCACTCTTGTTCAACTTGGATCATGTTTTGACCTTCAATCGAATTCCCATAGCTTTTAAACTTTTAATTTAATCTATTGATCTTAATCTGAGACTTATATATTATAGCAACTTCAACCTTCATCATTGGTCATTGATATATGATATACATTAGATGAGCTCCATTGGATCTTCTTGGTCACGTACTGTTGATCTTCCTTTGTATGAATGATCATGTGCCATGGATCTTTTGCCAATTTAATATGATTGAGACACTTGGTAGCTCCTTATTTGTCTTTGAGATTCACTAACTTGTTGACTCAATGCTCACCATTGATCTGCCTGGTATGATTATATATGCACCATAGATCTATTTAGGCCTATTGACTCTATCTTTGCCTATGTGCCATTATATCTATTTCAAGCTTTATGAAATAATGCCACTTGACATCCCCACATTAATCTTTGATTTTGGCCTTTTAGAATGTGACACTTATCAATATCACAAGATTCTTTTGGACCTCACTAACCTTTTGACTATGAGTTTGTTATTGATCTTTGATGTATGATCTAATACATGACATTAGATCTTCAGGACTCATTGATACTTTTAGGTTACCACTCACCATTGGATCTTGATCTAAGATCCCACGATCTTGAAACTTGTTGGATCCATGTTTAACTTGAGAACATTTAAATTTAAATGGCTATTTTTTTAATCTTGAACTTGATGTCCATGCACCTGTCCTAGATTGCTGGTTTAAATTTGAATGCTTGTAACTTGAGATAACAAGCTTATTAAGTCATCAAATTTGTAGAGTATGATTTAGGCATGAAAAATACCATGTATATGCATTTATTTTACTCTAGTTGGCCTCCCAAGTGCACTTATTAAATACATAATCAAGATGATCCATCTATTTTTTCATGACATCTTATGATGGTTTGGCTCTTCAAAGTTTACTCAAATCATTTCTTGATCATCCATTTCAATCAGGAAACTACTTAGCTAGTCTACCAAGAAAAAGCTTGGTATGTGGGCAAAAATTGGCCATCTTTGGTAAATTAACTAAGAAGCATTATTGATATACTTGATAACCCATATCATTTGTCTTGGTTAGTCTATTGGGCATGGATTATCTACTCTAGTTCAACATATTGATCTGAGGCTAGAAATGATTACTAACCCTTAGATAACTCTTCTTGAAATAAATAAAGACCAAAAATAACAAAATAAAACAAAGTTCCCAAGGTAATTATTGAAAGGAAATAGTAGAATAAAATGGAAACTAACCTAAATAAAGCAAGGATTACTAACGTAAGGAAACAAAGAAAATAAGACAAAAGGGAAGTAGACTACTGCTAGTGTTACTTATTAAAACAAAGCAAACCTAGAATAACTAACCTAAAATGAAAAGCTTCCCTATAGGGTCAAATGGAAAACTATTTGGTACACCTTGGGAATTTGAATCATGCTTACCTTTTCTTGATATATTTCTTTTGCAGCTAAAATCAATTGGATGCTCATGTCTTCTTGGGGAAGAAACTGGTTCCTCTACTCATAATTTTAAGTAGATGAGTTATATACATGAGTCTAAGACCCAATCATACTCCTACCAAATTATTATATGTTATAGGAACAACTCCTATCCTTCTTCATTCATGAATTGTTGATCATGAACATATTGGGCAGCTTGGTGTGTCTCCTTTGGCATATCTGCAAGGATGAGCTCTAATGGAGATGGATCTAATATTGGGATTTATTGAGTCCACTTGAGCTCATTATCAAATTCCAAGAGTGGAGAGATGTTTGAAGTTGAAGATAAAATTTGATAACCATGCTTGAAAATTTCAAACATGACATCTCTTAAAGGAACAACTACCTCTTGCTTGATGATAGTACTCCTTTTATCTTGCAATGGACCACATTAAAGCAAAGAATAACCTAAATGAAAGATATCAAACAAATATAAATATTTATTCAAGATAATGATTGAATATGAAGTTCTTCATCATTAGCCAATTCGTAGTTCAATTGGAGATCTTTCAAACTAAATGTCTTCCTCTTAAAATCAAGCGTATCAATTTCTTGACCATAATCATGAGGATTTCTTCTTCTTGCAAGTCTACTTTTGATATCTTAGATTGGTCAATCAAAATTGCTTCATCTTCAACATCAAGATAATGATTGAATATGCTTCTTAATTTTAATTGTTCTTCCTTATTTCTTGTTCTTC
Organism: Torreya grandis; assembly: GCA_037957365.1. Taxonomy (NCBI): domain Eukaryota; kingdom Viridiplantae; phylum Streptophyta; class Pinopsida; order Cupressales; family Taxaceae; genus Torreya; species Torreya grandis. Next base: position 2,623,649 of record JARHVA010001366.1, read on the forward strand.
ATCATTAGCCAATTGGGTACTTGTGTTCTACTACTTTTTAAATATTTTCAAAGTCAACTTGCTTGGCTAAATTAGCCTTAAAATCATGGACTAATTAAGTGGATGATCTGTTAAAAAAAGAGAGTCTCCTCAAAAGATCAGAGGCTTCTCTTTAGACTATGAGTTAGGGAATGGACTCAAAACATGAGAACATAATATTTTGATGTGAAAGTTGAAAATGGACCTACAACTTAAAGGATAGCCTACTAAAAAGCTCTCAAGCTTTGAATTTCAGAGATATCAAATTAAGACACTATGAACTTAGCTGACATTTCAAGAGAAACCCTACTAGATAATAACACTTGATAAGGCTCATCACACAACATATGAATCATACAAGAAACTAATAGCCTTAAAATAAGGTGCATGAAGGAAATACAGATGATGAAGAGACAACATACATTCTGTAAATCAGAATTTAATAAAGCACACTTAACATTAAACTACAACATTAAATTATCTTATATTGCTTCAAAATGAGTTTTACAAAGCGATTTTAGCTGACACTAGGTTTTCTAGCTAACACTTCACACAACCTACCCAACCGAGGGATCCATTTTAAGGCTTATAAATCCATTTTAAGGCTTATAAACATGTATATATAGTAGAATGGGAATGAGAGAGATGGGTAATATGTATGGGAGAATGGATAATGAGTCATTAATGATAAATAAATGTGGTGAAATTTCATTAATTATTTTCTATACACATGCCTTCTTCTAATCATGTCAAATCCTTTATCAACAAACTAACCTCCATTTGCTCCAATAGTCTTCACACTCCTCTTATTGGTTGAGAGATCCAATAGAAGACAAGGGTTAGTTTTTAATGATGAATCATGGGATTACTATTAGAAAAAAGATCTTTATGGCTTTGAATAGAATCAATGCTCCAACTACTTCTTCAACCACTAGCTCTCCTTGGTTTGATCCTCTACACCATCTCTACTTGCTTCATTATGAGGATAAAATCCTCATATCTTTGATTCTAACAAATCCATCACCATGTCTACTTTTAGTAGCCATAGGTACATGTTGGTTGAGGTTTTGATTAAATTAGAATATGAGACACTCTTTCATTAATTGCATATCTACCCCATTTCAATATTTTAGCATAGGTCTTTTCTATAAATGGAAAACCAATCTCCTTTATTGGTTTTCCTATAGCTTTTATATCAATGCAGACCTATAGACTACATAGCCTCCTGCTTGATCTCTTACTATTAGGCCTAGAAAGACCTATTTGACCTCTGCATAGATTTAATGGCATCATTTGATCCTAAGAAATCTGCTCTTGTTCAACTTAGATTGCATTTCAACCTTTAGTCAAAATCCCTTAGCTTTTCAAATTTTAATTTAAGTAATTGATCTTTATCTAAGCCTTTTAGATTATAGTAACTTTGAACTTCATCATTGGCCATTGATCTATGACCTACATTGGATGAGCACCATTGGATCTTCTTAGTCGCACACCATTGATCTTCCTTTGTACAAATGATCATAATCCATGGATCTTCTACCAACTTAAAGTGGTTGAGACACTTGGCATCTCCTCATTTTTCTTTGATATTCACTAACTTTTTGACTCAATACTCACCATTGATCCACATGGTATGATTAAATATGCACCATAAATCTATTTGGGCCCACTGACTCTATCTTTGCCCATACACAATTAAATCTACTACAATATTTCTGAGATCATACCACTTGGCATCCTCATATTGGTATTTGATTTTGGCCTTTAAGACTATGACACTTATCGATCTTCCATGCTTCTTATGCACCCCATTGACCTTTTGACTATTTTTTCACTTTTAATCTTCAATGTATGATCTAATGCATGCCATTGGATCTTCGAGACCCACTGACACTATTAAGTTACCACTCACCATTGGATCTTGATCTAAGATCTTATGATCTTGACACTTGTTAGATCTAAATTTAACCTAAGAACATTTAAATTTAAAAGACTATTTTCCAAAGCTTGAACTTGACGTCTGTGCACCCATCCTAGACTGTTGGTTCAACTTTGAATGCTTGTAACTTGAGATATCAAGTTCATCAAGTCATAAAATTTGTAGAGCATGATTCAAGCATGAAAAATATCATGACCATGTTAGAAGTACAATCACTGAGAGGGGGATGAATCAGTGAGCCTAAAAAATTAACTTTAATTTCAATTACCATAAGAATTGATGAGGTATACACAACATTCATAGCAATGAGCAAGAAAGACAATGCAAGATCAATCACATAACACATGGCATATGTGGGAAACCCTCTTGGGGGAGAAAACCCACTAGAACCTACAAGTGGACTAATATTCTATAATAATAAGAACCAATTTAGATTAGCTACAACTAAACAAGGAACTACAATTCCTATTTAGTGAGACTATAATCCCAAAAGGTGCTACAATACCTATCTAACTAAGCTACAAAAATAACCAGACTTTTAGCACGTTTCACCTCACAAGGAGATTGTAACCCCCTTAGATGATGAGCTACCATAACAACACCTATGAACACATCCACATACGAATTGATGTCTTCAATAGCTAATGATGGACCTTTGATTATCACTCTTCACCTTCACTCATATTTAAATAGCAAGAGCACTATACTACCAATGGAATTATGACCTACAAGTCATAAAAATAGTCCTCAATATGTTCTTCTCTACAAATCATCCATAGGGAACTCTACCCCTCCTTTACTCCATAATTCACACACAAGCCTCTCTCAAATCTCTCCCAAGTCTCTCACTCAAGTCTAGAAACCAATACATTTAGTTTCACTATTTATAAAGCAATCATGATCATCATCATCTTGGTCAGACATTAGGCATGACTTATCCCTTAAGGCATATATCATATGAAAACAAAACTCAATATAATATTCATAGGTCAGCCATATCACCTATGGGTCACCCTTAAGTAGCTACACCTTTTAGTTAGGCCCTTGTAGCTCTTATAGGTCTCATGTGAACCCATTCACTCCTTTATCACTTCATCGAATAAAAACAAGAACACAAAACCAATTTCAAAATCATGGACCCATTCCATATGATTTATAGATCCCCCTTTAGTGCCAACAACTATCATAGTACCTTTCTACTTAAGCACAATTTGCTCAAACAACATTCTGTACACACAACCATCATGAATGAATACACAATAAAATTTTAAATCTTTGTTCATACTTCATATGATTGGTCAAACATTCATAATGCACATAGATCATCCTCATGGAGTTTAAAACACTCCCTAATATCCAATTCATCAAGAGATATTTAAATAATATCAAAATAAGATCGAATATCCTTCTCGGGTCACTTGAAGAATGTATATGAAAAAATATTCAACTATGAATCTTCATAACTATGTCTATACACACTTTAAAATCTTCAAATTTATATTTCTAGATGTGCCTTGGAATCCTCTACAAATTCTCTTTTTGCACCATGAGCAAATTTTGCATAGATTGAAAGATATAGCCAAAATGCAGAGCACTAGTTTTTTCCTTTGAAAATTCAAATATTCAAATAAAAAAGGTCATAGTTAAACCTTGAACATAATGCTCACATCTCATGTCTTCACTACTTAGATTAAACATGCACCATTGATGTTCTCTAAGCTTTAATGTATAGAGTGTTAATACCCAAACGTTAAAACTTGAACATGTTGACCTCATCTTGTGTAATATGGAAACTTTGAACTCACACACTCCTTAGATCTCTGGTACATAGCTCATTATTTAAAAAAATCTAAACAACTATCACTTTGACCTCTTGACTTTAATATGCACCATTGATTTGTATCTGTATGATCACCCACTCACCGTTGATCCTTGAAAAAAGCTTAATATTTATCTCTGATCAATGTTAAATAATGAACACTTGGCACCATCTCACTATTTCCTAATTTCTTGGAGAAATTCACTCCATTGATGTTGATCTAACTTCAACTTGTGCAAAAATGACTATGGGAACCTTTACTTATCTATTTGGAATGCCAACTTTGCACCTCCATACCTTTTGCTTCACTCAAGTACATGTTTTAAAATTTTGACCATATGATATCCTCACATAAGAGAATCCAAACATGTGTAAAAATTCTCCTAAAACACTCACATGTGTGAGATATAATGACATTAAAATTCTCACTCAAATTTTTTTGCCATAGAACCAACAAAGTCGAAAATTACTTGGAAGGTCAACTTTGCACATGCATATATTTTGACACACTTTGGTGGATGATCTAAAATTTAACATAAATAAACTAGGCAAAAAATGAATAAACCCATATGATCAACTTATCCTAAAATTTATATTCATGTGAGATATGCCATCACCAAATTGCTTACTCAGCTCTATTTAAACATAGAAAACACTATCAAAATGCCTGAGAGCCCAAATTTGTACACACATATATTTGATTTCATTTAGGTGCATGAATTTATACTTATAAAATAAAATATAGGGACTAATTTTATCATAAACATATGACCAAATCCCCCTATCTCATCTACACGTGGCAATGATGGTGTCATCAAATTGCTTACTCAGATTTTCTGCCACTAGACCCAAAATGTCTAGATGACAAAAATGATCAACTAGATGAAATCCACTCATGAACACAAGAAATAAAAGAATATAAAACATATTAGGGACCTCTTTCACATGCTTAATACTTCATACTCATCCCTAAACATATCTAACCAAGCCAAAATTGAAGATCAACTAAGCCTCCTATAAGCATACTAGTATAAGCACATTACACACTTTGTCACTATCACTTAGGCTATCAGACCATTTCATCCACTCAACAGGACACCTCCATGAAATAATTATGACATTATTGAAAACTCTCCAATATTCCATGCATTTATTTTACTCTGGTTGGCCTCCCAAGTGCACTTATTAAATGCACAATCAAGATGATCCATCCATTTAAATATGATGTCCTGTGATGGTCTAGCTCTTCAAAGCTTTCTCAAGTCATTTATTGATCATCCATTTTAATGAGGAAACTTCTTGGCTATTCTACCAAGAAAAATCTTGGTATGTGGGCCAAAATTGGCAAATAGGTAATTTGTTTAAGAAGAACATTGATGGTTTTTTTTAAGATGCATTGATAAAGAAAAAAAAGAATCTTTTGGAAGATTTTCATGGCCAATATTGTGGTGGTAATTTTTTTCCCTAGTAACAACATATAAATCTTGATATCTCTTTATTATTGGTCATAAATATTTAGAGACTCTTATGAATGGGTGATAAAATGTGAGGCTCGTCAAAAAAATGTTGGTAGGCCAAAACTTATAGTTTTTCCACTCCAACTAGTTGTAATTGAAGAACCCTTCCAAAAATGGGGGTTATATTTCATTAGGACAATGAATAATCATTAGTTATGGTCACACTCATAATATTAATGATACAAATTATTTTACTAAGTGGATGGATGGAATACTAGTCAAGTAGATAACTTTAAAAGTATACAACTTCATCAAAGATAATATTTTGGTACGATATGGTGTCCCACAAAAATTATAACACACAATGCATTCAATTTATCTTCTACTAAATTGGTTGGATTTTTTTATGGATATGGAATTTATTTATTTCATTATTTTAATTACTAGTCGCAAAGAAATGGTCAAGCAAAATCTAATAATAAGAATATTATTACTGTCATCTATAATTTGGTGGATGAAAATCAATGGAACTAGCATAAAAGCTTGTATGACACATTATGGGTAGATCATATCACTCATAATAAAATCATTCTCATGTATCCATTCCAATTTTTATATGGAATGACTACTAAAATACCAATAATATTTGAATTTCCTACATTACATTTAGCGAGAGCGATTAAAAATTAAAATATTGAAAGTTTACTAGATAAAATATTATCTATTTTAACAAGTTTGAAGAGGTGAGAACACATGTTATTGATACAAATGTATAAAACCACATCCAAGTCAAAATACTATTTGATAATAAGGCAAAAAAAAGAGTTTTTTAGTCTTAAGATCTCATTATCCTATAGGACAAGTGAAGAGAACCAAGATGGATTCATGAAAAATTTAGTTCTCTATGGATGGGTCCACTAGAATTAGATACTTATGTAGAGATAATAATTAATATCTGGTATATCAAGATGGCACAAATATCCCTTTGACCTATAGTGAAAAACAAATGAAACATTATTTCAATTGGAAGTAGGTTGTCCCCTACGTATAAATAGGTGAATATAAGATTTTGGTCATGTTTCTTATTTTTCTCCTCTTTTTTGTGATGTCATATCATTTTTTTATATTTCCCTCTTTTATTTTGGTGGCTTTCATCCTATTTGAGTTTTTCCAAATATCTTGTTATAATCTTTGTCACATCCTAATATGACTCTTCAACCCAATGGATAAGGTAGTTATTTATGAAACCAAATTCAAGAGTTCTTTCTTCATATCATATAGTTCAAAGTTCCCCAGTTGGAGCCATTTATTGTACATAAAATTTAACATGTGAAAATTCAAGTCCTTCAAGCCATTTTGATCATGATAAATCAGTTTTGGTTGGTCATTCAAAAAATATGTTTTCTTTTAGAAAACATGTTTAAAATCTAAAAATGTGTCTTTTTAAAATTCCTTCCTAAGTGTCTAAAAGTTAGAATAAGTTGAGAAAATCGTAGTCCTTTTGAGATTTAGTGAGTTTTAAACCCTTGTTAAGCATGTATCAACTTTCCACTACTTGTTTTATACTATTCAAAATTTTGATGCTTTATTTTCATCACTATAAGAACTTGAACCTTACTTGAGCATACCATGTAACCTGAACCTATACAAAGCAACCATATGGACCTTGAGCCTTGTTTGATAACCCTAAAATTTTCACCATTAACTTGATGGTTACCCATGTGTGTGTATGTCTTAGATCCATCCTACAACTACCTTTGTCACTCATTTATTCCTACCTTCCCTTCATTCTCACTCTCCATACCTACTTCTCAAACCCTAGCTTTGGTTTCCACCTTCTTTCTTGTAGGAAACTTCTTTGAGTTGATTGCATCTTACTATCAAAAGATATTTGGGTTTTAGTATCAACATTTTCTTAGCCTTTTGATCAACTTTGTCAAGTCTTGTTTTGGTTGATAACCCATTGTAATGTATAACATACACAAACACAACACCTACTTAGTTTTCTAGTTAATACCTTCCAATATCTAAGCTTCTTTATCATGATTTCACATTGGGATCTGAGCTTTGATCCAACACTTTGCAATTTCTAAATATCCTAAACCCTTTTTAGGCACTTATCAGATTTTGATCCCTTATTAAACAGCTATTAGGGTTTTTTCTCACTATTAAACACATAGCAAAATTCCTCCATCTGCATTATATCTCTCTTATATCCAATGGTTATTTATCACACTTTATATTTATGAGACCTGTTCAACACACTAGTTGAATTTGAAACTAGTTCAGGCACATCCAAAGCTCCACCTCCTTAATGAATAGGTCTTGAAGCTCTGTTGTCTTTCCAAAGAGGATTATCTCATCATATGTCTACAAAGCTTTGTTCTCTTTCCAAAGAGGATTATCTCATCATATGTCTACATCGAGGACCCCAAAAAATAAGAACACAAACATGAAATATGAATTTCAAGGAGTTATGCCCCTTTTGAATTGGGGACCCCCCCAAAAAAGAATAATTTCATAGATATGAACTTGGGGTATGTAACTCATGGATTTCTAGCCAAGAATCAATGCAGTTCATAAAAAATATTGGGGTTAAAGCATTCATGATAGTGGCCTAGCTAAAGATGCACATTTTCTAATGTTAATACAATATCTAGAGTTGGTACTGACTAAGGAAAAGTACTATGATAAATAAAAAATAAAATTCAAGAACTCAAAAGGAGAGTATATACTTTACCTTCAACTAGAGCACATATATAACATGCTCAAATTTATTGATCATGAGTCATATTCGTTCTCAAAATTATTTTTAATATTTATAGAATCTAACACAAACTCTTATTCCAAGATGGTTAAAAATTAACAGATTATAAAACCAAAAATTTTAGTAATAAGATTGTCAAAAACCATTTTAGTATTTGATTTCATTAATGAAGTCAATGACATCATCACAATCCTGAATAGAGTCATTAACAACCCCACTACTATATATTTTTAGATATGGATGTACAAATACATATGGATCATTAATAAAAATAAATAATATATCACTTGGGGTGAATTGATCAGTGATTCCATCCATAAACAAATGACAAAGGTTTATGTAACATTGAAGTTATATATGAATTCATATCTAGTCTATGCCATTTCCCATAATATATATTAGATTAACCTTATCCAAAATCTATGAATTTTATCCCCAAATTAATTTTAAGTATATATCACATTATTTTCATAGAGTCAATGATGAATTCCTATAATATGTCATTTAGATGTTTGAGTTTGATCCTTATAATGTCAGAATATCAGTTGAAGCTTATACTAAAATTTTAATACGAGGATCTTGATTGATCCTTATAATGTCATAATATACATACATGCTTCTAAGTTATGCATATGAAAAATGGGATTTGATGGCATTGTTAAACAACTAGTCGAGACTCATAAGTTTTTGCCTAACAAACTCATGACTATTCCCACCTCAGTGTGGATCAAATCACTAAATTAAATATAACAAATATTTCAAAGAAATTCAAAGATGATGAGGATGTTTAATATCCTATCTATGAAGAGACATATTTTTAATCAAGGCCTCTTCCACAAATTTATTGAAATGTAACAGAATCCACATTTGTTGAAGGTAGAAGTCAAGCAGTGTTAGATAAAACACTCATATGGATCAAGAGTAAATGGGTAAACATGGAGAAATTAGGATTTCCTTCACTAATGAAATAAATTGAAGTGGTTATTTTTCACTAGAAATAATTAGTTTTAGGTTATTCTTCTGTAGGAGAAGTTAGTGAAATAATAGTTAAAACACAACAGGAGAAAGATGATGCAACTCCAAAAGCCCCTAAATTTTAAAAGTGCCTAAAATCAAAATCAAAATTTTAGGAGAAAGAACTTTAGATAATTTTGGGATTTATTTAACACTTATTCATTAAATATTGCTTATTCTCAAATTTTGGTAATGAATACTACACATCAATTCATAGCTTCAGATACTACTGTGTTGTTTTCTAAATCTACTCCTTTAGAAGTCAATATTACACTACCTTTTTCATCATTCTAAGATGTTGATTTACCTCTCCTTTCAACTCCTAAAGTCACACCTAAATCACTCGAAATTTATCAAGGAGATGTTCTGCTCATAGCCTCTCATGATTTGACAACTCTACCTCCTCTTCTTGATACTTAAGGTCAATTAGGGAAAACACCCGTGCAATAATTAACTAATACATAAATTCATGATTGGTTGAATGAAGTAGTGAAAAATATAAAGAAGACAATACAACCTCAAGAAATTGATTTAAATGCTTTAACCACCCATTTTCCTTGTGTAGTAAATAAACTTAAAATAGTTTCTAGGATAGTAACAAATGTGTAAGGAAAAATATGTGTTGAGGTGGTAGTTACCCCTCTATAAAAAGACAAAGACAATGCCAATTTTGTATATTACCAACTATCAAAGGTCCATCTTAGAAAAGATACTAGAGAAGGAGTTAGAGAAAATGTGCAATCTAAAATTGGTATTCTTTTTGAAAATATGGACCAAGAAAAGGATACTAAAGAGAAATTGGTTGAATAACTTACCTTAGTTATTTAAAATTTAGTGAAAACAATTCAAGATTCCTCATCTGACATTGCTCCTTATATTTTAGATGCATATACATTGAACGTGGTAAAATAAATTAGACACCTTAGAAAAACAACTAAAGATTGATATAAGATATTAATTGAACAAGGAACTAAAATAATAATCGAGGCCTTGGCTATTTATACTAAGGTTTGATTTGAATATGACCTTGCAAAGGAAATTAAAGACAAATATGAAATTAGAGTTGACAAATGGAAATAGATGATACTAAAACTTAAAGATTTTTTTGATTCTAATTTAAATTCTCTTCTCACCAAAGGAGTTTTAAAACTAGAATATATTGGAGATCTTAGAGAATTCTAAGGTTCTACCAAATTTTAATTCCAGATTATTAAGTAATGTGTGAATAAATTCAAGTAATATTAGTCAGTATCAAGGTGTTAAGGTGCATGGGTTTCATTATGGAGATCACCAGGAAATGATTTTCAAGCATGGGAGGAGAAAATGTCATCTCTACATGATATTCTGAATTATGAGCCATCACATTATCATTATGCGTAGTTGGGAGCAAGGGTTTGTAACCACTTCAACTACGAAGGTTAAAATTGGGAACTCTACAGGTTTAGTCTGTAAATCCAAAATGGGGGGAGACAAAATTTAAACAGAACCAGTCTCCTACTGTGAGTTCAAAGATAATCCATTGGTTTGGCACTATTGTAAAGAAGGGGGATTAGCCCATACCTGGAAAGGCTCAATGGGTTTGATGAAAACTTGTCTAAGCAATTTGTGAGGTCTTGGTTAAATAGGTGAGTCACTGTAAGAGGAATCAATTTTGAGATTTATGAAAAGGTGATTGCTATGGCTACAGGAATGTCCATGCAAGGGATAAAGCTACAAAGGAAAACAAAAATCATGGATCTCTCAAGCCATAAACTATTCTTGGGAGAAGGCAAAGAACTTGTTCCTTACTAAGGAGGATTCGAGCGAGCTAAACTACTTAAGCCATGGGATGGAGTGTGATTCATCCTCATGAAGTACTTCACACTCAAAGGACAATTTACTAGGTTTTATAATTACCATCTTCCCCTTTTAAATCACTTCAGGGGTAATGCTCTCATCAATTTTCCCTTTTATCTGCTCTCCTCCCTAGAACATTCTGTGGTTAGGGTGAGAGAAAAAATGGCTAAAAAACTAGATATGAATCCTATCCCCCTACATCAGGGTCTCATTTTCTATTTGTATAATTTTCACCGTGCCCTTGAGTCATCCAAGACTATCAGAATTGATAGTGGGGATATTTCTTCTAATCCTTTGGTTGGCAATGTTGTCAATGAGCCCTGTCTTTCCCCTGTTTCTACCAAAACTAAAGAAGTCTCCTTCTCTACTCCAGAGGAGACCCCAGTTGACACCCCTGGCTCCTTTGTGAGCAAGAAGGGCAAGAAGAGGAAGTTTTATGCAGAGGAAGAGAATATTGGGGGGACCACTGTGGGGACCCATAAAAATCTTGGTAGGACCACTAGGGGTCAAGTTGGTAAATCCTATATGTCTTTTAAGGTTAATAAGGAGGGCTTCTCCTCCAGAGTTCGATAGTTGGGGCAGATTGCTGGCAAACCCACCCCTAAGGCTAGGCTTATTGACTATTCTGAGAGTGCCTTGGAGGAAGCTACCTAGGAGGAAGATTCTAAGGAATTGGAAGTTCAGGAAATCTCTGAGGATACTAAAGGGAAGTAGGAGACTAGGGAATTTGAGGCTACTGCGGAGGATGGTGCTGACATTGCAAAAAATGCTGAAAAAAGGGAAAAATGTATGTGGAGGAAGCTGATGAGGAAATTGAGAATGATATTGGTTTGAAAGATGAAATTGATGCCTTGAAGGATCGCATTCAGAAGCTAGAGCAAAACTTCACCACTGGGCTCTATAATTCTATTCTCCTGAACATGTTTATGCTGAAGGAATTAGACAATACTATGCCTATTGTCAATGTGGAGAATACTGAGAAACTGAATGACCCTCTCAAATCAATGGTTATGTAAGGAGAGATCTCTCTGACTCTCATCTTTCCATTTCTTGTTTCATTTTGTTTGCTGTGTCTGTTGGTACTCTGCTAGTGTCATCTCTTCTCTGAAGGCATATTTTGTTTGATTGCCTTCTTGTCTTCTCTGATCTATAAGGGTTCAGCCCCTGGTTTGCCACCTTACTTTATCAAAAGCAAGTGATGTAATAAGTGACATATAGGGAATAATTGAGAAACTTCCTTGTTCATTTGTAGATGATAACAGAATAGTTCTTCCAATGAAAATAATTGTATAAGAATTCAAATAGTTGATAGAAAGGAAAACAATACCTAAATCAACATTAAAATATGTGTCAATCTACAAGTTAATAAAATATCAAGTCTCTCTTGAAAAATTTGATAAAGATCTGAAGAAGCTTCAACGGGTTTCACATAAAATGATTAATCTTCATTGTGATGTATAAATTCCTTTCTGCATTTAGAAGGACCTAATGAAGACAAAGTCAAGGAGATTATGATTAATTTTGATAAATATAGAAAAAGATGCAACAAAGTAAATAACAATAAGAAGAGTTTCATATTATGTTTGACGAAGATGATAAGTAAACTACATATAAAATTCACCAACTCTCAAACTTGTAATTATTTAAATTCTCTTTCACAATTTTCAAATTGCACATTTTTGTCATAACACTTTTTCAAGTTTTAAGTTGTGAAATTATGCTAATGTACTTTTTAATGTTTTAAGTCATGCAAAAAAATCAATACACTTTTACAATTTTTAAGTTGTGTTTTTTTGTGTAAACATGCTTTTGCAAGAGACCTAAACATCAAAAATGGTGGTTATGCCCCATAACCGCACATATTAAGCTATAAATACAAGTTATTGGGTCATTTAAAGGGATTTTTGATAGATAAATAAGTTTTTGGCAAGAATAGAAGAAAGAGTTTATGTTTCCACTCTTTAAAGAATCAATACAATGTTAATTTTATGGACTTTATGCTAGAAATAATTTTGGATAGACAATGTATGTGTGTATGTTGTTATTTTCAATTATTATTATTCAAATGTTGTTAAATTTAGTTGTTAGATATCCAATAAATTCAAAAAATTCACTATGTAATTTCTTTAAAATATGTATTAGAATTTTTTTTTGTCATGAAATCTTGGTGAGATCAAAATTAGAGTTTCTATCTATTTCATTGGGAAATGCATGATTGTTGTTTACCTTTTTATTTTAAGCCATTCAATATTCTTGGTGTATGCATTTTAATCATATGTGAAAAATATGTCTTTCCCATCTCATTTCCATGGTAATTTTTTTTTTCCTAAAATTTCAACTCTGGGATTATTCTAGTAAGTTTCTATGTTTGGCTATCTAGAGTTGTCAATTTACTCATTTTCCTGCCTCTCTATTTCTCTTTCTTTACCACCTTTCCTTATCTGGTTAAAATTACAATCCCCTATAGAAAACATATTTTTTCATAAATAGTTTAGTTTTATACATTCATTTTTTTTCCAATAAAGGTAGCTTCTCTTGTGAATAATAGAGGGCCTTTATCCTAACATTGTTGACCGAAACCCACTCTTTATCCCCATGACAATTTTATCAGAAAATAGTTTTTGACACCCACCATATGGAATTTTTTTTTTTTACTTTCATACCACCCATATTTATACATTTTTTTCCATATGACTCTCATAACATTTTAGGGGAAAATTAAAGAACCAAATATCGAGTGGGAGCAAACTACATAGTTAGATATTACTTCTAACACCAAGTAATGTTCTTAGGAATGTGATGAAGTGAGTGTTGCTTAGTTTTAGATAATTTTGACTATATTGAATAAAATATTATACCATTTAGAACATGCTCAATGTATTATTGAATTAAAAATAGCTCATAGAGCTTGTCAATCCATTTCTAAACAATAAACTTTGCATATGACTATTACTATAAAGGAAGATCTTGATCGTCAACCTGGTATTGATTAGATAGAAGCTATACAAGAAGAAATTTCTTCAAGTCTTTAATTGCTTGCCTAGGAAAATAAAGTAAGTTATTCCCATTTATAAGCTATTGCTATAATAATAAATAAAAATTAAAATTGTACTACTATTGCCTTAAGGATTGTAATTTTTTCCAAGGAGATAAGTAAGAAGGCAAGAAAGAAGAGTAGTGTGTATAGCCTCCTAAACATATCCCATAGTAATAATTTATTCTCATTACTATCCTAATATTTCAATCTCCCATCAATCAATAAAATCTTAGTTAAATGAGACACAAGAAAACATTTCTTCAAATTTGCAAGCATTTACATGGGATAATAGAACTAGTGCAATACAATTTTGAAGAGTTTTTGACAAGTTGGAAGAAGGATAATATTGTGTCATCTTGGGATAAAGATCATAATCAATATCCAAGAGGAGTAAAAACCATAATACCAACTTAGAGAACACTCTAATTTAAACTTACACTTTGAAAATAATAATTTTATTTCAAATTGGTAGAAAGAAGATTTACTAGAGCAAGTAAATCTCAAGGTAACACCTATCCATTTTATCATTTGCAAGATATTTATTATTTTAATTTAAATCTTGAATGAAAAACTAAAATTAAAAAATTAGGTAATCTCCTATCAAGTCCTAGAAAAAGTAAACAACTGCAAGGTGGTTTTATAGTAAGTAAAGCTCTTGTCCTCTCAGACACTATTCTTCTTTTTCAAGTAGTTTTTATGAACATGGCAGTACCATGGAGTAATGAAATAGGGCCATTGGCCCTCGAATAATTAAACAAACTTTCTAATTTTTATACAAAATAACTTTTCAAAAATTTTAGATGATGGTAAATAGTGTAGACACTTCATTTTCATCACTTGTATATCAAAATTGCAATTGGAATGACTTTTTACTGTAACACACATATCTAGTCATAAATCATCAATTAATTCAATTATTCAAGAGACTACTAATTTAATCCAAAAATGAAATGATACTTCTTTAATTAAGGCAATACATCATATCAAAATATTTAATTTGACATCAACATTCCAAATCATTTACAAGTATTATTATAGGATAATTAAATAAATATTTGATTGGAAAATGAACATTGTAAAAGGACATTATTATTATAATTAGGTATTAATAATACTTAATTAGCCTAATCTTCTAATAAAAAATTCCATGAATTTGGAATTATCTATTTTATAAATGCACCAATTGAATTATTGCCTCACCTAAGGTGACATCATCATACTAACTCAGCAAGTAAGAGATCTTACAAGCTCTTACACCCCTCTTACACACTCTTCCTCTTAAAACTCTCTTACACACTCAAAGATGGGTCATGATTTGAACCTCTTACATTTATATGATATAATCAATCCCTTTTATTCTACACTCCATCTTTCTCATTTATGAGAATAGAGGATAAATCTTAGTCCCTTGATCTTCATCTCAAGATGGATGATCCAAAATCATTTTCCAACTCTATAAATGAAAGAGTCTTCACACTCTTTCAAGATGATCAACCAATGTAGTGAATCTCTTCTTAATCTTAAGGCCATCACTCAACCATTCTTTAACATTGATAATCAAAACACTAAGTAGACAAGGGGAGATGCTACCCATATGTGGAGTCAACATTGCCAAAGACCTTTATTTCTATAATCTCAACACAAGTCTCTTTTCAAACTAGCTAGAAAGTGGTGTCTTTTAAGGAAGGTATAAAATTTATGTTTTTTCTTCTATTTGATTCCTCATTTGATAGTCTTACTCAAACCTAGTGGATAGGCTTAGGGTGTTATGTTCTTTAAGTTGTTTTTAATTGTATTCACTAATGATCGACTAACCGTCTTTAGATTTTTGTTCTACATAATGGAATGCCTGGTGGGACCTGACACATCCCATGATCCTCATTATAACCTTATTATTGTTCTAATTACTAGAATAATTTGACCTAATTGTTAATTTAATTCATCTCTTTTTCTTCAAAATTTCATTAAATTTTGTTCCAAGTCAAAATAGAGAAATCATCATATGCAACAATGAAATCAAACTGGATAACAATGAAATCATTTCTGTTCTATTTTACTATTTTTTATAGGTTCCTAAAAAATAGTGAAATCATCTTAGAGAACATCAAAATTATACTAGTAAAATATGAAAATGTTTCTATTCTATTTTACTCTATTTTTTGTAATTTATGGTAAATAATGAAATCATCTTACATATTAGTGAAATCATATAACAAAACATTGAAATTATCTAACAAATCAGTGAAATCATCTAACATATCAATGAAATCATATAATAAATTAACAAAATCATCCCTCAAGATGGTGAACTTACCTTGTCATCTCTAGCCCAACTTCTAAAGCCTCGTTCTCCCTCATCCAAGCTTCATTTTTAGTGATTTTTCTTTAAGCCAAGTGTTTTCTCATAAAATTTCTAAATTTTTAGTTAATTTATCTTAATGTTGCATATATATTTTTACAAAATAGAAAATATGAGGGTATTAATATGTTTTCTTATAGGTTACCCATTAGAAAGAACATATTATGATTCTAATTTGTTTGTCACTGGTTTTTCTTGTCAAAGACTACATTAAAACCTCATAACCACTTTGTTGTAGGACCTTGGCTGAATAAGTGAAATCATAATTTGAAACAAAATCATTTCTCTTCACTTTTTTTAATTTGGGCTTAAAGCGAACACACTTTTCAATTTGGGTTCTAAAAACTTGATTTACTTTCTAGGTCATTTATTTTCTTGCACTTGTTTCATTTTGCATGTTTTTGTAGTTCCTTCACACATATGTTCTTCCCTTGATAGGGTGACCTAAAAATGTAAAGGTGACCACTTGTTTTATTCTAAGATATTTTTCAAGTATACTCTTTGGTTGCCCTTAGTGGGATTCTTGTGAATTATAATGATAATACCTTTCATTTTATTTTGGGATATGTAATTAGGGTGTCATTACCTTATCACATGTCTTTAGGTTGTAGTGACTAATATTTCATCCTCAACATTTGTACCAGCCCTGTACATCTGATGGGGGATATAAATTATTTATAGGTGTTGTTAAGGCCTAGTGAAATTCTCCATAAATATTTTTGTGAAAGCAATAGGTTAAATACCAATTATAAGCCATTGTATATCATCATCAAGGAATATAAGGTCTCTTCAAGAGGGGATTTATTGCACAATAAATATTAGATACTAGACCATGATCGTAATCAAATGTTGGGAATGGTGTTGGGTTAGATAAGATAAGTCTCAGTTGTCATTGCACTTGTATGTGGTCACGTGGCAAGGATGAGTTATAGATATAAGGTCCAAAAGTGGAAGTCCAAGTTTGTTGGCTTGCCTGTATGTAGTCTCAAGTCAAAGAAGGATTATCCATGTAATTTTACTGAGTGTTGTTTAGCAATCGTCTAGATTGATTAACACTTGGTCTATGATTAATGGAGATGGTGTTAATGCTAACCCCTACAATATGACCTATAACCCTATTGTAGTCATGTGTAACTACATGGTAGGTTTGTTGGTTGTTACCATTCTGACCTTGGTTTTGTCCATTATTCTATCATTGTGGTTTCTAATGTTGATTTTGTTGATTCTATTGGTTTTGTTGGTTCAACCTTTGATTTTGATACTGTTGATTTTGTTGTTGCACTGACTAGTGTTGTTTCTAATTGTTATGCCAGGGAAAGGGGTTTTGATAAATCCCAAGAGTTTTATTAGAAGTAAAAGCACCATTATCCAATGTTATCTCCCCATTCTCTAACATATTCTTAATCAAATTCTTGATTTAAACACATATTCATAGATTATGCCCATTAACCTAATGATATTCATAGAATTTATTTTCATGGTACCAATCAAGATATGAAATGTCTTATGGATAATGCTTTGGTATAGGCCAACTAATCAGATTAGCGGTAACAAGTTTGTGAAATATATATTCAATAAGCTCTCTTAGGTCACTAAATACATGATGCATAGGCACAGTTCTCCTTGGAAGAGGGTTTTACAATGGTAAAGGCTATTGTATTTGTTGTATAGGTCTTGATGGTTGTGCTTGTAACATTGGTTAGAGAGGTTGTTGAGTAAGAGTAAGCTGAAAAGGTGGTGCAGATGATTTTTTCATCATTTTTACATGATGTGACTCAATTAATCAATTTCCCACAACATTATTATTATGATTAAACTACTTTGGTCTTTCTTAGTTATTGGTCAGTGTCAGTTGTGATATTTACACTTGAATTGGATGTTGGTTTTGGCCACTTCCCTGATTGGTACCTTGATTCTAATTAGTTGATGTAAGCTTGATGACTCTTTTATTGATAAGGGCTCACTCAATAAACAAACCTTTGTCAATGATTTCCTT
The DNA here is from genome assembly GCA_037957365.1 of Torreya grandis. Taxonomy (NCBI): domain Eukaryota; kingdom Viridiplantae; phylum Streptophyta; class Pinopsida; order Cupressales; family Taxaceae; genus Torreya; species Torreya grandis. The sequence goes on from JARHVA010001366.1 coordinate 2,641,891, forward strand.
GAAAGTATGTGTACATTGTAGTTCCAGATGATAAGCTATCTCACTATGAAAATTTATAGTAAACACAACAACTAATTGTTTATCTGGTAAACTATGGGTGAATTGGCTTGAAAGAGCTCTCCATCGTTGTAGATAACTTGTAAAACTCTCACCAATTTTTTGCTTTTCTTGTGTTAAGTTGACCAATGAAATATCATGTTAGAGATTATAGGAGAAGTGTTTCACCAACTTATCAGAAAGATCATCAAAATATGTTACTAAATTCTTAGACAACTTTAAGAACCACTCCAAGGCTTGTATAGCCAAGCTCCTTGGAAACAAAAATAAAATGTATATATCATTATATGCAACCAGTTAACATGCAATAAATAATTATGTTAAATGAGCCTTAGGGTCACCTTTCCCTTTGTATTTGTTGAATTTTGGTGGTTTGTATCTTAGAGGAAATGGTATCTATAAGTAATCTATGTTGAATGGATAAGAACACACATCACCCAACTTAAACTTTTTAGTCTGTTTCCCAACCTAAATGGTGGAAATTGTATCCTTCATCTGTTGCAATTTTTGGGATAGGAAACTAGAAGGAACATTTTTTTGAAGGAGAAGATTAGTTTGGGTAGATGGTTGGGAGGTCAAAAGTGGGACACTTTGAGTAGGGTATGATGGAGATACTTGTTGGGGTATATTGGTTTGGTTTAGAAATGGATAAGGAATATGCATACATAGATTAAGATGTACTTATAATATTACATTTAGTTGTGCAATATTCTAGTTTGGGTTGGTGATAAAGGTTTGACTTGGAGGATTTTGTGGTTGGGATGGAGGGATATAACTATACTATGTCTGATGTGGTTACAAAGGGATATTCTACTAAATAATCAAACCTTGCTATTGAGTGGGAACTTGTGATCCAAAACCCTATCTCTAAACTTGTGGCATATTTTGAACCAATTGTTGTCTAGTAGGTACTTGAGAAACATGGGAACCTCCTTGTTGCACAAATCCCTATGGAAAAGTGAAACTAGGTTGAAGATTTAGCATTTGTCACTGACCAATATTTACACATTGTTGACTAGTCATTACTTGGTTTTGGATTGGCATATTAGTCTATGATTGAAGAGGTATGTTTGTCATTAACTAGGGAGGTGGAACATTAGTTTCCCCTGATTGAGGTGGTAATGTATTTGTCCTCTATTACATTGGTGCACTATATTGTGATTATTTTTTTGGAATACTACTCATTACATATTGAGGAGGAGTAGGATTCATCACATTCTATTGTTGAGGCATGACATTGGCCATTTTTTGACTACCTAATCCCATAGGTTATATACTTGAGGAAGTACTTGATTGAGGTTGGGATGTAGAAACTCCTACTCCCTAGTATGATGGTCCACTCATGGTATTAACTATAGGCACATGTTGTTGACTAGTTTATTTTGCATTAGTAACACTTTGATTGGGATTATATGTTGTTTGCACATTATCTACTATATTTTTCTCATTATATTGTGTAGAAGCATAAGACACTTCTTCAATAATGGGCATATGAAACAAGTTGTCTATCGAAGTGTTTTGCATGAATGGGTCTGAACTCTAATTCTCTTTACCAGTTAATTGTATCAAAAATCCTATTGAAGAAAATAAGTTAATAAGAGGTTTGGTCACCATGTTCATCTGATTGAAATGGCATGCTAGATTTAATTATGTTTGATATGATATCTATATTTGATTAAAGCAGTCTTCCATTATGTTTTTGTCTCTATTAGGAAGATTAGGGTCCTGATATGTTGTTTGGACTAGAGATAATGGATTGCTAGAAGAAGCCTATTGATCGTAAATGATATTATGGGGCATTAGTATTAGACTTGGTAAATTTTCCTAGGGAAGTCTGCTAAAAACTTGGCCCCTACCTCTATAGCTCTAACCAAAATCTCATCTTTGTTCTCTAATAAATGATGCTAAAAAAAAATGGATCATATGTAGAAGGTGCATTAGTAGAGTGTGACTATTGAAGGTGCTAGATATTATGTAGTTTGTTCTTAGTCTTGTTCTGAATAAGGTGGTCTATTAACCAAATAATTATCCAATGGATCTTGGCTTTGTTCCCCTAATTGATTATTATAAGAGGGATAAGGATCCATCTCATAAGAAATATTATCCATGTAGGGGTCTTACACCATTTCTTCTTGTACAACCACATTACTAATCCCTAGATTGTACATGAGTTTACTACAAGTGTATGAATACATATTGGGATCCATGGTAAATGCTTTGTGATAGAAAGAGAGTTCTACAAACTCCAAAAAAGACAATGTATAAAATAGATGATGTTTAAATTTGGTCTAGATTCGTCAAAAGGATCAAAAAGGTCTATGCAAATATTTGTGAGGAAACAAGCTAGTGTTAAGTATCTAATGTCTCACTATTCACATAAAGATAAGGAAGTAAATAGAACAAAAATCAAAATGCCAAACTCTAAGGTTGAGGTGTTTCAAATCAGTCTAATCTAGGAAAAGCAAAAGTTGCTAGGTATTTTGGCCAAATGCAATGTCAAAAGCTAGGCTCAAACAAGGCATGTTCTAGGACTTTTGGCCAAATGGTGTCAAAATATAGATTTTGAAATAAAGGTGATTTTTAATCTAACAGATTTGAAACACTTCTAACAAATACTAAGCATTTGAGTTTTGGATATAAACTTGACCAACTAAGTATAAGGTATGAAACAAATGGCACTTTAGAGATAGTTTATTTTTCTCACAAATAATGGTATAAAACTTGGTTCTTTTGACAAACATGCTAGACAAAAGTGAATGATGTAACTGTGCTAGACAAAGGTTCACAAAAGGTATAATTGAATTAGTCTAAAAATATGGGAACAAATTTGAACTCTATGCAAGAGGGTCTATGAAATAATATCTAAAATGTTTTGGGTAGCGTAACAATGTTATACTAACCAAAATATGTGACAAAATGCTTATTTAAAAAACTCTCTAAGGAAAAAGATAAATTTTCACAAATTTGATAGCATAACACTACCTTTCTTGACTCAAAATGTTGTGGTGCATAGACTCAAAGTGAAAGTGTGTAGCATGAAATGGCTTAAGTCTATCAAGTGGTGATAATGATCATGAGTCTTAAATGACCTTCAACTCAAATTGGAAATTGAACCTAAGTTCCCTCAAATTTAGTGCAAATGGAAAATCCACTTAACACATCAACCTTATGAACTTATAAATGTGAAATTACAATTTTAGATTATAAATTAAGGATTTAAACAACTTTGGAAAAGGTCTAGACTCAATTGGTCAGAATAATTGTGCCAAAGTGGATGATATGACTCCCATGTTTTGATGGATTTTGAACAAGGAAAATTTGATGACTTCACATGGGCATCGTAACACCTCTTTATTCAAATGAAAATAGGGGCCATGTGTTTTGGTTTTGTATCATTTGTTTACACTAAGTTTTGACTTCAAACAAGACTTTAATATAGGACAAACCTCAACTGATTAATCGCTCTTAGACTCTAAACTGACAAGTTTGCTTGGTATTGTTGGCATCCATTAATATACATCATTTTAGAGGATTTTAAGTGTTCATCCAAAATAAATGTGCATTATATAGTAGGGTTTTTACACCCCTCTTCTCTCAAATGATATTACTATGACATGGACCTTGAGGCACACCTTGCACCAACAATGCTTCCATGACAAAGGGGGTTTTGTCTAAGATCTACACATTTTTTAACATTCTAAGGGAATCAATTGCATAATGACTTTAATGCCAAACAATGCAAAAGAAAAGCATAGATTTTGGGTTCGTATCACTTGGCTTGTTGCAAAAAGGTCTAGTCTTTTTTACAACCATTACATCCTATTATTCTCTCAGTGTAGTGCAATGTCCAAAGTGCCACTACATCTCATGTGTAATTCCAATTAGGATCTAAATGAAGTCAATGCCGAGAGGTGAAACCCCAAGTCAAAGTTTCCCCTAAAGAACTTGTGGGAGGTGATGAAGTCCCCCTCGTAAGCCAAGTTTGCATAAAAATAAAGAAAGCATGAAATAGAAAGACTTTAGGGTCATTTTCAAGGTCACCCAAACTTTGACGAGTTTTTGGGGAGTGCTTTAAACGACTTTCTTTCTAAGCCTTGGACTAGGATATTTGTAATAGGAATGGAATTTTTGATTATAAGGGTTCCCTAAAGGGGAATAATGGAAGATAATACACGTAACAACCCTCTTTTTTCCAAACAAAAATCTAATTTAAACAACTAAGTGAATACAAAAATCTTGGAAAGGTGAGTTCATTTTTAAACCCCAATTCAAAAAATGAGGTGGTGTTCATTTGATCCCTTAGTCTTAGTTGTAAATTTGAAAACTAATGCTAAAAACACTTATTTAAGCACCTTAAATTTTACTTTAAGCTCCAAAATAATGTTTTTAATTCATTTTAAAACATGAAAAATATGTTCTAAAACATGATTTATCAAACTTGAAATCCGCTAGTTACCTGTCTACCCTTAAGGCATCAACCCAAAAAAAAATATGTTAGATTAGAAACATTTTAAATATATTTTCAAAATTTTGTAAAAAATATATGAAACTTGAAGCTAAACTAATTCCAATTTATGAAAATTTAGGAGAAAAACATGGTTTTAAAAAAATCATCCAAAATGGAGTCTGTATGACCCTAAACCAAGCATTTTAAAATGGCCTATTATCTCTTGGGTTTTGTGTTTTTAAGAAAAACATAGGGACTAACATCATTTCTATAACCAACGAAGGTTACACTTACTAACCAATTATGGTTATCTAATTGATAATGGTTATACCAATAGTGACCGATGATAGTTATGCCAATCGATGATGGTTTTACTAACTAACAATGGTTACTGTGTAAACCTGTGACAAAGAAAAACAACAAAATAAAAGTAATAAAATCAAATTGAAAGAGTTTAAATGTTCCAAATGAAGATTTTAAAGTTTCATAATTATCTTATTCATGTGTGGGATGCGTTTGGTCCCATTGGGCATGCCATTATGTGAACTAGGAATTTGACTAAGAAGAGGAGATTAGTATGGTGTTACTGAATTAAACCAAATAAAAAATACACTAAGCTAACATATTCATGCCTAGTCACTAGGGTGAGCTTAGTAAAAAAAAATGACAAACATAACTAAAAAGTAAGGAAAAACAACAAAAATTTCTTCACCTTCTTTAGATGCTCCAAATGCCTTTGTAGTAGTGGCTTGCTCGATTTTATGCTCATGAAGTCCTTGGCAATGGAGGCTTGCCTACCTATATCTCTCCTTGGCACCTTTGGCTTGTGTCTTGGCTTGGAATAAATTTGATTCTATGGAGATCATGACCCCTCTTTGAGTGTTTAAGAGAGGTGTAATTAGAAGAGTGTGTAAGAGGGGTGTAAGATCTCTTAATTTCAAACTTGGTATGATGATGACACCTTGGGTGAGGAAATAATTCAATTTGTGTATTTAAAAAATAGATAATTTAAAATCCATATAATTTTTTATTAGAATAAGATTAGGTAGATTAAGTAAGATTAATACTTAATTAACATTATAGTTGCCTTTTGTAATGTTATTTTGTCAATCAAATATTCATTAATTGTCTTGTAATAACACTTCTAAAGGATTGATTTGATTTAGAATTAAATGCTATGATATGATGCATTTACATATGCAAGGATGTGTCATATTTTAATTTTGGATTAAATTAGTAATTGTGAAATAATTAGCTTAATTGATAATTTCTAACTATATTGTTTAATATTTCAAAAAGTCATTCCAATTGCAATTTTGACACAAAGTGATGATAAAAAAATGAAAATTTTATATTAGATGATGATGATAATATGGTTATGATTTTTTGTATACTCTTATTTATAGATGTACCATGAGTATCATATAAATTAGCCATGTGATTCAGTTAAAATGACAATGTCAAATTGGATGATGATGATAATATGGTTATTAATTTTTTATATACTCTTATTTTTATATGTATCATGAGTAACATATAAATTAGCCATGTGATTTATCTGATTGTGTTGAGATTGGTACACAAGGAGATATTTGATGTAACATTTTTTTTAAACCTCCAAAACTTGATTTTTGATGTAACACCTGATGGTATGAACCATGATAGAAAACATCATCATGGTCGGGACATGATGTGCATATGGACTGACCCTAATTTAATAGACAATTGACAAAAACACACCAATGATAAAAACCATGATGGTAAATGCTAATGTATGGATTCAAATATAATTTTATGATAGAAACACCATAATGATGACCTTATTTTGGACTAAGACGAGGAAACTAAAATAAATAAATATCTTGTCTTTCACCAATTCAAAATCCACATGTGAAGGCTCAATGATACTAATAATTGGATGGTACCCAAATCAAAGATACATGAAATGGGATGAAGGAAGAATAAAACATCTCGAAAATAAGCTAAAAACTTGACCTACCCTAAATAGGGTGAAAGTTGTGAGATTGAATTAGATTGATCTAATTTACCCCAAATAGGGAAGATTTAGAAGGACACATCCCAATAATGTTTAGGATAAAAATTATTGGATTAAGTATTTTGATTGGATTTTGGACAAAATAAAATCTCTGTAGGAGATTTTAAACAATGTTTCAGATTTTACAGATTTATATCTCTCATAAATAAATAAACAAGCAAGCAAAAAGCTTCTTGTCTTTCACCAATTCAAAATCCACATGTGAAGGCTCAATGATACTAATAATTGGATGGTACCCAAATCAAAGATACATGAAATGGGATGAAGGAAGAATAAAACATCATGAAAATAAGCTACAAACTTGACCTACCCTAAATAGGGTGAAAGTTGTGAGATTGAATTAGATTGCTCTAATTTACCCCAAATAGGGAAGATTTAAAAGGACACATCCCAACAATGTTTAGGATCAAAATGATTGGATTAAGTATTTTGATTGGATTTTGGACAAAATAAACATTTTTTAATTTTGTGGTTTTATATCTCTGTAGGAGATTTTAAACCCTTTTAAATGTTTCAGATTTTACAGATTTATATCTCTCATGGAGAGTTTAAGCCATTTTTTATTTTTAGGATTTTTGGAATGTTTTGAAATGTTTTTTGGTTTTTATCATCTCAAATAAATATAATATTAAAAGATACAAAATGTTTCAACTCATGAAATAGTGAGAGTGTAGGCTTAAAATACTCACAAAATGGTGAGAGTGTGGTTTAGAATGCTCATAAAATAGTGACAACATGGATTAGATTGATCAGAAAATAGAGAGAGCATGGAAATGGTGTGGCCATGCTAACCTCATATACTAAACACTACCTACATAGTCTAAAATGGACTTCAATCCATTATATTTCCACCAGAAGATGGGAGATAACAATGAAGGAAAGACAAATGGATAATGTAGGATAATAATGGATGAGAATTGGGGAAAGGACTAAGAGTCTCCAAGGACTATGTCATATGAGAACCAAATGTATATAGTCATCAATGTGTCATATAGGTAAAATTCTAGAATGTATCCCAAATAGGTCTCAGTATACCTTCTACTTTTGTGATAAGTTTAAGATGGGAAGACTAATGGTCACAATAACATGGGCTAGGCTAAATAGTATTGAACAAATAAAATGGATTGAATGGAATGTAATGGAATTTAATGCAAGTGACTCTTCCCCCAAGTGTCAAGGTAAATGTAGATATTAAATTATTTATGTATGATGCCATAAACTTAGTTTTCATCATGGTACTTACCTAAGGTATCCTAAGCATGGTTTTCATCGTTGGACGAATGATTGTTCTTTTTCTTTTTATTGTTTTGTATTTTTAATTATTTTTTGATTTGTAACATCTCAAATCAATGGAATATTATGAGATGCACAATGAAGACCCTTTTCTATTATGGATTTGGATCCACACTTATTATTTTGAGCCAGTGGCCTTTGTTTTGTTTGTCTCCCTCTTCAGGGTTTGATTGATGATGGGCTCTTTCTTTTCCCCTTTTTTATATTGGGGTTCTTCAATTTTTTGTTTGAGTTGATTTCCCTTCCACTTCTTCCACATGGCAGAATGGCACTCTTTTGGCCCCCAATTTTTCTATCCCTTGAGAGGTAAAGTGCTCCCATGACATGTGTTTCTCCCTTTACCTCCAAGGCACCTTTTGTTTTATGTTGAGTTCTTGATGGTACCACCAAGAATAGCAAGCCCCACTTATAAAATATATGAAGATTCTTCCCATGTCCTAATACGTGTCATATCCATGCTCATCCAAATAGGTTTTAGACCCTTCAGAGAACTAGAGATGCACCATTGGATAGGGGTGGGTCCCCTCTTTTTTAGTAAAGCTTTTGAAACACTTTAGGCCTTGCTTAGAGTTTGACCTTTTATTTTTTTGGAGGAATTTTAAAATGGTGCAAGTAGATAGCCTTAAAGCTAGACATGTGTCACTTATACACTCACCCAAGCTCAAAGGATCTCTTAGCCCCTTCAAAAAAGTGTCAGCTTGCTGCGTGGCACTCTAATACTCACCAAAGGAAGGGAAAGCCATTTCTACTTTGGAAATGAATTTCACTCACCATTGGTCATCTCTGAAACCATTTTAGGGAATGGGACCAATCTGTTAATCTTCTAAAAGCAAAATCTAGTGGAGGCAATCAATCATAACATAGGCATCAGCCCTATAGGTCAACACATAACATCACCATGCTTCTCCAAAGCATGAGTGGTTTATAACAAAATGGGGGAATCACATCAACTTTGGGATGCAGAGAGTTGGATGCACTCATGAGCCAGACCCTCTTTCAATTTCACAAGATCATGGGCATAAACAAGGTAATCTCTAGATCATTATCTCATGCAGCGTCCTCACCTATATATCTAATTTTTCCCCCTTTGCATTAGGGTGGAAATTGTTAGTATTATTATGTACTTTGCTTATTTTTGATAAGCCATCAAAAGATTAAGATAATAATAGACAAAGTTTCCTATTTGAGACTTCAATAGATGTATCTCATAGATGTTAGTGGATGTTTTGTAGCCATTCATGGCCTTCTATATTCATTTCCCTATCCAATAATGAAGAGAATGTGATGTTTTATGTCATTTGAGTTAGAAACTATCTCTGGTAATTATATCTTGTATGTTGCTTCTTTGGTGTGGATTTTTATTTGTTGTGGATCTTAATTCATGTTAGATGTTCCTTTATGATCTATAGTTTCATTAAAATCTATGTTATTTTATGTAATCTCTATGTTTATATTTTAAAATTTCTGACGCATCACCTTAGATTAGATTTACTTTCTAAAGTTATTTTGTGTTTCCACTCTTTATCTTTTTCCCCGACTTTTTTAGGAACACAATGAAGAGCCAACTTTTAAAACCCAAAGGTCATTTCATAAGATGCAATTGATCCCACACCTATGAAGCTTCTCATAGATTGGCTATTTACTCTAGGGTGAAAATTTTAGGTGTCAACAGTTACATGTTTTTTGGCACACCCAATGGGATGGAGAACACACAATCCCCTGATTAGAAGTAAGATTTATCATTCCTCAAGAGAGAGTTTATGAGCTACAAGCTTACAATAAGGTCACAAACCACAAGCAAACCAATTCTGTTAGTACCACCTTTAGGTGTTCTTACTTGTGAAAGAACTCTAGGATCCTCTGATATGCAATACCAATAATAACAGATGGTGTAATAGGACCCCCAAGAAATTTTGTGTTATGGGATAGTGGCAGCCCACTTATCCTAATAACTCATCTAGATCAATGGGATCCTATACCCTCAAATTCTTTGAAAGTGCTCTCCAAGTTCTCAAGAGAAGACTTCAAGACTATGGTATGACACCTTCAAGATGTGGTGAATGTGTGCATAGTGCACTACATCAACTCATAGAATCTATCCCTAAGGATATTAGTAGCTTATTTCAAAGGATGAGCCCTTGATTAGTATAGATCTTTGCTTACTAATTCCATTACCACCTGGGATAACCTAAGTGATAGTTTCTTCAAGTGATTTAATGAAAATGTAGACCGATCTTCTCTCTTGCATTAGTTGATAACCATCAAGATGGGCCTACAAGAGGTTATGGTTGATTTCAATACCAGATTTGAGAAAACCTAGCAAAGGATCCCATAGATAACTTGACCTCCCATAGGTATGGCCATAGTATTCTATCTAAAAGCTCTCAATTTAGACATCGAGATCATGATTCAATCACTTAGAGGATAGATGCTACTAGATGTATATGAGATCATGGTAAAAGTAGAGAATAACTTGATAGATGTAGGGAGGTTCCCTTTTCATTCTCTAATACCAATCTTTCCTAAAATTTCAATGACATTATAGGGAGAAATTCCAAGTAATTAAAGAACCCCACCTCATTTTATATATGTATATCTTCCCACTCAAATGAATGCCTCCACTACATCTTTTATGGTTGCTAAGATGAACAATATAAAGAGCATTTTACGGAGTGTTTATAATGAGATCATTAATCTTAAGAGGCAGCATGTTACTCCTCCAAAACCCACCTATAACAACTATCAAGAAAGGAGACCCCCTTATCAAGAAAACTAATACCAAGAAAGACAAAGGTCAAATTATCAAGGAGAAAATAACTAGCCCCCAAAAAATCAAAGGATGAGTCATCATATGTAACCTATAAACTAGATGGTCATGGTTGCATATCCCTTGCACACAGTAGCACCTATCATGAACATAGAATTGGTAGCTAATTAAAATTAACCTTACAGATGATTCTAATTGATGGTGCTTCCCTTACAATTAACCTCATGGACCCTAAAACTATCCTTAGGTAAATTTACAACAAAAGGTCACTTAACAATGATGACAAGGAAATGCCTAAGATTTGGCATACGCTTATCAATCTCCTAGGATTGAAGACATTGTTATGATGGTATAGATGAAAGGTATGTCCCTAGAGTAAGAAGATGAGATAGTCTCTGATCATGCACTCTTCTCTTGGGTAGAAGATGAAGATGTGACCTTCACCAATGAAGTCCCTATCTATCAAACCCCATAAGTACAATCAAACTATTATACATGCTCAAATAAAAGGTTGGTTGAGTGCCTAACAACTACCACAACACTTTGAGAGACCGATAAAAAGGCTTTGACACTTCAAACTCTACTTGTGGCATATCCAAGGCATAGTGAGATGGTAAAAAATAAGTCGAAAGGTCCTAAGATCCCATCATCAATTTTGTATAATGTGGTGGAATAACTAAAAAAGGCATAGGCTAAAGTCTTTCTCTAGGATGTCTTATCCATCATAGAATATAATACCCTATTATAATAAGCCTTAAAATAAAAGGAAAGGCTCACACCAAACAAACTAGGCACAGTGAATGTAAGGGAGAAGGGGAAAGAGGTTAACATAAGCACCCAGTCTCAGACCACTGCTACATTCATCAACAATAAGGAAGAAGTAAACAAGGCAAATCCCACCTCCTTATAATTGACTCTAATTATAGGTAAGAAGTTGCTACAAAACTTTATGATAGACTCAAGAGAAAGTAGCTGATGTAGTACAATTAAAATATAAACCCTTGAGCAAAGGTCTGATGTAGCTAGATGGGAAGAAGGTTTAGACCTTAGGTATTATTAGAGATTTTCCCCTCATGTTATATTCTTACCTAAACATCATCATATCCTAAGAAATCATAGTGATAGATATACCACCTATATTTGGGTTATGTTTGTCTACAGATTTCACCACCAAGATCAACGTATATCTATCACTTGATTGGTATCATCTAATCTTAAGGACTAAATATGGTTCAAAACTGAATATATTATCTGAACCCCTTTACTTGAAGCACATAGCTAATGAAGTGATAGAAAAATTTGAATCAACACACACTTCCTTCATGATAACAAAGATATATTATGTGGAAAGGCTCAAAGAAGAGAGTGTTAAAGGCAATAGAGATCCCAAGGCAGAGACCCTCAAAAATAGCATCATCAAAAGTAATCCATTCACAAATTTTGATGTTGTAGGCCTCAGAAATATTTCATTCATGATGAAGATCAAGCCATTCCCAGGATCAAAAAGGAATAAGGAAAACAAAGCAATATGCCCAAAGAAGAGTCTGAGCCTTTGACCCTACATTTTGTTGGGGAAAGATGCAAGAATAGATTTGGAGCTAAGATCTAGCTAGCATCTCCTTCTAGCAAAGAAATTATGTGAGCCTTCCATTTTTAGTTATCCTACATAAATAATGAGGCCAAGTATGAAGCCCTTGTCTATGGCCTCAATCTCACAGAATGAACTGATGTCAAACAACTAAAAGTATGTGGTGACTCAAATTAGTAAGGAAAGTAAGAGTGGTTACCATAATAAAGAATGTGTGCATAATATCATACCATTATCATGTATGGGATTTAACTGAGTCTTTTTAGGCTTTTAATATTTAGATTATCCCAACAGTCAAAAATTGAGAAGCTGATAGGATGACAACCATAGGTTCCCAATTTGACCCAGTGGTTGATCTTTTCACCTAAAAGTAGATAGTAAAGGTGATCATCAGGGTCGCTATCCTTGATAATGACCAAAATTGGTAGGTGTTCAAGAGTGATGCCCATATTTCTATGTTCCTCTAATAATCCCATGAATTTGTGGAGTAGCTATAGCTAAATATTGAGGAATTATTTGAAGGATAGATTCCATAACTAAGAAAGAATAAATTACCAAAAGGGTTCATCACCCTAGAAAATTTGTTTGACTCTGAAGATGCAAAAAATGATAAACACAAGTTTACCATAGAAAAGGGTGATTATTATTAAATCAACATTGGTGATGGAAGAAAGATAAAAGTTTGGAAAGGGTTCCTATAAAAGATAAAGAGAGACTAATATCTTTCTGTGATAGATATGAAGGTGTCATCGCATGGATGTATGATGACCTAAAAGGGTATGATCAAAAGGTCATACAACACACCATAGATCTAATGGAAGGAACCAAACCAATATGACAAAATAAGTGACTGGTGAATCCTAAAATTGAATCCTTGATGGCTTAGGAGCTATGAAATTTGATCAATTCAAAGATTATATACCCAATTAAGCATTCAACCTGGGTGTCTAATCTAGTTTATGTAAGAATGAATAATGGAGAAATCTGATTGTGTGTGGATTTCTAAGATTTGAATAAAGCATATTTGAAAGATCACTATCCCTTTCCTTTCCTAGAAAATATCCTTCAAACAATATTGGGCACTAAAATGTTCTCCCTATTAGATGGATTCTCCAGATATAACCAAGTTTGGGTCAAAGAAGAGGATCATCACAAAACCACCTTCACCACCAAGTGGGGGATGTTTGCATACACAAAAATGCCTTTTAATATCTCAAATTCTGAGACAACTTTCTAGTGGGTAATGGATGTAGATTTCAAAGGATTGATAAATGAGATTATCCTCATTTATCTAGATGACATCATTATGTTCTCAAAGAAGGAAGATCATTTTGACCATCTAGAGAAGGTCTTGCAAAGATGGCAAGAGTTTGGGGTTTTATTAAACCCAAAGATATGCATCTTTGGGGTGACCCAAGGTAAATTTATCAGGTATATAGTTTCTAAGGATGGGATCACTATCAACCTAGAGAGAATAGAGGCCATTAACAACTTGGCCTTAGTAGTAAATAAAAAGGGAGTCCAATCTTTCCTCAAGAAGATCAATTTCATCAGTAGATTCATATATTATTTCATGAGATTGGTTAGATCAATCACCCTAATGATGAAGAAAGATCAACATTTGAAGTTTATGCCCAAGGGAAGATCCACCTTTGAAGGGCTCAAACATGCAATATCTATTATGCTTGTTCTCACCAATCCTAACTTCTCCAAAGCCTTCATCATGTATGTTTATGGGAGTGAATACAACATCATCATAGTGCTAACCCAGAAAGGAGAAGATAGCAGAGAGGAATGACCCATCATATTCTATTCAAGGAAGTTACAAGAATATGAAACTAGGTATAACTTCATAGAAAGATAAGCCTTCACCATCATCAAAATTCTTAAGAAGTTCAAACATCTAATGGAAGGAAATAAAGTAATGATTCATGTGGCACATTCTATCATACATGAATATATCATGGAAGGAGAAATCATGGAAAAGAGATCCAACTAGATCACCAAGATCTTGGAGTATGATGTATAATTTAAGTCAATGAAGGTAGTTTGAGGAAGGGGAATCTATGAATACTTAGCCCAATGTACAAACATGCAAGAAAGGGAGTTGAATGAAACTGAAACATCACTCATTAATCAATTTAAAACAAATGAGTCCTAGATAGCCAATAGGGTACTCTTTATGCATATTGATAGATATCTTGATAGCCTCCTAGTGTATAAAATATGCTTTTATAGATTGTAAGGTTCTAGTTACACGTTGGTCTAGGGTATCCTTTTTAAAAGAAACTTTGATGGAGAACTTCTATAATGTGTTGATGGACCTCTAGCTAAGAAAATACTTTAGGATATGCTCTTCACTCCCCATGTGGCCATTTCTCAGCCAAGACTACTGTGACTAAAATCATGCATGAAATATATTATTGGCTGACAATGTTTGTAGATTGCCACCAAGTAGTAAAAAGTTGCTAAAAATGCCAATTATTCACCAAGAAGAGGAAGTAATCTACCATGCCTCTCAATCCAATTATGACTTATGTGATATTTGCTTAGTGGGGCTTGGATTTCATTAGGATGATCAACCTAGTATTTAGTATAGGCCACAAGTGGATACTAATAGCTACCAATTACTTCACTAGGTAGACTAAAGTAATCTTGCTAAAGGAAGCAACTGAGAATGCAATCCTTAGTTTCTATGAAGAGATCGTATCCAGATTCAGTTCCCAAAAAATGATCATTTTCAATAATGTGAAAGCCTTCTTCTAGTCCAAGATCTTCAAATTTTCACTATAGAATGGCATTTTCCTAAAAGCTTCATCCAATTACTACCCACAAGGGAATGGGTTAGATAAATCTATAAACAAAAATTTAATCTAGCTCATTAAAATAATGTGCAATGATAAGAAATAGGAGTGGCATATTCATGTGAGGACAAATCTATGGGTAGATTGCATCACTCCTAAGCAAATACTAAAAACTTCCTCGTATGAACTAGTACGTGGAAAGGAAGTAGTCATGCCATTATCCTCTGATATTCTTGCATGAAAAATCCTGAAAGCTACTGAAATAGAAGAAAATGGAATGATAGAAGTTTGGATCATCGAATTACTCAAGCTCTAAGAATAAAGAGAACAAACTTGTGATGAAAAAATTGTCTAGTAGTTGGTGGTCAATAGATGGTTTAACAATAAGACATTAAAACCAAGTTTCAAACTTGGGAATTTGGTCCTGAAATATGATCAACGAGTTGTAAAATGGGGATAGCATGCAGAATCTGACTACTTATGGAGGGGATCTTTCCACATCATTAGAGTTAAACAAAAGGGGGCTTTTGAATTAGAAAACTTGGAAGGCAACACCTTAGAGATTCATATTAATAGGATCAACCTAAAACATTTCTACTAGGCCCTGACCACTCCTTGTATATAGTTAGATAGTTCCCCTTCATATTCTTTCCTTTCCATTTCTTCCCTTTTTTGCTTGGTTTTTTCTTTTCTTTTTTCCTTTTCAATAAGTGCCATTGGCACAAATGGTGTTCTAGTCACCACGCGTCAACTCCTCATTCCCCCTAAATCTTTAGAATATTCCCTGATAGATAGTTATCTACTAGATTGCCTTGACATTAAGGATGGATGTTCCACTCCATGTGGCTCCCCATATAATCACAAAAAATCCCTCATAAATGGTTGTTCAAGTGTGCATGTCACCTCCATTATTAATGGTAAGCACCCATTTTTTAAATCCTCATAATGATTTCACTCGACAAGGTTCATACATAAATACAGCTTGGTCTACCCATTTTCAAACACTCAACACTTAAGAATTTTTAAGAGAGAATTGAGCATTAATTTAAAGAGATGTAGAGCTTAAAAATTTAAGGACACAATAAAGAACCATCAGAGCAGTAAAGTAGTATATGACTTGGAAGTAGATCAAGTAGCAATGGAGCCTACTACATCTACATTTGAGAGTAGAAGATATTCGACAAGGCAAAAGAACCAGAGTACGAGTAGTGGAGGAGACTAGCCTCCCCCTTATGTCATAGGGAATTCATATTCATTGGCCCTATCCCAAGAAAAAATAAATGTATGAGTCACCAAGTCAGTAAATAAGGGTCCTCACTAGGATCATACCCTCATGATTGAAATCACAAATCGCATCTTTGACCCCATCTTGAAATAAACTCCTAAGAGATTGAGAGAGGGTTCCTATGACTGAATGATTAATAAGATTGAATGTGGGGAATATAACTCTTTTAGTTTCAAATTTTGGGAGGGAACTCTGGCCTAATACATGGTACCTTATGTACACCCTTGCCTAGAGATTGTAGCTCTTTACAAAGAAAGATATGATGTCATCACCAAAACCACTATTAAGAACACCCATCTTAGGGTGAAAATTTATATGGAAGGCATCTAGGAGATGCTCTAACTCTATGAGTACCCTAACACCCTCATATGTGATATAGAGAGCCTCTAAAAGGTTTGGGATTTAAAGGTCAAAAATCAAGCACATTTGCTTAGGGTCCTCTTCAAATAAGAAGTCATAGAGATGCCCCCTTGCCCATGCCTCTGATTACATTCCCCATGCATATTCTAACTCAAACTCTATCCATGTTGTCTCTCATTTTAAAAATGTATACTGATGACATCATTAGTGAATTCTAGCTAAGCATGCTCTACCTCTTGACCATGGTAAAGTAGGGGCTGAATTTCAAAATGAACTTCACTAAATCCATCACTTCCAACATGAGGGATGAGCTTGAGAACTTCTAAAAAATATTTACCTTTTGGTACCCTTCCTCTTACACCTCATGCTACATCAACACTCCCATTTCTTCTCCCATTCTCTCCATCTCAAAACCTCTAATACATAGGTTTTCCCAAACATAGTGACCCTTGTCATGGTATGGACTCATGTCTTGTCCATTACCAGGGACTATTATGAGTTCTAGAAATACTTTATGGTTCTAGTCCTCATGGACCTAAACCCACAAGGGAGAGCTCCCAAAATGATAAATCAATAACAGGCTTAGATTGCAAGTGGTAAGGTTCCCATCGACTAGTTCTAGGGGGTGGATTTCTTATTCATCTAAGTGCATGGCTTTCAAGTAGAGCCCTTTTGACTCCCATACACATTGACTAACAAGACCTTGGCCCTCAAATTGGCCTAGTAGATCGATGTAGTGGATTTTGCTTATAAGGTAGGAAAAAAGAAAAGGGGAATATATGATGTCTAAATTGTGAGAGGGGGCATTACTATTATGAGGAGGAATAATGGATATCTTCTCATGGTCAAGTTGGAAAATATCGATATAGATCTAGTGGATGGTTAATGGGACTATGACCTTGAAAGGCACATATTCAAGCTAAAAACTACTATGATCCCCAATCACTGAGTCTTACCCTATTTGGAGTAGAGGAGGTCTCCAATATAAGACCTTCCTCAGAATTATGTGGACCTTGCCTAATCTTTCAAGACGTTCCCAAACCCTGGAAGACTTTCTATACCAAGTTCCAAGCTTTTCACCTTGATGTGAAGCTATCAAAACTTATGAATAAATGGCTAAATAATTTTAGGTGGAGCAAAGATAAGAGGGCATCATTCCTCAAGTTTAGGCATGAGAAAAACAAACTACATGTCAGCCTATATGAGTACACCCTAGATGAAACTTTTGAGAAGCTATGAGATGAAGTACATCTAGAGGAAATTGCATCTGATGAAGAATCCACCCCTGCAGTGGAGGCAAAAAAAGAAAGGAGGAAGGAGATTCCCCCCTAAAAAGGACAAAACAAAGCAAAGACACAATGGGCCTAGGGTCATCAACATGTACACCACCTATCTTTCCTTATGTCACCTCCTCATATCAGCAATAGGCTCTCTCTAGGCACCTCACAGTTGGGTCATCCCAGCTGGAGTGGACTAAGGCACCTATTTCTAGTCCTCCAGAGGCACCTCCATAAAAGAAGGTTCATTTTATTAACCCTATTTCCTATACTTCCACTTCTTCCTCCCCCTCCCCATCTATTTACATACCTAGAATCCTAATTACAATGATATCACTCACCCAATCTAAAATTTTGACTCCTCCCAACACTCCTCACAATATACCCCTCACTCCACCCTAGGATGTGGTTCTGCCCACCAACCAACCAAGCACCACTTTGGCTCTAGTTTCCTCTTCTTCCCAACCTACATTAGAGACTATTTCCTTTTAATCCATCTTACCCATTTCATCCTACATGCCCTTACTCACTCCTCTATCATTGTCATCCACCTCATCCTCTCTCGAATTTCAATCACTATTTTATCCTCCTCATGGGCTCTCACCTTTATCCCCTTCTACCCTTACCATCCATTCACTCACACCCATAGGGGTCAGAGCCACCATGGAATATCAACAACTTACCATTCCCTTTGCATTATCAAAAGGGATTCTATTTACTGGTGAAATCATCCAAGTGCCTATGCAATATCTACAATAAGTGGATGTGGCAAGAGCGACCCAAGTGGTCCAAATAGAGAAGAAAAGGGGAAAGTGAGCCAAGGAGGTGGATCAATCTTACATGTGGTCATTTTATGACCCTAAATAATAATCCCTCATGGTCTCTCACTTGACCCCTTAAGTAGAAAAACCCTAAGGAATGATGCTTCTAAGAGATTACTCAGTCCAAGTAGTGGGCCTTAACCTCAACTAAGCTTAACCCACTAATAGAGTTGAACTCATGGAGGAGACACAAAATTACATAACCATGAACTATATAAAAGTGTCTTGGCAGGTGAAGAAGCACAAATAATAAATTGTTAAGGTCAAGGCTATGATCAACTACCTTAGAGCAGAAGCTAAAGACAAGGATACATAGCTCAACCAGATGAAGGCCAACCTCCAAGGTTGGGTTACCATAGCTATATTCTAGGTTAAAGATAGTAAATGAATGGCTACTAAAACTTAGTTGTATGAAAATAACAAATAATTGGTTGTAGTTCATCAGAGGCTCTTTGAGGCTAACCAACACTCTTCGATCAAGGACCAAGAGATAACAAAATTAAAGAATGACCTTACCTCCTACCTATTGACCACTAATATCCTTCCCTTGATTTAATAGTTATACAAGTCATATTGGGAAAAGATCAAGGTCATGATACCCAAGATGAAGATGACATTCACATTCATTTTGGATGCACAAAGGCTCGTATCCTAGGTGAGCTCATCAATTGACCAAGCAGTCACTTTCATCACCCCCAAGGTCATAGATGCACAAAACCTTGTGGAGAATCTATACACTGCCTCTCCTAAGACATTATAAGTGGTGGAGGTGGTTGAACATAGGTAAGAAAACACTAAAGTAAATGAGTTATTGAGCTATCATAAAGCAATGACCAAATATAAGGCATTTCTCAATGCCTTACATTAAGCAAGCTAAGAACAAAGGGGATGCATTGAAAGAATAATCCAATTGGGACTACCCTCTCCTTTCTTGATTGACAACAATGTCTTCCCTGAGGACCATTTAAAGCCCTACTTGACTAGAAGAAAAATGACTAGAATGTCTTTATAGCTCTCGATTAGGATCCTAATGCCACAACAATGCAGAAGGACATGTACCCACTCAGCCAGTTGGAATTCTAGATGATGGTAGTGGTCAATAGTCTAGGGAATATCTCTTTTAAAAAGATGATTGATTTGGATAGAGCCTCCAAGACTCTCAAAAAGAAAACCTAGCCAAAAGAAGAGGAATGGGGGCCCTTACATGTGGCCCTCCAAAAGTTATAGCTCCTATCTTCCTTCTAAGTGTTTTAATTTTTGCTTCTAACTAGTCTGTGCACTAGGGTTTTAGTTCTCCCATCTGTAGGTGGATGCCCTAATGAGTCACTAAAAATTATGGATTTAGATCCACACTTATTATTTTGAGTTGGTAGCCTTTGTTTTGTTTTTCTCCCTCTTCAGGGTTTGGTTAGTGATCGGCTCTTTCTTTTCCCCTTTTTTGTCAGCATTCTTCAATTTTTTGTTTGAGTTGAGTTCTCTTCCACTTCTTCCATGTAGTAGCATGGTACTCTTTTATCCACTAATTTTTCTATCCCTTGAGAGGAGAAGCACTCCCATGACACATGTCTATCCCTTTGCCTCCAAAGCACTTTTTATTTTATGTTGAGTTCTTAATGGTATCACCAAGTAGAGCAGGCCTCACCCATCAAATAGATGAAGCTGCTTCCCACAGCCTAATATGTGTCATCTCCATGCTCATCCAAGGAGGTGTCAGACCTGTCATAGAACTAGAGATGCACCATTAGATAGGGGTAGGTTCCCCCTTTTTTAGTAAATCTTTTGAAACACTTTAGGCCTTGTCTAGAGTTTGACCTTTTATTTTTTTAGAGGCATTTTTAAATGGTATGGGTAGATGGCCTCAGATCTAGACATGTGGTACTTCTATGCTCACCCAAGCTCAAAATATCTCTTAGCCCCTTTAGGAAATCACCATCTTGACATGTGGCACTCCAATGCTCACCAAAGGAATGGAAAGTTGTTTCTCCTTGAGAAATTCATTTCACTCACCATTGGTCATCTCTGATCCTATTTTAGGGAATTAGGCTAATATTTTAATCATATAAAAGTGACATCTAGTGGAGACAATCGAGCATGACATAGGTAACAACCCTAGAGGTCAACACGTAACATCACCATGCTTCTCTAAAGCATGAGTGGTTTGTAATATAATGGGGGAATCACATCATTTCTAGGATGCAAGGAGTTGGTTGCACTAATGGGCAAGATCCACTTTCAGTTGTATGACATGATGGGTGTAATCAAGGGAATATCAAGATCATCATCTTATGCAACATCCTTACCTATATATCTAATTTTTTCCCCTTTTCATTAGGGGGAAATTGTTAGTATTGCTATGTACTTTGCTGATTTTTGACAAGCCATCAAAAGATTAACATAATAGTAGACAGAGTTTCCTATTAAAGACTTCAATAGATGCATCTCATGGATGTTAGTGGATGTTTTGTATGTGTCATTGATGGCATTATATATTCATTTCCTTATCCAAAAATCAAGAGAATGTGATGTTTTATGTCATTTAAGTTAAAAATTATTTATTCTAATTATATCCTATATGTTGCTTCTTTGGTGTGGATTTTTATATGTTGTAGATCCTAATTCATACTATATGCTCCTTTATGATCTATAGTTTCATTAAAATCTATGCTATTTTATGCAATATCTATGTTTGTATTTTAGAATTTCTGATGCATCACCTTAGATTAGATTTACTTTCTAAATTTATTTGGAATTTCCCCTCGTTATATTTTCTCCCCCTTTTTTTGGAACATAATGAAGAGTCAGCTTATAAAATCCCAAAGTCACTTCACATGATGCAATCGATCCCACACCTGTGAAGCTTCCCATAGATTGGATATTTACTCTAGGGTGAAGATTTAGTTGTCAACATCTATCTAAACAATACTGCTCAAATAGATACTCTACTAGGATGTTTCTATGGATGTGAACTACACTGTTGTTAACATGGTCATCGTTGGTTATGGATTATACTTCCTCAAAACCTATAGATAAGATTTATTCATAGCCTATATAAAAAAGTGTTGCTAGGAAGGGTAAAGAAGGATAGGTAACGGAATAATGATATGACTTGGTAATCGAATATAGGTCTTAAATGAATAATAGGATCATAATGGAATGTATAATTATTTGGGGACAACTGAATATTTGGGTTTTTCAATTACACACATTATTTTTGGTTTTAGATTTGACATAATTTTGGTTATGGTGAGACTGATATTGACTTTAATAATGTCTTCATGAAATAATGAGGAACTAATTAGTTCAGTAATTGGTAACTCAAAGAAATTTTCACCAATAAATCCTTCTTGATTGTTCTGATTTGGATTGTCCAATAACACCTTGATTAAGGTTTCACTAAGGGATGTTGATAGTTCATTTTTATTGTCCCTTAGTAACTTAATCAAGGTTTCACTAAAGGATTATAATTTTTATTATGATTATTATTTATCACCTAAAAGAAGGTTTCACTAGAAGATGTTGAGTTTAGAATTTGATTATACCCTAATGTCTCAAATAAGGCTTCACTAGAGATTTTTTTTATACCCAAATTCTATCATAGTTAATCATAAATTATGCCCTTGAGATGTCACCATGGAATAAGTTTAATAATGTGTTATTTCATTAGTCCCAATAAATATTTTTGGGTGGTTAGATGGAAATAGAATATCTAGGTTGGTTACTGTGAAAAACATGTGTAATGTTAGTAGAATGGTAAAAGGCAAAAAATCCTCGTATAATTTACTAGGAGAAATTGTGTTGATGTCAAAGGAAACTTCCTTAAAAACTATGGAAGGATCAAAAATATCTTCAATCATATCTGTCAGAAGTTTGTAGTTGATGTCATAAGATTTACTAAGATATGTTAATTATATGGTTGATTCTAACTCAAGTGGATTTGGTAAAAATGATTAGTCAATGTCATAATATCCACTAATATATTTTGATTCTGAATCTGATTCGGACTCAAGGGGATTAGAATTTGATGTTGAGACTAACATTAATTTTAATTCTAATGCTAAATATGATGTTGATTGTAGAATGGAACCCTATTTTGATATTGGTTCTTAAATAAAACTTGATTTTGATGTTGATGTAGACACAAATAGGGCATGTTGAATTGTATTGTCTACAAGTACATTATTCACCCTTTTATTAGAAATAAAAGATTTGGGATGAAGGATTTTCTAAAATTGGGAAAGTTTGGTAATGTAAAAATAATGGGTTTTTACTCAATAATAATGGGTCTTTCAAATATGGGCTCATCAAAGATGGGTCTTATGTCAGATAAAGGTCTTTAATCAAATAAAGGTGGACCAAAAATGGTGTGTCTAGTCAAAGATGGGTGATTTGATAAATTTTTTGATAATGGTTTAACTATCTTGATCTTACTTTAGAAGTGGATATATCTGATTGTGCTTGGGAAGGGGATCATGTCATATACTCATCGAGTAGCTGTCACACTTGGACACACTTAGATATTCAATAGATAATGGACTTTGTAAGGGAAATGATATAATAGGTCTAGAATATTGGCTTTATTTTAGTTATGAGACTGGATTGGCTTATAGACTACTAGATAAAATGTCAAAAGTAGATGCAAAGTAAGATATGTTTTAGCTAAAATGTAAGAGTTGATTTATCATGTCTTGATTAAAGAATCAGGATGCTAGAATATAATTAGCATTCTAGGATTCCATGACTTAGATACATGGAAGGTGATGGGATTGGAATAAATTAGACACAAATATGATGGACTTGGTCTTTAATTGAAATGAGCCCAAAGAGATCAATCTTGGTCTTTGATTGAAATGGGCCCAAAGAGGGTAGTCTTAATTCAATGTAATTAGATTAACTTATCTTGACCCTAATCAAGGTGGATTGGATTAGATTAGAATTGCCTAAAATAAGATAGATTATATTGGTATGATTCAAATGAAATAAAGGATGGATGACATGACTTCATTATTCCCAAATAACATGTGCAAGAGATTTAATGGAAAGACAAGATATGATTGGAATGTGATTGATTTAGGGTAATCTAATTTAGTTGAAATAGGCCTAGTTTGTAAATGTTCCAATTATTTGGATTTTAAGTTGACTTTAGTCAAATTTTACTTCATTTATAATTATAATTATAATGTAGTTTATGATGAACTTAGTAGGATTATAATGTGGTTCAATACAAACTTGATCAGAGTGGAATGGATTGGTATATGGTTCAATATTTGGCTTCGTACATGGTTCAAGATAATCCCAATTTGGCTTAGAATCACTTGGTACATGGTTTAAGATGAACTTGATTTGTATTAGATTGGCTAGGTATATGGTTCAATATTAACATAGTTTGTCTTGGAATTGCTTGGAACATGGTTCAAGATGAACTCAATTTGGCTTGGATTGTTGAGTATATAGTTTAGGATGACCCCAATTTGGCTTGGAATGGTTTGGTACATGGTTCAAGATGAAACTAATTTAGATTATAACTAAACCTCAAACAAATTTGACTTGATTTGGATTTTGAATTTGAATTTAACTTTGGTAGACATTTAGTGTCTAATTGTGTCTATCAATG
This sequence comes from Torreya grandis, assembly GCA_037957365.1. Classification (NCBI taxonomy): domain Eukaryota; kingdom Viridiplantae; phylum Streptophyta; class Pinopsida; order Cupressales; family Taxaceae; genus Torreya; species Torreya grandis. The sequence goes on from JARHVA010001366.1 coordinate 2,666,257, forward strand.
CAAATGTTAAAATAGAATAGTTCAATCAAAGTTTGTCCATATAAATGTCCAAATAAAAAAGGTGTGTAAATCATAACTGTTTCTAAAAGGGTGCATAAATCTTAGTAAATCAAATGTTTTAAACAAGTACAATTTCATTTTGGAATGTTGGTTTGAAAGGCTATTTGATTTTATTGTAAAATTTAACCTAAGCTTTGAACAAGTTCGCTTTGGAAGGTTGGTTTTATTTAAAGTTGTGTGAACTTTGGATTGGGCATGTAACTTAGATAATGTTTGACTCACATTTGTTTTGAAAATTTGACTTTAATTAAACTTGATTTTATTTGTAAATTTTATTGAATTTGAACTTTGGAAGATGGGTTAACTTATGTTTGACTTTTGGAAAAGGTCTAATTTGATTTGATTTGGGTTGACCTAGTTAACCTTGTTTGATTTTGTACTTGGCTTAGACTAAAATTAGAATTTAACTTTGAATTAGAATTGGTTTTTAATTGTAATTGACTCAATATAATTATATTATCTTGGCTTGGCCACAAATAAGGTGTAATAGACTAGATTAGAATATCCTCAAATAGGGTGGAATAGACTAGATTGGAATTGCCCCAAAATAAGGAAGATTATCTTAGATTAGAATGGGACCAAAGAGAGTGGTCTTGGTACTTGATTAAAATGGGCTCAAAAAATGAAAATTTGATTCAATTTAATTGGATTAGATTAAATGGCCCTAGATAGGGCAGATTGGCTTAGATTGGAATTTCCCTAAATAGGGTGGATTGGATTGGTATGATTCAAATGAAATAAAGTATGGATGGCATGAATTCACTGTTCCTAACTAATAGGTGCAAGAGATTGAATGGAAATATAAGATATGATTGAGATGTGATTGATTTATAATAATTATAATGTGTTTCAAGACAAACCTGATTTGGCTTTGATTGGATTAGTACATGGTTCAAGACAAACTTGATTTGGCTTGGATTGGCATGGTACATAGTTCAAGATGAACCTGATCAAAATTAAGAATTTAAATTTAACTTTGGTAGACATTTAATATTTGATTAGGTCTATCAATGTAAATGTCAAAATGGAATATTTCAATCAAATTTTGTCCATACAAGTATCCAAATAGGAAAGGTGTGTGAATCAAACTTGTTTCTAAAAGGATGCACAAATATTGGTATGCTAAATGCTTTCAAGAGTTTGTGCCTCATAAAGGATGTAAATTTTAAATGTTTGGGTCTTGAAAGGGTGGTTTAAATTGGTTCAATTCTAATGTTTGACCTTAAATAAATTAGGTTCTTCTCTCTTGAAAATTAAAGGTTCGACCTTGTTTGACTTTGGAATAATTGACCTTGATTATTTTTGACTTGGGATAGGAACTAAAATTGGAAATTAGGATTTAGAATTGGAACTAGGAATAGATTTTGAATAAAATGGATGCCATAAAGACATGGTTTAGATAATACTCTAAACCTTGTATTGAATTGGGTTATAATTTGACTTTGAATTGGAACTAAGACTAGGTTTGGAATAAAATGGACGATGTAATGACATGATTTATATAAGGATTTAGATTTTTTTTTTGAAATTGGTTTGGAATTGGAAATTATAATGGTACCATGTGGACAGTTTAATGGTAAAATATGTCAACATAATGTTAAGATGATAAAAAAAAAATGGCCCAAAATTTGGGTAGAAGAACACCTCATCTTATAAGTGTGGAATAACAATGTTTAGGCTTGGTATGTGGACTTGGTTTTTGATATACAATGGGTTTTGATATAACATCCAAGAAAAAAACCATATACATATACAATCTTATCTTAATGATAAATTAGGAGTGTTTCATATATAAAGGGGACAAATCTCTCCTCTCATCAAGGGGAGGTTCCCTATAAATATGAGGAGCTATATACTATATATATATGCAAAAAATAACACTTAGGGGTAGGACAACACCATCCATCTCTCTTTTTCAAAGATGATATTCACAAACAAAGGAGAAATCTAAGTGAAAACACTAAAATCACTTCTCTTCTTTCAAAAGTGGTCTTATAGCAAATAGCAGGAGTTCTTTCTAATAAGTAACAAGTAACTAGTAATGGGGGCATAATAACCAGCAGAAAAAGGTGTAGCACAAAGTCTCCACCTCGACTGCCCAAGAGTGAAATATGAAGGATAATGGGGGCACAAAGTCATCCCAAGATCCTTTACATAGAAACAAACATAAAACACACTAAAGATAATGGTGGTAACACAAAATCTTCCCATAGTTGGCTTTAGGACACCTTCCTAATCACTTCCACTAGTTCTACTTATTTCATTCAATGGACAAGAACACCTTCAGGAAATAGACATAAGAATAATTTCCTAAATGACACAAGCTATTACAGCACAAAGTCTGAAAGTATCCTACTTTCTCATTAAGATAAATAAATATGATTAACAATCTGAGCTCAAAGTCTCAGTGATCACCTCTCAATTTTGGCAAAGTTTTGCTTCTATAACCAAAAGATCTCCTCTTGTGAAAAGAAGAGATTTACAATATATAGTAGCCAAGAAAGGCTTGGCACTTTGTTTCATGGAATGGCCCATGCTACATTCAATGCCTTGATTGCATTTTTAGTTCAGTCAAAGAGGCCATGCTGGAACATGGCATCTGTCTTAACTATGGTGTGTCAATTCATCTCAAAATATCTTCTCCTTTGCATGGGTCATCTGATCTTTCTCCCAATAGGTACGCAATGGTCCCCTCGCTTTCTTGTCAAGGAAGAAAAATAGGCTATGCCTTTTAATGTTTGTGAGCTTAGATGTCTACTTGGTGGACTATTCCACCTACTGGAAATAACTCCTACACATATACTGCTAGTCTTTCCCTCTTTCCTATTGCAATTTGAGCTCTTAGGCTATCTCTTCCCTTTCTACTGGCTCCTTGTGCTCTTCTCTCAGTGGTTCTTCCTTTTGGCCTTAAGGCCTTTGAATGCATTCAGGTCTATGCTCAAGCCTTTAAAGATCAATAGTTATTTCATTTCTGTAAAGATGACATTCGCATGCCTGTCACCATTTGAAAGCCAATGGCTAGTTCATTACCCTAAATTTGATGACTTTGGAGATGTCATCAAACATTTGGATTCCAACAGGTAGTTCATGATGCCCAACTTTGACATCTATGAGCCCATCACCCCTTGGTCAATTCCTTCAGCTTTATTTCCTTTGGATTTCCTTTCACCGAGCTTAGTCTTTGAATCTTTCTAAAGGGAAGGTGTCCTTTCAAGACTTAAGGGAGGTCCTTTTCCTAGTTGTTGAGAGCCCCCCACAAGGTTACCTACCCTTCAGGGTTCTTCAGGTAGCCTTCTTCTTCAAATCCTTCAAATAAAATCTCTGAAGGAAATCCTTCATCTTTCTCACTTATTCCCTCGAGCTTTTTTCTTTCAGGTAAATTCCTTCAAATAAAAGTCCAAAGGAATTCCTTTGAACTTTTTGTCCAAAAGAATTCATCTTGTCTTTTGCCTTGAACAAATTTGAAGGAATTCCAGCTTTTCTACCTTGTTCACTTTTCTAAAGAAAACATTACCCTTTCGGCCTTTTGCAACGATCCATTTTTATCATCACCTACCCTTCACAAGGGTTGTTTGATCTCCAAAATTTCCTTTCAAAAAAGTCACAAAGGTCCTTTTGGAACCTAAGTGCCCTTTGCAAGGGCACTTGTCCTTTGGACTTTTAGAAGACTCCTTTGAACTTCCCATCGAGCCTTTGATCATTCCTTCAGACAAATTATCTAAAGGATTTCACTTGTAAAATTTTTCTATAGAAAATCCCTCTGAAAGATATATTTTTTGTTCCATTTGCCATCTGCAAGGGCACTTGCCCTTTAGGATTTGGGACACCTTCCTTTGAACCTTTCAATTGAACCAACCTTGAAATTGCCTAAGTGTTAGGAACTTATTTCTTTCCTATAGAGTCCATATAAATCAGCGTGTAAAGTCTATAGAAACAAGCTTGCAGAGTCTGTAGAAACAAGCCTATAGAATCTATAGAAACAAGCATGTAAAGTCTATGGAAACAAGCTTGCAGAGTCCGTAAAAACAAGCCTGTGAAGTTCATAAAAATGAAGCCTGTAGAGTCCCTAGAAACAAGCCTGCAGAGTCTATATAAACAAGCCTACAAAGTCTGTATAAATAAGCCTATAGAGTCCATAGAAACAAGCTTGTGGAGTCCATATAAATAAGCCTATGGAGTCCATAGAAATAAGCCTACGAAGTCCATAGAAACAAGCCTGCAAAGTCTGTAGAAACAAGCCTATAGAGTCCATAGAAACAAGCATGCGGAGTCCATAAAAATAAGCCCGCAGAGTCCCTTACTTAAAAAATCTTAAATAATGGAGAATTTGAATACTCAAAACAATTTTTGAGTAGGGAAAAGAGAATTTTGGCCTGCTAGACCAAAATAGTTCATATGTTGTCCTAAAAATGAGTGACAAATTTTGGGAACAATAGCTAGCTCCAATTGGGGAACTTCCTTCAGTTGAAATTTTGAAATGACTGAGGGGAGTAGAAACTAGAATCTCTAGTGCCTTCAAGTATGCCATTGGGATACGGAGTCATGCTACCCAAAAAAGAAAGGTGCTAAAAATGAAAATGAAAAGCACAAAATAGAACTAAAGACTATACAAATATACATATGTACAGATGATCTTATTTGATGCTTTAAGAATTGAAGTGCTTCAGATGCTACCCATTGTGAGGTAGAGAAAAGGGCGTGCCATCTTTATACTTCAATAGAAAACTATTTTCACCATTGAGCTGATGGATAGTAAATGGGTCTCTCTATAGGGAATCAAATTTCCCATGCATTCCCTTTGGTTATCTTCTCTTGTCCCAAAACAAAACTTGATCTCCAATTTGGAAATCATAGGTTTTTGTTTTTTGGTCAAAGATATTTTTCACCAGACTTTGATGCATAGCAATTCAGTCTACCACCATAGTTTGCTGCTCATCCAGCTCAGTTAAGCACATGATCCTCTTATCGATGGAGCTTTTATATGTCTGACCTTTGACTGCCTCTGATAATTTTAGTACTAGCAATTCTAAGGTGATTGATATCTCTGCATTGAGACCATACAAAAGTTGGAATGGTGACATACCTATTTCCCTCTTGGGTGTAATTATGTATGTCCATAAAGTATCAACCAATGCTTTATGCCAAGTTCATTGGTTGTCATCCACCAGCTTCTTGATGATGGTCACCAAGTTCTTGTTGCTCAATTCTGCTTGGCCATTCCCTTGTGGAAAATAATCAAAAGAGTGGGAGAGGGTAATCCCATATTAAAAATAGAACTGAGTGATCTCATGAGAAGAGAAACAGGCTACATTGTCTATCATAATTTTGGTCGGGACCCCAAACCTGGAAATGATGTTTTTCTTGAGGAAATCACATACCACTTCTGAAGTAGCATGCTTGGTTAGAATTGCTTCCACCTATTTGGTGAAGTAATCTATGGATGTGAGGACATATTCATGTCCAACACTTGAAGATGGGTTTACAACACCAATGAAATTGATTCCCCATTATTGAAATGGCTCTTTTATTACCACTGGATTGAGAGGCTGAGCAGCTAACTTGGGTCTTCCAACAAACTATTGGCATAGTTCACATCTTCGTACCCATTTATATGCATCTTGAAATAGAGTAGGCCAGTAATACTTGGCTCATAGAATCTTATGGGCAGTTACAGGGGCAAAAAAATGTCCTCCACATGCCAAATTATGGAAGGACTTTAAAAGTTGGTTCTGCTGCTCTTTATCCATGTAGCGAAGGAACACTCCATCAAGGCTCCTCTTATATAGGTCATTGTCCCATAGGACAAAATTGGTAGCTTTCAATTTAACAGTCCTCCTTTCTTTATGAGACAGGCGGGTAGGACACTCACCATAAGTAAGAAAATGAGCAATATTTGAATACCACTCATTCATGGTGGAGACAAAGAGGACTGTTGGTGTTTCTTCCACTTTTGTTTCTTCATGCCCTACTTCTTTGGGTCTATTATCAACAATCAATTGGTAGAGGCCCCTTCCTCATACAAGCTTCATTGGTTTGATAGTGAGATCAAACTCTTGGATTTTATCAATCCAATTACCCCTTTTGGTTCCAAACTCCTGCTGAGTTAATATAGATTTAACTGTGGTATCAGGAACCAGGGTATTAGTGTGTGAATTGAGGTTGTAAAAATAGAAGTTCTTTACTACATTTACCACTGCATAAGCATGATTCCCCATGTTTGAATACTTTAGTTCATGAGTTTTGAGAGGACATCTCATGAAGGATATGGGAGATTCCACACCTTCTTTGTTCTATTGAATCAGAATTGCTAAAAGTGTGTGCTCAGAAGCATAACTATACACTGTGAAATCCTTGGTATAATCTAGATAAACTAGAATTGGGGCATAGGCGATAGCTATCTTGAGGTCTTGAAATGCCAATTTGATTTCTTTAGTCCATCTAAAAGTGGCCTTTCCTTTCATCATGTTTACAATATGGTAATTCTTCTTAGCAAACTCGGGGATGAACCTTCATAAAAAATTCACCTTTTTGAAGAAAGAGTGAACTGCAGTCTTACTTGTGGGCAGGGTAAGTTCTTGGATAGATTTAACTCTTTCTGAGTCAATATTTATACCTTTTTGGGATACAATGTGTATGAGAAGTTTCCCTTCTATTACTCTAAAAATAGACTTCTTTAGATTTAGAGAAATCCCATTCTGGCGGCATCATTCCAGAACTTGTTGTAAATGGCACACATGATCAGGAGAGTGCTTGGAAAAGACAATCAAGTCATCAAGGTATACCATAATGAACTTACCCATTTTGTCTTTGAAATCAAGGTCCATTGCTCTCTAAAAAGTGCTTCCAACATTTATCAGGCCAAATGGCATTCTTTGATATGCAAAGGTGCCCCAAGGCATAGTGAAGGCAGTCTTATGTTGGTCTACTTCACCAACTTCTACTTGATTGTATTTAGAAAAGCCATCTAACATTGATAACATCTCTAAACTGGTCACTGTCTGAAGAACTTGGTCCATAATGGGCATAGGATAGTTATCCTTTAAGGATGACTGATTCAAATTTCTGAAGTCCATATAGAGGCAAATTTTTCCATTCTTCTTCCTCACAAGAACTATGTTTGCAATCCATGTGGAATGATGCATTGGGAAAATTATCCTAGCATTTAGCATTTTATGTATTTTGGACAGAATAACACCTGATATCTTTGGATTGTACTGCCAAGATTTCTACTTGTAAGGCACCAAATCACTCTTGAAAGGAATTTCATAGCAAATTTCTTCAGGCCTAAGTGACTTCAGATCATGATAGGAGTACGCCAAAACATCTATATACTGGCAAAGCAGAGCAGTGAACTTGAAATTTTCTTCCTGAGTGCAGCACTTCTCAATGTTCACCATCTTAGGATTTTCCTTGGTACCCAAATTTATCTGATCAAACTCCTGAGAGGAGCTTAAATCCATTTGTTACTGTTTAATGAACTTGTCGTGTTTGTCAAACAACTTCTCAAGGGAAACCAATCCTTTGGGAATTTTATTCCCTTTAAGTTGCAAGAATTCTTCACCTACGTCTGAATTTATTTCAAGGGTTGGTTCACTGCCTTCAAAGTGGAGTTGTTCAAAGCTGACTTTTTGTTCTAGGAAGGCAATGATTTGGTTGTCACCATTAAATACTTGCCAATTATTGGCATTATCAGGCACACTTGGTTGAAAGACTAGTTTGATAGTGTACTTGTATCCTTTAAATTTTAGATGAGGAACCAGAAGAGTTGCTGAAATATCCAATGCATATGCTCTATCATTGAATTTCCTGGGCACTGTAGAGATATTGAAAGCATCAAAGCTTTCAATTTGATCTCAAACTAGATTGAGGTAGTGGCACAATCTCTCAATTTTGGTTTGGTATAGGTTCCTCACCTGACAAAACACCAACTCAGTGTCTCCTTTAACATGGAGTTTGATGCCTCTATCTTGAATGGCCTTCAATCTAAGTAGCAACGATTCATATTCAACAGTATTGTTAGTATTACTAAACTACAACTTGTATGAAGAAGAAAAAATATCTCTTTGAAGAGATATCAACCCAATCTCGGCTCTTGAACTGGTAGAGGAACAACTACCATCAAATTCTAGTATCCATACATCATCAAAAGCTGACCTTACCTTAGATTTTTATTCATTTAGAGGGGATGGTTCCTTTGGGCTTGCACTATGTTCTCTTATATCTTCTTCTATTTTATCTAAACCAATTTTTAGATTATCATTTTTAGAAGTTTCATCAGCTAAGATAGGAGCATCCTCAGTATTCAAGAAGTAATTACCCATGCCTGAAGACTCAAATAGAATTTGAGCTTCAGGCATTGATGTTTGAGTGACCACATATTTTGCTCCCTTCTCAGGGAGAAATCTCTGCATAACACCTTTGACTAGAATCCTTGCCTCAGATAGGTCCATACTTAATTCACCACCAACATCTTTGTAAAAATTTCTCCCAAGAATAATGTCGTATGAGGTGAGGACGTCAACCACTAGGACTGTCATCTTGATCCTTTTGTTTGGGAATGTTGCAAATGCAAATTGGGCATCCTTGATTTGTCCCAGCAATGGCACTTATTTGTTCTCCATGGAAAAACATCTCCCAAATTTTTTAATTAGTGTGAGACCAAGATATTTTGCCACTTTGGCAGGCATGACATTATCTAACACACCTGAGTCTATGACGTAATTATTTAGCTGATGTCCATTTATCAGTAGGGAGACATAAAATGGTTCAGTCTTCTTAGGAGCAGTAGGAGGACTAATGACAAGATTGTTTGGGGTGGACATGTTCCTTAGGGGATCACGAGTTACCTTTCTAACCTCTTGTTCTATAGGGGTGGTTTGGTTCTTCACATATTGAACCAACTTATCCAACTACTTGGAGTTGGATTGTAGAAATTCAAATTCAGACATTTGAATTTTAATTTTCTTGACATGGTCGACTATGTCAAATGTCTGAAATGAATTAGGAATAGGGAAAGGTAGTTCATCCTTTTTTTTTTAGGGGGGAAGGACTAATCTGCAAAGTTAAAGGTGCAAAAATGTTTGGGGTACTTACTTTTTTAGCAATCACTGGGTCCTTTGGCTGGAAAGGCAGAGAAGTTCCTCATTTGGTAATTGAAATTGTAGGCTAAAATCTCTCCTCTATTTTTTATTTATCAACTTATTGGGCTGACTAATTCTTGAATTGAGTGAACACAGTGTATGATCCCTCAACTACTTTACCTTCACTTCTGGGTTCATCTTGGTAATTTAGAAAACTAATGTTGGAGTCACCAGCTAATTCTTATTCTCCTTCTATGAAGATATTAACGTCATCTTCTAGGTTTAACTCAATTTGGAAGGAGAAATTAGATTTTATTTTGAGATATCCAATTGCTAAATTGGTTGGAGGTGCTTCAATGGCCAATTTCCCCTGAGGGGGAGCAAGATGATTTGGCTGCCCTTGATTCTTGGTAGCATTGCCTTAGTATGACTGATTGGGGAATGTCCTCCTTGGTATATCTCTATATGAAGTGGCAGATGACATCCCTTGCACCATTTGCTTTCTAAGAGCAATCAACTTATTTTCTAGTTTCTACACCATTGGATCAGTGGTGCATATAGATGGATATTCAGAAGATGAATAAGATTTACCTCTGTTAGGATCTCTCCTTATCTTTCCTGCTAATATAAGGTCATCTTCCACCTCAGTGGCCAAATCTTGAGTAGCAGCAAGGTCTATGTGGCCAGAACATCTTAGAAAAAAACTCTCTTCAGGTAGCTGTGAGTTGATGAAGAAACATTTAAGGTTCTCAAGTGTTGGCTGAGTAATTGTATGAATCCTATTCCTCAGCTTGTCAAATTTGGCAATGAAGTCCCTTATAGGTTCATGAGGTTATTTCTTCATTTTTGTGAGTTGGGCTAGTAGGGCATGTGCATCTTCTGTAGGCTTGAAATTTGATTCAAACTTAGCTTTGAGGGTGGTAGTTTATCTGCAGGTGGTAGTCTGTAGCAACACCTTGTAATGTCTCTATGAACAGCCTGACTGCTACATCTTCATACTCCACTCCTATCACACCACAGGCTATGCTGCAAGCTACAATGTGTTCATCAGGAAGAACTCTCCCATCACTAAAGAATTTGGGGAAAATCTTCCTTAAGCTGCATGGTAGCTCATGTAGAGGTGGAGATAAATTGAGTGGGCCAGAAGAGTTACCCTAGGGGCCTTGAACTGCCATGATTTGAATATGGAAAGTGGGGATAACAAATATGGGTGGAGTATGTATAGGCAAAAATTTGCTAACATAAAAAAAAAAAAGCTCTGCCTTGTAGTGGTGACCTGGTATGGGTAGGAGGAAGAATCCAAGTTCATTGAACTTGAAGTTATGGAGGAAATAAACTGAAATTGCCCTATTGCACCAACTCAAAAATAGGGTCAAAAACACCTTGGGCTCTCTGGTTTCTAGAATAGCATGGAGTTTCTAGATTATAGAATAAAAATGGAGAAGAACTGGCCCTGCTTCAGCTTGAAGCTTGAGGCTTCAAATTGTGCTCTTTTCCCCAGTAGAATCACCAAAAAACTATTAGGTGAATATTTTGTCACTAGCTACCTGATGAATAAAATAGGTAGTTTCAACCACAGCATAAAGAGATTGGTCAGCCAAGTGTGCAGGTTTACCATATCAAAAGGGGACAAATCTCTCTTCTCATCAAGGGGAGGTTCCTTATAACTATGAGGAGTTATATATGTGTGTGTGTGTGTGTGTGTGTAGAAAATAACACTCAAGGGTAGGAAAACACCATCCATCTCTCTTTTTTTAGAGATGATGTTCACAAACAAAGGAGAAATCCAAGTAAAAACACTAAAGGCACTTCTCTTCTTTCAGAAGTGGTCTTACAACAAATAGTAGGAGTTATTTCTGTTAGGATGTGGAGCTAAAAGCTTTAACTTGATGCAGATGAAGAAAAGGAGGTTGCTGAAGATCCAGAAGAACTGGCGTTGGTAGAATGACTGACGTCGATCATGATCAGTGCAGAAGGCAACTGACATCGGCATGGAGTTGGCCGACGTCAGCAGCACCAGGCAAGTAGGGACCGACGTCGATCACCTGTGTGTTCCAGAACTACTCATTGCATGAACAGTTAGTTAAGTGAACGGAGTGTTTGCATGTAAAGGCTAATTATAGCCTTGAGTTGCATGTCTAATTATTTTAATTAAGATAGTCTAATTATTGTAAGTATGAGATCTATATAATAGACTCATGGGCTGTATTGTAAACTTGTGCTAGAGAGTAAGAGAGCTAAAAAAGCTCTTTCAGAGAGAAGAGAGCAATGGGGTGTTCCTCCTAGTTCCACAGTACCAAGTTTGGGTGCTGGTTTGGAGAATCAGAAGGGTTCTTCGTATGTGTATGATCTTGGTCAACAAGTGTGCATGGCTTCTATTAGAGATCTACAATGGTGAGTAAGGTCTAGTGATTTGAAGGTAGCAGTAGAGAGTAGGAGATCTACTTGGAGTATGGTTGTGTGCTCGGTTGTACTGGCAGTACAATGAGGTGAACAACAACTGTATATTTGAGTTGTGTGTTAGGACCGAGAGAGAGAGGGAAGAAGGTCTTGAGGTGTGGCAAGCCTTTGAGGTGGAAGAAGAAGCGGTATCTTCTTTATTGTATATTCTTCTGAGTGATTATTAATACAATTATGTATTGTCTCTCATATTCCTGTGTTGTTTCATATTTCTAGTTACTTATTGATTCTGGTTAAATTCTGTGTTTAGTTGCTAATACAAGAAGTAATCATATGTGCTCTTTTGGTGGAGCAAGATCCTGACAAGTGGTATCAGAGCAAGTGTGTTTATTCTTGGATTACCTGACAAGTGGTATCAGAGCCTGGTTGTAGGTTCAAGAGTCTGATACCAACAAGTGGTATCAGAGCTTTAGATTGGGTTACTAACAGGTGGTTCAGATCTGGTAGTGTTTGTTGATTACAGGTCACTCACAGGGGTTTCAGATTGAGTGGGAGTGTAGCAATGGCAGAAGAAAGTAAGCTACGAATGGAGAAACTGAATAGCACGAATGGTCTAATTGATGGAAAGAAAGAGCAGGTAAAAAGAGATTGTTGGTCGGGAAGATCAGCGTGAAGAAGCATATGTTGCAGGGGTTGTTGCACATGATGTTCTAGATAAAGTAGAATCTTGGATTATAGATTCTTTTGCCTCTTTCCATGCAGCCCAAAATAGAGCATATTTTCATGAGCATGTCCAGGGAGACTTTGGAGAGATTTATTTAGGGGTTGGAGAGCCTTGTCAGATGATTGATGAAGGGGAAGTGAAGCTAAAATTGCAGGTGGATAACACACAAGTGTTGAAGGAAGTCATGCAGGGACCAGTCTTGGAGATGAGTCTAATTTCTTCAAGATATTTGGGTGATGGGAGATACACAGTAACTCTCATAGCGGATGCACTTGAATTAGATGGTGGTAACAAAGTAGGTATCCTTTATCTATCTACTTATATTACTGATTCACCTTTTGTTACAGAGATGTGGCTTTGTAGGCTTGGTCACATATGTAGGAGGGGAATGCAAGTTTTTAAACGGAGGTCAGATATCTTTGACAAGTTTAAGAACTGGAAAGCCTTGGTGTTTATGGAGGAGATGGTAGACAGAGATCAGTTGAGGGGACTGAATTATTTTGAGCAGGGCAGTATGGATAAGGGTTTGATCCAAAAGGAGCTCACGGGTAAAAAGTTATCACTCACAGGCGAACACAGGTAATTGGTCACCAATAACCAACATCGGCAACAGGAAGATCGACGTCGGTCATAAAGGAACTAACAACGGCAGAAGGGATACTGGCGTCGGCAAGGAAACTGACATCGACAGTCAGGGTTAGTGCAGGGAACTGACATCGGTCTGGAGCAGACTGGGAGATGGCCAAGATTGGTCACTGGAACAAATGGTGGGTAGACAACAAACTGTCAACAAGTCTCAAACGCCCATATGGAGGTCAAAAAGGGTAAGTGAACCTCATATTCATTGTTCACCTTATTTATATTACTTACTGATGGTCAAGAACTAGGAAGATGTGAAGAAGCAATGCAGGTAGAATCCAGAAATAGTGGGAGCTTGGCACTGGATGAGGGACATATTCCCAAGTTAAAGAAGAGAGTGGATGGATACGTGAGATGGAAGGCCAAGACATATGGTCAGCTGCAGGATAGTGGTATAGGGTTTGAAGATGACTAAGCATGGCTTCAGTCAATGTCAGTGTAACTATTGTGGTTTTGTCTTACCAGGTGGATAATGAGTCACGACATTATCCAGTTACTGTATGTGGGTGATTTTCTAGCAGGTTTGTACATACAGGGATTTGCTGAGCTAAGGGTAAGGTTAGTTCAGAGGTATGTCAGGAAGAATTTGGAGCAGTGAAATTCTTTGGCATAAGAGACATGGAAGATCACAGGTTGATCTCAAGTGGGAGCTGATGTGAAGACAGTGTTGGCAGGGTTCAAGATGCAAGATGCAGAATCAGAAAGCACACTAAGGGCTGGACAGTTCAAGCTGAGCTTAGAATAGGGTTTGAAATCACATGAGGTCTAGTGTAGACCTGAGTTTTCCTAGGTAGTGGGAGTTGTCAAAAATTTTGGAGCCAATTCAAGAAAGAAGTACTGGAGGGCAGTTTAGTGGATTCTTAGAGGGAAGCAGCAGGTGCACATGCTATGCAGGGTCAAGTTCTTTTCTACATAGGTTTGTAGATGTGGATGTGGTAAGAGATTTGGATGATAGGTAGAGCATCACAGGGTGCGTGGTGGTTGGTCTTCAAGTTTGAGCTTGAAGATGGATACAAGCCAGGGAATAAAATTAGATGATGTACAGGTACAGGTATAGTTACAACTATTTATCTCCAAGTGGGAGATTGTTAGGATGTGGAGCTAAAAGCTTCAACTTGATGTAGATGAAGAAAAGGAGGTTGCTAAAGATCCAGAAGAATCGGCATTGGCAGAATGACCGATGTCGGTCATGATCAGTGCAGAAGGCAATCGACGTCGGCATGGAGTCGGCTGACGTTGGTAGCACCAGGCAAGCAGGGACCGACGTCGGTCACCTGTGTGTTTCAAAACTGCTCGTTACATGAACAGTTAGTTAAGTGAACGGAGTGTTTGCATGTAAAGGCTAATTATAGTCTTGAGTTACATGTCTAATTATTGTAATTAAGATAGTCTAATTATTGTAAGTATGAGATCTATATAATAGACTCATGGGCTGTATTGTAAACTTGTGCTAGAGAGTAAGAGAGATAAATAAGCTCCTTCAGAGAGAAGAGAGCAATGGGGTGTTTCTCCTAGTTCCATAGTACCAAGTTTGGGTGTTGTTTTGGAGAATCAGAAGGGTTCTTCATATGTGTATGATCTTGGTCAGCAAGTGTGCATGGCTTCTATTGGAGATCTACAATGGTGAGTAAGGTCTATTGATTTACAGGTAGCAGTAGAGAGTAGGAGATCTACTTGGAGTATGGTTGTGTGCTCGATTGTACTGGTAGTACAATGAGGTGAACAACAACTATATATTTGAGTTGTGTGTTGGGACCGAGAGAGAGAGAGAAGAAGGTCTTGAGGTGTGGCAAGCCTTTGACGTGGAAGAAGAAGTGGCATCTTCTTTATTGTATATTCTTCTGAGTGATTATTAATACAATTGTGTATTGTCTCTCATATTCCTATGTTGTTTCATATTACTAGTTACTTATTGATTCTGGTTAAATTATGTGTTTAGTTGCTAATACAATAAGTAATCATATGTGCTCTTTTGGTGGAGCAAGATCCTGACACTTTCTGATAAGTAACAAGTAACTAGTAATAGGGCGTGTAATAACCAATAAAAAAAAGTGTAGCACAAAGTCTCCACCTTGAATGCCCAAGAGTGAAATACGAAGGATAATGGGGGCATAAAGTCATCCCAAGATCCTTTACACAAACAAATAGAAAACACACTAAAGACAATGGTGGCAGCACAAAGTCTTCCCATAGTTGGCTTCAGGACACCTTCTTGATCACTTCCACTAGTTATACTTATTTCATTCAATAGACAAGAACACCTTTAGGAAACAAACATAAAACAATTTCCTAAATGACACAAGCTATTACAGCACATAGTCTGAAAGTAACCTTCTTTCTCCTTTAAGTAAATAAATATGATTAACAATCTGAGCTCAAAGTCTCAGTGATTGCCTTTCAATTTTAGTAGAATTTTGCTTCTATAACCAAAATATCTCCTCTTTTGAAAAGAAGAGATTTACAATATATATTAGCCAAGAAAGGCTTGGCACTTTGTTTCATGGAATGGCCCATACTGCATTTAATGCCTTGAATGCATTTTCAGTTCAATCAAAGAGGCCATGCTAAAATAGGGCATTTACCTTAACTGTGGTGTGTCAATTCATCTCAAAATATGTTCTCCTCTATATGGGTCATCTGATCTTTCTCCTAATAGGTACACAGTTGTCCCCTCACATCAAGGAAGAAAAATAGGCTGTACCTTTTAATGCTTGTGAGCTCAGATGTCTACTTGGTGGACTATTCCACCTACTGGAAATAACTCTTACATAGATATTTTTGGTCTTTCCCTCTTTCCTATTTCAATTTGAGATCTTTGGCTATCTCTTCCCTTTTTGCTAGCTCCTTGTGCTCTTCTCTCAGTGGTTCTTCCTTTTGGCCTTAATGCCTTTGAATGCATTCAGGTCTGCACTCAAGCCTTTAAAGATCAACAATTATTCCATTGCCATAAAGATGACATTCACGCACCCATCACCATTTGAAAGCTAACGACTAGTTCATTGCCTTGAATTTGATGGCTTTGGGGATGTTACCAGATGTCTGGATTCTAACGGCTAGTTCATGGTGCCCAACTTTGACGTTTGTAGGCCCATCACCCCTTGGTAAATTCCTTCAACTTTATTTCCTTTGGATTTCCTTTGACTAAGCTTAGTCTTTGAATCCTTCTGAAGGGAAGGTGTCCTTTTGAGACTTGGGGGAGGTCCTTTTCCTAGTCATTGAGAGCCCACTGTCAGAGTACCTACCCTTTTGGGTCCTTTGGGCAGCCTTCTTCAAATCTTTTAGACAAAATATTTGAAGGAAATCTTTCATCTTTCCCACTTATTCCCTCAGGATTTTTTCTTTAGGGTAAATTCCTTCAAATAAAAGTCTGAAAGAATTCCTTCAAACTTTTCATCTGAAAGAATTCATCTTGTCTTTTGCCTTGAACAAATCTGAAGGAATTCCAACTTTTCTGCCTTATTCACTTTTTTGAAGAAAACCTTACCATTTCACCCTTTTGCAATGGTCCATTTTTCTCATCATCTTCCCTCTGCAAGGGCTATTTGATCTCCAAAATTTCCTTTCAAAAAAGTCACAAAGGTCCTTTTGGCACCTAAGTTCCCTCCGCAAGGGCACTTGTCCTTCAGGATTTTGGAAGAGTCCTTTGAACTTCCCGTTGAGCCTTTGATCATTCCTTTGAAAAAAATGTCTAAAGGAATTCCTTCAGATAAATTATCTGAAGGATTTCACTTGTAAAATATCATCACAAAAAATTCCTCCGAAAGATATCTTTTTTGTTCCATTTGCCCTCCACAAGGGCACTTGTCCTTCAGGCTTTGGGACACCTTCCTTTGAACCTTTCGATTGAACTTACCTTGAAATTACCTAAGTATTGGGATCTTGTTTCTTTCTTGTGGAGTTCATATAAATCAACCTACAGAGTCCATAGAAACAAGCCTGCAGAGTCCATAGAAACAAGCCTATAGAGTCTGTAGAAACAAGCCTACAGATTCCATAGAAACAAGCCTATGAAGTCCATAGAAACAAGCATGTAGACTCCATAAAAACAAGCCTACAAAGTCTATAGAAACAAGCCTATGGAGTCTGTAGAAACAAGCCTACAGAGTCTGTAGAAACAAGCCTATAGAGTTCATAGAAATAAGCCTGTGGAGTCTGTAGAAACAAGCCTATAGAGTTTGTAGAAACAAAATTGCGGAGTCCATAGAAACAAGCCTATGGAGTCCATAGAAACAAGCCAGTAGAGTCCCTTAGCTGAGAAAGCTTGAATAATGGAGAATTTGAATACTCAGAACAATTATTGAGAAGGGAAAAGAGAATTTTGGCCTACAGGACCAAAATAGTTCATATGTTGTCTTAAAAATGAGTGACATATATTGGGAACAACAACACCCATCCTATCTTCCTTACCAATTACCAAACAACTCACCACTCCCATGAAAATCATTTTTGAGGATGAAATCCTCATGTCTACTCCTCCCATAGAAGATCCACCTATCCCAACCTTGCATCTTTTTATTGAGTAAGAGGACAAATATACCATCCCTATGTCTTCACCTAAGGGTTATCTTTTAGATCCACCATACAAGGAATCAACCCGACCTAA
This sequence comes from Torreya grandis, assembly GCA_037957365.1. Taxonomy (NCBI): domain Eukaryota; kingdom Viridiplantae; phylum Streptophyta; class Pinopsida; order Cupressales; family Taxaceae; genus Torreya; species Torreya grandis. Next base: position 2,683,763 of record JARHVA010001366.1, read on the forward strand.
AAACCCTTCTCTAAGATAGTGAAAAAAGTAGAATTTATCTCCAACCCTAACATGGATCAAGCCACCATTTGGTAGTAATTAGGTCTCCCTTATATTACTAGACTAGAACCTCCAATCCCTTCTTTGCTAGACCAGCCTACCACTTATTTTGACTAACCTATTACCATATCTACCCAACTAACCAAAACCTCCATCCAACCATCAAAAACCTCCACCAAACTAACCAACCCTCAACCACTTAATCCAACCAATACCCAAGTATCCAATCCCTTTCCTATCACCCCAACCAAATCTACTAAAACCATAGGAGAACCATCTAAATCACCTCCACCTAGACTTGTCAAAATATCTCAAGCTTCTCTTATCAAACCTATCAAGGATTTAGGAATGCTTCTTACACCTAGTTGTAATCATCCCTCTTTGAATTTGGACCTAACTCTATCTATTCCACCAAATAAACCACCAACCAAAGCAACTAAGAAGGTGGAGTTACCCAAACCTCTACCTTGAACTAGACCCATACCACCTCCTTCCCTCTTAACCTCTATCTTAGGACCCCATCCCTCTACTATCCATATCACCTATTCCTCATCTACTAAACCTTCTCCTTTTTATCCACCTACACCCACCTCCACCAAATCATCAAACTACCCATCATCCTTAACTAATAAGTCTACCTCTACCTTCCCACCTATCACTTAACATTCACCCTCCACCTCTAAACCAACCATAACCAAAAAATCCCAACCAAAACCACCTACAAAAACCCTTCCACCACTAACAACTCCTATGGTGAAGTTTACTTGTAAGAGGGATACAACCCCTAAAACCAAAAACCTATCACCTCTAATGCCTTTACTTGAATCTTATTCAAACATTCTACAAAGGTTTTTTAAAAACTCTTCCTTGAGCCTACCACCCATAAAACCCTTTTACCATTCATGCCCAAAATCATCATAGTTTAATGAAAACTTGATTTGCTTACATCATAGGACACCAAGATACGATATAAAGAAATGTAAAGCTCTCTAAATGCTCATCTACCAGCTTTATGATGAGGATGATTTATTAATAGACAAACCTCCTATGTCACCCTACCAAACCAACCATCACCCATACCTACCAAACATGGTGAACACTTACCCACTCCTCCACTCTCACCTAAAAGTGAAGATAAATCTGACCACTCTACCACCTCAACCTCTCCTTCTATCCATATTATCAATGTGGTCACTATATCATAGTAAAAAGATAAAGGGAAGGCTAAGGTGTCCATTCTTTGGACTTACCCTTCTTCAGACTCCTAGCTAACCCACACCCAACCATATCCATCTTAAATCAAACCCAAGGTGTCTATTTTAGGTGCCCCCCAGTCTAACCCTACAATATCAATCCAAAGAGTTATCCTTAAGCAGCTTCATTAGATCCTAGTAAAAATGAGCTTGTATGAGCTGATATCTACCTCTCCCCATCACTGTTAAACACTCATCAAGGCTTTACAATCCATCAAGGTCCAACCTAATGACCCTCAACCTCTAGTTACCTTCATTGGTGCCCTTCAAATTTCCAACCTTATCACCTTTAAGGATTAAAAAATACCTTCCATCCACCCTGAGGACCTAGATCCCCCACTCTTTGTTACCTCTTACATCAACCAAACCTATATCAAATGGGTCATGATTGATGGGAGAGCTAGCATTAAAATCATCTCTTTTCACACCTACAACCAACTCAACTCACCAGACAATGTCATGTCTAAATCCTTGACTATCCTTTGCTCCTTCAATGATACCATGGCCACTACCTTGGGAACTATCATTCTTCATATCTGTGTAGGACCTCACACACTCCCAAAACTCTTCTATGTTAGGGAAGGGGAATTATAATACAACATCTTATTGAGATGACCCTGGATTTGTTCCATGGCATGTGTTCCCTATACCCTCCATTATTGCATCAAATTTGAGCATGACGGCTTAGTCATCACCATCCAAGTAGACCCAAGTCCTTTTTTAACATGTAACATAAATTATCACCCCAATGATGTCCTCATACCTCCATCCAGTACACCTTCAGTAGTTACACCCCAACTGCCAACCATCAATGAAGCATCAACTAGTTCATCCATCCCTTCTTCACAAATCCCTATAGAAGAAATTAAAAAATTTGTGCTCCAATGTCTCTCATTGGGTAGTATCACCTTTTATCCCTAGACACATTCCCTACTCATGAGTATGGTCAACTCATCAACCAATTAGGATATGACCCTAATATCAAAACTATCATTTCCTTTAGACTTGTCAATTGTTAGACCCATTTTGTCTATGGGGGACTCAACAAACCCCTCGATGATTCTATCACCCCTTCCTCATCTCAGCCATTTACCACTAATTTCTCTTACCTAGATAAACCAAGCTTTGCCAAGGCATACCTTCATCAATGTACTTGGAAAGACTTTAGCCTTGGATGATATGAGCAGGGCCTACATGAGTTGGTCACCATTAAGACTAGGAAACCTCATAATACACATGGCCTTGGTTTCATCCTACCTAAAAATAAGTAACCCAAACCACCTATCATCATCATTATTAAGGAGGATACCCTTTCCTCACCAACCTCACCTCCACTTACATGTGAGGATGATGACATCATCCCACCCAACTTTTTTTCATCAACATGATCACCCTTAAACCCCTAATTTATTTAAAGAAGGGGGTAACCATCACCATCCCTTTGACCCATCTTGAGATGATAGAGAAAGACTCTCTTACCATTAACATTGTTCAATGTTAGGATGATGCTTCCATTCTCACCTACCTTAGTGTGGGGATTATTATATCCACAAATCCCTTCCTCCTAAGAACCAAACCATGTTGAATGAATCCACTATCGATGTCAACTTAGGTACTCAGGATAACCCCCACATTGTCAAAATAGGTCAATCATTGAATTCCATAGAACAATAAGATTATCCTTCTTTCCTTCATTACTAAAGCATAACATTTGCTTGGTCTTATCAGAATATGCAAAAAATTGATCCTTTTATTTCCATCCAGAACATTATCACTCATCCTGTCTCTAAGCTTATTTGTCAAAAACTTCATAGGATGTACCCTCACATTTCCCTTCTAGTCAAGGAAGAGCTTCAATGCCTCTTATCTATCAATTTCATCCAACCCATTGACTATCCCTAATGGGTCTCAAACATCATTCCCATTACTAAATATACCATGGCACTCTGCCTCTGTATCAATTTTCATGACCTCAACCTTGCTTGTCTAAAGGATGACTTCCCTTTACCTAGCATCAACCAAATTTTTGACCTTATAGCTGGCCACAAGATGTTATCTCTCATGGATGGTTTCTTGAGATATAATCAGATCTTGATTGCTTCCAAATATCAACATAAAAATTACTTCATCACCCCTTGGGGAACCTTCTATTATAGGTTCATGCCATTTGGTATAAATAATGATGGCATAACCTACTAGTGAGGCATGACCTACATATTCCATGATCTCATCCACACCATTGTAGAGGACTATGTCAATGATCTCTTAGGAAAATCCAAATCTTGCAAATATCATCTAAAAGTTCTTGAAATTGTCTCTGAATGCCTAATCCATTTTCATGTCTGACTAAACCCTAAGAAATGTGTTTTTGGGGTCCTTTCAGGAAAACTTCTTAGATTTATCATCTCTATTTGAGGAATTGAAGTAGATCCCACTGAAGTAAAAATAATTCTTGAAATGCTACCTCCAACCCACCTTAAGCAACTCTATAGCCTACAAGGGAAGCTCCAATTCATCCATCACTTCATCTCTCAATTATCAGATAGATGTCAACCCTTTCACCATCTTCTTAGGAAAGATACCTCTTTTAAGTGAATCAAGGACTACCAAAAAGCCTTCAATTCACTCAAAAAATATCTCCATTCTCCACTCATCCTAATCCCTCCTAAAGAGGATCAACCCTTCTACCTTTACATCTCCACCACTAACCATTCCCTAGGGGTAATTCTCACTCACCATGATGAATAAATAAGAAATAAGTTGAATACTATATAAGTTGAACCCTTATAGAGTACGAGAATTAGTACACCCATACTGAGAAACTTTACCTTGCCTTAGTCTTTGTGGCTTCCAAACTGTATCATTATCTTCTCAATCACAAAACCTTTATCATCACTAATACTAACCCACTCAAGTATGTGCACTCTAAACCATAAAAAAAAATATCATATAGCTAAGTGGCTCATGCTCCTTACTAAGTTTGACCTTGAGTTCCTCTAATAGAAGTTGATTAAAGGGAAAGTCATTGCTGACCAATTGGTCAAAGATCCTTTACCAGACAACCAACCAATTCCTCTTGAATTTCTAGATGAATCCATCACTAATATTTCCTAAGAGGACATAACCTACCAAATGACTCTATTATTTGATGGTTCAAAGTCTCAATGAGGTGGTGGTGTGAGGATTATTCTTGTTCCCCTTGATTGTGAACCTCTTGCTCTTCCTTTCAAGCTTGATTTCAAGTGTACCAACAATATGGATGAGTATGAATCCCTAGTCATTAGTCTCCAAACCACTCTAGCCTTGGAAATTAAGATAGTCAATGTCTTTGGTGATTCCCAGCTCATGGTCAACCAAGTCAATGGCTCCTATCAATGTAAGAATGATGTCTTGTAAAATTAAAAATAGTTAGTAGATGTACTCTTACATCATTTTATCATTATCATATCCAATATGTTCCCTAATATACCAATAAATTTATTGATATAATGGCTTCCCTTGATTCCCATATCCCTTCTTAGCCTTCCAATTCTAAAGTCCTTGTCACCATTCATCATTTTATCACATCCTCTTATAACCAATCGGACCTTCCTACCATTTATAGTGCGGAGGAATCCCCATCATATATTTAGTACCAATAAACATTTGACTACCTAAACATCGACATCATTCCTTCCAAACTCTCTAAGAACATTTGAAGAGCCTTTATTCAGAGTACCTCTTGTTACACCCTACTAGGGGTAATCCTTTACAAATGTAGTTTTGATGCTCTCATTCTCCATTACCTACATAGCCATGAAGCTTCTCATGTTATCATGGAAATTCATGATGGGATCTATGTGGGACACTTTAGTGGTCTAGCTATCACTAAACATATCCTTTGCCTTAGATACTATTGGCCCACACTCAACCAATACTATTGTGATTATGTAAAGAAGGGTGTTAAATGTTAATAGCATGTTAATCTACATCACATGCTATCTAATGGCCTCCAAGTATCCAAGTAATTTTTGCCTTTCTCATAATAGAGACTCGATCTCATTGGGCAAATCAATCCTCATTCTTCCTAGTGGCATAACTCCATCATCATAGACACTAAATATTGCACCAAGTGGGTGGAAGTTATTCCTCTCATTACAACCAAAGCTGATAAGATAGTCAACTTCATCAATCACCATATCATCTATCACTTCAATGTTCCCCATAAGATCATCACCGATTATGGGAAATCTTTCAAGAACAAGCAAGTCCAAGGTGTTTATGATGCATTCAACATCGATTTAATCTTTTCCTCACCTTACCATCCACAAATAAATGGATAGGTAGAAGCCCTAACAAATCCCTCAACAAAATTCTAACCAAAGTAGTCAGTGCTTTAGGTCAGGATTGGCATTTACACATCCCCTTTGCTTTATGGGATTATCACACTAGCATTAGAACACTTATAGGTGCTACACCTTTCTCCCTTGTGTTTGGAGTAGAGGCTATCTTACCTCTTGAAATCCAATTCCCTCTCTTTAAATATATTTACAAGACCTTATTTCTAAGGACAATTATTTTCAACATAATTTAGCTCATCTTGAGTTACTTGATAAGTATCATTTAACAGCCCTTACCCACCTCCATATCTATCAAGAGAATATCAAGTGTGCCTTTAATAAACACCTCAAAGTGTGAGAATTCAATATCAAAGACCTCATCCTAAGGAAAAATCAACATATCACCAATATGAATAAAATCAAGAAAGGAAAGTTTGCTTTCAATTAGCTTGGACCTTATATCATAACCCACAAGTATAGATCAAGAGATTACTAGTTATATTCTCTTGAAGGTCACCTAGAACCTGAGCCCTTCAATGCTTCACATTTGTGACCATTATTTTGTTAAAAAGGATCAAATCTACTTTTTATTTAACTTAAGTTCATTCCTTGCTATCTACCTACATTCATCTCACTATTTTAGGGGTAATTGATTAAAATAGAATCATGTGATTAATTGTCACTAGTATAACCTTGTCTTAAACAATGGGTATCATGGCTCTACCCATGGCATAATTCTCATGGTATATTCCACCCCTTTTTAGGATAGATCCCTATGACCATTGTCACCTAAATATTTTTAACACCTATCCACCTTTTTGTGATTTTAACTTTGGCTTAATAAAGGTGAGCCACTAAGTCAGCCTAAGCAAGTCTATGCCAAGCAAAATCATAGCAAAGTAACATAATTCCTATCACTAACAATCATGGGTCATTCCTAGCATTCATAGACTGCTCCTTTAAAGGATAGTTGTTTAAAATTTATTTGAATTTTCCAAATATAAGGTAGACTTATCCCTTGAAGGATAGCTCTCAAATTCATTAAAAAATGCATATAAACTTATATCACTCCCTTGAAGGATGGCTAAGTCAAGCACTTGTCAAAAACCATATCAATTTCTTAAAAGCTTCTCACATTGATTAGCTTCCCATATATAGTAATATAGCAAGATACCCATTATCAAAATCAAAGCAAAATCAGACAAATATCATGAAAGTCATAATCGACTCTCATGCAACATAATAAGGTGGAAGCCATAATCAGTGTTCACAAGTAGACTTCCCACATCATTCAATCTACACAATTTTGGCATAGACTTATTTATAACTGACTCTTTAAGGCACCTATAGAAGAGGCATGCTAGTCTCACAATTGGATTCCATTTTCACCCATCTCCCCTTTACACTATATGCAAGGGATTCTTGAGCTTACTTAACCTTATATGGATAAGACACCTTTCAACCAACTAATGACTACTCATGCAAAGCATTTAAAGGGCTTATGTTCATTAATCCAATCCCACTTTAGATCTATTTTTAGTCCTTGTCAAAGAAGAAACATCATTCCCTCTTCTTATCCTAATGTGCTTGGTTGAAATTTTCATTATGACATTTTTCTCTTGATTATCTAATTACACACACATTGCCTAAGGTGCATACATACATAGCTTTACTACTTAGTCATTACATTGATTATCTAGTGACTCTAGATTTATGTCAAGACATCCTCCTTGGTGATTGTTTGCTGAGCTAACATCTGTGACATATCAATAGCCATTGATGGGTATATTCTATTCCCCTCTTCTATGTTCCTCACCATAGGGTGGGAATCATATTCTGCTTTGCATCTTTTGCCTTGCTCAATTATCACCCATTTCTTCCTTCTACTCTAATTTTTCTACTTGCATGTGTAATTCCTGTCATTACCTCAATGTGCATCCCCTCAGATATTGAGGATTCCCTCCATGGACTAGTGGAGGGTGATATTCTCCATCCCTACATCTTGTGCAAAAAAATTCTTGCCTTCTTCACTGTTGAGGAGGTAAGAGTTCAGGCTCAACCTCAATTCATGGGTGTCTTTCCTCTTGTTGTTGGTTTAAACACTTCCATTATTTCCATTACATGCAGTATTTGATAGATACGCACATTCACTATGTAGATTATTTTGGGTCATGGGGGTTGCTGAATATCTCTACCATTATTCCCATTGTTTGCCATCTTCAACCTTTTGTAGTTCTCTGCACTCTGAACAACCTGCAAAACCAAATGACTTCATGATGGGTATTCGCTCTTAACATGATTCTTTAAATAGAATACTTGACTATTATTTGTCACTAACATGATTATCCATTCCACTGATGGGGAGGGTCCTATGATGTCATTTATTCCCTTGAATAGTCTTCCCACTTGAAATGGTCACATCTACTTACCTTTTCATGTGTACACGTAACCCTCGATCCAATTGGTCATCTCGATCACATCATTATATACCATCATGATGTCTTTTTGTCACCCTTAGCATCCAATCTACATCTGATGTCTTTGTTTACTTTATCATCTTGCATTCCTTGTGGGCCTATAGTATTTTTCATCATTATCACCTTTTCCCTAATTGATGTAAATTAGCTTCCAACCAGGGGTCACTACAATGGTCATGCCTTCAAAACTACCATTGTTGCTGGTGGTGGTAACTTCCAATACTTGTCACTATAGAAACTCCCCCATCTTATCCAGCTATATAACCAATATCCTAGATCACATAGTTCCTTGTTACCAGGGCCTAATCTAAGTGGAACCCAAAGTCATTAGTTCTAAGGTATTGGGATAAAGGATGCAGACATGGGCATCTTTTGCCCAAACTAGCTATGTAGCTCTTGAGTAATCCATAGTCCATCCTTTATCGCTCACCACACTACTCATTTTTTACCTCATAGAATCTATGTATCCATCAAATAAATTCTTTTCAAGTCATTCCTTTACTACTACCCATAAAACTTATCTCATAGCGATGATGAATTTTTACAAAATAGACCTTGTAGATCATGATAGACACTCATCTCCTAAAACTTGGCTCATAGCGATAGATGATCTCTCTATGCTTATACCCTCACACAATTTTAACAGGTGTATCCTCCTCAAAAAGGTACCTCTTCTTTGGCTTAGCTCCATCATATGACATTTTTGGTGATTACCCTTTTGTTACCTACTTATTTATCCTACCTTGTCCATTCATATATTCTCATCCTAATGCATATGGGATCATTATAGTAACTATTCACCCATTTAAACCACAAAACCTCACCATCACCTTGACCAAAACTCAAAACCTCTATTTTAAAAAACCTTCAACCAAACCAAACCATGTGCTATATCAAATTGGGGCAACCCATCTGAACACCACTATTTGAACTACATTATCTTGATGTCCGACTATGTAGGCACTACTTAACTTCTAAGGGAAGCTTGACCAATAAAAACTAATTACCATGCCCTTTTTCTTCTCACTAATTTCCATTGCTAATAATTACCTCTTTATTAAGATATCCTACATTAGGGAAGCTTTGAATATTTCTTAGCGTCCTTATGTTTTAACATCATCTAATACTTCTTTATTTTTACCCATTTCTAGGAGAACTACATTGACCTAAGGCCTTTTTTGGATTATGTAGGCAACACTAAGTTATTGAGGTCAACTCAGCTACATCCCTCATTTTATTTCCCCTTCTCACCTAAAACCTCTTCATCTACTTCTCTACCTATCTCCTTACCATCTCCCTACCTCTAGCTTGTCAATCTCTTTTAACCATTTTTCCAACTTGTCAATCTCTTTTAAAATAAGGATTGACAACCTTCCTCATCCCCCTCTCTTATCTCCTATAAATCCACCATCTACTTTTCTTCATTGGCATCCCTATCACCTTTCTTTACATTTATTGTGCTTGCTTCATTTCTCACTCCCCCACCCGCTTTTTATATTTCTTGTCTCTCTCTACTTCTTACCAACCTTGCTCTCTATATCTCTTTTGTCTTCTTTCACCATCCTCATCATTTCCCCTTGCCCTTGGTAATTTTTCATACCCTCTTTATCACTCTTTTCCTCACCAATTCCACATCATCCTATTCCCTTATGCAATGATGGATATTTTAACATATTTCTCTTCTTTACTACCACCCTCTTTTTATGTGTGCCACCATTTTCTTTTAATTTGCCACTCTTCCCACCTTTCCCATTTTTCATTCTTCTTGTTTGGTTTATTTTCATCCCTCCATCCTTTATATCTTATTTTTTCCCTCCACATCTAGCTTCTCACTAGCATTTATCCTTTGAGTTACCTTCCATACTTTCCTTTTTCTTCATATCTATTCCATCCTTTTGCACTTTTCATTCCCCTTTTCCTCTTCCCATCTCTATCCACACTTATCTTTTGCATCTATGTGATTTTTCATTCTTTATATCCTTTCCAACCACCTTACTTCTTCCTTAATTTTTTCTTATCATCCTTAATCTTCATCTCTAATTTTCATCTCATTCCCTTTCATTATGTTTCTCTATTACTTCACTTATTCCCTTTCCTGTCATCCATTTTCCATTTTCTCTCCCCTCTTTCTTCACCACTCACCACTTTTTAGCTTGTCAATCTCTTCTAATCACCTGTTCAACTTGTCAATCTCTTCTAACAAGTTGATTACCACCTACCTTATCTCTTCACCTTCTTATTCACCCATCCCTTGCTTCTTCTCATTTTTCTTAACCCCTTTCCCATCTTCCATCCCATCCTTATCTCAAATGCCACCATCTGATTTGATTCATTGTTCCTCTCCTTGCTTATTTTCATTTCTCTTATCCATGCTTACTTAGTCATGATACCACCTCCTTCTTCACTCTCCTATCATCCTTTTTACGTTCTCATTCTACTCCTTTTTCCTCTTATTTCATTTTCTTTTATGTGTTTCCTTATTTTTCATTTTCATCACCAAACTATTTTCTCTTGGGTCTCTTTGAGGCCTATTTTCAATCCCTTGATGGCCAGATATATTTCTAATCCTCCCCTTCCCCTTCATGTTTGATAACCTTCTCTCATAATCCTTTTCAATTCCCCAATCTATCATTTTTTAGTACATTCCTCAAACCCCCATCTTATACCATTTATTTTTCTTCTCATTTTTCTATTTCATTTCATTTTTCTTGTCCTCCTTGAGGGATTTCCTTGTGCTTCATGATCTTTTTTTCCTCCTTATCCATGTTTGGATTCTTCCATCCTTATCCAACTTCATCTTTATTTGTGACCTCACTATCTTATCACTCTTAATTCATCCATATCCTTATCTGCCTTCACATCATCCCTTGTTGGTATCCCTCCTATTCTCCCATTTTCACTCCAACTCCTCACTCATTAGAGTGTGGTCACTAGTTTGTATTGCTTCTTCATACATATCCATGTCTACTTTCTCATGTCCTCCACTCTCTTTATTTAATTCATTAAATATTGTTAGGTTCATTACTTAAAGTACATCCATTTCTTCTTTTGATGTATGTATATGTTTTACATGGGTCATCTTTTTATCTTGTCCCTCTCCAACTACTCCCTTCACACTACCTATCACCCATTTTGAGCTTATTTGACACAATATGATCAAAACACCTTTTTATTAATCAATGCATGCTAATGTGATGCATTCACAAGGCTTATGTTTCTTAAACTGATCTAACCTTAGGTTTTGTTTTGTCCTTACCAAATGTAGATGCACCATGTATTTATTATAATCTTCTCATCATTGGTTCATGTAGATGTATGTCTCTCAACTCCTACCCATTTTACCACATCTAAGTTTGTTATCTAACCTACTTTATGGGCTTCCAATCATGCATCATAACCATAATCACATCCATGTACCTTTAATCAAACCCAACCATGTGGTACTTCTAATTGGGATAACCCATTTTAACACCACTTTCCCTCATACTTAAGAACTACATGTGGCCTAAAGTTTCATTGGATATTACATCCATGGAACTATGTATGAAATGTCCACTTGCCTTGTGCATATGGAGTCAGTACTGCCAACCCTTACCTGCACCTTTATAAACCACCTAACCAACCAACCATTAGACTGTGTCCACCTTAATGTTGGCTATTTTGACCTGAACTATCACCTATTTTGTGATGGCCTTGCATTTATCCTATAAAAAAAACTGACCAACTTTTACATGACCATTTAAATTTTCACCACCTAGTGCACAACTAAAACATTTGTGTTTTTCAAGGAAGCACTTCCTACCTCAAATACTAATAAAAGCATAGACCTTGTCTAAGATACTAACAGGTGTACCCAACCAAAGTTATGATCACATGGTACATTGGTCACTTTTCCCTTAGAATTGACCCTTATTTTTACCAATATTGGAAAAAAAAAAATTGTGTGTGGTCTTAATTATCGGACTTAGTCACATTTTATGTGCATGTTTACATTTCAAATGCCCAACCCTTTTTGTCACCACCTAGTGACTCACCACCAACCACTTATCAAAATTGTACCTAATTATACTTTCCCTTATCAACTCCTAATTTGAGGGGGGACCACCTCCTCCCATACTTAGGGTAACTAGACCTTTGATCAATAATTTATTTTTATTTTGCACCTTATTAATTCAAAAGCTATATAATAAAAAGGGGTAAAATGTAGACACTAAAAAATTGCACACAAGTAGTTATAGATGTTTGAATGCCTCGGCCCCACCCTAGGGACAACCTAAACCTTCTTGACCCTTAACCCAACCCTCTTAACCTAACCAAGTCACTATTCACCTATCACTATTTACATAGCGCTATTCAAAATCACTATTCTAAATCACTATTCAAAATTACTATTCACTATCACTATTCATTATGACATGGCATGCTACTATTCATGGTGACATGGTAGGTGACTCTACAATGATATGTCAAGTGATATGGAAAGTGACATGGCTTGAAAGTGAGGTGGCTTGAATTGGGACATCATACCCCACTTTAAACCCTCACAAAGGTGCTTAATGACATCAGTAAGCATCACAAAGGCCCCCTCCAAAGTATGGTGAATTTTTACATAAGGGGCCATCATTTAATATCATCTTTTGGCTTCATGCATCAGAGTGGTATAAAAAGTGGGGTTCCCACTTTTTGGGTACTTTGGAAAAAGATAGAAGTGGGTGGTGGAAGGTATTTTCAACCCATATGGATACATGGGCATGATATCCACTTATTTTGGACACACATACAAAATCGGTGACACACTTATGAAGTGGGAATCCCACCATATTTTTCCTTCATGAACACTTACCCACCCATGGGGAAAAGACAAAAGTGGGTGGTGGAAAGTATTTTGGACTCATTTGGGTCAATGGGTATTATCTCCACCCATTTTGGACACATTAGCAAAGTGGGAAGCACTTTAGCAAAGTGGAAGGCACACATTGTGAAGTTGGAATCCTACCACTCTTATCCCCTTAGCGCACATATCCACCCCCTTGGAAAATGGTGCCACATTTCCACTATTTTCTCCTATGTCATGTTTCTTGGCATTAAATACTATAAATATGACTCCGCTTTCACCCATGGAGGAGGTCTTTGGTTGGAGGCATTCATCTTGAAAGTTTTGTTCAATTATGAAGGAGGTCACTCATCTTAGAGGAGAAGAACTTGAAGGAGCTATACTCTACCAAAATTTCAAGCCATCTTCATCAACAACATCTTCAAACATGAGGTATATCATTTCAAGTTTGTAATTTCAATTTATTCACCTCTTGACCTCTTCTTTTTTGACCTCTAAACCATAACCACTTGGCCTTATTATTTTATTGACCTCTAAACCATAACTCCTTTAACCTTTTATTTTATTTACCCTCTTGAATATTTACCCCTTTACCTCTTTATCACCTTGACCTCTTGACCTCTTCACCATTTACCCTCTTGCCCATTTACCTCTTTATCACCTTGACATCTTAACCCATTACCATTTAACCTCTTAACCCCTTTACCCTTTGTAATTTTACATATCAACTATAATTTAACCATTTATAATTTAACCCTTCACCATTTAACAACCCAACCAAAACCTTCTTTTCTTAACCCTTATCACATTACCAAACCAAAACCACAACTATAACTTGACTAGATTTAGCATTAGCATTGAAAAATTATTGCTTTATTTAGTCATATTTTTATCAAATAATTCTTGTGTTTAATTTAAATTATTTGATATTATTTAATTAAATTTATTTATTTATATCAAACTTAATTGTTTAAATTAGGTGGATTGACAGCCTCCTAAGAATATTTTGCTTCTAGGATCTAGCTTACGCTAGGCAATCTACCCAACTACTTGTCTAACAAATAATTTTTTTTTAAGTGATTTATTATTTTTAGGTCATCCTCCAAAACCAAAGATTATTTATCCACAACCATCTAGACTCACAACATTTAACTAGGTATTCCTACCACACCTGTAACATAGTTTCTTTCTTTTCATAAAACTAAGAAAAGCATAAATCTGAATAGAAACATCTGTAAGTAAGTTACAAGTGATGAAAAGTTGGATTTGAGTGCAATATTGATGAAAAAAAGTAAATTTATTTGTTATTAATTAATTTTAATTCATTATCATGCTTGGTATAAGTTTTAGAGGTCAATTTAAGTGAATAAAATATGTTCACAAAATGGGTTGTCTGTTTAGGATTGGACTATGAGACTGTAAGTCAAGGAATTAGTTTGTAAAACCAATATTTTCCATTAGACCTTATGATTTTATAATTTAATAATGCTATAAATATGTAATAGGATAATTTCCATTCATCAAGATTCAATAAAATTTTCTACATAGGTGGTTTAAGTCTAATTCTTTATGACTGTGTTTTTGAGTATTATGGCAGTTTTAAGTGAGCAAATTGCAGAGTTATTCTTGATCCATTATTTTCTGAGTGAAGTTGTTCCAATTAGTTGTGTATGTTCATGATTTATTTTATTAAATTTATATGTGTTTCATTTTTCATGGTAGATCTGATAAATGAGTGATTTAACTTCATTCTTAAGAGATAGTTTATGGGGTGTATAGGCCTAATAGGGCAGTCTATCCTAAAGAGGGCTTCAGGGTATGAACAAAGTATGTATATATAACCAAGTATGGAATAGGTCATAATAATAATTTTTTAAATTTTTTTATGGTTTTTAATTCCATGTGGATCCAAGAGGATCAAGTCTCAGCTTCAAGAGAGTAGGCCTAATGAAGTAGGTCTCCATGAGACCTAAAGGGTGAGTAAGACCAATGTTGGTCATTGAGTAATAACGTACCAAGTGAATTAAGATGAAATTAAGGTAATATATATTTTTTAAATATGTTTTTATGTTATGTTTACATTAAATTTAGGCGAGCAAGTATGAGAGAGATCAGATAGTGTTTGAATACACACAAGCCTAATGAGATAGTGAGTTGTAAGGAGTGTTTCATGAAGTAGTTAACTCTATAATGTGTTGTTAAAATCACAAGAGGTTAGTTGGGATATATTTAAAGTGTATTTGAAATAATATTTGTATCTATGGAAGTGTAAGGTGTTTTAATAGATCATGTTCTGCATGTTACAAGATAGACATAATGCAATTAGGTCTCCATGAGTCCTAAAGAAGGAATGTAGCCTATTGAGTTGTGACCAACCTAAGATTGTGATTAATTATTTTTGTAAAATTTCATAAGGATTATTATGTGTCAAATATAAATGTACAACTGTGTGCCTCCTACCCAAGTATCTATGAGCATGAGGCTTGTATAAAAGCATGGTGTAATAGGCCTATTTGGGGAGTTAGATAAGGTGTGTGCAAGTAATGGAAATAACACATTGAATAGCTGAAGAAGGTATTGTAGAAAATTATAGGGGTGTATATAAACTATCATGAAGATCTAAAATGGGTAATATATATTAATATCAAGGTCAAATGACCTAATCTATCTTGAAGAGACCTAGTTAAGCGAAGAAGCCTAGAAGGCAGTTTGAGAGGGATATAAGAGTGAGAAGAGATAAAGAAGGTGATCATCATATATTTTGTGAGAAACAAGGTTTTATAAAGGTAATCAAAAAAATTATGTGGATAAGTTGGTGTTGATTCATTTAATGGGTTGGTGCCTCCTTACAAGTTGGTGCTTACTAAAGCCTAGTTGAGTGGGTGTTTAACTAGTTGTGGTTAGTGCTCCATGTAGATTTGGTGCTTCACTAAAGATTAGTTTTTGTCCTATAGGATATTAGTATATTTGTAGATATCATTAGTTTTTTCTACCCTTGAGTTTTTTCTACATATGTAATGTGTTATCTTGTTTCATGATATTGTATGGTTACATATGCTTTGTTAGATGTTCATGTTTGTATCAATGGTTCATGTATGATTAAGTGGAATTAAATGAATGTTTTGAAGACACTAATTCACCTCCAATATCAATGATTATGCTTCCAATAATTTTTATTAGATCATGGTCCTTTGAATTAAGCCTAATAGCTTGAAGGTGATCCTTAAAAGCATAAGATGTCTAGTGATCAAAAAGAAGAAGACAACATGTATGGTGAAGAAGTCTAATATGATAGTAGAGAGGAAGAATGCATTAGGTATGAAACTAAAATGGAATACTTGAAATTTTAATTGGATCAATCATCTAGAAATTTTAAGATATTTATGAATTTTTAAAAGAGTAATTATGCTATAGATAACATCTTGAGTAGTCATAAGTCTATAAATGATAAGACATGTCTTGGTTTTAAAGACGACTAAAAGGAGACATCTCAAGTCAAGGAGAAGGATAATGAAGAGAATAATGTCAACATGAAGAGACCAATTAGATAGATTAATGCTATTAGGAATCATCATTCAAGAGGTATGAATGACATTAGTTATGTAGACACCTAAAACTAGCCACCAATGACCTCCAACCAGGGTTTTGACAAATTTCTATCAAAATGCATAATTTAGATTAAAAAAACTAAAACATGATAAATGATGTGAGCCTATTATATTCAAGTTCCAATTTTGGATATAGTATCACTAAATAGTGAAATGTATTTTATGAAGTATCTAACTTTGATTAAATCATTTCAAGTCAAAATGACATTTTTGCACCTGGGTGCTCTAGATTGCTCTTTTCTATCAAATTTCTTATACAAGACATGTGCCTTTGTTATTTTGAATTGGAAACATCTTAAATTTGATAA
This sequence comes from Torreya grandis, assembly GCA_037957365.1. Lineage (NCBI taxonomy): Eukaryota > Viridiplantae > Streptophyta > Pinopsida > Cupressales > Taxaceae > Torreya > Torreya grandis. The sequence goes on from JARHVA010001366.1 coordinate 2,700,601, forward strand.
CATATCCAATGAATTTGACATCACATCCTAATTCTAATCTAAGTAAATTTTGAGCCAATAATATGACATTTTGACTAATTTAATTAATTTGTGCACAAATTGCCAAGGGTTGCATCAAAGTTGACTAATCATGTTTAAGGCTAATTAAACCAAATAAAGAGATTAAATTAATTTTACATGGAGATTTTTGAATATTTATTTTTAAAATTTGATATTGAATAATTACATCATCAAATAACATCATTTTTATGGGGTGGCATCCACAAGCCATAATGGCATAAAATATCAAGATTAAGCCACCCCATGCCTCATTAAAACCCTCCATGACTCTTAAATTCCCCTCTATCTTAAATATTGATGGGGGATATATATAAATTTAATTAGATAATTGGATTGATCATGTCCATACATCTCAATCTCTATCCTTAATATTGATGGGGGATATATATAAATTTAATTACATGATTGGATTTATCATGTCCATACATCTCAATCTTGAGATGGATGGTCATGGTTAATCCTCAACCATTTTGAAAATACATAAATAGAAGAGCCATGAACATCATTTTTAATCTACCTTGGTGAAAAGTTATAATGATAAATTAATTCCAAAATCCATTTCAATTAGTGTTATAATTCCAAATTGTTCAACCAATCCAAATCTGTAAGCCACATAGTGCCAAGATGAGGTGGAGGATAGCCAAGCTCCATTTCAATAGACCTTTTGAAGCACAAATCCAGGAAAGCCATTTCAACAAGCTATTTGGAGCATCCAAGGAAGGTGAAAGATTTATTTATCTTTGAATTCTAGTTGTTTTTCTTATTTGGTTTTGTTAATATTATCTCCCCTTGAGATAGGCTTAAGGTGTTAACTTAGTGTGATATTTGTTTATATTTTATTTCATTCACTAACACCATACTTATCTCCCCCTATTGCAATCCTATGTGCACAAATGGCACACCCGATGGGACCTAGCCTTACAAATTTGATAAAATTGCACATAAAATAAACATACTAACCATTGTCATGTATAATTTTAGAGTGTAGAAGCAAACAAGGTAAAAATTTGAGATTTTTTTTTTTTTTGGTAAGCCATAGTTTTATTTTCAAGACTGTGTAACCCAGCTCGATTGTGTGCTTAACTTGCCCTAACTCACCCCAACTTGACCCCAACTTGCCCCAACTCACCTTGAATCACCCCAACTCGACCCTAACTTGACCCCAAATTGACCCCAACTTGACCCTAACTCACACTGACTCACTTTAACTCGATCCCCACTCAACTTGACTCACTTGACTCACCCTAATTTGAACCCAAATCAACCCCAAATCAACCCTAACTTGACCCTAACTCACCCAAAATCAACTCTAAATTGACCATAAATCACCCCAACTCAACCTAACTCAACCTTGACTCACCATGACTCGACCCCAACTCACCCCAACTCAACCCCAACTCACCCCAACTCAACTACCAACCTAACTTGACTGTGTGAAACTTGACAGCTCATTTTTCAAATGTCCTTGTCTCATCCTCTAAATTGCTTCAAATTAGGTAGTCATAATCTTATTTTTACAAAGTCAAGGTTGCATTTGAGCACCATTTTACTTGTTTAGACTAAAAATACACTTCATTTTTGGCATTTAAAATGAATTAGTCTAATCAAACACTTTAAGTTGGGCTTAAAAAAAAATGCTAAAACATACACATTTAGAATTTTGGGTTTGAAATCAACATAATTATGTTTTGTCTTATTTTATTTATAAAAACAAATTCAAGTTGGCTATTAACATAATCCAAACATTTTAATTGGTGTTTAAACAACGAACCTAATCAAATCTTAACATTTTGTCAATCTCTTTCAAATTATCTATTTGGGGTCTAAAACGAACTTAATTGGTTTTTATGCCATAGGCATTTATCAAGTTTTTACAAGTTCAATAAAATTCCAAAGGGGCCAAACTTTACAACACATTTCATTTGGTGTCTTAAAATGAACATAACATCATGTAGTTTCATTAATTTTGCAAACATTCATTTAGCATGCCTTATTTGTTTATTATTTTTTTCATGAGAAGAGTTGTGCGTGTATGCTCTCCTATTTGTCCCCTTTAGGGAACTTTTGGGATCAAAAGTGCCAATGTATTTTTGGATAATTTGTAATTATTTCTATTTGCACATCTTAAAGCTAAGGGGTTAGTAATGAATCTAATCAACACTTTCAATTTGGTACAAAGAAATTAACCTCACTTCAATTGTTTGCAAACTTACTTCTTGTGTGTTTTAGAGAAAAGAGACGTGCATGTATTCTCTCCCATCCATCATATTTAGGTAAATTTTGGGATCAAAAGTGCCATTTCATCACACTTTGAGCCTAGTCTAAGGCATAGAAAGAACTTCATTTAAAGCACTCCACAAAAAATCACAATAGTATCGGGTGAACTTGAGGTGATGATAAAGTCTTTATATTATGTCATTTATTTCATGCATCTTGGTGTTGATCAATTTTGACCCTTGATAAAAATTGGCCAACCCATACTTTTTTGAATTTATTATAAGTTCATTCATGTCCTCTAGGGGTGTACTTGTAGTTTAAAAATTTTACTTATTCATAGCCTACCCTTGGTCCAAAGTCTAGGCCTAAAACTAGTTAAGTCAAGGAAATTCAACTCTAGTAAAATAGAGTAAAACTTGGTCAAAGAGTGTAAATATGCATTTTATGTCCTATTTTTTTTATAACGTGTTTTAATATCATTTTATGTAATTTATATACATATCTCACTCTTAATGTGCAAAAAGAGCTTGTGGGCCCACTTTGAGCTAGATTTAAGGGTTTATACAGATGGAAAGTGGCATAAGGTCAGATACAGGTAGAGGATCAATGTGGAAAAGGTTACAGTAAGTTAGTGGTAGGTTTTGACAAGCCAAGATTCAATTAGAAGTCAGAAAGGATAGTTTCTCCTTAAATTTAAGCACTTTTTGGCACTTTTATAGCCACCACCATCTAATCTCTAGCTAAAAACATGGGTGGAGAGTCTCTTCATCTCCCCACATCCATTTCCATGCTTATACTTGAAGGAGAGTTCAAAAAATTTCTTATTCAACTCATTTTCATATTCTCTCCTCTTGGCACACAAAGAAGGCTCAACTTCAGACACTTGGTATAGAAGGTACAAGTAGAGTTAGAGGGATTTATTCTACAGGTGGATTGTACTATAAATTTACTTAATTTTCATAATAGTATTTTTTGTTTTGGTGCCCCTCCTTTATGAACAATCTATAAAAATCCAAGCAACTTTTTAAAGAATTGCATATAAGAGGGGTATAATTATGCATCTGTTTTGAGTTTTCAGTGATCCTTGGAGATGATTGAGATTGATAAGGTATATTTAGGTTGGAATAAATCCCTCTAAATAATGTTTCAAATATATAACATTTCACTTTTTTGTGTTTGAAGGATTGGCAAAGAAAGGTGTTAGTTTCTTGTAGTTTGCAAGGTTAAATGTAATTAATGTGTTTTCAAACATCCATTAGAGCTCCATGATGGTGATGACATGTTTTATTTTCATTAATAAGGGTCATTTCCATGTTTCCATCTATTTTAAATCTTAACTAGTACCATTCCAAGGCCAATTGACTCATTTTTGCATGTTTCATTATCTTGTCAAGCTCAACCAAGCTATACCTGTCCATGAGAGGTGTACGAAATTGAAAGAGGAGGGAAGGATAGGGTGAAATCCATATCAAGTTAATCAAATCAAATAATTCATGTTTTTTATATCCAAGTTCCAAGATGATACATAAACCACTATCACTTCAAGAGAGACCTTTTGAACTTTGGGTCCCAGTCCCTAAAAGGTAAAAATAGAGGTCATGGGCCTTTTTTGACTTAACATTTGAAGTGTTATATGGAACTTTTATCCTCATATAATGATTTTTATTTGTATCCCTATGTGCCTAGTATTACCATGTCAAATTGTAAGGCTAAATGATGAGTGGAAGAGGTACATTGAGTCCTTACAAAATGGTAAAAACACACCAAAACTAAGTAGTCATATCTATAGGATTCTAAGGGAGTTTAAATGCTTGCACTAGGTGTAGAAGTCCTAGGCCTTTTCCAATGATAATAAAAATTCCAAAATGGTAAAAATTACATTATTGAGTATTTATTTACCAATGGGTGATGATGATATTTGAAATGACCTTTGGAGGTCATACCCTGTCTGTACAATAGGGAAAAGAGGGCAGTGAGGGTAAAAGGTTTTAAATTGGTTAATTTTCCCTTTGTTTTAAGTGACTCCAAAGGAGAATCAAGATAAGTGGGATTACTCATAACTAAATAAAGAAGGATATGGACCTAAATCCTCCCTTTATACCCTAATTCACCCTAAAGCTCACCTATAGGCTTGACTGAGATAAGTACCTTCAGACAGAGAAGGCAAATCTAGTGAAATGAGCATGATCATGATGAGATAAAGGAATGTTTGATGGTTTTTAAGAAAAAAAACACCCTCATGACATAAATTACACTATGATCAGGCCCACCTTGATCTAGAGGGCATATCCAAGCAAAAAATGAGAGGAAAATGACCACCTATAGCCAAGCAAAGAGTGGGATGGAGATTAAGGTGCTTGGAGAGGTTTCAAGGAAATATTAGGACTAGAAGGAGAGTTTAATGTAAAACTAGATGATTGATTAACATATATAAGTTATCATGTACCAATCAAAGGCAAAATTCATGACATTATCTCTAAAAAGCATCTACAAGCATAATGCGAAAACTATCCTAGCCCATACAGGTAGTGAACAAGTGAAACAAGTGGAGAAGTGATAGGAGAGATCAATGGTGATAGTTTTGAAACATATTGAAATTATCCATGGGAGTGATTCAAATATAATTTTAATAAAAAATTTAACATGATTTAGACTCTTTAGACCCAAAAGGAATCCCTTGTTTTAGGACTTTCAGTCTAGCAGGGTCATAAGCATGAAGAAGAAGGAACATGTGAATTTTGATGCCTAAGAGAAAATGAGAAGTTATAAACAATTTAATATGAAATATCATGCCAAAATAAAATTTATTACATGTCCAAGACATCCTCAAACATCCAAGGCACCTTGCACATAAGCAAACTTGCCTCAGTCCATACAGATTAGCTTGTCTAGGTCTCATTCCAAAGAGCAAAAAGGGGTTTTCATATACAAACAAGTTGTCCAGATTTTTTAAAAGCTCAAAAATATTTAATTAGACATGATAATAATTTTCAAAGATCCCCAAACATGGAGAGTTGCATGGAAGTTAAGGTTATGGGCTAGTATGGGTGAAATCATGCAAAAATAGGGTTTTTGTGACCTTTTTTGGGTAATAGAGACCATTACTCTTCAAAAAAGGGCAAATGATATGTGCACAACCTTTGCATATCTAAACACACTCCTTTTTTGTTCCTTTACACAAAGCTCACACATTTCACATAATCCCATTAAACCCTTTATGAAAATCTTTTTTATACTTTAGTGCACAAGACTAGAGAATGGTGAACAAGTGAAGGATTTCCTTCCACATCAGATACAAAAACCATGATGGATGAATGCACTATAAGTAAATCTGAGTTGCTAGTTAATTTTCTTTCCCATGATGAATCTAGTAATAATGATTTTGGATTGAGTTGGTTTGGGTAGCTAGACTTGGAATCTAGTCAAACCCTTTGGTAGAAATGATCATCATGACCTCCTAGATCTTCAAAAACATTAAATTTTCATGTAGGAATAGTCATAATACCCATTGTTTTGTCTCATACCTACCTCAGTCCATGCATGCAAGAAAGGGACTAGTTTTGCGAAATCTTGCAAATGGAAAGCTTATACTAAGTCTGAGCATAAGAGATGATGTAAATAGATAGGAGAAAACTATGGGGACATAAAAAACCAAAATATAATGTCTATAAATTAATGGTTTGGTCCACACAAGGAGCTTTGCATGAAGGGCTAGTGGGTAAACATGTTTTCCCAACCCCAAGCAAGGTGTCAACTCAAAATCCACACCTCCAAAGGACTTTTAATGATTTGTTTCATGTTTTCAAGTTCAAATAGGATTTTATCATGCTCTATGGGTCCATTGAAGAAATAAATTTCCACCTTTTGGTTCACAAAGGGTAAGCAGGCTACTTGGCAAGGCATGACTCTTCCTCCAAAATAGGGGTGACTTGTACTTTGGGGCCTTTCAGAGCTCTCCAATGGATTTATACATGTTTTTAAGACATTTTAATAAGTTTGTGTGCTTTTTTTAATCATTTAAACACCATGAGAATCTAATTTGAAGTCTAGGTGTGCTAGAACCCTCATGGAATGCAAGAATTCAATTCGAAGGCCACTTTCTTGTGCTTATATCTTCTGCAAATATTTGTATGAGACCTGAAGGATTTTAGAAAATTTTAAGGGGGTCCTTTCCATGAAAAAAGAGGAATTTTGAATAAGGTTAAACCTAAAATGGCTATGAACAAAGGCTAAGACCAAAAAGCCTCTTAAACTCTCTTAAAACCCTTTGGCAAACTTGATGGTGAAAATTAGTCTAGAAATGCAACTAGATGAGCAAATTGGACCACAGGTATAAAAGTAAAGTTGCATAAGGATTCCACACATATAAATTTATTGTATGGATCCATATATAACAAGGGATAAAAGGGCTTATTTCCACCATTTTTGATGGTGTGTGAGTTGTAAAGAGAATTGAAAGATGAAATAAGCTTTGAGAGGAAGATCTACACTTGATATAACTCAAATAATTCATTTCAAATCATGAAAATTATGATAAATGTTCTAAACAGGCTTCCACATTTGGCCACTCAGTAAGCTACGTAGTGAACTTTAAGGCAAAGTGATGAAAAGTGGTAAAGAGGTATTTTTTAAGGATTTTTATTGAAATTGATGATTTTGAGGGACTTGATATGTGTCATACAACCTATTTTAGGAATTTTTTGGTAGTTTTTTAATATTTGGAGTGCGAAGTGGATAGGGTGCATGGAATGAGCACTTTGAAAATTGCTTGAGATGATTATGCATTTCCACAATAATAAGAATGATCAGAGACTAGACCAATGCATGGATGATGATTTTCATAACCCCTCCTATCTTTTACAATCATCAGACCTTAGGTTTTGTATAGAAAAGAGGATTTTTGGAAGGCAGTTCTTTGTGTAAAATTGGTAGTTTTGTGCCACTTTTCACCTTCTTTGTGACTTTTTTGGACAAGTGTACCTCCTAACTTAGAATATATAGCCTCTTTCTTGTTTCACATGCAAATTTAACTCCATTTTATATATGCACACATGTCCAAGTGACCCTTGTACTTCTTTCTCTCTCTGTTTCTCTCAAACTCTATAAGAGTTGGCCATTTTGGCATTGTTTGGATGCTCCACCAAAGTATGGAAAAGACATGATCAATTATACACTTTAAAATAAATAAAATGAATAAGTATTTACCTTTCTCATATTGTTTCATAGTGTTTTATACTTGAATGTGGATTTTTCTTAGTGAAAACTATGGATTCCTTAGTTTTGTCCTTCATTCTTGCACTTATTTTTAGTCTCTCTTACAAGGCATGTGAAGTGTTAAAGATATGTTTATGGTTTAAGTTAGTAAAATTTTCATTAGTGTCATGTAATATTTATTTTATAGTTCTCCTAACCTTACATATCATCTATAAACCCACAACATAGTATTGATGCAAGAATACATAGATTTGGGAAAGTGCATGTCTAGTTGTTTTCATTAGTTTTAAGTGTTGAATACAAGTTGGTTAAAAGTCATAAAAATGATTTGGTGTATCACCTATATATTTTAGGTTTAATTCATGCTATTCCTAACCCTTTTTTACCCCAATAGATGTTAGAATTAGGAATATGAGCTCAAATGGTACATCAAGGGGAGTTAGCCCCTAATGTAGAGATTCACTCCATGATAGGGATACTCACAGCCTTGGAGGGTTTCCATTATGCCACTTGAAATGAGGATAAGTTAGTCCCATCTCCTCATATGGTGAATTTTTTAGTGACAATAGCTTTTAGCATACCTAATGGGACTCTTGAGTCCATTCCTTGAGGAGTTATGGTGTTCTCCTCAAGACATCAGCCTTTGGAAGCAATTTCAACAAACATCAATGGTGACTCCATGTTCATATCTACTATTTGAGCAGCCCATGTACACCTATTGAAAGTGTTTCCCTATTTCATACTCTTTTTATGAACTCATGGATAATTGTGAATTTGACCTTGTTTTGACACAAGTTGAAGAGTTATGTCCATCTTGGCCTCTCCCTCCTAACTATGAGCAAGTTCTTGGCTAGATTTTTCATGGTCCTCATCAATCATATGTTGTCTGTTAGGTTGTGGAGCTAAAAGCTTCACTGATGTAGACATGGAGGAGGTTGCAGAAGAGTTGCAGAGTGTCACAGAGGCCGGCGTCGGTCAGGCCAACCGACGTCAGCAGGATTAGACAAGGAAGGCAACCGACGTCGATCAGTAGTCAGCCGACGTTAGCACCCCCCAGATAGACAGGGACCGACGTCAGTCACCTGTGTGGTTCAACTGTGAGTATATTATGAGCAGTGGGTTGACGAACCAAGTGTTTGCATGATTAGAGCTAATTATAGACTGAGAGCTGCGGATCTAATTATTGTAATTAGATGTCTAATTATTGTTTGGATGAGATCTATATAATAGACTCATGGTTGTATTGTAAACTTGTGCTAGGGAGTAAGAGAGAAAATAGCTCCTTCAGAGAGAGGTAGAGCAATGGTGCATTCCTCCTAGTGCCACAGTACCAAGTGTGGGTGTTGGATTGGAGAGTCAGCAGGATTCTTCAGGTATGTATGATCTTGGTCATCAGGTGAGCATGGCTACGATAGGAGATCTACATGGTAAGTAAGATCATTGATTTGCAGGTGTGTGTGTGTGCAAGTTCAAGGTTCACAAGTGTGTAGAACCAGTATTGATCTGTAGGTTGGAGATCAGATAGGATAGCAACACAACAGGGAGTAGGATAAGGCAGGATCTACTTGGAGTACGGTGTGTACTCACTGTGATGTACGTGGAGTACATGGAGAGCTAAGAGGAAGGCAAGGTAGTTCCTTCCATAAGTATGGTCTGTTGAGTTGCAGGAAGCAGGTTTTGTGTTTGGTTATAGGTCACTCTCAGGGGTTTCTAATTGAGTGGGAGTAGAGCAATGGCAAATGAAAGTAAGCTAAGAATGGAGGAGTTGAAAAGCACAGATGGTCACTTACGGTCCCATGGAAAGAAAGAGTAGGTAAAAGAATATTGTTGGTTTGTGGAAGATCAGCATGAAGAAACTGAAGAAGCAGATGTAGCATGTGTTGTTGCATAGGATGCTCTGGGAGGTTTCTTGGATAAAGTTGAATCTTGGATAATAGATTCGGTTGCCTCTTTCCATGCAGCCCCTGGTAGAGGAGCTGGTGAGCCTTGCCAAAGAATTGGCAAAGGGGAAGTGAAGCTGAAATTGCAGGCGGCCAACACACAGGTGTTGATGAAGGTCATGTAGGTCCCAGGTTTGGAGATATGGCTAATTTCTTCAAAAATATTGGGTGATGAGAGATGCACAAGAACTCTCATAGCGGATGCACTTGAATTAGCTAGTGGTAAGAAAATAGGTACTCTTTATCTATCTCCCACTTGGAGATAAACAGCTGCACTGTACTTGTACTTGTACTCCATCTAATCTATTTCCTAGTTTGTATCCCTCTTTAAGATCAATCTTGAAGACAACCCACCACACATCCCATGGTATACCTCCTGTCATCCGAGTACCCTACCACATCCGAACCTATAAACCCATGTAGTGAAGTCCTGACCTTGCATAGCATGAATCCCTGCTGCTGGTCCCTCTCAAATACCTGATAACCCACTTCCCCGAATTGGCTCCTAACTCTCTGACAGGTCCCACTGCATGGGAAAACTCAAGTCTATACTAGACCTCATGTGATTTCAGACATTGTACCTGTCCAGCCCTTAGTGTGCTCTAGCTCTGCATCCTGAACCTCGCCAACACCTGATTCACATCAGCTCCCACTAGAGACAAAATCTACCTATGATCTCCATGTCTCCCATGCCAAAGAATTCCACTGCTCCATCCTCATGACATGCCACTAAACTAATCTTACCCTTAACTCAGTAAAACCCTATATGTACAAACCTGCTAGCTAGCATACCATCCACATACAGCAACAGAATGATGTCGTGACTCATCATCCCCCTGGTAAGACAAACCATAGTAGTTACCATGACATTGACTGAAGCCATGCTTCATCCTCCACCTGTCAAACCCGGTATCACTGTCCTGCAGCTTCCTCAAGACCATATGCCTGGTCTTCCATCTCACGTGTCCATTCACTCTATTCTTCAACTAAGGAATCCATTCGTCTCTGTGCTTTTGCACCAACTGGCAACCCTACCAAAACTCCCATTTGGTTCTACATCATATCCCTGCCATGCTCCCACCTATTTCCTGGATCCTTCCTGCTCTACAATCAGCAACGAGTATAAAGAAGAGGAACAACAAATTTGAGGGCCTACTTACATCTTCAGTCCTCTGTATGGGTGTTTGAGACTCCTTGACAATGTGTTGTCCACCCAAAATCCGTTACAGTGATCGACCTCGATCACTCCACAGTCTGCATCCAACCGACGTCAGTTTCCATGCATCTATCCCTGACTACTGACCCTGCCGACGTCGATGTCCCTATTGTCGATGTCAGTCCTCCTGACTGACGTCAGTCTTACCTACTACCAACATCGGTCCTCCTGATCGACATCGGTCTTACCCTACCTGACACCGCCAGCTTCAGTCTGCACATGACCGACATCGGCACCTATCTGTTCGATGCCAGTTCCTCCTGACTGACGTCGGTACCTGTGTTCACTTGTGAGTGATGTCTTTTTACCCGTGAGCTCCTTTGAATCAATCTTCATGTCCAAACTACCCTGCTCAGAAGTACCCAACACCATCCACTGGTTTCTATCCGCCATCTCCTCCATAAACACCAAGGCTTTTCAGTTCTTAAGCCTGTCAAATATATCTATCTTCCGCTTAAGAACATGCATCTCCTTCCTGCTCATGTGACCAAGCCTACGAAGCCACATCTCTGCAATAGAAGAAGAAATAGTAATATAAACAAGTAGATAAAGAGTACCTATTTTCTTACCACCAGCTAATTCAAGTGCATCCACTGTGAGAGTTCTTGTGCATCTCTCATCACCCAATATTTTTGAAGAAATTAGCCATATCTCCAAACCTGGGACCTGCATGACCTTCATCAACACCTGTGTGTTGGTTGCCTACAATTTCAGCTTCACTTCCCCTTTGCCAATTCTTTGGCAAGGCTCACCAGCTCCTCTACCTGGGGCTGCATGGAAAGAGGCAACCGAATCTATTAGCCAAGATTCAACTTTATCCAAGAAACCTCCCAGAGCATCCTGTGCAACAACACCTGCTACATCTACTTCTTCAGTTTCTTCATGCTGATCTTCCACATTGTCAATGACCAATCTCATCAAATTTATACTCCATATATCTCACCTATCTTTTTTTCAAGCCATTCCATTACTAGCTTCAAAATAACTCTCCTTGATTATCAAAACTATATGTTAGACCTTGACACTAGGTGTAGTTGTGTTCAAAATATTCCTAATAATTATGTCAAGGGTATGAGGTAAGCCTTGGAACAAGTAAAAAGGGAGTGGATTCCAATAGATAAATCTAGTTGGCCATGGCTTTCTAATGATATGCTTTATGTTTGTGGCTTGATCTTCCATATAGAAGAAAGGTTGAAAACTCATGAACAACCATCATCTTGGCAACCTCAAGGTGTCCCAAATTCCTTGTCCTTTCCTAAAATCTTCTCCTCTTGGAAAAAAAAACAAAAAAATATTCAAGGAAAGGAAGATATCATGATGGAGTAGGCTAGTACACTTGGGAGTATTGTGAAGAAGAAAAATTAAGTTTTGAAGCTTGGCTTGAAAAGGAAATTGAATTGGTAAATTAGATGTGGATGAAACCTATCATGGCAGCTGAAAGTGAGTTATCTTGAGCTACTCTTCCATCTTGAAATGAAGGTACCAATCCCAAATAATCTATAAGTTTCCTAGATATATATTTATCCCTTTCATCAACCCCTAAAATTCATGGAAACACCCTTGAACCCACCTTCCCAAGATGGAGAGATGTGATGGCAGCCCATGAAGGAAGAAACAAACCATGCCTAAATGGAAAATTTTCTCGAGAAGAAACATTTAGATACATTAAATCTCTACCACCCCTCCTCAAGAATATTTTGAAACTACCCTCCTATCCTTTCCAACTAGCCAAGTTTCACATCCTAACATTGAAATTTGTATTACCTCTTGGGAATCCCCTATGGCTAAACTCTCTATTTTTGAAGCACCCAAGGTTAACGCCACCAAGAAGGAGAATGACATCTAAATTTTAGATTGGATGGAAGAGATGAGGAGGTGTGTACTGATGATATGGAGAGGTTTTCCTGCAATGATGAAGGAAAAGTTGAGACAAATTTGGTTTAAGAACTCTTTTTGAATCCCATGAAGAAGGAGAGGTTTCACTGGTTGTCCCAATTCATGACTCAGACCGGTCAGCTAAGGAGGACCTATGGTAAAGGTTTGAAGATATATGAAATGAGGGTAAAGTTTTCAAAGAGCCTAAAAGTCATGTGGAACTCATCCCAAGCCATGACAACCAAGAGATTGTGACTCAAGAGGAGAATATTTAGTAAGTCTACTTATAAATATTTCATGAATATGAGGATGGTAAGAGGGATGACCTCCAAGTTGAACAAGTTCAAGGTGGAGGAGATAAATCACATGTTGAATAACATCACCTCCAAGAAATTCTAGCTCATGATGGGTCCTTCTATGAAAACCTTGAACCCTTTGAAGGTGATCTTGAGTTTGTTACTACATCTATCCACGGAGCTACCTTCACCAACTCCCAAGAAGAGAATGAACAAGAAACATGTCCACATGGTCATGATATGATCGTATTTGAAGAATTTGAATACATTGTGACCATAAATAAGGTTGATGGAACCATTCAAAGATAAATTGGTTCAAAACAATCTATCCCATGTCCAAGTATGCTAAGTTGTCATGAATAATCAAGAGGACAACAGTATGAGACTTGCTTCAAGGTTCAAGAGGACCTATTCTATTTTAGAAATCTGTGGGAGATGACTCCATTAGATGAAGTACAAAGACAACGGAAAAAAAGGAGGCAAGATTCATCAATCATCCCATCTAAAGGGAATAAATCTTGGCATCCTCACTCATCTAGTGAGGAAGGGGACTTGAGTTACTTTCCTTTCTATTGTGTGTGTTTCCCTAAGTGATTAGTAGCACAAGTGTGTCTTCATCTTGTTTGTTTTTGTACCTTGTGTGTGTCTTTTCCTTTTGTCTTTGAGGTAAATATTGGTCTAATTATCAACTTTAAAGCCTATTCTTAATGTTTCTCAAGCACACTCTGACCCCATATGCCCAATAGATAGGATAAGGCTACTAGTCTTTAACATAAACAAACATGTTACCCCTAAGAGTTACCAAAAATGTTGATCAATTTTGACCCTTGATCAAAATTGGTCAACCCCTACTTTTTAAAACTTTGTACAAGTTCATTCATGTCCTATAGGGGTGTACTTGTAGTCTAAAACATTTACTTATTCATAGCCTACCCTTGGTCCAAATTCTAGGCCTAAAACTAGTTAACTCAAGGAAAGTCAACTTTGGTCAAATAGAGTCAAACTTGGTCAAAGATTTTAAATATGAATTTTATGTCTTATTTTGATTTATAACATGTTTTAATATCATTTTATCCAATTTATTTGCATATCTCACTCTTAATGTGCAAAAAAAGCTTGTGGGCCCACTTTGAGCTAGAATCAAGGGCTTGCATGGATGGCAAGTGGCATAAGTTCAGCTTTAGGTAGAGTATAAACATGGAGAATGTTAGAGGAAGTTATTGGCAGGTTTTGGTAGGCCAAGATTCAGTTAGAAGTTAGAAAGGGTAGTTTCTCCTTAAATTTAGGCCCTTTTGGCCACTTGGCCACCACCATCTGATCTCTAGCTAAAAACATGGGTTGAGAGTCTCTTCATCTCCCCACATCCATTTCCATGCTAATAATTAAAGGATATTTCAAAAAATTACTTCTACAACTCATTTTCCCATTCTCTCCTCTTCACACACAAAGAAAGCTCAACTTCAGACACTTGGTATGGAAGGTATAGGTAGAGTTGGAGGGAATGATTTTATAGGTGGATTGTACTCTAAATTTACTTCATTTTTATAATATTATTTTTTTTTTGGTTCCCCTCCTTTATAAATAATTGCTAAAAATCCAAGTAGCTTTTTGAAGAATTGCATACAAGAGGAGTAGAATTATGCATCTGTTTTGAGTTTTCAGTGATCCTTGGAGCTGAGTGAGATTGATAGGGTGTCTATAGGTTTTATTAAGGCCCTCTTAATTATGTTTCAAATATCAAAAATTTCACTTCTTTGTACTTGAAGGATTGGCAAAGAAATGTGCTAGTTTCTTGTAGTTTCCAAGGTTAAATGCAATTAATGTGTTTTCCAGCATCTAAGAGAGCTCCATGATGGTGATGACATGTTTTATTTTCATGAAAAAGGTTTATTTCCATGTTTCCATCTAGTGTAAATCTCAACTAGTACCATTCCAAGGCTAATTGACTCATTTTTGCATGTTTCATTATCTTCTCAAGCTTAGCCAAGTTGTACCTATCCATGAGAGGTGTATGGAATTGAAAGAGGAGGGAAGGGTAGGGTGAAATTCATATAAATTCACCAAATCCAATAACTCATTTTTTATATATCCAAGTTATAATATGCTACATAAACCACTATCACTTTAAGAGAGACCTTTTGAACTTTGGGTTCCCAGTCCCTAAAGGGTAAAAATAGAGGTTCTAGGCCTTTTTTGACTTAACATTTGAAGTGTTAGTTGGAAATTTTCTCCTTATATAATTATTTTTCCTTATATCCCTATGTTCCTAGTATCAATATGTCAAATTTTAAGGCTAAAGGATGAGTGGAAGAGGTACTTTTAGTCCTTTCAAAATGGCAAAAACACACTGAAACTAAGTAGTCATATCTATAGGATTCTAAGGGAGTTTGGATGCTTGCACTATGTGTAAAAGTCCTAGGCCTTGTAAAGTTATGGGAAATTTTACCAAATGGTAAAAATGGAATTCCTAATAATTTGGTTTCCAATGTGTGATGATGATATTTTAAATGACCTTTGGAGATCATACCCTATCTATACAGTAGGGGAGAAAGGGCAGTGAGGGTAAAAGGTTTTAAATTGGTTGGTTTTCCCTTTGTTTTAAGTGACTCCAAAGTATAATCATGATAAGTGGGCTTAATAAAAATTAAATAAATAAGTATAGGGACCTAAATCCTCCCTTTATACCCTATTTCATCCTAAAGCTCACCTACAGGCTTGACTGAGACAAGTACCTTTAGGCAGATAAGGCAAAGCTAGTGAAATAAGCATGATCATGATGAGATAAAGGAAGGTTTGATGGTTTTTAAGAATAAAAACACCATCATGACATAAATTCCACTATTATTAGGCCCACCTTTATCTATATGTCATCTAAAAGCAAAAAATGAGAGGAAAATGACCACCTACAACCAAACAAATAGTGGGATGGAGATCAAGGTACTTAGAGAGGTTTCAAGGCATTGTTAGGACTAGAAGGAGATTTTAATGTAAAAATAGATGATTTATGAATATATATAATTTATTAATTACCAATAAAATAAAAAATTCATGACATTCTCTCTCAAAATCATCTACAAGCATAATGTTAAAACTATCCTAGCCCATACAAGCAGTGAACAAGTGAAACAAGTGGAGAAGTGATAGGAGAGATCAATGGTGATCATTTTGAAAGAGATTTAAATTATACATGGGAGTGATTAAAATATAATTTTAATAAAAAATTTAACATGATTTAGATTCTTTAGACCCAAAAGGAATCCCTTGTTTTAGGACTTTCAATCCGGCAGGGTCATAAGCATGAAGAAGAAGGAGCATGCCAATTTTGATGCCTAAGAGAAAATGAGAAGTTATAAAAAATTTAATATGAAATATCATTCTAAAATAAAATTTATTACATGTCCAAGACATCCTAAAACATCCAAGGCACCTTTCACATAAGCACACTTGCCTCGGTCCATACAGATTAGCTTGTCTAGGTCTCATTCCAAAGAGTAAAAAGGGGTTTTCATATACAAACAAGTTGTCTAGATGTTTTTAAAGCTAAAAAATATTTAATTAGACATTATAATAATGTTAAAATAGCCCCAAACATGGATATTTTCATGTAATTTAACGTTATAGGCCAATATGGGTGAAATCATGCAAAAATAGGGTTTCTGTGACCTTTTTTGGGAAGATTGAGTTGGTTTGGGTAGCTAGACTTGTAATCTATTCAAACCCTTTGGTAAAAATGATAATAATGAACTCCTAGAGCTTAAAAAATATTCAATTTTCATTTATTAATATACCTAATACCCACTATTTTATCTCAGACCTACCTCAGTCCATGCATGCAAGAAAGGGACCAGTTTTGGGAAATCTTGCAAATGGAAGGCTTTTACTAAGTCTGAGCACAAGAGATTATGTATAAAAATATTATACACCTAGGGGGACATAAAAAACCAAAATATTATGTTTTTACATCAAATTTTTGGTCCACACAAGGATATTTGCATGAAGGGCTAGTGGGAAAACATGTTTTCCCAACCCCAAGCAAGGTGTCAACTCAAAATTCAAACCTCCCAAGGAATTAAAATTCTTTGTTTAATGTTTTTAGGGTAAAATATTATTTTCTCATGCTCTTGGTGTCCATTTAAGAAATAAATTTCCATTAATTGGTTCACAAAGGGTAAGTAGGCTATTTGGCAAGGCATGACTCTTCCTCCAAAGCAAGGGTGACTTGCACTTTGGGGTCTTTCAGAGATCTCAAAAGCATTTATACATGTTTTTAGGAAATTTTCATAATTTTTTTCTCTTTTTTTAATCATTGAAACACCATGAGAAGATAATTTTAATTCTAGGTGTGCTAGAACCCTCATGAAATGCAAGAATTCAATTCGAAGGCCACTTTCTTGTGCTTATATTTTCTCCAAATATTTGCATGAGACTTGAAGTATTTTAGGATAGTTTAAGTGGGTAATTTAGGTGAAAAATTTGGAATTTTGAATAAGTTTCAATGTGAAATGGCTATGAACGAAGGCTAAGACCAAAAAGCCTCTTAAACCCTCATAAAACCCTTTGGCATACCTGATGGTGAAAATAAGTCCATAAGTGAAACCAGATGAGAAAATGGACTAGGGTTATAAAATAAAATTTGTATAGGACATTCCCATAATTCCACACATAAATTTCTTGTATGAATCCATATAGAATAGGGAAGAAAAGGGCTTATTTCCACCATTTTTGATGGTGTGTGAGTTGTAGAGAGAGTTGAAAGATGAAATAAGATTTTAGAGGAATATATACACTTGAGTTAACTCAAAAAATTAATTTAAACTCATGAATATTATGATAAATTTCCTATATAGGCTTCCACATTTGGCCAATCAGTAAGCCAAGTAGTGAACTTTAAGGTGAAGTGATTAAAAGTGGTGAAGAGGTCTTTTTAAAGGATTTTTATTGAAAATAATGATTTTTAGGGCCTTTAAAGGTGTCATACCACCCCTTTTATGAATTTTTTGGTAGTCTTGGAAGATTTGGAGTGCCATGTGGAAAGGGTGCATGGAATGAGCACTTTGAAAACTAGCTGAGATGATTATGCATGTCCACAACAATAGTAATGATCAGAGACCATAAAAATGCATGCATGATGTTTTCCATAACCCCTCCTGTCTTTTAAAATCATCAAAATTTAGTTTTTTAAAATAAAAGAGGAGTTTTGGAAGGCTACTCTAGTAGGCTATTTTTTGTGTAAAATTCACAGTTTTGTGCTACTTTTCACCTTCTTTGTGACTTGTTTGGACAAGTGTGCCTCCCAACTTGGAATTAATCACCTCATTCCTATTTAAAATGCAAATTTAACTCCATTTTATAGATAGACACATGTCCAAGTGACCCCTGAACTTCTTTCTCTCTCTCCCTCTTTCAAACTCTATAAGAGTTGGCCATTTTGGCATTGTTTGGATGCTCCACTAGAGTATGGTGAAGCCCTACTAAATTTTACACCTTCAAATCAATAAAATTAATAAGTGTTTACCTATCTCAGATTGGTTCATAGTGTTTTATACTTGAATGTGGTTTTTACTTAGTGGAAACTATGGATTCCTTAGCTTTGTCCTTTATTCTTGCACCTACTTTTAGTCTCTCTTATATGGCATGTTAAGTTTTCAATAGATGTTTATGGTTTAACTAAGTAATATTTTCATTACTATCAAATAATACATGTTTTTTAGTTATCATAACCTTACATATCATCTAGAACCCCATAATGTAGTATTGATGCAAGAAGACATAGATTTGGGAAAGTGTATGTCTAGTTATTTTCATTGGTTTTAAGTGTTGAATACAAGTTGGTTAGAAGTCATCAAACTGATTTGGTGTATCACCTATGTATTTTAGGTTTACTTAATTATATTCCTAACCCTTTTCCACCCCTAAGATTTGTTAGAATTAGGAACATGAGCTCAAATGGTACATCAAGGGGAGCTAGCCCCTAATATAAAGATTCACTCCATGATAGGGATACCCATAGCCCTAGAGTGTTTCCATTATGCCACTTGAAATGAGGATAAGTCAATCCCATCTCCTCATAGGATGAATTTTTTAGTGACAACACTTGGCTTGTGAGGGGGACTTCATTACCTCCCATGAGTTTTTTAGGGAAGCTTTGACCCAGGGCTTCATCTCCTGGCATCTTCTTCAACCCCTCTCCACAGGGGGTATATAAATTGGGATCCCCTCACTGGGATGATGGTTTGAGTGTTTAAACCATCTCTATCAATAGATGCTAATCCCAAGACATTTGAGCATATCAGACATAACACTACGCTGAGCAAGCAACATATGTAGTGGTTGTAAAAAGGGCAAGACCTTTCTACAAAAATTTATATGATGCATACTCAAATGATGTGTACTTATTTTGTATGCTGAAATGAAATTAATATGCATTTTATCCATTTAAATTTTTTTGAAAAATAATTAGTTTAGTTAACCCCACTTTTTCATACCTTGTCAGTTTAGGATTTAAGATGATTAGTTAGTTATTTTGTTTTGGTCTTAGATTACTTGGTCTTGTTTGAGAGTCAATAATTGGTGTTAAAAAAAATGACATAACCAAACACATTATCCTTTAATTTCTTTGAAAAAGGAGGCATTATGTTTCCCAAGTGAAAAACATCTTTTTCCTTGTTCAAAATCATCATCAGACACTTTGAGTCATATCTTCCAATTTGGTGCAATTATGCGACCCATTTGAGTTTAAACCTTTTACCACATTTTTTTTAAGTCCATCATTGATAGTTTAAATTATAAATTGGTCTCTTACAATTTTTAAAGGTTGATGTGTTAAAATTGGGTTTGCCACTTTGCACTTGACTTGTTTTAACTTGAGTTCAATTTCCAAATTGAATTGAAGGCCATTTTTAGACTCAACATCATTATCATCATTTGCTAGGACTCAAGTCATCTCATGTGTTTACTAACACTTTGATTCCTAGACTTTGACTACCCATCCTATTTTTCCATTAATCTATTTGATAGCACACTCATGCCTTAGATAATTTGTCAAACTTTGTGTGTAAGAATCATTTGAGTTGAGAAGAGTAGTATTATGCTACCAAAATCATGGTAAAATATTTTTTTCCTTAGAGTCTTGAAATAACTATTTATCACACCTTTTGAGCATTTTAGCATTGTTACATTTCTCAAATTATTCTAAAAATTATTTCATAGGCCTTTCACATAGATTCCAAGTTGTTTCAAAGTTTCAACCATTTCAATATTTCTTTGAGAGCCTTTATCTAGCATGGTTATGCCATTCACTTTTATCTAGTTTGTTTGTTCATAGATCCTATCCTTATCATTGTTTATGCTTTTATTTAGGATAACACAACATTTATCTAAGAGTCTTTTGATTTATGGCTTATGCCAACTAATCATGTTTATGTTTGATTATGTGTGCCAGGTCTATATCAAAGCCATTTCCAAACTTGTTAGATTAAATCAAATCACATCATGCCTTTATTTTAAGTCTATATTTTGACATCATTTGGCTAAAATTCCTAACACAGCATGTTTGAGCCTAGCTTTTAACTCCATGTTTAAACAAAAGACCTAGCAACTCTTTTCCTTTTCCTAGTTTAGACCTTGTTTGGACACTTTGACCTAGACTTTTGACATGCCAGTTTTTATTCAGACACTTGACCTTTTGTGTGTATGACATTTGATGTTAGATTATTTTATTCCAAATCTTAGCACAAACTATTTTGAAGATACAACTCCATGATCAAATCATTGTTTAGAGATACAGCTCCACTTGTTTGACCAAGTTAGACTAAGTTTGAACCATTTATCCTTTGGAAATAGTTTTTTAGAGTTTTTAGAATTTAAGCCTATTATTTTAGAGCTTTCATCATTTAAGCAGACATGTATATCTAAACTTATGGTGGAATCACATACAATCCAAGTTATGATAGAATGGCCACACAAATTGACTATAACCAAATGCCTACTTACAATCCAACTCAAGACCTTGATTGGTATGAAGAGGTTTATGAGGAAGAATTTTTTAAAGACCTAACTATAGATAATGTTGTTTAGGATATGGATCCATACCCTCTTTAAAATAATCATTACATGAAACATAGTCAAAAACTAACTTATGATCCAACTCAAGATTGGGATGATATCATTTATGAAGAGGACTTAGATGCTTTGGCTTGTACGAGCTACCAATTTCCACAATAACTCAAACTTATCCTTTTAAGACCTTATCCTTTGGCTTGTGCAAGCTACCAAGATCCACAATTCCCAAAAATTATCCTTTTAGGACCTTATCCATTGGCTTGTGTGAGCAATTAGGCTCCACAATACCATACCATTTCTATACGAGGACCTAATCCTTTGGCTTATGTGAATAACTAAGATCTATAATGCCCTATCATTATCCAACCACTAATAATTCTTTATCCATTACCAATATTTCCCCACTTTATAAAACCATAGCAAATCCAATCACAACCTTAATTAAACTGATCATTCGAAGACCAAAATGTGTTCAAAACTAGTATTTCCAACTCATTAAAAACCAAGACAAAAAGAACCAACCAATCCAACATGTTTTTGATAAACCAACAATTTGTGACAAGTCAACCTATGATGAATCACCTTTCAATCCTATACATGTTGTCAATAAGTATCACTTTGATGAGCCAATCTTTGTTGAGTCACTTCTTAATTATTATAATCACCTTTGGGCAAATCATTACCTTGACCATATGCCTATTTTTCAAGGGCCTCCCTTTGACAATCCAGTCTCTAAGAAGTTGTATCTTGACCTTTTTCCTACCATTAAGGAGTCTCACTTTGATAAACCAGTCTTTATGGATCCCATTATGTCATCACAAGTCATTACTTATCTAATACTAAACATTCAACAAGACATTGTAATAGAGTACCCATCAGATGAAGAATCAACATCAGATTTAGGTCATATTCTTGAATCAACATTCAATTTAGCATCAAAATTAGAATCAACATCAATCTCAACATTAGATTCAAAGTCCTTTGAGTCAAAATAAAATTCAAAAGTAGAATACATTCATGACTATTACAATATTGGTTACACATGCCTTGTAGATTAGTTTGAATACATTTGTGATCCTTTTATGGTTTTTGAGGATGATTACTTTAGCATCACCATAAGTTATCCTAGTATCTTCCATGAGGATTCTGCTGCCAACCCCCATTCCATTATTGTTTTACATGTCATTACCACCAACCAAGATAGCCATATTATTGTCATTCCATCTCCCACAAGTGTCAATTGGGATTGATAGAATCACAATTTATTGAACTAAATATATGGTGACATAGCATTTGATGAAGATTAGGGAGGCCAAGACCACATTCATGTAGTAGAACACTCTCCTAGTGAAACCTTTTTAGAGGTGCTAGGGGATAATCAAAGTTCAAACTCAACATCTTCTAGTGAAACCTTTTCAAAGGTTCTAGAATATAGTCAGAGGTAAAATCTAATGTTTATTAGTGAAACCTTCTTAGAGACACTATAGGACAATAAAGACAACTTCATTGGTGAAAACCTCATTGATGCACCAATAGTTGAGCATAAAATCTCTTCACTACATGATGAAAACAAAATCAAAAATCAAATCAAAATAGATTCCAATTTATAACCTAATCAAATGGTATCTGTTCTCAAGATCAAACAATATAAAAATTTGGTGGTCCTATAGAGATCATTTTTAGAGGTCTTTGACCCTACCATATCTAAAGTTGTGTTGAATCTGATATCAGCAACATTACATGTGACTAAAAGTTTTACTCTTCATTTATTTCCCTACAATTATACATTCTATTATCATCCACTATTCCATCACCATAACAAATCTATCATCCAAAATTTATCCCTATTTACCATCCATGGTTAAACTTTCCTTTACAGAGGCTAATAAGATACCTTCTCTCAATGTTTGAAGGAATCAGAATCAATGACCAATGAAGATCAAAAAAACATCATTTGCATCCGAATATGAAACCAATTCTTGATAGAGAAAATATTCATATGAGGTGTGGGCTAGCAATTAACATGATTTATTATTCTATTTGTATCATTTATTGATCATGATGTGCATCTCCACTTCATTAGAGACAACAAAATCCAAAACCACACCTAGGCCAAAAATATGTACCATGCCATTTCATTTACCATTTTCATTTGCCATTTTTCTATAACCTACCATTTACCTTACCTTACCACTTGGGGGCAACCCTTTTACCATTTTATCCAATCTATCAAAAACTATCATTATCCTAAAGCAATGTCATGCCATCCTATCATTCTATTCTTATCTAGACCAAAGCCTATTTTTTGTCATCCTACCCAATCTTGTTTTGATTTTGGTTCCTTTGGTTCTTCTCGCACTTTTCACTAGGGGATTCTGATCAAGTTTCAACTCTCATCAAATCCATGTTTCAATGATAGTCTATGAAATTAGTGTGATAGTTTATCTACAAAGATATCTTTCATTTTCCATCATATATCAAATTTGTTTTTGTGACACTAATAATAACCACCTATGGGAAAATTAGTGTTCACCAGTCTTGCTACTAATTATAACTACCTATGGGAAAATTAGTATCATTGATCTGATCCATTATATCTTAATTACAACCACTTATGGGTAAAAAAGGGGTAATATTTGTTTATCATGCATTATCGCATCACCTTGTCATTGTTGTCTTAATTTGATTGGTCATTTACCAGATTTGAGAACTTTTTGGGACCTAGTTGGTTTTTCCTTGCCTTTCGTGTTGATGGAATTAATTTGACTTAAGATCATATTTGGACTATGTATACTATGCTCAAATTATGTTTAGGTCACTTCATTCCCCTCTAATACATGCTCTTTCCATTTTATGAGTAACCTAAGCCACTCTCTCACCATTTTATGAGCAACCTAAGCCACACTCTCACCATTTTGCGAGCAACCTAAGCAACACTCTTAATGTCTTACAAGATTGAACCATTTAGTGTCTCATCATTCTTGAATGAGTTAATATACCTCAAAATTCCAAAAATATTTAAATATTTCAAAATCTAAAAACATTTGTCTTGTCTAATCCTTGTTATCCTCAATCTACTCTATTGGGGTATGGTCATTGTTAAGATGCTTTCTTTTACTTTTGTTTTCAATATTTCTATTTGCTTGTTTATTTCAAGTTGTTTGTTTGTTTTTTTGTGTGTTTTTTGTTTTTTTATTTATTTTTTCACTTTCTAATTTATTTTCTTTTAGCACTATTACCTTGACTTAGTTTATATGTGTTCACTGGGTGACTCCTTGCGCACATTATACTTTAATCCATCCATATTCATATGTCAACATTATTATCATGATTTATATTATTGGTGCATTATTTTCAATTGTTTATTTGATCAAGAGTAAGTCATTATGCATATTCTAGGATAGTCTGCATGGTGTTCTACCATGATGCATACCATCATGTGCTACAACAAAAAATAGATTCAAGAGGTTCTACAAGCAATGGAGCATCAAAAGTTTCTCCTTGGCACCTTGGTAAAATTATCCCATTATACCCTTGATCAAATCAAACCATTAACCATTCTATTTGTATCATTGATAATAAGGATGAGCATCTCCTCATTGCTAGGTATAACTGAGTCATTTCTAATGATCAATCTTATTCTTCTATCCATCCCTTTCATCACTTTACATCTTCATATGCTTGGTTATTTGTGGCTTCTTTAATCATTAGATCACTGCATATACATTTACACCTGCTCATATTTAATCTATATTCTAAGTAATATCCTTGAGTTATGCTTGCTAATCAACCCTAACTAGGGCATAGACATCATCTTTAGCCAATCTAAGTCCTCTTAATGATTATAATCACCTATGGGAAAATCATTATTTTTTACTTTTATTTATCATTATAACCACCTTTGGGTAAATCAATAGTTTTTAAATAAATGCATGCAAGTATTTTCTCATTTAGATTAATCATAACCATAGGTTAATCTCACCCTTATTATTTCTTATTTTTGAGGTGCCATCCATCCACATATGTGATTGCCACTCCCTCGAGGGGGCAGCATCATAGGCTTTTCAAAAAACATTTGGAGCTCCTTCTTCAGTCATCATCTACTTTTTGGCGTATAGGCCTTTACTCATTATTTGAGAAGACATTATTGTGCTTATAACTTGTAACATCTTCCCAAATAGGGGAAAATTGTAAACACCTAAAACTGACCACCAATGACCTCCAACCAAGCTTTTGACAAATTTCTACCAAAATGCACAATTTAGCCTAAAAACACTAAGACACACTAAATGATGTGAACCTATTATATTCAAGTGCCAATTTTGGCCAGAGTGTCACTAAATAGGGTAATGCAATTTATGAATCAGCTAACTTTGATCAGATCATTTCGAGTCAAAATGACATTTCGCACTTGGGTGCTCTAGATTGCTCTTTTCTATCAAATTTATTGTATGAGATATGTTCTTTTATTATTTTGCATTGATAACATCCTAAATGTGATAACAAATCAAATACATCTAACATCACATCCTAATTCTAATCCATTCAAAATTCAAGCTGATAATATGACATTTTGACCAATTTAATTAAATTATGCACAAATTGCCAAGGTTTGCATCAAAGTTGACTAATCATGTTTAAGGATAATTAAACCAAATCAAGAGCTTAAGTTAATTTTATATGGATATTTTTGAATATTTATTTTTATAAACTAATATTGAATAATTTCATCATCAAATAACATCATTTCTATGGGGTGGCATCAACAAGCCATAAATGCATAAAATATCAGGATTAAGCCACCCCATGCCTCATTAAGACCCTTCATGCCTCTTAAATGCCCCTCTATCCTAAATATTTATGGGGTATATTTATAAATTTAATTACATAATTATATTTATTCATGGCCACACATCTCAATCTTGAGAAGGATGGTCATGGTTAATCCTCAACCATTTTGAAAATCTATAAATAGAAGAGTCATGAACATAATTTTTTAGCTATCTTGGTGCAAAGTTATAATTCTAAATTGATTCCAAAATCCATTGAAATTAGTGTTATAATGACAAATATTTCAACCAAGCCAAAGCCACAAGCCACATGGTGCCAACAGGAGGTGGAGGATAGCCAAGCTCTATTGTAACAGACCTTTTGAAGCACAACGCTGAGCAAGCCACTTAAACAAGCTATTTGGATCATCCATGGAAGGTGAAATACTTATTTATCTTTACATTCTAGTTGTGTTTCTTATTTAGTTTTGTTAATATGCTCTCCCCTTGAGATAGGTTTAGGGTGTTAGCTTATTTTTTTCTTTGTTTGGATTTGATTTTATTCACTAACATCATACTAATCTCCCCCTATTGCAATATTATGTTCATAATTTACTATAATTATCATAATGTGGAATGCATTGTAAGATTATACCCTAGTAGAGTTATAAGGCCATCAAGGCAAAACAAGAGGTTTGAATCCCCTAGAGGATAAGAGAGAATTAAAATGAATGTGTGGAAACAAAAGATAGTAAATTTGATTCATGATTAGTCTACAAGCCCAAGTAGATTGTCTGATATGGTAGAACATACTTCAGATGGGAAATCAAGTCAGGAATGTTTATTATCATCTCATATTATTGGTCAAATGGTTGATGAAGAGGTCAAGCCTAAAAGGATCATGAAGGATAATCAGTCTTGTGAGAACATGGAGATCTGGGAACCTCTTAAGTTTGTGATGTTTTAGTTTCCTACAAAAAGGGGTGATTCCATTAGGCTTCATGGAGATGCTCTTCAGTTAGCAGAATCATGGTGGATGTTTAGTTTTAGGGGGATATATTTAGGTTTTTAATAAGCTCCAAGTGTATTAGGTAATATGATGAGAGATCTAAGGTTGACATCAGGTATCTAAGGTCAAAGTGAAGTCAATTAGCATATGAGAGGTAAGCTTTTGGTATCTATTTATGTGAGTAGTTGAGCTTGATCTATGTTAAGAAGGGGTATTGGTATCAAGATGATTGAAGGAAGATGAGGATTTATCTAGTCCTATTGACTCATGTGTTTATATATGAAACAAAGGGGGAGTCCCTAATTCTATAGTTTATGTTAAGAGTATGGTAGCCTAATGTGTGATCAAGAGTTTGATCTTCTTCAGTCATGTCAAGGAAGGTAAGTGATCTTGAGTTCCTTGTTCATTTAAAGGAGATGTGTTTGGTCTAAGGGAGAGTTTTGTAGCTTTGATTTATTTTTAAAGAGAGTGGTTCCTTTTGATATCATAATATAGGTATGCATGGAGATAAGGGAGAAGTGACCTGATTGAGAGAAGTTTTTGAGAGTGGTTGTCATGGGTGGTTGCCATATTTTATGAAGATTGTGATTATGTGCCATCTAGTGTCTTTGAGAAGTAGTATCAGTTCAAGAGGAGAAATTGTGATTCCATTATTTTTAGGTGACCCTTTGTCATTAATATCAAAGGGAGATAAATATTATAAAGGTTAACAAAAATCAAGAGCCATATCTGAGAGATGGTTGCCATTAAGAGTAGTTGCCATAGTTTTCTGAGTATGTTTGCCATCAATGACAAAGGGGGGGATTATTGATCATTATCATTGATGGTTGAGTATTTTTATTGATGTTTTTATTGATATAAAATGTTCTTGTGAATTTTCATGATCAATTAAGCTTTGAGGTATGTGTATGATGAGTTCTTATGCCATCATAGTGAGTGTTGTTGCTATAAGAGAGAGTGTAATCATGGTGAATGAGGTTGATGTCAATTACTTATTTTGAGGTTGGTGTCTAGATGATCAAGGTTATTTGGAAATGTGATGTTTAAAATTTTTTTGTAACAGAGATTTGAGATATCAATAATATTTGAATAAGGTCATGAGAGAGTGTTATAATGTGATATGAGAAGGTTCTTGTGAAGGTCTACAAGAGTGTTGTTAAAAGCTAGGTCAGTTCAGTTGGAAATGATATCAGAGTAATATTTGAAGAATGTTCTTATATAAGATTTAATTATATCATTGACATCATCATGAGTGAGTACAGGTTAGTGGGTCAAGTGTCAAATGATCAAGAAGCCTAGTCATGGCACTAGTCATGGATTGAAGAGACCTTGTGAGAAGGTATGAGGCATGTGCATGGTGAGCATGAAGATGTATGTGAAAGAGGTATGTATAAAGGTATGGAATTATTTGAGGATAATTTAATTCATGTGATCAAGGTGTAGAGGCATCAAGGAAATTTTCAAGATGAGCCTATAGGGGTAAGACCTTTAGTCTAGGTCTATAATTATACCAGTCCTCGATCCTGCCTGGCCTAATGATATATCATGATCTATTATCAAGGCATGTGAATGATGTATGGTAGTGTTTAACCATGGATAATTTTTATGTAATGATATTCATATGTTTAGAATTATAGTGAGGCTTTGAGAGCATGGAAAGAGGCATGAAGGTTAGTTTAAGGCCTAGTAAAGTATGAAGACTATGGTGTAGAGAGAGAGAGTAGCCTAATGATGTATCAGGATCAATTTTCAAGATATTTGAGATCATGTAAGAATTTTTAAAGTTATTTTTTTTCAAGTTTATTCATGAATTTTGAGGTCATAGTTTGAAGGATAAGGTATGAAAAGTTATTTTGAGGTCTCTCGAGTGCTCAGAATGAAGGGTTCTCAACCTGAGAAGGATTTTCTTATACTCATTAGATCATCAAAAATTTGCATGGAAAATTGAACTATTAATGGTAGATGGGGAAGGGTCCTAGATCAAAATTTCAAGCATTAATTTTTGGATTAAGGGGTTATTCTTTATGAATGATCATTAAGAAAGGAAATAGGTTTAAACCCTCTCAGAACCATAATAAGGACCCAATGTTGAATATTTTTATCTAAAGTTATCAAGATGGATTGGTGTCTCTAGATAAGTAATTTTAGGTTATATTCAACTATTCTAGGCACCTTTAAGTGTGATTGAGTTGTCAAGTGTGTGAGTAGACACTACAAGAAAGTGCCAATTTATCAGATATTTATTATAGCAGTTAGAGTTGACCAAGTAAAATTATGTAAATGGATTGAGGATGAAGCTTGAGACATTTAATTAATTTCCATGAAGATTTTTGGATAGGTTCTAGGATTTAGGTGTGCGTATTTAGTGTTCTAAGTGTGTCAGTCACTAGTAGGCCTAATGAAGAAGAATAGTGTAAAACCCAAGTAGTATGAAAAGGTGGATTTTGATGTGATTTCATGGAGTGATGCATTGGAGTGAATTATGGTGTTTTTTATTACTTGAATTACCTATCCATGATTTTTATAAGGTTTTATAGTTAGTGAAAGTGATTGAAAATTTGAAGCCAAAATGGCTTATCTGGTTTTAGTGTGACTATAAGGAGAGAGGTCAAAAGATTGGTCTAAAAGACCAATATTTACATTAGACCATATTTATTTTGTATTTAAAGATAGTATATAAATGTCACATATTCATGTCAATTTATTGGAAGTCTTTTAAATTTCTCATACAAGTGTTTAAGGTCAATGTTTCATGACTATGTTTTTTTACAGTCTTGGTAGTTCTGTGTAAGCAAGTTACAAGTGATGAAAAGTTGGATTTGAGTATAAGATTGATGTAAAATAGTACATGGAGTTTTTCTTCATGACTATTAATTAATTATCATTCTTGTTATAAGTTATTGAGGTCAATGTAAGTGAAGAAAATGTGTTCTCAAAATGGGTTATCTATCCAGGATTGGACCATGATACCGTAAGTCAAGGAATTGGTCTATAAGACCAATATTTTCCATTATACCTTGTGAGTTTTAAATTTTAATATTCTATAAATATGTCATAGTATAATTTTAATTCATAAATATTCAATAAAAGTGTCTACACAGGTGGTTGAATTTTAATGTCTTATGACTATTTTTTTTAGTATTCTAGCAGTTCTAAGTGAGCAAGTTATAGAGTTATTCTTGAGCCATTATTATCTGAGTGAAGTTACTCCAAGTGGTTTGGGATTTTCATGAGGTAATTTATTATATTTATATAAATTTCATTCATCATGGTATATCTACTGAAGGAGTGATTGAACTTCATTCTTACAAGATAGTTTCTGGGGTGTACAGGCCTAATAGGTCAATCTATCCTAAAGAGGGCTTATGGGTATGAACAAAGGATAAAAATATAACCAAGAATGGAAGAGGTTAAAATAAGTCATTGGAAAAAAAATTGAGTATTTTTTTATGGTTTTATAAGTCCATTTATATCCAATAATATCAAGTCTCAGTATCAAGAGAGTAGGCCTAATGAAGTAGGTCTCCATGAGACCTAAAAGGTGAGTAAGACCAATGTTGGTCATTGATTTAGTACCAAGTGAATTAAGATGACCTTAAGGTCATAGATAATTTTTAAAGATGTTTTTTTATGTTATGGTTACATGACTCATAGGTGATCAATCATGAAATAGATCAGATAATGTTTGAGGACACATAGGCCTAATGAAATAGTGAGTTGTAATGAGTGTTTCATGAAGTAGTTGAATATATAATGTGTTGTTCAGATTAGAAGAGGTTAGTTGGGAAATATTTAAATTTTATTTTAAATTAATATTGGTATCTATATAAGTGTAAGGTATTTTAAGGGATCATGTTCTACATGTTATAAGATAGACCTAATGCAATTAGGTTTCCATGAGTCCTAAAGAAGGAATGTAGCCTATTGAGTTATGACCAGCCTAAGATTGTGATTGATTCTTGTTTTAACATTTCCTAAGGCCTATTATGTGTAAAATATAAGGGTACATGTGTTTGTGTCCAACCAAGGTGTGTATGAGTATGAGGTTTGTATAAAAGCAAGGTCTAATAAGCCTCTTTGGGGAGTTAGATAAGGTGTGTACAAGTGATGACAATAACACATTGAAGAGTTAAATAAGGTCTTGTATAACATCATATGGGTGTAGATAAAATATCATCAAGATCTAATAGGGTTGTAGATAAATATCAATATCATATGACCTAATATGTCTTAAAGAGACGTAGGTAAGCGAAGAAGCCTAGAAGGCAATGTGGGAGGGATATAAGAGTGAGAAGAGATAAAGAAGGTGATCATCATATATTGTGTGAGAAACAAGATTTTTTAAAGGTGATCAAAATTTTTAGGTGGATTATTTGGTGCTAAGTCATCTAGCAGGTTGGTGTCTCCTTACAAGTTGGTTCTTGTTAAAGGCTAGTTGAGTGGGTGCTTGACGAGTTGGGGTTGGTACTCCATGTGGATTTGGTGATTCACTAAATATTGGTTTTTGTATTATAATAATATAATACATTTGTATATATTAGTGGTTTTTCTTCCCCTTGAGGTTTTCACACATATGTAATGGGTTATCTTGTTTCATGATCTTATATGGTTGTATATGCTTTGATAGATGTTCATGTTTGTATGAATGGTTCATGTATTCTTAATTGGAATTGAATGAATGGTTTGAAGACATTGATTCACCCCCCTCTCAATGATTTTTATTACAATGCCACATACATGGGAGAAATTCAATTGGCCCAAAGTTCATAGGACTATGTAGGTAGCATCCACTTGCATAGGAAATTTGGAGTCAACTCAACTAACCCTTCCTTTTTTTTCTATTCCCCCTTCCGTGTAGGTTATTATCTTGTCCTATCTATTGTTCTCTATAGCTTAGGGGTAATTTTTTTAGGACTAATGCCTTACTTTCACACATGCATAAATTATTAATTAAATTCTTATTTTATGATGTGTTTGGGTGTTTTTCTATAATGATTATGTTTGATTCTTCTTAGTGCATCACTTTGAGCAAATGGATGTTTTGTGTTGATTTTATTTCAGTTTATGTTTACTTGTTTCTTTTCATGTTTGTTTGTTTCCCTTTTTTATTTCCACCTCAACTCATTCCATTGTTTTGGTGGGGTCATCATCATGGTGGTCTTTATGTTGTCCTTGAGTCCATCCATTGGTATATGCCAACATTTTCATCATGGTATTTATCATTGGTTCCTTATTTTTAATTATCTATTGGATTGAGGGTTGATCCTTATGCACATTATGGCCTAGTCATCATGGTGTTTTATATCATGGTGCATACTATTTGGTGTTATATCAAAAATATAGATGTTGGAAGTTTAATCAGTAATTTTGTAGCAAAATCTCTCCTTGTCTACTATCCCCTAACCAATTCAATAAATGTTGAATCATCATTTATCAAAATGGGGTAAACCATTTAGATCGATCAATTATCAAATTCACCTTACTGAATTAGCTCCTTGAATTAGTGATCAAACCCACTTTACTAGGGCACATTATTATGATCAACCAAACCTCTCCTATTGGTGGCCATGTCCATCATCTAGTGTTTCTTATAATAATTCTTGTTTCTTCCTCTTTTTTAAGGGCCCATCCTTTTTAACTTCTTCCCCAACCTTCCCCTTGAGGGGGCATCTAAGGCTAATCAAGCATCCTTTGGGGCATTAATCTGAGTTTACCAACTCATAAGATTTTAAAAAAATAAAAGAGTGAAGACATCATTATTCAAGCATTATCAAATTTATTCTTGATGACTTTTTCAATCTTTGAAAAGATGTTATTGTGCCTAGTGTCTTACATCACCTTCTCAAATAGGGGAAAAATGTAGACACTTCATTTTAACTATTTTCATGTCTAAACTATGTTTATAATAATTTTATGGAATTACATGTAAATTTAACCAAAAATATCAATTGTATCTAATTAATTCACAAAAAAATTATTTTAACACAAAATTACAATGATACATCCTTGATTAGGGTAATGGATTATATTGCATCATCAATATTCTGTAGTACATCTTGAATTAAATCATACCTTTTCAAGTGTCTTCACAAGGAAATTAAGTTGATTGATAGATAGAAACATTGTAAGAATCCACCATTCTTCTAATTATTGATTAACCCCACTTAATTAATCCTAATCATTTCACTAATAGTAAAAGCCATGGATTTGAATTATCTTATTTTCCTAAATTCAAAATTGAAATATTGTCTCATAAATGGATGACATCATCAGGCAAAGTTTTCATGAAATCAAAGGTTATGGCATGTCTTACACTTCATTTACACACTCAAGACAAGTTCTTACACCTCTTTTACACACTCCTCCTCTTACACCCCTCTTACACATTTGAAGAGGACTAAAGGCTACACTTTTCTTCTAGTTTTCCTTCAATACTCCAAAAGGCCTTAAATTTACTCTCCTACACACTCTATGTGTGTAATAATGGATTTGAAGATTGATCCTCAACCCTCCATCTTGAGATGAGATGAACAGTCCATAATGATTCAAGAAATATATAAATTTAAGCCTCACACCTTTCATTTCACAAGTTCTATTGAAGTAAACTTACTATGTAAAAATCATATTAGAGATTCACATTGCTTCAACACTCTCATGCCAAGCCAAAGTCAAATCATGTGTATACAAGGAGATATGTTACTCACATAAGGATTTAAGCATTGACAAAGACTTATACATCTACAATCCAAGCTCGGCCTCTTTAGATTGATCTTCAAATTAATCTTAAAAGGAGGTAAAATTCATAGTCATTTATCTTCCAATTTAAATTTCTTGTTTGTAGCCCATAGCTCAACCTAGGGATTAGGATTTAGAATTTATGTCTTCAAGTTGTTTTGTATTTTTATTTACTAAAAATTGAATAATCTCTCTTGGATTCATGATCTACATTATTTTTCCTATAGAATACTCATATTAGATATCTAACATTATACATGTATCAAAGAAACTAGTAGGAATCAAGGTTTGTATATACTTTAGGGATATCAATAGAGCATGTCCCAAAGATTATTTTCCATTGCCCATAATCGACATAACTATAGAATATATTGTTGGTCATGAAATTTTATCTTTAATAGATGGTTTTTTTGGATATAACCAAATTAAAATAGCTCACAAAGACCAAAATAAGACATCATTCACAATACCTTGGGGCACCTTTTGCTATCAAGCAATGCCCTTTGGTCTCAAAAATGTTGGAGCCACATATCAGAGAGTAATGATAGTTATTTTTCATGATATGCTTCATGACATCATGTAGTATTATGTTGATAACTTTATTGCCAAATCAAGATCTAGAGTAGAACATCCATAGGTAATTCATAGAATCTTTGATAGAATGAGAGAATATAATCTTCACTTGAACCCAAAGAAATGTGTTTTTGGGATTTATTATTTCACCTAATGACATAAATTTTGATCCTTCCAAAGTTTTATCTATAGTGAATATGCCTTCACCAAAAACTTTCAAATAATTTCATTATTTACAAGGCAAAATCCAAGTAATCTGGTGATTCATATATCAACTTGTATATGTTTATCATCCATTCACATTCATATTTAAGAAGGACATTTCATTCACTTAGAATGAGAATCGTAATAAGGCATTTGAAAATATTAAGCAATATCTTTCCAATCTACCAATTTTAATGCCACCTATTGTAGGAAAGTTTTTATATTTATATATATATCAACTACATAGTATGCATTGGGGGCATTATTGGCACAACACAATGGCAGTGGATTAGAATGGGTAGTGTATTATCTAAGCAAAACTTTGGTGTCTTATGAGCTTAACTACTCTCTAATGGAAAATGCATATTTTTTGTTTGTTTTTACTTCTCAAAAACTTTTCCATTACATGTTCAATAATCAAACTAAAATCATTGCAAAATTGACCCTCTTAAGTATCTCTTATCCAAAACAACTCTAAAAGGAAGAATGGCTAAGTGGGTCATGCTTCTTAATGAGTTTGAGCTTGAGTATGTGAATCAAAAAGTGATTAAATGATAAGTATTAGTAGATTCACTAGTGGAGGATCCTCTAGAAGATCATACACCTCTTATTACAAATTTTCCAAATGAAACAATAATGTTAATTAATGAAAACCTAGTCTGGTATTTGTATTTTGATGGTTCTTTCACAAATAATGGTTTAGGGGTAGATATATTACTAGTTAAACCTGATGGGGATTATATTCCCAAATCATTTTAGATCAAGTTTTCTTGTACAAACAACATATCATAATATGAAGCCCTCATAGTTGGTCTTAAATTTGTAATACAATGGGGTATCTAATATCTTATTATCTTTGGTGATTACAAACTCATCATAAATAAATTCACTGATGAATTCCAAGCTCATTAGGACAAATTAATCCCATACAATATTATGGTGGATAGCCTAAAGTGGTGCTTTATATCTATCTAATTTGAACAAGTGTCATGAATTAAGAACAAACTAACTAACACCATGACAATTATTGGTTCACTACTTGATCTCACAACTAATCACAACAAATTCCTTGTAGATTATTTGATGATACCAATATATAATACACCAAATTATGAGATGGTTTGTAAGGTGTTTGTTCCCACTTCTCCTTAGTATGTCGACATTTACAATTATGTCCATAATTTCACCCTTCCATCCAATTTAGCCCATAACCTACATAAATAATTTATCCAACACACATTTTGTTACATGAGCCTTGATCAAAATTTATATCAAAGAGGTTATTATGAAACCTTATTATGGTGTTTAAATTTCAAAAAATCTGCCTTGTAAATTAGATAAGTTCATGAGGGAAATTGTGGTGCTCATTATAGTGGTACAGTCCTCGCTAAAAAGCTCTTGTATGTAGGTTATTTTCCTAACATGGAATTTGATTCTTGTGTTTATGTTAATAAATGTGTACCTTACCAAAAGCACAGTGATCTTATCCATAGTCCTTATTAATATTTACAACCCATTACAACACCTTGGCCATTTTACACATGGGGATTAGACCTCATTGGAAAAATAAATCATAATTCATTAGATGGACACAAGCACATCATTACTACCACCAAATATTTTACCAAATGGATTGAAGTAATGCCCCTAACATATATCACTTGTAAAAAAATTTCTAAGTTTATATAAAACCATATTGTATGCCATTTTGGAATCCCTTCCGCTATCATCTTTGATAATGAAAAATCATTCAAGAACAAATAAGTCAAGGCCATTTTCACTACCTACCACAAGTGGTCCACCCCATACTACCCATAAGGTAAAATCTAAGTGGAGGAAATGAATAAAATTATTCTAAATATCCTTAAATGAGTTGTCAACATAGTTGGTCATGACTAGCATACATAGTTGGATCTTTCCTTCTGGGCATATTGTACTAGCATTTGTATACCCATGGGGGGAACCCCTTATTCACTTGTTTATGGTAGCGTGTCTATTCTACCTATATAATTTAAGATTCCATATTTACACATATTGTTACATAACATTATTGATGATGAGTCTTGCCACATTTCATGCTTTAGTGAACTCAACCTTCTAGGAGAAAGCCTCAATGCTTTAAATCACCTACAAGCTTACCAAAAATAGTTGAATCATCTATCTAATAAATATATTAAATCCATGGAATTAAAAATTAGAGATATTGTTCTAAAGGAAAATCAAATAAATAAAAATGGATAAATGGAGAAGAAAGGAAAATTTGAACCCAATTGGTTAGGCCCATATGTCATTGTTGCCAAATATGGATCTAGATCTTACAAGTTCGTTATTGAAGATGGAGAGGATCTTGATGAGCCTATGAGCATCATGAACCTTAAAATATTATATGACTAAGTTGATCTAATGTTATTGTATATACCTTAAATGTTAAAAACAAAAAAAAAACAAAAGTCAAAAATCAAAAAAACAAAAAACAAAAAGATGAGAAAAGAGAAAAATAGTGCATCTAAAAGTTAAAGAGTCTAATGGCACATTGGGTAAGTACCATGGTGAAATATATATTTCTGATTCCATGAGTAATACATTATATATAGTCACCCTAGTTACTTGGGGACATCCCCATTATTTTTATCACTTGTATATTTTTATGTCATCACTTGTCTTTCCATCCACGTGTGACATTTTAATTTAGGTCTTGATCCTTGTGCTTTCACAAATATGTCCTTACTCATGTTTATAGGAACATTAATATCACATTCACATCCATAAACATTTTGTCTAAACCATACAATTGTACATGGACACTTTACCAATCCAAGTATACCAACCTATTTATCTTTACAAACATCATCATCATTCACATGCTTATTTTCTTGGTAGGGAAATCACACATCTATTCATCCACACATAAAAATTCATCAATCAACCCATTTTCTCATCCATTCTTGTATTAAAATAACTAAATATGGCATGATATCCCCACATGGACTTTGTCCACAATGGATTATGTAGGCAACACTTAGAAACATGGGTCTCTAGGGACAACTTGGCCACCATCATCCCCATCATCCCATTACCCCAAAGCATGATTTTAATTTATCACATCTACATCCACACCCATAAGTTTATCTTAGGTATTCCTCATCAATCATCAATCATAGTTATTATATTTTTAATCCTACAATAGGATGTTTATCAAGTCATGTGATTTATCTAGGTATTATTTGATTTAGTTTTTGCTTTTGCTTGTGTGTGGTATTATATCAATTAGTCTTGTGTGTTTTTTTCATTTACTTAAGATTAATTTCCTTGAAATATTTTACTTATCTTTTTGTGTGAACTTTTTTTTAGTACGTGTGTGTCATGTTTACATCTTTTTACTTTCTTGTTTTCTTTTTTTTTTTTGAGTCAAAATAATTATGTGTATGATGAAAAAATGTGATTAGGATATTTTATATTTTAATCACCTAAAAATTACACTTGAGTGATAATAGTGCTACTTGATACCACTTATCCCTAGCTTATCCCTAGACCTATCTTAAGGCTTATTTTTACACTTATCTAGCCTTCATATGGGCCATAGGCATCCTTAGTCATCCCTAAAGTAGTCTCAAACCCTCATTTTGACATCTTGGCCCTCCATACCTCAGCTTCTTCCACCTTGACACAAGCACCATAATAGGGACAATAGCACCACATGGTGCTAGTATCCCAATTTTGGTGTTATTGTTCTTTCCCTACATTTTCCAATAAATGGATATCTTTTCAAATCTTAGTCCACCTAGGGTCAGCCTAGACCACTTTTAACACCCACAAAATCACTAGAACTATATATATATATATATATATAAATATATATATATATACATGAATTTTATCCCCCTAACCACTAGATGTAAATAAGATGAAAATTACACATACAAATTCAGAATAAGTTGTGCACAATTAAGGTTATCAATCCCTATTCTACCCTACTTCTACATACAACCATCTATAGCATTCCTAAACTCAAATTACTTAGATCTATAGTATCAAGCACATAAAAGAACTCAGGTATACAATCACATTATCTTCACTTGCACTTGCACTTGCACCAGCACTTAGGTGGGGAGAACTACATCAAGTTGAATCCCTCTTCAGAGTATTGGTATGTAGGCAACTCTAATTATGGTGGGGTGTTGAGGATGTCTAGCCTACCCCACTAATAAATACACTTTACTTCTTATATCAACTGGATTCCATATCAACATGGAAGATTAGGGTTTTCTCATAAAATTAGTTAAAATAAGTCATATATAGAGTTATATAACTCGTGCACATAAGAATAGGCTTGATAGACCTAGACATAGGTGCACCCAAAAGCTCAAAATAGTTCTGCATAGAAGATACTACTACCAAAATAGGGACACTAGCACCACATAGCACTACTATCTAGGAGGGGATTTAACACATGGATCCTATTTGTGACACTCAATCTAGCCTTAGCCTTAGTTTTTAGCCTCTAGATCATATGTCTCAGTCATTTTCCAACTAAGTTCTCATTTACACTATTTATTGTTATTTTTAGAAATGTTAAATTTAGTCAATTTTATAACAAATCAGTGTCTATATTTATTACATATTTCTACCCTAATATAC
This sequence comes from Torreya grandis, assembly GCA_037957365.1. NCBI lineage: Eukaryota > Viridiplantae > Streptophyta > Pinopsida > Cupressales > Taxaceae > Torreya > Torreya grandis. Next base: position 2,739,408 of record JARHVA010001366.1, read on the forward strand.
TATTCTCATCTCTTTATCAACATAATATTTACATTCATCTAAATCCTAAAAGGTTAGAACATTAAGTGAAGCTAACTTACTTTGAGCTCATTATTTCAAAACCTTAGTGCACCATTAGGGTTTCCATTCTTATTTCCATCATCTAATTAGTTTTTGGTTTGTAGCCTATCATCATTATTATCATGACAAATGTCATTTTCTATTTTTTCTACAAAGTCTTGTGGTTTGTCTAGCATGTTTATTATTTGACATTTGTATAAAATGCACATATATGCCACTCCTCTCATGGATCATGTCAGAGCTTAGCTTATTATGCACATTGGTCCTCCCTCTTTTGAGTCCCATTCTTATGAAGATAATTTGTACATGTCTCACTTTGAGTTACCTTTGGTTATTAATTGATGACATAGGGATTAGAGGACTCATTCTATTCTACCTCCACCTAGACTAGTTGATTATCTTTGGTCACATCCCACCTCTACTACTTAGCCTTGGAAAATAGTAGATCATGAGGTTCAAGTTGTTACTAGACATAATAGGGTGCCTCCTTAGCCTATATAGGAATAACATAATCCCACCATCCCTCCTTGTCCCTAACACACTATAATGAGACCTAAATATTATCACAAAACATTGATATTGTGGATTAGTTAGGAGACACACTAGCTAAGATCTCCATATTGGAATTACTTCAACACGCAAATATTTTCCAAGATATTCTTTTTCAAACACTCAATCATACATATTTGCCTCAGGACACATAACTAGCTTACTTTGCATCTATCATGAACACTATCAAGGAAATTGAGGATGTTATATCTTTTTCCAATGAGTATTTTCCATCGTAATCAATTATTACTCAAAATTCACCACTCTTTATTTAGGAATAAATCAATACCACCATTATTAATTGAGTTATAATTAATAGTGGTTTGGGACTTAACATATATAAACTCACATTTATAAAGACTATGGGGGTTGATATAGCATCCATTCATAAGAAATATAAGAACATCAGAGGCTTTGATGGCATTCCTAGATAAAATTGGGTTCTATTACATTGGATATTACATTTGGGACAAAAACCCAACCTCCATAGTTTCAGGTGATGCGTAATCATTTTCACTATAATATATCACTTTGGAGACTTTGGATACATTCTATGGAGATCATACCCTATACCTTGCATAGATGCATAAATTTTTTACATGATGGATACTTATACACTTATCCAAAAGATAATCAACCATTCATATATTCTAGAGTCACAGAGATTAGGCTATCAGAATGCACTCATAGTTTCTTTTTTAGTACATAGTCTTAGAATATAGAAATCAAACTTAGGTAAACATAATGGGAGATAGTGACATAGAGATTAGTTACAGTCACATAGAAATAAAATAGTCAAACATTAGCAACCAAATTGAGACACTATTACCACATAATACTACTATCTAAGATATGGTTCTATTGTCTAATAGCCTCAATTTTATGAAAATCTAGATTGGCTAGAAAAGTATAATAGGTACAGTCTAGGTTTACATATGTTCAATTAAAATTTTACTAGTTTTCTCAATATATATTATATTCATACCAATTTTCTCAGATTGGGGGCATCATACATGGCATGACCATTCCCATTTTTAGTTAAAATACATATATGAATTATTACAACTCAATCTAGAATCCATATGCTTAGATATCACATTTAGCGGCATGTGTTTGGCACATTATTTACACATCATACACCATATTGTATGCTCACTTATACACTAGTTGATTAGATGGAATGATAAACTCCATGTCCTTATCTATGATGTACACATCATACACCATATTCCAAGCTACACACCAAACTCATGCCTTACTCAAGGTCATCTATAATGGTTGGCATTCCTAAGTGGCCCAGAGCTACCTAATATACCCAAGTGGCTACAGAGCTAACATCTCCACTTTGATATCTCTAATTATAAATTTTTAGTTACATCATGTATTTTTAATTTCATATGCATCTACTACACATGGGTTGGCAATGATGGATTCATAGTCTACTTGAGTTCTTGATCCACCTACATGAGAGGGTTAGATGCACCATCAATCCAATTAAAGGTATTCAAAGGTCATGATTTACCAAATACGGGTGGGAAATGATGGAGTCAAAATCAAATTGATTTATTGAGCCACTCGTGCATGGGGATTGAGTAAGCCATTAATTCATTCTAAGATATTTATTGATTAATCATTATACACATACACACATAGGTTGTCACTAGGTTTATACATTGGTTCATGTACCCAATGAGAGATATTTTTTCCTTTCCTCTCTCTTATCCCTTTACTCAATTTTATGTCTTTACTTATTGATTCAATTTTGTCTTTGATTTTGATGTCTCTTAAGTAAGGATAAATTTATGCATGTTTCACTTGCAAGACATGAAATAGAGCATATTTCACATACTTAGATCTATACTCATGAGATTTGTCTCTTAAGTAAGTCAATATATGCTTTAGTTTCCTTTATCCTAGTCATTTACTTTCTTACATTTATATAATAAAGGGGGGTTAGTAATATAATCACCTAAAAATGAAACTTGAGTGCTAAGAGTGTTAATTGAGACCATCTAACCCTATCTAAACCCTAGACATATTTTAGGGCCTATTTTCACACTTATCCAACCTTCGTGTGGGCCATAAATATCCCTAGTCATCCCTAAATTAGTCCTAAACCCTCATTATTAGAGCATGTACCTTCGTGCCTTAGGTTCTACCACTTGGACACTAACACCATAATAGGGACAATAGAACCACATGTCACTAGAGCCCCAATTTTATCATTATTGTCTTTTCCCTCCTTTTTCTACAAATATATATCTTTTCAAATTTTAGACCACCTAGGGATGGATTAGACCTCTTATAAAACTTGCACAAGCACAAGAATAGTATATATACATGAATTTTACCCCTCTAACCACTATATTTAAATAAGATGAAAATTACACATACAACTCAAAATAAGTTATGTACAATTAAGGTTATCAATCCCTCTTCTACCCTACTTCTGTGTACAACCATCTAAAATATTCCTAAGATTATATTACTCAAATTTTCAGTCTCAAGCACATTCAAAGCACTCAGGTCTATAATTTTACTAACTTCACTTTCACTTAAACTATCACTTAGGTGGGGATAACTACATTGAGATTGATCCCTCTTCAAAGTATTGGTATATAGGAAACTCTCATCATAGTGGGGTATTGAGGATGTCCAACCTACCCCACTAATAAACACACTTTAATACTTATATCAACCAGATGTCCTTATTGGAATCATAATGACTGAGATGGATTATTATTCAAAACCTTTCTTTCAATTACACTTAAGAAATCATGAACTATTAAAATAAACATATAGATGTAACAAACATAAGCAACTATCCACATAAGCATGAAACACAAGAACACATCAAATAAGTGGAAAACATTCAAGGGGAATAAAACCAACTAATTTATATAAATAGAATATATTTATATAATAAAAAAACCAAATTTATTGAAGTACTAACTCCACATGGAGCACCAATCCCAACTATCTAAGAACCCACTTGATTAGGTTTTATCAAGCACCTACTTGCAAGGAGGCATCAACACCCTAGATGACTCAACACCAACTTATCCACCTAATTTATTTAATCACCTTAATAACACCTTGTTTTTCATACAATAGATGATTATCACCTTCTTTATCTTTTCACTCTCTTATCCCTCTTAAACTGCCTTCTAGGCTTATTCACTCAACTAGGTCTCTTTAAGACTAATTAGGTCATATGACCTTGATATTCATACTTATAACTTCTATTATATCTTCATGATATTTTTTATACACCCCTATGATGGTATAAAATACCTCCTTTTGTCCTTCAGTCTTCTAGATCATCTACTTCCTCTTAGCTTACTCAAATAGGCCTAAAACTACCTTGTACTTATACAAGCCTCTTACTCATATACCTCTTAGTTGTCCACACACACTTTACCAATAAGATTGTATAAAAAATATTCCTTATGACATGTTAAAATTAATAATAAAGCATTACATTAGGTCGGCCATAACTCAAATAGAATAAATCCTTCTTTAGGTCTCATGGAGACCTAATTCCATTAGGCTTAATTTAGGAAACATTACCTTATGACCCCTTGAAACACTATAAACCTATATACATGTCACAAAATTTTCATAAAAAAATAAAATATGCCTTATCCAACATCCTCCAATCACCATGACACCTTTTAGATCCAACCACCACTTGAAACACTTCATTAGCACTAGGCCTTTGAACACACAGAAAAATCTATCTTGAATAATTAAAGATAAAACATTATTTATCCACATAAAAAAGATAATAAATCACTTATAAATAACCTTAATGACCTTAAAAATATCACCATATTCATTAGACACTTCAAATCAGGTCATATAGCCTCAAACTCATCATTGTAACTTGCTTACTCAGAACTGCCCAGACTATCAAAAACACATTCATAAAACATTAACCTTATAACACTTGTCTAGAGAATTTAAAATAATTAAAATGAATTAACATGATATTATAAATATCTATACCATCTTCAAATATAAACACATATGGTCTATTGGTGATTATTGGTCTTACAGACCAATTTGTTGACCTCACTACACATAGACCTTACTAAGCTAGACAAGCTATTTTGGCTTCATCATTTTCACCACTATACCTAACTTATAATATATCTACCAAGAATTAATAGGACATAATAGTATCAAAAAACATCTTCACCCACTTTGATCCATCATTCTACCTTGAAAACACACCATAAACCAACTTCTCACAATGTTTGGGTTTTACACTATTTGCACCATTAGGCCTATTAGTGACTGGCCTATTTGGATGATCATTTTAGCATAATTTATGGATATAGCTTGTACATAAACCTTAATTGACATGAAAAATGAGTCTCTAACTTCTTCCATCTATTTGCTTATTTTTTCCAATGTAACGTTTGACTTCTATAGTAACTTCTTCATAATTAAGCCTATAACTCAACATTTTCTCTTTCCTCTCTCTAACTAATACCACCTAGAGGTACCTAAAAGAGTAAAATATAATATAAAATATCTTATTTAATAAATTCAATCCATATTGATCACTTTTTAGCAACATCTTAAACATCAAGTCTTCATTAGGGTTATAAGCGGATTTAAACCAGTTTCCACTTTTAATGATCTTTCATAAATCATAGACCCTCAATCCAAAAAATAATGCCTAGAATTTTTATCAAGGAACCTTCAAAATATACCATAAACTAATTAGGTTCCCATTAAAAGGCTTTATAAGCTTATGAGCACATGAAAATCCTTCTCGAGTTGAGAAACCTTCATTTTGAGCACTTGAGAGACCTCCAAACAACTTTTCATGTCTTATCCTTCAAAATATAACCTAAAACTTCATTAAAAATCCTAAAAATACTTGAATCACATTTTTCAATTCTCAGCTACTCAAACTTTCTTTATAAATTTATCCTAATAGCCCATTAAGCTACACTCTCTCTATGTTCTCTAGACCTTGACTTATAAACCACATTAGACCTTGAAACTGACCTTCATTCCTCTTTACATGTACTCTTCACCTCACTCACATACTTAAGAAACCTCATACAACAACTCATTTTTATTTTCACTCATCTCACCAATCCACCATGCTCATACCTTCTCACAATGTCTCTTCATGCCATATTAGGCCAAGCAAGGTCTAGGAGTGGTCTAGGTGTAGACCTAAATTGAAGGTCCTACCCTTGTAGGATCACTTTGAAACTATTATGAGTGATGAAATACCTCACACACATTCTCAAATAGTTACATACATCCTTCACATGCCTATTTTCATTCATTTTCATGCACATACCTCTTTATATCATGACTAGGCTCATGACTAGGCTTCTTATGTAACTTGACATCAATAACCTGTACCTTCATGAAACCATAAAGTATTAGTTACCTTAAAATTATGTATTTTTCCATCAAACTCTCTTTCATGACAACACTCAATTAATTCCCCTTGTCACATCAACACTTTTGTAGACCTACTTGTCATCATACCTTCACAAGAAACTTCAATGATAACACTGACAACTTCAAGTTGACCTAAATCTTGACATCAACTAGCAAAAAGGAAAATGCTCAAAAATATCACCTTGTCATTTCATGCACATACCTCAATGACCACTCATAATGTACCTTCAATAGATGTACCTTGACATCAATGACATCAATGAAAACACTTATCAATGAACTCCCCCTTTGTCATTGATGGAAAACACACTACAACCTTATCATTCTCATCTCCCCCATTCTAGTCTTTTTCCCCTTTGGCATTAATTACAAAGGGTCTTCCATAAACGGATATCTAAAATCACACCTCCTTACAACAAAAGCTTAACACAAATAATATGAAGCATTATAGGAACATGTTCCCCCTTACTCCATTCATAACTCCTTTAAATGAACTAAAATCACAAGACCAATCACCTTGTCCTTGACATGATTGATATGAATCAAACCTTTGAGCACACACTAGGCCACCATATTCTTGACATCAACTAAATAATTAGCGACTCCCCCTTTATATTCATAGCTTGAGATCACCACATGAGTCTTTAGGACTCTCAGACCATCCTCATATTCCTTAAAACATATTGAAAGTAATACCACTTCTCAACATAGATAAAGCTCAACTACTAACTACTAGAAATAAGGAACAACTTTTTCCTTACCTCTCAGATACCAACAACACTTCCATCTCTATCAACATTATTCAACATGTCTTCATGATAGCTACCAAGATTCCAATGACTAATGAGTGTCTCCATGAAGTCTAATGGAGTCACCCCTTACCATAGGGCACTATAAAAACATAAACTTAAGAGATTCCTAGATCTCCATACTCTCACAAGACTGATTATCCTTTAGGATCCTTTTAGGCTTGATTAGCCTCTTTGGCTTGGCCTCTTCATCATTTGTGTGGCCAACAATCTGAGTTGATAATGAACACTCTTGATACTCTTCAATTTCTAGCCTATGTTATACCATAGCAAACCGTCCACTTTGGCTTGTAGACTAATCAAGACTAAGCTTGACTATCTTTGGCTTCCACACCTTGGTTTGTCTTCTTTCTTGAACTCCAAGAGATTGAATCTTCTTATTCTATCTTGGTGATTCATGATGGCAAAATATTGAAATATGAATCATGTTATGATAATTATATCAAATAATATAACTCATACATATTGACTGATGTGTACTATGACTCCTTCCATAGTCCCATGAGTACTCATTCTTGGAGGGTCTTTTACACTCTATTTCTCTATGACCAAACTGACTAGATGAGAAATAGTAACCATTGAATGAATTTTCACACCTTATGGCATTAGGTTATCTAACAAAATTTGTCTTCATATTTTTTTTGAGGTTGACCTTCTTATCACATTAGCATTCTCCTTATTTTCTTTTTGATCTACTTTAAAGCCAAGACTTACCTTATTATTGGTAGACTTCTGACTACTCAAAATGTCATCTTGAGCCTTAGTGCTCTTTTCAAATTTCTCATAGGTCTTCATCTTGATATTTGTTTGATCCAATTATAACTTTAAGGAATCCATTTATGATTCATACATAGTGCATTCTTCTTCTTTAGCCTTTAAGCTAGCAATGACTATCTCCATCTGATTTTAAACTTGATTTATGATCTCATCATGCTCCTTGGTTGTGTTACTTAGTCTCTCCTCAAACAAGCCAATTTACTCTCCATAGTCCTTAGCTAATGACTTTAATTTATGATTATTCTTCTTTACAAGTTTAAACTCTTCTAAGGCACTTATTAATTCTACCTCAAAGTTCACCTTATCTTCTTCTTCATCTAATTCATCAACCATATCTCCAAAAATCATGCAATCTTCTTATTTAGAGCAAACTATTTATTTTTCCATGAAAATAACTTCATTTCTAACCTTATCGACACATTCATCATCACGTTAAAAATTACTGTTTTCACTCTCATCAGAACAACTACTATCTTTTTTGGTATATAAGCTTTTATTGTTAGTGAAAGACTTCTTGCCTTCATACTTTCTAAAACTCTTCTTGTTCTTATCAAACCTATAGGAATTCTTGTCCTCATCATGAGGTTAATTAACTTCTTCATCATCAACAACCTTATGCTTGTGAGGACATTTGTTAGAAAAATGTCCAATCTCACAATAGTTGAAATTTTTGAAAGGCAACTTACCCTTATACTTACCAAATTTAGTCTTCAATTTCTTAGCAAACATGGCTATCAATTCATCATAATCAATATTTAAACATACCTCATCCTTGACCTTCTTGTATTTTGACTTCTTATCAGCTTTGAATGTTGCTTCTTTATTTAGAGGTCTTTCTTCATTTTTTCTCATCTCATAGGTATTCAAGATGCCATGAAGCCTATCCATCTGAAGTGTATCTAGATCTTGCATTTATTCTACTATAGACACCTTTGAATAAAATTTAGAAGTTAGGGATCTCAATACGTTTTGTACAATTATAGACTCTTTCAATTCTTCTCTAAGACCTCTGATGACATTGATAACTTCATCAACCCTTAGCAGGTAAGATACAATGCTCTCATATTCCTTCATACTCAGACTTTCAAACTACCTTCTATGGGTTTGAAATTTATCTATCTTCACCTTGGTTTATCCTTCATAAGTATTATTTAACTTTTCCTATATCACTTTGGATAACTCAAAATGTATCACCTTCATAAACTCTACCCCTGATAGGCCACATAAAATGGCATTCATTGCCTTATAATTGCTCTCACTTGCCTTCTAGCATACTATATTAGTTGATGGTGTAGGAGGTGGAGTATATCCATCTAAAAATGACTACCATATGTCATGGCCCATTGACATTATATATTTCTTCATTTAGATTCTCCAAATTTCATAGTTAGTCCCATTTAATAACAAATCCTTACTGGTAGAGAAACCTCCTTAAACTTGACTACTATCCATCCTTGCTTTTGGGATCTCCTTTAAGCTACTAGGCCTACTTCAAACGACATGTTATCATATTAATTATTGGAAGAATAATAACTGAGAGGGGGGTGAATTAGTCTTCAAAACCTTTCTTTCAATTATACTTAAATAATCATGAAACATTCAAATAAACATATAGATCTAGTAAGCATAAACAACTATCCACATAAGCATGAAACACAAGAACAAGTCACATATATGTGAAAATATCAAGGGAAATAAAACCCACTAATATCTATAAATTTACTATATTCCTATAATACAAAAACCAAATTTATTGAAGCACTAAATCCACATAGAGCACCAACCCCAACTAGCCAAGCACCCACTAGACAAGGCTTTAGCAAACACCCACTTAGAAGGATGTACCAACCCCCTAGATGACTCAGCACCAAATTATTCACCTAATTACTTTGATCACCTTTATAACACCTTATTTCTCATACAACATATGATTATCACCTTCTTTAACTCTTCACTCTCAAACTGCCTTCTAGGCTTCTTCGCTCAACTAGGTCTCTTTAAGACTGAGTAGGTCATATGACCTCAATTTTCATAATTAGACATTTTTTTATATCTTCATGATAGTTTCTTTACCCCCATTTTATTTTATAAAATACCTCCTTCTATTCTTCAATCTTCTATATCATCCACTTCCTCTTAGCTTACTTAAATGGATCTAAAACTACCTTATACTTATACAAGCCTCTTGCTCATATACCTCTTGGTCAGCAACACACACTTGACGAATTATATTAGACACATGATGGAATTATTTAATGTTACAATTAATAATAAAACATTACATTAGGTTGGCCATAACTCAAATAGACCAAATCTTTCTTTAGGTCTCATGAAGACCTAATTTTATTAGGCCTACTTTAGGACACGTTACCTTATGACCCCTTGGAACACTCTACACCTATATACATTATAAAAAAAAATTATAAAATAATAAAATATGCCTTATCTAACATCCTTCAATCACCATGACACCTTTTAGGTCCAATCACAACTTGAAACACTTCAATAGCATTATTCACATTAGGTCTTTGAACACACATAAAAGTATATCTTGAATAATTAAAGATAACACATTATTTATCAACAAAAAAAAATACAATAAATCACTTATAAATAACCTTCATGACCTAAAAAATATCACCATAGTCATTATACACTTCAACTCAGGGCATAGAGCCTCAAACTCATCACTGCAACTTGCTTACTCAGAACTACCAAGATTTTCAAAAATATAGTCATGAAACATTGACCTTATAACACATATATATGGACTTTAAAATACTTAAAATACATTAAAATTATCCTATAACATATCCAATCCATCTTAAAATACAAACACATATGGTCTAGTGGCAACTATTAGTCTTACAGACCAATTTATTTACCTCAATACACATAGACCTCACTGAGCAAATAAGCCATTTTGCCTTCATCATTTTCACCACTATACCTAACTTAAAATCTATATACCAAGAATTAATAGGATATATTAGTCTCAAACAATATCTTCATTCACTTTGATCCATCATTCTACCTTGAAAACACACCACAAACCAACTTCTCACACTGCCTGGGTTTTGCATTATTTGTATCATTAGGCCTATTAACGACTAGCCTACTTGGATGACTATTTTAACATAATTGAAGGATATAAAATATCCATAAACATTCATGGACATGAAACATGATTCTCTACCTTCTTATTACATCCATTTTCTTATTATGTTTAATGTAACTTTTGACTTTTACAACATTTGGGACAGAGAAAATGTTTCCTAAGAAATTCAATACATCCTAATCAATTTTTAGAAACATATAGAGGAGAGAGAGGTACTTGGGAGAGTCTAACACAAGATCCAATATATTTCCTAAGAAATTCAATACATCCTAATCACTTTTTAGAAACATATTTAACATCGGGTCTTCACTAGGGTTCTAAGGGGTTTAAACCAATTTCCACTCTTAACAATCATTCATAAAGCATGGCCCTTAAATCCAAAAAATAATTCTTGTAATTTTTATCTACGAACCTTACACATCTAACATGAACTTATTATGTTCCCATTAAAATTTTTAATGAGATGATGATCACATGAAAATTCTTCTCGAGTTGAGAACCCTTCATTCCAAGCACTCGAGAGACCTCTAAATAACTTTTCATGCCTTGTCCTTCAAAATATAACCTTAAACTTCATGAATATGCATAAAAAAACTTGAATCACATTTTTAAATTCTCACCTACTCACACTTTATTTGTAAACTAATCTTGATACCCCATTAGGCTACACTCTCTCTCTATGCTCTCTAGACCATGACCTGCAAACAACATTAAGCCTTAAAACCAACCTTCATGCCTCTTTTTATGCACTCTCCACATCACTCACATACTTAATAAACCTCATATAACCAATAATGCTTATGTTCACTCATATCACCAAGCCACCATGATCATACCTTCTCATAAGGTCTCTTCATGCCACATTAGGCCAAGCAGGGTCTATGAATGGTCTAAGTGTAGACCTAGACTAAAGGTCTTACCCCTGTAGGCTCACCCTAAAACTATTATGAATGCTCAAATTATTCACACACATGCTCAAATAGTGACATACATCCTTCATATTCTTTTGTTAATTCATTTTCATGCAGATACCTCTTTATGTCATGACTAGGCTTTATGTAACTTAACATCAATGACCTGTACTTTCATGAAACTATAAGGAATTATTTTACTTAAAATTATCTATTTTTACTTTAAAATATATTTCATGATAACATCCTTAAATAATAACACTCTATCAATTCCCATTGTCACATCAACACTATTGCAAACCCACTTGTCATCATACATTCACAAGAAACTTCAATGACAACACTGACAACTTAAAGTTGACCTGAACCTTGACATCAACCCAAAAAAAATAAAAATGATTAATAATCTCACCTTTTCATATCATGCACATACCTCAATTACCACTCACCATGCACCTTCACTATATGCACCTTGACATCAATGACAACACTTCTCAACAACCCTAGCAACATGGATGATTAGGGTTTGCTCATAAAATCAACCAAAAAATGTCATCTATAGGGTTATATAACTCATGCATGCAAAAATAGGCTTGATATACCTAGACACAGGTACACCTAGAATCTCAAAATAATTATGCATAAAGGACACTACTGCCAAAATAGGGACACTAGCATCACATGGTGTTACTATCCAATTAGGGCACTACTATCCAAGATAGGTTTTGATACTTAGATCCTATTTATGACACTCAAACTAGCCTTTGCATCATTTTTTAGTCTCCATATCATCTGTCTTAGTCATTTTCTAGATAAGTTCTCATTTACTTTATTATTTATCTATTTAGAAAGGTCAAATTTAGTCAATTATATAAAAAATCAATGGTTTATTTATTGCATTTTTCTAGCCTAATTTACTATTCTTAACTCTTTAAAAACATAGGATTTACATTCATCTAAGTCCCAAAAATTTAAAACATATATCACGATACATTAAGTCAGACACAAATGAATCTTCTAGTCCTTATGCATACAAAACACAATAAGCATCATGGTTATTTAATATCATTAGTGTATATTATTTTATGTTATATTAAAAATTATATTGTTCAAAATATTACTTGGTTATTCATGTTGTAATTCTAATGAAAAAATAAATAAACAAATGATATCTATCTATCAATCCATGCATCCATACATTTTTCCATTTCATTTTATACCATAAATAAAAGTTGAAAGGATTAACATGTGTTGTAAAAAAATCAAACTTGGGAGAGCAATTACCATATCATATTTATCAAACTAAGTCATTTACCATACATGTAAAATTAAAATACATCCATAATTCCAAAGCATGTCCATATCCATAACACAAGTATAACACCAAAAAATGAATCATTCATATATATATATATATATATATATATATATATATATATATATATAGAGAGAGAGAGAGAGAGAGAGAGAGAGAGAGAGAGAGAGAAAGAGAGAGAGAGAGAGATATCACTATATATATATATATATATATATATATATATATCAAGTACGTAATGGTAAATTAATATAGTGATATATCTCAAAATATATATACATCAATATATCATATAAAACATCTCATATCTCTCTATGGCCCTCTGATTGGGCATTTATAGTCAGATTAAGATCATGTTATCATGGTGTGTTCCTAAGACGATGCATAACACACTATTATGCCTATCTTATAGACCTTTTGGATTCCACTAGTTGTACTAATCTTCCTGACATAGACCTCCTAGTCTAATACTCCCTAAATTAATTTTTTCATTATATACGTGGTACTACCTCTTCATATAAACTCCTACAACATATTGCTTGATCCATAGATCTCATGACCTTGTCTAAAGTCACCAACTATCCTTATACTATCAATATCTCTCTCACCTTAGCCACCTTAATCCATAATGTGTCCCTCTCTCTCCTATCTCTTTGATCTAAACTTGTATCATCAAAAGTATATGTAGTTGCATTTTGTGTGCATAACCCAACTAATAAAGCAAACCCCTGACCCTGCGGTCTATCCACCTCAACCTAGAGCCTATGAACCTCTCCCTGTAGTTGTATAATCTTTGTAAATATCAAACCCAATATCCCATCCCAACCATCAACCTATCCCTTAACCTATTGACCTCTCCCTATAAACCTATTATCTTAATATCATAAGCCCTAATATCATCATATAATCTATCCAAAATCCTTTAATTCTCTACTGATCTAACTAGCCCTGATGGCCCATCTCCATCTCCTCCCTTTATTTCCATCTCAGTAATAGTTCTCATCTATGTGTCACATCTATCACCCTCCCCATCACTATCAATGACCACTAAAGGCATTTACCCTCCACCCATACCAATCTAAGTCCCCTATATGTGGTTTATACACACCTATAATAATATACCATCCATATGTAATAGGTTCATCCTCTGATCTCACACTCATGTGCCCTATGGTATGCTCCATTTTAATGTGCTCCCATGCCCATACCTGTAATAATGTTGATGACCCAATCTCTCTCCCATTCATGTACACTACATGGTGTAAATCTCTATATAAATGTGCCAATACATAGGGCTCTCATGCAAATCTCTCACCCATATCCATCATATCGACTATCACATCTAGGATTATAATGGTGCATAGTCTCTCATTCTTATTAGGAAGCATAATGCCACTAAAAACAACCATAAGTAAAATATTTAATGCATATGTCTCTAATTTAATGCATGTATCAATATCAATTCCTTAATTAATGATTGGGATTGTATCCTCACCAAAAAACTTGGATAGTATAACAGCCTATGATCTTTACCCCAAGTATACCCATCTACCTTGTATTAGGATCCTCATGATCCTCTATAGTCCTCTAATGAAATTCATTTCACCTATCATTATATAAAATATACTAGTCTCATTATGCCATCTCTGTTAATGTAGTCAATAGTGTTATGTCCACCTAAATCTCAAACATTTCAGTAATATAACACAGTCTAATAGCCTTTATAACCCTGAAATCATACTCTATAAACCTCATAATTTGTATTAGTACTCTATATTATCTCTCTTACATGTAGCCAAAACTAATAATACCTCTTCCAAAAATGAATAATAGCATTGTTAGTCCTAAAATCAACTAACCTATCCAATCCCTCATAATTCACTCATTATATTCATGTACTATCTTTATCACTTATTCATTTATCAATAAAGCATATTTATTTCTTAACTAACTAGCATCAAAATATACCCTAGCAAATTTTCCACTACATTTGATGATTTCGCTACTGGAATGCACAATTTCACTGTTGAAGTCTTCAATTTCAGAATTCACCCCTTTTCATTGAAACCTAATGATTATGCTATAGTGTTTGTCAATTTCATTGTTAAAGAGCATAATTTCACCATTGTAGTTGGTGAATTCACTGATCCTATTTTCTAAATTCACCCTAATGATTTTGTTATAGGTTTAAATGATTTATCCATAAGTTTTAATGATTTCATAGTTTGCTTTAATGAATTCACTACTTTTGCTATCAAATTCCCTAATGTTAAAAATGTGAAATCATTTTATCTCACTTTCCTAAGAAATAAATGTACTCAAAACATAAATGCAAAGCTTAAAACTATACTTACTAGGTGCCTAATCCTCTCTAGTCATTGGTGTCTCCTGACCCACTCAGTTCAATGTTATTGCATAAGAATAAAGTCTATTCTTATCCACAGCCTCAAGAAAATTCACTCAAAATCAGTCAAACCCTCAAACACAGAAAATTAATTTGTACAAATGATTTTCAAATTCCCCATCTCCTATATATAATATTCCCCATTACTCAAATATTTTTCCCTTCATTACATTATTTTTCACATTTTACAATTAATTTCTCTAAAATTTAGACCAATAATAAATCCACATGTTAAAATATTTAGCATTGCTTACAAATATCAACCTAATAAACTTTTATCAAAACATAAAACAATTTATATTTTTTATTTTATGACCTTCAGTTGACCATCATTGAGATATATCATTCTCATATTCACTCACATGACCCATGAATCCTAAGCACCATCCAAGTGTGCAGTTAATAAACTAGAAATATTCTTTTTTGATATATTCTCTAGTTTTTCACAAACTTGAGGAAACTCCTTTAGATGTTTTCATCTTACAAGTATGATATCACTTTTTATTACTTCAATCTATTTATGATATTAACCATGACTACTTTCTTATCTTCCTTCATTCATTTCAAATGTTCATCCACTTTCACGCACAAACACTCTCGGGGGAATCATCCTGATCATTTTCATTTATTTGGGGAAAAATTTTATCCACAATAATCAACACTCTATTTTATAATTCTTTGAAATGGTATTACTTTTCAACACCATTTCAAAGAGGGGCCAATGTAGACACCTAAATTTCACCATTTAGTGTTGAAATTAACTTTGACATGTTAACCCTTCCTCTTTCATAATTCAAATTCAAATTAACATCGTTTCCCTCAAAATTTTGAATAATTGAATAATTCTTAATTAATCAACTATACACAACTTTTCCTCTAAAATTAATTAATAAATTTAAATTTTCCAGCTCACCTAGACATCTTCCACTTTTATCTCAACTATATGTTGACTCATCCAGCCACCTTTCTCAACTACCTTGTGAGTCACCTTATAACCTTTCAACCTCCTTGACCCATTTTTGATGACTCATTAAACCAAATCCCCTTTCTTCTCAGTGTGTGGAATTTATAATCATCCTCATGGATGAGTACTAATTCTCCATTTTTGATTATTGAATAATTGGAAATATTCAAATAATCCTCCACCATTCGATCAACCTCTTGTAAACCTATAAATAGACATGCAATCCATAACTTTCATCATCCTCACTTATGATAATAGAGTGGTATCAAATTATCAATTGAATTCAAGTGAATCCAAGCTATCAAAATTCCATTTCCATATCCAAACCCTACCCAATTCCATTTTGTATTGAATAAGTATTGAACAACTGCATTTAAAAAACAAGTCACTTTGAACCACAATGGAAGAGGCTCACGATATTTTGGTTGTGCATGTTTATGTTTTTATTTCCTTTTATTTATCACTCTATCCTAAATTTGATTTGAATTTACATTATATTTCATTTGTAATTGATTTCTTAGCTTAGTTGCTTTCTATATTTCCACACAATAGTGTTTTCATGCATCATAGTTATGGCATTTCCAAACTTCATCCATAAAACTTTTCAAGTCTATATCGATGATTCAATTGTTTATTGGTTGGTGAAAGATCATCCCATAAACCTCAATTTAACATCCAAGTTGTGTTCACATCTTCAAATCTTACTCAACTTGAATAATTGCCTCTTTTCCAAATCTTACTAAACTTGAATAATTACCTCTTTTCCACATCCTTTGGGGCATTGGTTAGCCATGTCATTTGTAAGGAAGGGATTATCATTGATCCCATAAAGATTTATATTATATTTCATTTTGAGATGCCTAACACTCAATGTGATGCATGTGCCTTATTATACCACATGAGATATTATTATAAGTTTAGTTGGAACTATGCAAATATTTTTAGGCTTTAGAAGAAGTTTTCCCAAAGGACAACCCTTTCATCTTGATAGCTAAATAATAAAAAGTGTTTTATATGTTGATAGAGAGTCTCCATATTATGGTAATATTATATTTCCCTGATTAGAGCACTTTATTCCATGTTCACACTGATATAACTAGGTCATTCATTGGCATCATCCTAGCACAACTAGGAGATAAAAAAGTTGATCATCCAATCCACTTCACTGGTAGGAAACTATCACTAATTGAGCATATCTATATTATTATTAACAATGAATTTATATCCATGTTTAATGCACTCTAAAAATTTCTAAATACTTGATTTTCACCCCATTTGAGTTATTCATGGATCGTACAGCACTAAAGTACCTTGTCAACAAATTGATCTTGCATGGGAGAATTTTTAGGTGGATTTTATTTTTTCAAGTGTTTAAATTTTCAATGGTTGTTAAGATAGGCAATCAAAATTTTGGAAGAAACCACTTTTCATTAATCATGTCATGGGAATCAGCACAAAATATTAATAATAGAATTAATGATGCCTAGTTATACAAGGTTCAATGAGTTTTTGATGATTTAGATGATATATTAAAATTCTTCACTTCGAGTGTCACCCCAAGAGACTAGAAAAATGGACATAAAAATTAATTATTTGTATGCATTTCCCAATATCAACTCATTTTTAAGAAAAATTAAAAACTTGGGCATGATAAGATGTTTCACCAATGTGTTTTAGAGTAGAGGTGTGCAAATGTTTTATGTGAAGAATGTGAAAGGTGGCCACTATGTATGTGAGGCCAACACACACAATATTCTCTTTTCTTGCTTTTGTGGCTAACACTTTATAGGGATTTCAAACAATTTTTACTCAAGTTTGACATACGTCAGTGGATTGGAAAACCTAATAGATGGGATAAGATGTCATTAATCCCAATCACTACTTAGGAGACACTCAATAATTGGCCATCAACTTTATCAAACTTATTTGTCTTATTTTGTGAAGGACTAACAAATGATATATCATAAAGGCTATGTATTGCCTCACTATGTCGTTAGAAGTGACCCCAATGAACTTCATTTATTCCATGACAAATAATTTTTTATGAAAGAATATTATAAGTAGATATAGGTGCCCATTGAACCTCAATAATGATTAGGATACACACTTCCTAAATGACACAATGCCTATTTTATTAGCTAAGTTCATGTTCATGCATCATAATACTACGTTGTACCATCCTCAAGCTAATGGGATACTATAAGCTTTCAACAAGATTCTTGGAAAGACCTTGACCAAGATTTATGATGTAAGACACAAGGATAGGGATGATCAAGTCTCCAAAGTACATTGGGACCTACAAATGATTGAACAATTTTATTTCATTCCAGTTGGTATTTGGTAAGTAAGTTATTCTTCCCACATATTTTTTGGTGCCCTCCCTATGCATGGCATGTGTCAGTTGGCTAAGTGAGAAGGAGTCACTAGATGCACATTTGTAAGACCTCCTAAAACTAGATGAAAAGCATGTCCTCACCAAGTGGAGTCAGAGATTTTAAAAGCAAGGCCAAAAACATGGTATGACAAACACATACATGGAAAACATTTGTGTAAGGATGCACAAATGCTACTATATGATTCAATATATGTAAATCATGTAGGCAAGCTTCATATTCATTAGATGCAACCTAAAATTATTCATTATGTTGTATAAATGGGTGCATGTAAGATTTTTTACTTTGGATGTAGAAATGATACCTAGGCATTTCAATGGGATTACCCTCAAACCTTTCCATTTGTAATATCTAATGAGTTACTCAAATTAGGCATATGCCAAGATGTAACACCCAAAAATATTTCTTACTTTCTAGTTTTTTTATGTGGTTTTTCTATTTTTATAAATAAACACCAACTTTTGTTGTGCTATCATGTTAGAAATAAATCAATGAATCCTATAATTCTATTTTAATGAGTTGAGAGACAAGTTTCCATGAAATCCTTATGCCATATGTTTAAGTAACTATGGGAAGTAATGTTTGCACCAATTTTTGTATGAAAGTAATTTTATTTTCTTTTGCTAATAAGAACTAAAATATACTCAAAGTATTATGTTTTTCCAAATTTTTACATGTAATCAACATAGTTCAATTGTGCCATAAACATCATCTACCATTTCTTTACGAGTGTTATTTTAGAAATTTTCAAATACAATATTAGTGTGCATACATGAAAATAAACTAAGAAGGAAATTAGGTCTCTAAAGAAACATATTGTTGCATAATTAAAACAAGACACTATATAATATTTGATGTGATAGAGGACCATGCACATAATTAATGTGGGTGTATATGATATTTTGTTATTATGTAGCACCTCAACCATGTACACTTGGCAAACTTAGACCCTAGATGTTTCTCTTAGTACTACACATGCCTTTCTTCTACAAGCCTCACATATGTTCTATCATGTGCCCCTTTACATATTTCTTAGTCCAATAATTCTTATATTGATGACAAAAAAATTGTATCTTGCCCATAATACTTTAAATTCATTTATCTTGCACCTCTGTAAGTTCTGATCCTATACCTATTTTACTACTCCCTAAAAACTAACATCTAAGATAGGCAGTAGCATCAATGTTATTATCCTACCCCGATGAAAGTACTTAAAATCATCCAATTTATAAATTAAATGTATCATAATGGTCAACCTAAGTGATTTAATGTGAGTTATTAATTAAAAGGTATTGATGTAAATACAAGATCAACCCTCATTCATTCCTCACCTAGAAATTAGATGAAGAGACCAAGGCACTTATTAAAATCACTTTATAAAGTATTAAATTGATAAAAATCTTCCATGTTTCCACACCATTCATAGGTATAACACATATATGGGTCTAAAGTACTAAAGGAGTATTCATAATTTATTATTTTCCAAGTTGCAAGCTAGATCATTATTTTACTTTATTTACACACATTGCATGATTCACACACAAGCCAACATGTAGGGGAGATCTACATGAGTCTAAGGACCTCTTCTAGAGTATTATCTATGTAGGTATCACCCTTTGACAATGGGGTTATTATGGGTTAAATCAAAACCATGTGTCCACTAACCCATTTTTTTCCCAAGGTCACATTGAAGATGGAAAGTTAAGGTTTTGCCATTTCATAAGGAATGACAGTACATGACCCAGACCTGAATGCACTAGAGTGAAGGTATAGCCAAACCTAGAAGCATCTAGGTGGTTGCATCATGTTTTAGATAATATCATGTATAGGATACTAGTGTCAAACCTAAATAGTAGCATTGATATAACCGTTTAGGGTTGATGCAACTATCTAGAGAGCTAGAGGCATCAGATCCAAAATCTAATAACTATTATAGAACTATCTTCTTGCTTGATTTAAACTTGTTCTAGATCCAGATCTACATTAGCACCAGATCTAGATAAGTACGTTATTTTATGTCAGCATAATTGTATTTTCTATTTATAGTTTATCTCAAATATAAATTCAATATAAAGTACATATGAGTTTAGCATTTAATTAGCATGTTTTAGATCTGATATTCAACCTTGTGCCCTATCATTTATATATATTTAACCCTATTTACCCAAGTAGGATCCACATCCAATTTAGGGTTAAACATTTAGTGAACCCAATCCATGTGAATGCACATTTTTCTAATTCTTAGGGTTTTAAACTAGTTAGGGTTTCAGATTACTATACTTTTTAATTTTCTATTGGTACTATTTTGCATGTAACATAGGAATAGCCCTATAGTAGGAGGTGTGTCTATTAAACATATTGATCTTCCCCTCAACCCACCCAAGATGTCTCAAACCAATAAGGGATATCATACCTTGGATTATGATGATACCCATGTTTACAATGAAAATAATGTTGATAAGGTTATCATAGAAGAAGATTCTGATAATGAAAATCTAAAAATAAATGAAAATAATCAAGTGGACCATGATCAAGCACATGTAATTACAATGTTTCATGAGCACATTTGACAAAACCTTGAAGATCCTGACATAATCTTAAAAATCTGCTTGAAGCCAAAAATTCAAAAACTTTAATGGGCACATCTCTCCCCTTGAACACACTACAACTAAATACATCTAATACTAGCATAGATTTTGTGTTTCAACCTTTGTTCCCTAAAACTATTATTGATACATCTATTATGTAATTACCCATTATTTCAACTTAAATACTAGTTTCAATGCTTATTACAACTCAAAACATGTTTTCAACCCCTTTGGTGACTACTAAATTGTCTAATCTAAATCCCAATGGGTCTACAATTCAAACACTCCTTCAAGTCATAAAGACCTTAGAGGAAAAGGTTACAAAAATTAACCAAAAGGCTTCAAAGTCTTCACATGATATATATTTTCAATCTCTTTACACCATTTACTGACTATATTGTTGCACCTAAGTTCACATTTTATGATGGCAAGGGTGATCCTAAACAACATCTTTAAACTTTTTATGTGGCATGCCTTGATAATGCTTTCAATGATAAAATTTTGACCAGATTATTTCCAAGGAGCCTCAAAGACTATGCTTTAAGGTAGTTTTATGACTTCCTCTCCAATTTGTTAAAGCATTCAAACTTATTGCAAATCATTTTTTTGCATACTTTTCTATTAACATTACCGAAAATGTTTCCTATGCTCAAATTGTAAAGATCAAATAATTAACCAATGAACCAATCAATGAATATGTCTTGAGATATATGATAGTGCTATCAAAAATGACCAATCCTATGGTAGACAAAGAGTTGAAATACATGTTCAAGTAAAGCTTGCTTTCTCCTTTACATGAGTTCATTACTTTTAAGAAGTTTCAATTTTTTGATGACTTATACCATGTTATACGGGAATATGAAATGAATGTTATTTAATTTGAATAAGCTCAAGTCTATGGCAAAAAAGCCAGCCACATATACATCTAGTACAAAATTTATGATCAAACCAAGTTATAAGGTAAAACCTCCTAAGCCTATAAAAGAAACAACCACCACAGTTAACATTATTTCACAATAGGCCTAATTGGCTTTTCTTATCTAATGCACCAAGGAGATAGTTTACATGTTTAACTAAGCCTCCTAATTCATTACTCCCATGGTTTCTAGAGTGTCATCTTATATCTCTCCCTCCTCCTATAGAGGTTGATATCAATAGACCTCTATGCAAAGGATATGATGAAAATGTTTAGAGTGACTATCACCAAGGCCATGGGCATTCTATGAATAAATTTTTTATCTTGAAACATAAGATCTAGGACCTCATCTATGACCAAAAAATTACATATGATGATCTTTCAAAGGAATCAGGTTCACAACCTAGTGATCACTATAAGCAGAAGATATTTGACAATCCTTTATAAGACCATTCTAAGAAGGATCTAGAAGTCCAAAAGTCATATAATGCACATCCTCCTCCATCATATTATGGACACCCATTAGATGGGGTTAATGGTACTTACATGTGACATATACCTCCTATGGTTCAAAAACTTGCCATTTCATTTTATGACAATGAAATTAAGGATGATGACTCTGATCTCCATTCTCTATTAATTTGAGCATACCTTGATAAAAAAACCCCATATTTAGTGCTATTACTAATAATGGTGCAAGTGAAAATGTTTTCACCATGACATTACTTATGCATTTGGGTTATACTCATCAAGATTAACACCCCTCTACTAGATTAGTTAGAGCATTCGATGGGACCTACCAAAAGGTTCTTGGTGAGATAAATCTACCTTTACAAGTTAATCCTACACATGTGGTTATGACTTTCTTGGTTATACATTTTACATGTATATTTGGCATGTTGGATGACCATGGATACATAATTTTTAGTAGTACCTTCTATAGTGCATTGGGTATGTTAAATACATTCGTGCCAATTGGGTAAATATAGTTTATAGTGTTCTATATGATCATCCTCTTAAATAATAAAAAATCATACCCAAATAATTAATTATCAATCCTATTAAGGTTAATCCACCATAAAAGGTTAAGAAATAAGCAATCCCCTTTACTAAAGGGATAGTACTTGAGAAACCTTTACATCAGATATAGATAGTGGGTTTCATGAAATCCTCATCTTCTATATACCATATTCAAATGTCCAGAGAAACTAAACATGTTCTTACTATTTTTATTCCAAATAAACCACATAGTACATAGAGATGGGTTCCAAGAACCCCTGCTCCTACTATTGTTACTTCACAACCTCAGAGTCCTATTATACATATGTTTAGTATCATAAATACTACAGTGATTAATATTTCACCTATTCATGCTCCTTGGTAGTACCATAAATTTCTTGCACTAGGTTGTAAGTGGGGATATACCTATAATCATCCTTTAGAGGATATCATAGGATGATCTTGTCTCTACCAAAAATACTAAAAAATATAAAACATACAAAAATCCAAAAATATCTTTGACACTTACATGTTCTATTGGCTCCTTGGAATCTATGTGTTAGTTATATGTTGAGGGATAATTTATCATTTACTCCTATATAAAAATATATAGGCATACATAAACACATTATTCTATACACTTATGGCTATTGGTCTTTCTCTCAAACCATGTCAACATGATGTTGGGGGCATCCATATTCTATGATCTTGATACAGATAGGTTATATTATTTTATGGTCACATCATACTATCATGTTTGAGCTTACATATGTACTTACACATGCCTACTATACATGATTATATCTTGCAAATGGTACTTTATATGCTATGCACTTGACATTTTTTACTAATATGTTTGATCCATGAGATACTATGACATATTTATGTTGGTTTCTTATGTTTTTCCTTTATACACTTCTTTGAGTGTTTTTATTTGGTATTTTATTACTTGTTTGACCATTTGAATATGTTATGTTGTATATGGCTCATGTGCCTATGTTTTCGTTATTGGACATTTGAATATGTCATTTATTGTTGTATGGATATTTGAATATGTCATTCCTTACTTTGTGGGCATTTAACTAAGTCATGTCTACTCGATTTTACTACATTTGAACATGCCCCTTATTTGCAGTCTCCTTGGACCATTGCCTTCTAAATTACCTTTGAGTTCTCTTATGCATGTGTTTGTTTACTTATTAATCTTTTAATGTCACTATCTAAACGTTACCATGATATTTCTCATGATTTTTAGACCTACATGTGATCACATTGGTTCTAAGTCCTTTAATTATAAATTTACCTAGACATGTTTCTTTATATATGTTACATGGTTACATTCACATATTTTACAGTTGTCTTACCCTTTTGAGGTGAGGTAACTCCCAATTCCTATTTTTCCTTCGCTTCAAAGGGGGGGCATATTAGTGGGGGAATTATTGGGAAGAATTTTCTCCACACTTTTCATAGTTCTCAAATTTATTGGGGACATGTCATATGGACATGGCTTTCACACATTCATAGTTTTCATATTCATAGGGGGCATGCTTTGGAAGCATTTTCTCCACACCTATTTAGTATGTAACATCTCCAGTTTATGATGGGAACATGTTTTGGAAACATGACCTCCATATTGGTACTTGTATTAATTTTATATTTCTCCATATATAGTGGGGGAATGCTTTAGAATCACGTCTTCCACACTTACATAGTTATCCAAATTAGCCAAAGCACACAATTATATTATTTAGATTCATAGTTATGATAGAATTATATACATTGATACCATTGTTATACACAGTTTCAACATGAGACATATCTAAGGTACATATGTGATGCAAGATGTGACTAATATTAAAAAATCCAAATCAATTTTAGATTTCAAAACCATTGCATATATTGATACCCCATAAACTTTTACAAACTTTATCAAACCAATATATTGTAGTAGTTGGTTTACCTTTGGTATGGTTGAAGTGATTAAATCACTCAATCTTGACATTGTTTTAGGTTATAATTGATCATCCAAGCTCACTAAGTTATAAGTATCATTGTGTTGCATAGTTGAGGTAATATCAAATACTAGGTGGTAACATATTTTTACTCCAAATTTGGGGTTCTCTCTCTCTCTCTCTCTCTCTCTCTCTCTCTCTCTCTCTCTCTCTCTCTCTCTCTCTCTCTCTCTCTCTCTCTCTCTCTCTCTGGATATATCAACTTTAAGTATTTATCTATATTTATCCTAATATCAATTTTATAGCTTTATAATGATACATATTTTGAAAAATAACTTGACAATAGGAAAGATGATTACATCGACACATAGGTGTACTCCTAAACCTTACTCTTTAAATTTAAATCTATTTCAAGTAATTTTAACCTAGACTATATGCATTGATTTTACAATGTAACTTACTCTTGGTTGTAAGTCAGTCACCAAAAAAGCACTCAAATTCAACTCAAGTAAAGACAAGGTGTGCATATACACCTAGATACTTATTCCTTTCCTTTAAAATAGTAATTTCATTACTAGATTAAATTGGGGGGTAAATGTAGATGATATTTTGTGATTATGTAGAACCTTAGACTTGTACACTTGGAAAAATTAGATATTATTTGTTTCTCTTTTTCCTACACATGATTTGCTTCTACAAGCCTTGTATATGTTGTATTTCTTTCTCTTATGCCCCTTGGCCTATTTATTATTCCAACCAATATTATATTGATGACATAGACATCTTATATTTCCTAGAATGCTTAAAATGTACTTATCTTATACCTCTACAAATTTTGATCCTATACTTGTGCTACTCATTGAACACTAACATCTAGGACAAATAATAGTGTCAACATTATTGTCCTACCTTGATGTAAGTGTCTAGTGCCCTAAAGTCATCTAATTTAAAAATGAAATGTATCATATGATTATCCTAAGTGCTTTAGTGTGATTTATTACTCAAAATGGATTGATATAAATGCAATGTCAACCCTCAGTCATTCCTCACCTAGTAATCATAGGAAGTGACCAAGGCACTTATCAAAAGAAATTTATCAAGCATTAAATTGATAAAAAGCTTCTATATTTCCACACCAATCATAAGTATAACACATCTATAGGTTTTAAATACTAAAGGAAAAATCATAATGTCTTATTTTCCAAGTTATAAGCTAAGTCACTATTATAATTATATTACACACATTACATGATTCACACACAAACCAACACATAGGGGAGAACTACATGATTATGAGGCCCTCTTCTAGATTATTGCCTATGTATACAGTTCCCTTTGATAGTGGGTCCATTTTAGGTCAGTTGGACACTATGTGCCCATTAACCCATTTTTTCCCCAAGGTTACATTGAAGGTGGAAAACTAAGGTTTTTCCATTTCAAAAATAGTGATGGTCCATAATCTATATCTGAATGCACTAGAGTGAAGTTAAATCCAAACCCAAAATCATCCAAGTGGTCCCATCTTATTTCATTTGATATTTCATATCAGACATTAGTGTCAAACCTATATATTAGCATCGACATAACTATCCAGGGTTGACACAATTATCCAAAAAGCCAAGGGCATCAGATCTAGAATTTGACAAATGTTATAGAAATTTCTTCATACCTAATTATAGATTGTTCCATATCTAGATCTATATTAGCATCATATCCATCTAAGTACCTTATTGTATGTCATTTATATATCTAGCATAGTTGTACTTTCCATTTATAGCTAATCTCAAATTAATAAATTCATTGTATGGTACATCTGAGTTTAGCATTTAATTGGCATACTGTAGATATGATATTCACCCTTGTGCTCTATCATTTTTTTATCCTTAAACCTATCTAGGTAAGTAGGATCCATATCTCATTTACGGTTAAACAATGGGGTAGGGTGAAAAAAAAGGCTCACACCAAGGGATATTTGGTGGATGCACATGCATAAATGACCAAATATCTATATATGTGAGGTCTAAATGGCATAAATCCATGACCAAAAGGATTATGTGTTGATTTCAAGAATGTAGAAATGAAGAAAAGGTGTAGGTCACACCTACATAAATTAGTGCAAGGATGATGTCATCATGAGGAAAGATAGATGTGTAATAAATGATAGTGACAATGAGAGAAACAAAATGACAAGCACCATTAGGGTAATTAACACCAATAGGTGGTATAAACTAACCCTTACATATCATTTTCACCACTTTTAAAAACATTTAATGAGATACAAAGCATAGATTAAAAAAAACCTTAGGGCACATAGAATTATGATAATGTAGTAGATTTTAGGCATATTTGAGGTGAGAATTTGATACAAAAGTGAAACACAAAATGATTACCATTATAATTCAAGTTAGGGTACTAAAACATTATTTAATTTAAAAGGATAAGGGTTTTTAGAATAAATATATTCCATTAGAGCTTTTATGAAGCTTGGATTTGAATAAAAAATTTAGGATATGGAAGGATAAATTGACCAAGGGATTTCACAAAGGGACAAAGACCTATGATGTCACTGAAGAGAAAATCAGTCATGATGGCATATGAAAGCAAGAATCATCTAAACATAATCAAATAAAGAGGAGGAAACCTGATCATTATCAATGAAATGGTAGTAAAAAACTATAGGGAAATAATGTAGAGGAACTACCAGAGGAGACAATTGAGATGTATTTTCCTGACTCATGTCTACATAGAGAGGAATGGAATTTTAAGGTATACCAATATAGGGTTGAGGGATACAACCATAATAATACCAAGAATGAGTTATAATTGAAAAATTAATACAATGTATAATGTATGAAAATGGATGTAGATGGAATGATGATGTCTGATATTAGAGTTAAAATTATTGTGGAAAAGATAGGAGTGTTGAATTTGTTTGAACTACCATATCTTAGGAAACCTAAAAAGTTAGTAATGTTTATTCTCTTTCACTTGCATGAGGATATAATTGACTTTATAGGGCACATAATTTAAATATCACCCCAAAGCATAAATAGATCGACTTGGTTGCCTTTTACTAGAGAAGACATTAAGCAAGCACCAACAAACACTAAATAAGTCTAAAGAGTCACCTAGATGTTGAACTACAAGAAAGATAAATTCACCTTTCCTATTGAGAATTTATATGATTGGGCCATCCATGTGGTAGTGTGCCTTTTTATCCAAAATTTGGGTGCAACTTTCCATTTGGACAACATAAAAAATAAATATATATACATCATGCACTTGATGGGTGCTGAAAAAGTGTAGTTTAACATTACATAGTTTGTCTATAATGATATAATTAAAATCACCAAAAAGTCCCACATGATAGTAAACTCATTAAAGTGGGGTGTGATCCTTATTTTTCTAGTGATTGATGAAACCAGAGTATGAGATGAATATGGTGATAGGGTGTGGTATGTAGGACAAATCTCTAGCAAAGAGGTACAATAATCGCATATGCCCTAATCCTTATAAAAAAACTTACAAGATAAAGATAGATGGTGCAATAATATAATGGAAAAATATAGTGATTAATGGAGCACTATGCATGAAATTTCATAATCATATAACACCTATGTTGAGTTTGTAGTAATGTGGCACCATTTTATCAAAAAAAAAAATGTTTAGAAAACACCAACATGTCAAACTAGATCAAATTAGTATATGGGGACTCAATACATTATTTTGATAAGATGGTGAAAATAGTACCCATGTCATTTTATAAAAAATCAAATGCTGAGATGATTGATGAGGACATATTGTTTCTCAAAGCACTCTACAAGAACCCCACTAAGGTGGTGGTAGATGAAAACAAAAAGTTTAATTATAACTCAACTTTAATTGATCCTATACTTCTGGAAATGTTGTTAAATTATATAGATCAACACATTCATCATATCTCATATACCTTAAATCCATAAAATCATAAAGGATTCCATGACACATGATCAGTACAAATACAATTGATGAAAAGGGATCTAAAAACTATGCCAATAAAAATTGTTGATAAAGATGATTTAACAACCCTAAAAATAGGAATATAGTTGTGTGCATAAAATAGGCATATATTGTATCATCCTCCAACTAGAAATGAAATGAATACAATGTAAGGTAAGCACAATAACTGAGGTATATGAACAATCCAACACCTAAGACGATGAGCATACAACTTCAATGCAAAACCTAGATGATGAGGATAATGTGCTTCTCTCTAATTTGAGATGGACACTTAAAAATCTAACAAATTCAAAAGATGATGAGTGGGAACATGGGATAGTGGTTTGTCAAGTCACTATTCATGATTGAAGTGGGAGACAAATTGGAAAGATATTCCCACTCATCTTGGAGGCACATGGAAAAGTCAAAAAGGAGGTTTGACATGTTTGAAGTCTTGTGTGCACTTGGGAAAGTGGGAGATAAGACTTGATTTGTTGATTTTGCTTACATGTGAAAGTGGAGGTGTCATTATGGAAGCATGATGAGTAGAGGTGGCATTATCACATAATTCCAAACATCCCCAATAGTTCACATTTTAGCACACATGAGAATGTGGCACCATAATTTATTGAACTTATGTTTAATTCTTCCTCTTAGATTGGAGAGTTCTAACTAGTTTTGGTGGTGAGATATCCACCCTATCTAGTGCTGGTGATTCCATTTAGGGATTATACATGGGCTTCATTCAGAGTTGCCAATCTTCAATGGTGAGAGATCCAACCTAGTTGGTTGTATGCAATATCAGAGTTGCAATAGCAGATTCAGTGTGTGTGTTTGTAATTTTGGTGTTTAATATCTTATTTGTTTTATTTTTACATCTTATGTATTTTTTCCACATGTGTGTGTGTGTGTGTGTGTGTGTGTGTGTGTGTGTGTGTGTGTGTGTGTGTGTGTGTGTGTGTGTGTGTGTGTGTGTGTGTGTGTGTGTGTGTGTGTGTGTGTATTAGTTTTATGTAAGAATTGTGATTATTGACTTTGTTTCCATAAATATCATTGTAATCAAAATTTATAGTGTCATTAGTTAAGTATGTTAATTCTAATTTATAGTATTATGTTGGAAGTTTTTTATGAGAAGTTATCTATTGTATCATTCAGTGTTACAATTGTGTAAAGTGTTAAAATCTGAAATTTATATTGTCTTAGGTGATTCAGGACATAGTTAGTTTCAAATTTTATCTATGTAGTTTAGATTAGTGAGGTGTAAGTATGTGAGTTTTTAGATTTTTATGAGAGTGTAGTAAATATATTTGTCTAAGATATTTCAGTGGTATTAGAGTTGTGTATATTGCTAGCCTATTAGGTAGAAGAATTAATGTTTATGAAGATCTCCAATAACTATAATGGAGATAGACAAGATAATGCATCGACAAAGAAGTTGAGTGAAGTAGTTCAAACCCAAAGACTTTTTGCTAAGGTGATTGCTGAAAATCAAAGACAAAATGGTTAATCCAAAAGGTTGAATAATAATTTTATTAGATAGATGATGCATCAAAGGCATTCCAAACCAAAATATGTGAAACATACTTTAGAATCTAAAAAGGTTGTGCATGTAAATGCATGCAAAGAGGAGAAAACTTGTTATCAAGAGGAGAAAAGAATGGAACCAGATGCACCCCATGCCTTATAAGATGATGTTGTGGTGACATTAGAATAAGATTTCCAAAGTAAAAATATTTTATTAGAGGAATATGTCTATTTATATTCTTATGATTGTATGCATGAGAGTGAACCAAATAAGAAAGAAGGAATGGAACCTAAAAATGTGGTTGAAAAAAAACTAACCACATGCCACTAAAAAAATTTCTTCATCATGGAAAGAATGCATCAAATGGTGAAAGAGGGAGGAGCACAATTTATAAAACAAAGCATGAGGAATATTAATTTTACATTCCACATGGTTGTGTCAAATGGGATCCAAGTAATATTTTAAGAGTAAAAGTAATTAGAGGCATTGGTATTGCTCTTGAGTTTTCCTTATTTTGCATTTGGAATAGAGGGAAGTATATAAGGAAAAACTTAGAGTTTATTATGTTCTCTAACAAAATTATGAAGGATCCATGTACAAGGATTATAGATCACTTGTGGAAAAACAATATCATGAATGGTGAAAAAATGTTGATAGTCCCTATGGGAATCTTGATGCTTTATGTGGGTAAGCAAATTAAGTGCCTTCTTAATGCTCAAAATTTTGTGACTAAGTTTTATGATGCTTTGGAGATCAAGCTAAAATCAATTTATAAGATTCATGAAGAACAGATACTACAAATTCTTATCATCATGAAGGGAATACACTTATTCATTCTTTTTGGTGAACAAGAGTTCGACATCATCAGTCTTGAAGGAATCAATGAAATGTGGATTTTGCATGGTGTGCATTTTGTGGGAGAATTAAATTTGGAGTTAGAACCCAAGAAGTAAGATTTTTCATTCACTAGTTGGAGGATTTTTTAGCTCAAAGAAGAGAAGGTAATAAATTATGATTTCATTTATGTGGATGAAATCTTGAATCTCAAAAATACTTGGTTATTTGCTGAGATGAATCAGATTTCTACCAATTTATGCAAATACTTTAATATCATGCATCTTGGTATAAATATATATCATGCTTGGGAACATCAATGGAATATGGTAAAGAAAACAATGTATGGGCTAAAATTTAGGATGCTTTTTGCTTACATTTTGAATGGTGATGTGAAGGATGAAATTCATGTTCTAGTAGATGGTCTCATTTGGTATATAGATGGAATATTTGCAATACTTGAACTTTAAAAGAAGCAAATTATGTTGACATATTTGCATGACACACATATGGTTGGGTGTTTTAAACCCTACAATATTTATATATCTAAATAAGAAGGATTCTCATTAGAGGATCTAAAAGAGAGGTCTTCTTTCCTTGGACAAGTTATTTGGGCAAAAACTTTAATGTAATTATCATATTGGTAGTTTTATTAACAAGCATATTGTGGTGCTTAGTGAATTGTTTCTAGGGACACCACCAAATAGAAGACTCGAGAAAATCATAAGGGTGGAGTTGGTTTCTAAATCTATCATGATCACTCCATACCTCCATCCCAATAGTTATAAAAAGGATTTTATTAGCAAGCTACATGATGATGTACATTATTCAGAGATAGATTTGAGGTCTATGTATCATTAGACACAAATCAAAAGAAAATATGTTCATGGGACTACTTTTCAATATCATCAAAGCCAATTTGAGACTTTGGTCACACCATTAAGATTCAATAATTCACTATCCATCATCCAATTTGGTATACATTAGGTATTTATAAATCATTTGAGAATATTTATTTTTATTCTATTGAATGACATTTTGTTTTATAGGTTAGATCATTTGGAGGATTTGGATGTAGCCCTTATAAATCTAGAGCAACATGCTCTATGTGTAAAAAAAATTGAATATGAGTTTGAGGTGATAGAAATGTGTTACTTGAGTCATATAATTCTTTCTCAAGTTGTTCAGACTGATCATCAAAAGGTCCAAGTTACCTTGGATTGGCCTCTCACCAATGCTCTAGAACATTTGGATATTTTACTTGGTTATTTCAAAAGATTTCTTAAGGGATATTCATGTGTAACAACACCCCTACATGAGACAAAAGAGTTGAGAGATTTTTCTTGGACACAAATTGGGAAAAAGGTTATTGAGGTAATGATTTTGAGTCTTATACTTGACATTTCAGATTTCTCATTTTCATTTTTTGTAGATTATGATACTTCAAAAGTGGAACTTAGAATGGTACATAAGGGACATCTGAGATTCTAAATAACCTATAGAGAGAGGTTTTCATGGTATGGATTTAGAGAGAAGATTGTTTTAAAAGTTCAAATGAATATCAGAGTGGTGCAATAGACACATGGTGTAGAGTTCTTAAGATTTATTTGGGATCCTAGTAGCATTCAGAGTCAAAGTATGGTCCAATCAGATTTCCATTACTTAACTCAAGTCACAGGTGTATAGTCATGTCTTACATCAGGGATCCACTAAAGGTTTACATTCATGTTTTTGTCAGTCATGCACATTTACTTGACATTTTTGTTCATTGGGCTAAGAGACTTTTCACAAGGATGATCAAATTACATGAGTTGCACAAGGATGCTTTGGATGTCATGGAAAGTGTATCTTATAGTGCTCTTTTTTAGAGGTTGGATCACCTAAAAAGGATAGGTGTTAGATTACATGGGCACTATAGTTTGATTTAACACTTGGTCATAATGATTCTTGAGAATTATGGTTTGTAATTGCCTAAGGATAAGCAATTTTAGGAAAGGAGGACTATAATGTCTGCAATTTTACAAATAAGTCATTTGAAGAAAACCACTAGCCTATTTAATTCCCATGGGCTTAGTTGGGTGTCATATGGGAATTTTAGTGTGGGTCACTATTCAAAAAGTATTATTCATAGGTTCTATTCACTAACACTATTCACATGTCACTATTCATGGTAACATGGTAAGTGATGTGAAAGGTGATACAGATGATGGTGCATAAAGGAGGTGACTTGTGGAGTGATGTGGCATGACCCACATGAGAATTTAAGACATGTGAAAAGGTGGAGCATAGTAATCCACTTAGTGACAAAAATATTAGTGTTTTATTGACTCACATTCCTAGTAAAGATAAAGATGAATAGTATAGGTGCCACACTTTGGTAGAATAGTATTATGGCATGTAAAAACCTTTTCAAAGATTAAAAAGATGATGAGTGGGCACATGGGATAGTGGGTCATCAATTCACTATTCCTAATTGAAGTGGGAAACAAATTGGAAAGAGATTCCCACTCATTTTGGAGGCATATGGAAAAGTCAAAAAGAAGGTTGTGACATGTTTGGAGTCTTGTGTGCACTTTGGAAAGTGGGAGATAAGACTTGATATATTTATTTGGATTATATATTAAGGTGGAGGTGCCATTATGGAAGCATGATGAGTGTAGGTGGCATTAGCACATAATGCCAAACATGCCTAATAGTTCACATTTTGGTACACATGAGAATGTGGTGCCATAATTTCTCTCTCCTCATCATTCACCCCAAATTACAATTCTATAAATATGGATATCTTCTCTTTGTAATTCATATTTGAAATCATAAACCCCCCTCTTTGTAATATTGAACTTATGTTTAATTATTCTTCTCAGATTGGAGATTTCTAATTAGTTTTATGGTGGTGAGATATCCACCCTAGATGGTGTTGGTGATTCCATTCAAGGATTGCATGTAGGCTTCATTAAAAGTTGAAAATCTTTGATGGTGAGAGATCCACCCTATTTGGTTGTATGTATTATTAGAGTTGTAGTAGCAGATTCAATGTGTGTGTTTGTAAGTGTGGTGTTTAATATCTTATTTATAATAGTTTTATGTTTTATGTAAGTGTTTTCATATATCTATATATGTAAGTGTTTTTATTATAGTTTTATGTTTTATGTAAGTGTTTTCAATGTGTGTGTTTGTAAGTGTGGTGTTTAATATCTTATTTATTATAGTTTTATGTTTTATGTAAGTGTTTTCATATATATATATATATATATATATATATATATATATGAAAACACTTACATAAAACATAAAATATATATTAGTTTTATGTAAGAGTTGTGATTATGGACTTTGTCTCCATAAATATCATTGTAATCAGAATTTATAGTGTCATTAGTTAAGTATGTTGATTGTAATCTACAGTATTATGCCAAAAGTTTTTTATTGTATCATTCAGTGTTGCAATTGTGTAAAGTGTTAAAATCTTAATTTTATATTGTCGTAGGTTATTTAGGATGTATTTAGTTTCAAATTTTATCTATGTAGTTTGGATCAGTGAGGTGTAAGTGTGTGACTGTTTAGATTTTTATGAGTGTAGCAAATATCTTTGTATGGGATATTTATGAGTCTATCCTCCACAACCATGATGACATTTTTCCCTTCATATTGTGTCAGTGTCATAATGAAATTCATGGAAACCTCCTCCCACCTATAGCTAGGAATAGATAGAGTTTGCAATAGACCTAGTTTCTCGATTTTCTCTCCTTTGTTTTTTTGACATGCCATAAATTCTGCCATAAATTTTTGGACTTCCCCTTTTATCCCTTCCTAAAATAAATTTGTCTTGACTCTATGATAATTTTTTAAGAATATAGATTGCCCACCTACTGGATAATTATGTTCCATGAGCACTTTATGCTTAAGGGTTTATTTTTTTCTAGAGGTACAACCTGTCCTTATACCATAGAGCATCCCTTTTCCACAAATATTTATCAAACACACTTTGATATCATTGGAGATTTAGAATAAGATCATGTGTAATGAAATTATTATCCCAATTTGATCTTGCTTCATCCATAGTCCACCTATAATATAGACATGGCATAAATATTGTTTTTATGGACTCATCCTTCTTAATAGTGCATTAGCCATGACATTTTGATTTCCTTTATTGTATACAATCTCCAGTAATATCCCAACATATTAGTGACCCATTTTATTGTCATTCTAATGACAACCTTTGTTCTACAGAATATTTTAGCTTCACTTTAAAGTTTATTCCCAACAAATATGGTTGCCATTGTTTTAATACATGAAATATGGCCATCATTTCCTTCCCATAAATAGGCTCGATTTAATTCTTATCTTGGAGTTGGTGACTCTCAAATGTAATGGGTCTTCATTATTATATGAGTACCATTCCCATGCCATACCCTAAAGCATCACATTCTATAATGAATGTTTTGGAGAAGTCTAGAGTAGCTAGAACTGGGGTGGTGCAAATGCTCTCCTTGAATTTCTCAAATGATCAGGTAAATACCTCATTCTAATGGAAAGAGTTATTTTTCAATAAGGCTATGAGTGGTGTTGTTATGCCACCATAATTTTTACAAAAAGATGGTAGTGACCTATAATCCCTAAGAATCCTCAGAGGTTTTTTAGGGTTTTAAGCACTTTCCATTCTACCATAGCCTTGAAATTATGTTGATCCACATTTATGTCCTCATGGGATAAAATTTGGCCCAATTACTTAACTTCATTGACTCAAAAAGTGCATTTGGAAGGCTCAACATAAATTTGGTGTTCTTTAAGAATATCCAAAATGTGATTCACATGATGCAAGTGTTTCGCCCCTTTTTTTGTATATTAAAATATCATCAAATAATACCAAGATAAATTTCTTTAGAAATGGCTGAAAAATATAATTCATCAAACTCTAAAATTTATATTGTGCATCAGTGAGGCTAAAAGGTATCACCAAAAATTCATAATGGCCTTTATGGTTTTGAAATTTATCTTATGAATATCCTCATCTCTAATTTTGATTTGATGATAACTAGAATGAATATTAAATTCTATATAATAAACAACACCATGTAATTTATCTATCATGTCATCAATTACAAGAATAGGGAACTTATCTTTGATGGTGAACTTATTGATTCCTGTATAGTAATAATACATGAAGCAAGGGTCAACTTTATTATACACCATCACCACTAGAGAGAAATAAGTACTCTATATATGATGAATAATACCAACTTCTAGCATCTCGTATATCATCTTCTCAATATCACTCTTCAAGAAAAATGGATACCTGTAGTCTTAATGTTGTATGGTTTGCACCATGGAACTAGTTGAATGACATGATCATGATCCCTTTTAGGAGGAAGTGTTTTTGTCATATCACCCAAAAAATGAATACTCCTTAAAGATAGTTTGTAGATCTAGCTGTGTAGACTCATTCAGTGGTTATGCCTTTATTGAAAATAGTTGAGACATAAACCTATTGTAGTCAGGAATACAAGAGGGTTTATTCAAATTATTATTAGATAAATCTAAAACAAATATAATACATAACTTCTCAATATTAATTCCTAGGTTGAGCTATGGATTAATCAAACAAGAACCAGGGGTCAACTTTTTTATACACCATCACCACTAGAGAGAAATAAGTACTCTATCTATGATGGATAATACCAACTTCTAGCATCTTGTATATCATCTTCTCAATATCACTCTTTAAGAAAAATGGATACATGTAGTCCTAATGTTGTATGGTTTGCACCATGGAACTAGTTGAATGACATGATCATGATCCCTTTTAGGAGGAAGTGTTTTTGTCATATCACCCAAAAAATGAATACTCCTTAAAGATAGTTTGTAGATCTAGCTGTGTAGACTCATTCAGTGGTTATGCCTTTATTGAAAATAGTTGAGACATAAACCTATTGTAGTCAGGAATACAAGAGGGTTTATTCAAATTGTTATTAGATAAATCTAAAACAAATATAAGACATACCTTCTCAATATTAATTCCTAGGCTGAGCTATGGAGTAATCAAACTCTAATTTTGATTTGATGATAACTAGAATGAATATCAAAGTCTATATAATAAACAACACCATGTAATTTATCTATCATGTCATCAATTACAAGAATAGGGAACTTATCTTTGATGGTTCACTTATTGATTCCTCTATAGTAATAATACATGAACCAGGGGTCAACTTTATTATACACCATCACCACTAGAGATAAATAAGTACTCTATCTATGATGGATAATACCAACTTCTAGCATCTCGTATATCATCTTCTCAATATCACTCTTCAAGAAAAATGGATACCTGTAGTCCTAATGTTGTATGGTTTGCACCATGGAACTAGCTGAATGACATGATCATGATCCCTTTTAGGAGGAAGTGTTTTTGTCATATCACCCAAAAAATGAATACTCCTTAAAGATAGTTTGTAGATCTAGCTGTGTAGACTCATTCATTGGTTATGCCTTTATTGAAAATAGTTGAGACATAAACCTATTGTAGTCAGGAATACAAGAGGGTTTATTCAAATTGTTATTAGATAAATTTAAAACAAATATAAGACATAACTTCTCAATATTAATTCCTAGGTTGAGCTATGGAGTAATCAAACAAGAAATGCAAATTGGAAAGATAAAACAACAATTAATTTTACCTCCTTTGAAGATATGTTTGAGAACTAGTTTGAACAGGTTGAGCTCAACTTGTAGAACTAGAGGTATTTGTAAATATTGACTCCACATTTGTGTAGCAATTTGGCATGAGAGAGTGATGAAACTTCTTGTAGAATTTAGCAGAGTTTATTTGCATGAAGAAGATTTTATAAATGAGAGGAAGAACCTCTAATATATAGACTTTTTTAATGAATGTGAACCATCCATATTTACTTAACATCAAAGGGTTGAGAATAAATGATAATTTTTAATTCATAATTGAAATTTTGAATTAAAAATTGGAGTGGAGAACATGCAGGACCCACAAACAAATATAAAATTTATTTGGGAAGAAGATATAATTTAAAATTAGTAAGTGTAAATGAGTGGAATATGAGGTGGATTATTAAATTATAAAGATGAGGAAGATACTATTATAAAATTCCAATGATGGGGGACACGCAGAGCCTCGAGCATTTTTGAAAGTTGGAAAGGAGAATGGAGTGGAAGATGATATCATGAGGTGAGTATAATTTGATTTTTGGATTTGTAGAAATTATAAATATTCAAAATCCATAGAATCTTTTATTAAAGAAGTATTAGTTAATTAATTTGGATTAATTAACTTAATAAAGATGTGAATAGTATACCATGAATAATGATGATGACTAGTGAATGATGAATAATGATTAAGAATAGTAATGATGAATAGTGATGAAGAATAGTAATGATGATTAGTGATGAGGAATAGTAATGAAGAATGGTAATGATGAATTACGATTAGGGGGAAAAATATATTATTATGGATGATTGGGGATGATTAGGCATTAATGAAAAGAAGGTTAAAATCAACATGAAGTGTCTGATTTTAAGTGTCTACATTTTGCCCCTCCTTGAGAAGTCATTACAAGAGACAAATGAAGTAAAAACTTTTCAAATAATGAAAAAGGCATTTAAGAAAAAGAGAAAAAATTAGACAAAGAAATAATTAGTGATCCATAATTCCCCCTCAAGAGGGTATGCAGGATGTGGATGGGATCTCAAAAAAGAGAGGAAGAAACTAAAATGGAAGAAGAGATTAATCCATGGCCAAAATTAATCCACTGGAGCTAATGCTTGCACACTTTAATTTCCAATGTTTAAAAATAATAGAACTGATTTGGCCCCAAAATGGGGGGAAGTGGGAAGGTTGCATCCCAAAATAAGTGGCACACTTTGAATTTGCCCCAAATAGGGTAAAAGTTGAGGGCTTGGAATTAGAAGAAAGATCGAATATGTGAATTGGCCCCAAAGAGAATGATATTGGTTGATCATAATAATGTGCCCTAGCAAGGTAAATGTGAGCATTGATTTGAAATGATTTGTCCCGATAAGGTAGATTTGATCATTGACTGGTTTAAATGGTTTGCCCCAGTAGGGTATATTTTTAATTTGAAAAATGTTGATAAGGTAACTGATCGATTGGGTGGCAAGTATAGCTCAAGGGTATAACTTGTTACACAGATGAAGGATGAGCAAGCACAAATATAGGTGTGATGGTAAAATGATGTTTCAAAGAATGAATAAGCCACAAAAAAACTAAGCACATCATAATGTTAAATGGTAATGAAAGAGATGATAAAGAATAATGATTGAAGAATGATGTGGTCGAACTGACCTCAAAAATTAGTTAGTACTAAGCATTTCTTACATAATCCAAAAGGACCTCAGGCCAATGTAGTTATCATATAAATGGGATGAAAATGGAATAAATAAATGATTATGACTTTTTATATATGTACAAATGTGTCATGAGTAGCATATAATTTAGCCACATAGTTAAGGGATTGTGTTGTAGGTAGTAGACAAGGATATCCTTTGATGCGATATTATCAAGAGACTTACACCACTTGATTTTTTGATAAAGCACCTAATGGTATGTACCATGATATAAAACACCATGATGATTAAACCATAATATGCGCAAGGACTAACCCCTGATCTAATAGGAAATTGAAAACAATGTACGAATGATAAAAACCATGATGATAATGTTGACGAATGTTAATAGATGGACTCAAGTACAAATAAATTATAGGAAACACCATGATGATGACCCTATTGGCATAATGAACTGAGTTGAGGAAACAACATAAAAAGGAAACAAATAAATAAACACACACATACATAAACTTGAAAATAAAAGCAACAGAAACCATCTTGGTGTTTAACCAAGTCCAAATCCATGTGTGAAGGCTCGATGATAATGATAAATGGATGGTACCCACAAGCAAGGATACATGCAATGGAATGACACATTTTTAGGTGGATAAAATAATTGGAACCAATAATGAATCCTCCCTGATAGGGTAGATTTGGGAAGGACACATCCCAATAATGGTTCAAGACCTAAAAGAATTAGATTAAGGATTTTGACTAGATTTAGAACAAGACAAATATTTTTGAATTTTGTGTCCTTATATCTCTTGTGGATATTGTAAGTCTATTTTTATTTTTAGGATATTTAGAATATTTGAATGTTTTTAGGTTTTATCATCTCAACTCAATGGAGGATTACAAGATGTAGAATGTTTTGACTCACAAAATAGTGAGAGTGTGACTTAGGATGCTTGAAAAATGATGAAAGTGTGGCTTAAATTGCTCACAAAATAGAGAGAGCATGGGAAAAAGGTAATCAAGTTGACTTAAAAAACTGAGCACTACCTACATAGTCTAAATAAAGTTTAGGTCAATGTAGTTCAACC
This sequence comes from Torreya grandis, assembly GCA_037957365.1. Classification (NCBI taxonomy): domain Eukaryota; kingdom Viridiplantae; phylum Streptophyta; class Pinopsida; order Cupressales; family Taxaceae; genus Torreya; species Torreya grandis. The sequence goes on from JARHVA010001366.1 coordinate 2,780,355, forward strand.
CATATGGTTTGAACTATGAATTAATAGACTTAAATATCTTGAAAAAAGGCAAGAGCTTGGGATAAAGGGTGACCGAGCTGACCTCAAAAATTGAGCATTGCCTACATAGGCCAAATGGGGTCGCAGGTCAATGTAGTTCCATCCATATGATTTGAACTACAAATCAATAGCCTATAATAGTTTGTAAAAGGGTAAGAGCCTGGCTTGAATTACTTGCAAAATGATAAGAGCATGGGGAAAGGGGGTGATCGATCTAACCTTAAGAACTAAGTGTTTCCTACATAGTCCAAATGGACCTCAGGTCAATGTAGTTCAACCCATAGTATAAGATATTATGAATCAACTATATGGTGGACAATAAGAATCACATAGTGGTAAAATAAATGGCAGAGGATTTGGCAAAGGCTAAATAATAATGGATGACAATGAGGGAAAGGACTAAGAATATATAAGGACCATGTCACATGAGAGTTAAATGTGTCCATTAATTAAAATATCATGTGAATAATAGGCCAAAATTTTTCCCAAATAGGTCTCAATATACCTTCCAATTTTGTAACAAGGTCATGATGGGAAGACTGATGGTCACAATAAGATGGGTTGGACTAAATAGGATTAAATGGATAACATGGCTTGAAATGGTAAGAGAATGGAAATGGTATATAATGTAAATAGGGATACCCCCAAGTGTCAAGGTACTTATAGACAATAATTATTTACACATGACATCAGAAACTTAGTTTTCATCATGGCACTTGTCCAAGGTGCCATAAGCATGGTTTTCACTATTGGATGAATTATTTCTCTTTCTATTTTGATATTTTTATTTATTTTTTTATTGTTTTAGCATCTCAACTCAATGAAAGATTATGAAATGCATAATCTAGACCCTTTATTGTCTAACCAGTACCTACTCAGAATAGTTTCTCTATTTGAATCCTACTACTAATGTGAACTATATTGTTCCTTTTGTGATTTTTGTTGGTTATTGATTCTACTTCCTCCAAACCTCTAGATAAGATTTATTTGTAGCCTCTAGAAAAAGAGTGTGCCAGGAATGATAAATAAGGGTAAGCATGTGATAAATGGTCTAATGGGATAATGGAAAATATGACTTAAATAAATAATAAGAGCAAAATGGAATGTATAATGGTTGGAGGACAAATGAATATTTGGATTTTTAGTCACACAAAATGTTGTTAATTCCATCTTCGACTTGTTTTTGGTTGTGGTGGGGCCAGGTAGTCTAATATTGACTTAAATAATGTCTTCATTAAGTGATACATAACTGATTTGTTTAGTTATTAGTGCCTCTAAGAGTTTTTCATCAATAAATTATTCTTGATTTTTTTGATCTAAATTGTCCAATAGCACCTTGAATAAGGTTTTGCTAAGGGATGTTGATAAATAATTTTGATTTTCCCTTAGCACCTTAATCAAGGTTTCACTAAAGGATTTTGAATTTTGATTTGGATTATCATTTAGTGCCTCAAAAAAGGTTTCACTAGATGATGTTGAGTTTAGACTTTTATTGTCCCTAATGCCTTAAACAAGGTTCCACTAGGAGATTGTTTTTTTGCCTGAATGTTGTCTTATTTCCCCAAAAATTCTACCATAAAAATGTCTCCATGGAATATGTTCAACAATGTGTGATTTTGTCAGTCCCAATCAATGTTTTTGGTATGTGTAATGTCAATATAATGGCTAGGTTGATTAATGGTAAAGACATGTTTAATCTCAATGGAAAGGGGGAAATTAGCATAGTCCTCATAGAGGCTACTAGGAAAACTTACGTTGATGTCAAATGAAACTTCCTAAAAAATCATAGAATAATCACTAATGTCTTCAAATTGATCTTTTATTGTTGTTGTTGTTGATACCAATGTTAATGTTAAAGTTGTTACTAAAAGTGATTATGTATTGGATGTGGAATCTGATGTTGATTTTGACTCAAGGGGATCTAAAACTAATGTTGAGACAAATTGATTTTTATTTTTATTTTAAATTTTATATTAATTCCATAATATAACCCAAATTTGATATTGGTTCTAAAATAGAACCTGATTTTGATGTAAATGTAGCTATAAAAATAGCATGTTGAATTGAGTTGTCTACAAGTACCTTGTTCACCTTTTAAATGGAAATGGAAGCTTTGGGACAAAAAAATGTTTGGAAATTGGGAATATTTGGAAATGGAAAAATAAAGTGATTTGGATCAATAATAATAAGTTATTCAAATATGAGCTCATCAAAGATGGGTCCTATGTCAAATAGAGAATCTTCATCAAATACAAGTGAATCATCAATATTTTAGATTTGATCAAAGATGGGTGAGTCGATAAAAATGTTGTCAATGGTTTGATTATCTTGATCTTAATTTGGAAGTGGATGTATCTGGTCATGATTGAGAAGGGGATCATGACATATTTTGATTGAGTAGCTATCAAACTTAGACACAGTTAGCTTTTCAATAGATATTGGCTCTTGGAGGGGCAATAGCATAATAGGTCTAGACTGTTGGTTGTGTTATGATGTCTCTTTAGGATATCTAATAAAATAGTGTAAGTCCTACATATGAGATCCATATGGAAGTTTATCACCCATTTATCACAATCTAACAAGATATTCATCCTTATTTTCAAATAATTATTGATTGAACTATTCTTGTTCATAGTGTGTACTGGATGACATATTTAAGAGGTATTATTGATGTAAAATGGTATGTTGGTTTTTTTGCAGCTGTAAGACCAGCTTAGATTTAGGATTAATGGTTGAAGTATCTAAAATAGATGTAAAGTATTCTATTTTTTGACTAATTTGAATGATTTGATCTATTAATTTTTTATGCAAGACTGGCCATTCTAGAATATGTTTAGGATCACAAGATGCCATGACTTAGATTAACCCTAGATTAATGCCCCCAAGAAAAGATACATGCAAGGGGAAATGGATTGGAAAAAAATATCCCTAAAGATAGTAGGCTTGGTCTTAATGTAACTAGAATGGGCCCCAAAGAGGATGGTCTTGGTTCAATGTAATTGGCTTGGACCCAAATAGGGTAGAATAAACTTGATTGGAATTTCCCCAAATAGGGCAAATTAACATAAATTGGAATGGACTCAAACAAGGTGGTTTTGACTCAATGTAGTTGGATTGGCCAAAAATAGGGTGGAATAGACTTGATTGGAATTGATTGCCCAAAATAGGGCAGAATGACACAAATTGAAATTGACCAAAATGGTCTTGATTTTAAATTGGTCATAAATGGTCTTCATTTAGTTGGCCCCAAATAGGGTTAATTGGCATAGATTTGATTCAAATGAAATAAAATATGGATGGCATGACTTTGTCATTTCTAATTGACATGTGAAAAAGATTGAATGGAAATATAAGAAGTGGTTTGAATTGGCATGTGATTGACTCAATATAATAGTTGGATTTGGTTGAAATATAGTTGATTTGGCATTGGAATGTGGTTTAGCTTTGAAATTGACTGTGGTCAAAGATAACCTAATTTGGAATTAGAATTAGAAGGTGGTTCAATATTAACCTGATCATATTATAATGGCATCATTTAAAAAAAATTTGGTGCATGGTTCAAAATGAATTGGAGTTGAACTTTAATTGGTATGATACATTATTTAAGATGAACCTGATTTTGACTTTGATTATCTTGGTACATGGTTCAAGAAGAACTTGATTTAGATTTAGAATAATTGACCTTGGTTAAATTTTGGCATTGGGATTAGAAATAGAATCAACATTTAGATTGGGTTGAATTGAAATAGACAACATACAGTCAATAACTTAGATAAGAAATCAAACCTTGGTTTTGAAATTGGTTTGAAATGGGACTTTGAATAGTAATTGGGATTAGGTTTGGAACCAAATGGATGAAATAATGGCATAGTTTAGATAGACTTTGGACATTGGTCTTGAATTTGTTTGAATTAGGCATTTGGACTTGCACAAGACCTTTGGTTTAAATTGGGAAACCTAACGACATAGTTTAGACAAGTAAAATAGGTATTGGGACCAAGTTTACACATGTCACTTTTGTTTGACCCAAAATTTTGGTAGATTAATGCCTCATTATGCGGGTTTAAAAATGGTTTTGGATTTGGAGTTGGAGTTGGTTTATTTGATTTGGTCTCAAGTTTAAATAAGGTTTCAACACAATAATCAAGCAACAACACACAAGCATTACAAGACACTTTCATAATTGGCTTGGGTTTGCATCACATCCATTGAAACTTTTAAAAAACTTGATTTAAAAGAGGATTATAAAGTTTAAAATTCATTAAATAAATTATTTTAATTATTGGTAGGGTTTTTAAACCCCCCTTATATCTCAAAGTTTTTTACAATATAGGCAAACTTCAGGGATTGTTACCTTTTCACCCATGTGTCAATGTATGATCGACATCAAAAGAGGCATCTAAAAGTTTTTACAATGGGCTATCTAGATGGTACATATATATAACCCATAATAGGTGATACATGGGCAAAAAATATATCAATGAATAAGTTCAATCCTATTTCCAAGATTGACATTTTTGAGGGTACCACACCTTGACCTTAAATATTGGAAAGAACTCCTTGGGGTTACTTTCCTCACATGAAATTGTGCAAACATAATGCTAAGTCTTCATGGTGACAACACTCCTTAATTTATATACCCCATCAGATAAGTGGGGTTTGGTACGATGTTGGGTGATGAAATCCTAGGTCAACACACCCCTAAATACTTGTGGGAAGGTGAAAAAATCCACCCCACTAAGTCAAATGAAAAATAGGGTAAAAAGCAAATAAGAACTTTTGCATTTTTGAGTCACCCAAAAAGGGGAGAGCACACGCACAAAAAATAACTCACAACACAATCAAGCCACAAGAAAAACTTTCAAGAAAGTAAAGAATTTAAAAATGGACAAGTTTTTTTATACTTAAATTGAAATGTGAATTTGTTTTAATTCCCAAATTGAAATGTGAAGGAAGATTGATTTGTTTCACTCAAAATACCACTTATTTGGCCAAGTAGTTTTTGGGAAAGAAAAACTTGAAAAAGAAAAATATTAAAAATCTCCCAACCACCAAATACCTACAAGTTACGATAGATATGTGAAAAATAAACCTACAGTTTAGAAAACAACTAAATGAGACAAAATAAAATAAACAAATAAAATAGATAGTTATTAAAATGACCATATCTCACAAAATATGAATTAAAATGTTATGAAATTTAGATAGAATTGAGATAAATCAAATAAACATTCACTGTAAAATATTTAGAGGAAAATTGTTCTTAGATTAAAAGACAATCTATTTAACAGTTATTTTTCTTAAAACACATAGACATTGATTGATTTAAGCATATATCCTAAAATAATGATTATTTTGATACAAAATTTAGAGATAATTATTTTAATACCAATAAAAATATGCATACCAAATTTAAAAGAAAATTAGTGAACTAATTAATAATTATAGTTATTTCACCAGCTATTTTTTCTCACTTTTTTTGTTTAGAAGAAAAATAGAGAAGAGAAAGATTAAGAGAAGAATCAGATGTGGGGTGCACAATCGAGTCCCATCGGGCATGCCATCATGTAGATCAAGAATGTAAGAGAGCTTAGTCAAATTTTTAGTAGATATAAGACATAACTTCTCAAGCCTAATACCTAGGTTGAGATATGGAGTAATCAAATAAAAATGCAAATTGGAAAGATAAAACAACAATTACATTTACCTCCTTTGAAGATATGTTTGAGAATCAGTTTGAAGAGGTTGAGATCAGCTTATAGAACTAGAATTCTTTGGAAATATTGAGTCCACATTTGGGCAGTATTTCCCCTTCTGTACACTTGATTTGGCTTCGGCTTGGCATGAGAGAGTGATGAAACTTCTTGTAGAATTTAGAAAAATTTATTTTCATAAAAAATATTTTCTAAATTGGATGAATAACCTATAATTTATAGACTTTTAAAAATGAATTTGAACCATTCATCTTGACTTAAGATCAAAAGGTTGAGAATAAATGGTCATTTTTAATTCATAATTAGAATTTTGAATTACAAATTGGAGTGGAGAACATGCAGGACTCACAAATGAATATAAAAATCATTTGGAAGGGAGATATAATATAAAATTATTAAGTGGGAATGAGTAGAATATGAGGTGGATTATTAAATTGGAAATATGAGGAAGATAATATGATAAAATTCTAATGATGGGGGATAGGTGGAGCCTAAGGCATCTTTGAAAGTTGGAAAGGAGAATGGAGTGGAAGATGACATCATAAGGTAAGGATAATTTGATTTAGGATTTATAAAAATTGTAAATATTCAAAGTCCATGGAAATATTTATTAAATAAAGATTAGTTAACTAGTTTATATTAATTAACTTAATACATATGTGAATAGTAAACCATGAATAGTGATTATGAATATTGAATGATGAATAGTGATGAGGAATAGTAATGAAGAATAGTGATGATGAATTGGAATTAGGGAAAAATAGAGATGATTATGGATGATTAGGGATGATTAGGAATTAGTGAAAAGAAGGTTAAAATCAACACGAAGTGTTTGATTCTAAGTGTCTACACCCATATGTTCCCTTTTATAAAAGCTTTGGCATTTGATGAGAACTTGCCAACTATGGGGACCTTGCATGTAACCCACATAGTTAAAATTTATTTCCCTTACAATGGAAACACATGAATAGTTATTTAAAATTCATCTTAATCATTTGCAAGGTAGTTTTCCATTAGACTCCCAACATAATTTCTGCTCCACCCATATGAATGAAAAACATAAGGATATCTAGTATTTGTTCTCCCAGAGAGAGTTTAATACTATGGCATTTCCTAAAATTGATTTTTCCTCCATATACAATCATGACTTGAAAATTTAGAGTTAGATAAATAAAAAATTCCAAGTGCATGCCAATTTATTGTTGATGAAGTTGTGAGTAATACCCAAGTCAATCAATATCGTTACCTTTTATTTATTTTTAAAATCCACTACCTTGAGGGTTTGTGGAGTGTTAAGATCAAAAAATACACAGAAAGATATAAGTACTTGGGTTTATTTGATTCCTCCACTAGTTCATCATCAACCTCCCATGTTAATTATTCATCCTCTTCTTATTCATTGGCACATTAAATCTAGAAAAATTTATTTTCTACACAATTATGTCCTTGACTATAATTGTTATCACAATTAAAACATAACCCTTTCACCCTCTTCTCTTCAATTTGTTGAATAGTCAATCTAGTAGGCTAAGGGAATGACTGTACTAGAGTGATCATATCTCTTACATTTGTGAATAGTTTCCTTTTTATGCCTAGTACCCTCTCCTTTGATCTACGTGTAATGATAATAGCCTTATAATAGAACTTAGAATAAACATGTGCACCTCATGTTGGATGTGATATTTGAGCTTACCAAAAAAATTCATTCAATTTCATTTGTTATTGTCTCCACCCATAAGGATAGATTTTGTAACTACTAGATATAATCTTTGATAAATCATGTTTGTCATATATTTTATAACTAGCTAAATAAATTCTTTGTCACACTATTGCAATAATGGAACTATAATTCATTAGTAAAAATTGACCAATTGACAATGAGACACTTCTTCTTTTGAGTACAAAGCCATCGATACCAAATTAATTACTCATGTTCAAAATATAAATATGCCATTACCACATAATGTGCATATGGGATATGATGAACCTCAAGAAAATTATCCATTTGACTGATCAAAATGACTAGATTCATCTATCAAACTTATGCATTTCCACTTTTGGCATCACTTTTTATGGCTCTGAATGGGAACTAACTGAAGGTAGAGGATGAGTTGAGTTGTATTAGGGATTGCATTGGGTTGACCTGAATATCCACACTGGCTAATCTAAGTAGTAGTGAATTGTAACTATTTTTGAGGATTTAATTAAAAATTTAAAAAAAAAATTGAGTATTTATCCAAATCATCTAGTTAGTGATTAATTTTGGTCATATCAAATTGCATGGCTTACACATGATACTCAAATTAGCTCACCTTATGATCTATCTTAGAAAACCCTTAAACAAATATCCACTAATTCAAATTTTTAAATCCATCTCCTCTTTGTTAGGAGTTTTACTTGGAGTTTCAAAACCCTTGCTTTGACCCTTAATTTTGGGTCCTACCATAATAAGGCATGATAATTTTTAATTTGATTATTACCTTTGACCGAACTTGATCAAGAGGTTTCTAGCCTATGATAACCTCAAATCAAAAAGTTGAAATAATAAATCCCCACTAGATTTTTGTATTTTTTTCTAAAATGTAAGAAAATCAAGAAAAAAAATTAAAATGTGCCTTGTAAAGAGAAGTTATTAAAAACACTAAAACTACAATGACTCATTCAAAAATGATCAACACACCATAATTGTTTTAATATAGATTTATTGAATGATCCTCAAACTTTAGTAAAAAGATAAAAAAAATTATAACATATTTTTAGATATAGATGTTTTTAAAAAATAGGTTTTAAACAACAATTTCACCCAAATCAAAGATTTGATACCATTAGTAATGAAATTACTTCACAAATAAAGTAGAATAACAACAATGAATCATAATATGACTAGATCAGGATATATGAATAAATAATGATCCACTTCAAGGGGTAAACCTCCAAAACCTTACAATGAGAACAAAAATCATACTATGAAGATAAACTACTAACCACTGCCTCCTATATGTACCCTAATTATGTTATGTAAATAACTTGACTAACCCTACTAAAAATAATTAAGCTATAGAAATGATCATATGACTTAATTAAAGCTTATGACAGTCATAATTCAGCTACACTTATCCCCATACACGTTATAGGTTAAGGGCATAATGGTGTGCACTAATGAGGATGGTCTTATAAGTGTCATAACAAAATGTCATAAACAACATTATTACAAGGAATAAAAATAAACAACTAGAAGAAGTTGATAAGAAACATGCATTATCAAAGTATAAAGTGTTCCTCATCAAGTTAAAAATACTAAAAATTTACATAAATATTACCCATGAGGAGCGCAATTTTATGGATGGAGTCACCCTATAAGGAATAAAAGACATCGATCACTTGGATTGATGAAAGATTAATTATTGTTGAAGGGATGAACATTATCATCGAAGAAATGTGTAAACACTTAAAACTATACACTTCATGTTGATTTTAATCAATCTTATATTCACTATTCAATCCCCCCTAATCAATTAATTATGTCTTATATTAACACTTTCAACCCCACTAAAATATCTTTTCTTGTAGTTGTTAATTAACGTTTGTTAAATTAACCTAATCTACCCCAAATGGAATTTTCCATAAATTTTAAAATATCCATATTTATCTAAAATCAAAAAGGTAATATTACCTAATCTTGGTGACATCACATGGGAAAGGAGAGGAGTGGAAGCAAACTCTTACACTCTCTCACACCTTACACACTCCAAAAGGGGTCATGATTACACTTTTCTTCCAAATCTCTTCCACATTCCAAATTCCCTTAAGTATACCCTCTTACATTTCCAATCTCCAACATCGATGAAGGTGAGGACTCATTCCTAGTTTCCTTTTGGAGAATAATATGGATAATCCTCACTAATTCAACAAGTTTATAAATTGAAGGTCCCTCCTCCATTATAGACAAGCTTATTGAACCTAAACTTACTCTTCCAAAATACCTAAAGAGCTTCACAATTCTTAAGCCAATTATCAAGCTAAATCAAGTGTAAACAAGGGGAAATGTTTCCCACATGTAGATTTGTCATCACCAAAGACCTCTAGTTCTAAATCTGAACACATACCTCTTAGAACTGGCAAGTAAAGGCAGTATTTCAAGGAAGGTATAAAATGTTTATGTTTTATCTTCTATTTAATTCATCTTTTGTTTAGTCTTGCTCAAACATAGTTTATAGGCTTAGGATGTTAGTCTCATTCAATTATTTTGGAGTGTATCATTAATGGTTAAACTAACCCTCTTTAGATTCCTCTCTCACATAATGGTATTCTTGATGGAATGATGCAATCCACAAACACTTGTAGACACTTCTCATTCTTATAATTGTAATAATTAACCTAGTCATTAGCTTAATTCACCTATTTTTCTTCAAAAAATATTAGAAAATATTCCAGGTAAAATTAATGAAAACATCCCTATGTTTTGGTGGATTCATCCCTAAAAATGGTGGAAAAAATCTATTTTATATTCTGTTGTGTTTTTATAGGAAGTTACAATCAACAAAAATATGTTGCTAATCTATAAAAACATTCTTAGGAATCGATGAAAATGTCATTCAAATCAGTGAAAACACACTAATCAGTAAAAACACTCCATTATATATAAATTTTAAGGTTTTCCTATTTTTGATAGAAACATCCTTCAAATTGGTATAAATGCACTAATCAACGATAACATCTTGTTAATCAAAACTTTCACTAAAATTGCTTTATCTTCTATCTTTTTTGTAGGAATCGATAGAAATGCCCTGTATTTCAGTAGAAACACCATGTGTTTCATAAAAAATTCTCTATGTCACAAACTTGAGCCTTAGTTAATTGTCTTAATAACTTCCCATGTCAACCCAATACCACATTGAAAATTTTTAACCACATTTTTGTAGGTCCTTAGAAAAAGATGTGGATTTAAAACTAAAAATAAAGCATTTTTCTATTTTTCAAACATTTATATCTGGGATTAAAATGAATGCACACTTTCAATTTAGGTTTAAAACTTGTTCATTTCTAATTCATTTCATTTCTCACACTTGTTTTGTTTCTTTTTGCTTCTTGAAGTGTGTGTTTATGTAGTTACTTCACATGTATACTATCCCCTTATTTGGATGACCTATAAACATGAACATAACCATTTTTTACATCTCAATATATTCGCTAAAGTATGTTCTTCATGTTCCCAAAATATGATTCCTATGAATCAGAAATGATACTACCTTCCCCTTTTTATTTTAGCCTACATGATTGGGGTGTCATTGCCTTCTCATGGGTCTTTAAGGTGTGATGAATGGACGTTGGCATCCCAACATTCATATCAGCTCCATATATTAGATGGGGGATATAAATAGTTGGTACGTGTCATTAGGGCCTAGTGAAATTTCCCATAAAGAATTTCATGAAAGCAACAAGTTGAATCCTAATGCTAAGCCATTAGACATCACAATTTAAGAATATAAGGGCTCTTTGATAGGGGATGTATCCCCGTACAAATAACCTAGCACTTGGATATCTTATTTGATGGATTTTGTACCCATCTTAGGACCATTTAGTAAGCTAGTGAAAATCTTAGATTAAGACTTAATAGCCACAAAACCATCACGGATGGAAGGGTATAAAGGTAACAACCCCTAAAGATTATTTATCACATATGGACTTTGAGAGAGGGTGGGTCTTTCACCTACATTTAAATTTTTATTAAATTAAACTTTAAATTTCCTCTCTCAGAGTGAGTATATTGAAGGCTTAGTGATTGTGATGCAATCTTGATTTACCACTAAGATAGGATCGGATGCTTGAATGTTGCTTGTTTAGATGTTGTGTCAAAACCCATTATATGATCAAAACCAAGTCCAAAACATATTCCATAGACACTTAAATGATAAATAATTACTTTGTTTGTATTTTGAGTCAATAGTTACTTCCTTCTAGGCATGATGTTATCTAATTGAAAACACCCTTTTTCTAAACCACATCATTATGTTGTTTGTTTTGAACCAAACCTATTTCTAGTTAGATTCCAATTGTAATTTGAAACCAATTCAAAACTACATTTAAATTTTAATACATAAATAACTTGTAATTTGATTCAAATTCAAGTCAAACATTGTTTATGTTAGGGTGTGGAGCTAAAAGCTTCACCAAAGGAGCGCATTACCAAAGTTTCAAGTTTACACAGTCACCGGCATTGGTCAGAAGCGATCGATGTTGGTCATGAGTAGTTGAAGAGATGTCGACGTCGATAGGTATCAGCCGACGTCGGTCACAGGCAAACAGGCAGGAACCGATGTCAGTTACCTGTGCGTCCAGAAAGCTATTTCTGAGGACAGAACCGAGTGTTTGCATGATGAGTTTAAGTCTTAGTCTTAAGTTTGCATCTCTATTATTAGTAAGATTGTTTTGAGAGCCCTTGTTGAAGAGGCATAACTATTGGTTGTAAATGCATGCTCAAGTCTCCTAATTCTATATGTAGGATTAGATCTTCTTAGCTTAGTAGACAATTGTGAATGTTGAAGAACAGTACAGAGTTGAATCAATCCAGGTTGTTGGAGTTGATTGTACTTGAGAGAGAGAGCTCTTGAGGGAAAGATATCTAGAGATAGATCTATACATCTGAGAGAGGTGTGGAAGAAAGAAGTTTCTTCAATTGTATTCCTTCTGTAAAGAGTTTAATACAAGTTTTTAGGGTGGTTTCTTGTATCTCTTGTTCTTTGCTATTATCTGATTCTAGTTACTTATCTATCTGATTTAATTCTATGTTTATTGCTTTCATAAGTGTAATCAAATTGTTGGTTGATCCCCAACAAGTGGTACCAGAGCTCAGGTTCACTAATAGGTGGTTCAGATCTATGTAGTGTGTATTGATTATAGATTACTCAAAGGGGTTTCTGCAGGCATTTCTATTTGAGTGGGAGAAGCAATGGCAGAAGAAAGTAAATTGAGAATGGAGAAGTTTAATGGAAAAAATTATCAACATTAGAGAATGTAGATAGAGGATTATCTGTATCAAGAAGACCTATACCTACCATTAGGTGGGATTGCAAAGAAGCCCAAAGACATGGATGATGAAGAATGGGAAGTTCTTGATAGAAAGGCTCTGGGGTCTATAAGACTGAGTCTAGCATCTACTGTGATATCCAATTTATCACAGGCAAAGTCTACGGTAGAGTTAATGACTACTTTAGCAAATTTGTATGAAAAACCCTCGGCTTCAAATAAGGTATATCTTATGAAGCAGTTATTTAATTTGCATATGAATGAAGGTGGATCTGTGTCTACTCATATGAATGATTTCAATGGAATTATAAATCAATTAAGTTCAGTCAATATAGTGTTTGATGATGAAATAAAAGAACTTTTAATATTACGTTCTTTGCCTGAAAGCTGGCATAGCTTAGTCATAGCAGTTAGTAATACTGCATCTGCATCAAATATTTTGAAAGTAGAGGATGTTGTTAGTGTTATCTTGAATGAGGAAATTCGCAAGAAAAGCACAGAGGAAACATCTGGGAACACTTTAAGTTTTGAGAGTAGGGGAAGGCAGAAAGAAAAGAGTAAGAGGAGATCAAGGTCTAAGTCTAAGGTGAGAGGAAGATCCAAATCCAGAAATGGTAGGAAGCCACAATGCTAGAATTGTGGAAAGATTGGGCACATAAGCAGAGATTGTTGGTCAAAGCCTAAGGAGGACAATCAGCACGAAGGAAAGGAAGAAGCAAAGGTTGCAGGGATTGCACAAGATGCTTTAATATTCTCTTTGCATAATAATATAAAATCTTGGGTTTTAGATTCTGGTGCATCTTTTCATGCTACCCCCAATAGAGAATATTTTTGTGACTATATCCATGGAGATTTTGGAATAGTGTATCTAGGGGATGATGAGCCTTGTAAAATTATTGGCAAGGGTAAAGTGCAGCTGAAAATGCAGAATGGCAACACATGGGTGTTGAGAGACGTCATGCATGTTCCTAGCTTGAAGAGAAATTTGATTTCTACAGGAAAGTTAAGGGATGAGGGTTGTACAGTAACTCTCACAATTGAATCTTGGAAGGTGACCAAGGGTGCACTTGTAATGGCTAGAGGTAAGAGAGTAGGTACTCTCTATTTATGCAACTGTGTTACTAACAATTCTCCTTCTATATTATCTACTTCAGATGTAGATACAAAGTTGTGGCATCAAAGGCTTGGCCACATGAGTGAGAAGGGAATGTCAATTCTTAAGTCAAAAGGTATGTTTCCAGATTTGAAAAGCATAGACCTAGATTTCTGTGAAGACTGTATTTTTGGAAAACAAAAGAGAGTGAGTTTTCTTAAAATTGGGACAACAAAGAAGAAGCATAAATTGCAGCTTGTTCACACAAACGTGTGGGGACCAGCCCAAGTTGCTTCTATTGGAGGATCTCAGTACTATGTCTCCTTCATAGATGATGCTACTAGAAAGGTATGGGTCTACTATATTAAAAAGAAATCTAATGTTTTTGACACATTTAAGATTTGGAAAGCTATGGTTGAGAATGAAACAGGCAAAAGATTGAAGTGCTGAGATATGACAATGGCAGTGAGTTTTACAGCTATAAGTTCAACTGGTATTGTTATATGCATGGAATTCGTAGGCAAAGGACTGTTCCAAGGACACCTCAGCAGAATGGAATTGCTGAAAGGATGAATAGAACAATCATGGAGCGTGTAAGGCATATGAGATTGCATGCCGGTTTGCCCTTAGAGTTTTGGGCAAAAGTTGTTGACACCGCAGTGTACCTGATTAACAGAGGACCCTCTACAGCTCTGGATGGTGGAATTCCAAAAGAGGCATGGACAGGTAAAAAGGTAGATATATCATTTCTGAAAGTTTTTGGTTGTGAAGCCCTTGTGCACATTGATAAGGAAAATAGAAAGAAGTTGGATGCTAAGTCTATGAGGTGCACATTTATTGGCTATGGCTCAGATGATTTTGGTTTCAAATTTTGGAATCTAAGAACTAACAAAGTAATTAAGAGCCATGATGTTGTTTTCAATGAAAAAGTGATGTATAGTGATCAGCTGAAGAAGCTGAATTAATCTGGGCAGAGCAATGGAGAATTGGATGAGGTGACGGTCTAAAATGAGCTCGCAGGAAAAAGAAATAATCACTTGCAGGAAAACACAGAGATCGACGTCGGTCAGGTAGGAACCGACGTCGGCAAAATAAGAACCGATGTTGGTCATACAGAGACTGATGTCGGTAGGTCAGGAACCAACGTCGATTAGGCAGAACCGACGTCGGCCAGTTACAAGGCTGGAAGTGACCGAGGTTGGTCACTGTCAGAGAATTTGGGTGGACAGCGTGTTGTGAACGAGTCTCAGACGCCCATCAGGAGGTTAGAAAGAGTAAGTAAGCCTCCAATTTGATATTCCCCTTCATTATTATATTTATTGCTAACTGATGGTGGAGAACTAGAGAGTTTTGATGAAGCAATACAGGTGGAGTCCAAGGATCAGTGGGAGCTAGGCATGAAAGAGGAAATGGAGTCCTTGAGAGAGAACCAGACATGGGATTTGGTTGAGTTGCCAGCAGGTAAGAGGACACTGAAGAACAGATGGACCTACAGATTGAAGAAGGTGAGAATGGAAAGATGAGATATAAGGCCAGGTTAGTAGTGAAAGGATTTGCATAGAAACCAGGTATTGACTTTGGTGAGATCTTTTCTCCTATTGTTAAAATGACTTCTATACGGACTGTACTGTCTTTGGTTGCTATTGAGGATTTGTATCTTGAGCAGCTAGATGTTAAGACAACATTTTTTCATGGAGAGTTGGATGAATAAATATATATGGAACAGCCAGAAGGATTCGAGGTCAAAGTTAAGGAGAAGTTAGTGTGCAGATTGAAGAAAAGCTTGTATGGCCTCAAGCAAGCTCCTAGGCAATGGTATTTGAAATTTGACAGGTTTATGACTGAGCATGGCTATAGTAGGTGTCAATCTGACCATTTTGTGTATTTCAAGAGATTAGATAATGGTAGATATATTATTCTATTATTGTATGTAGATGATATGTTGGTTGCAGGATCACACATGCAGGATATCTCTGAGCTTAAGGTGAAGTTAGCTCAAACATTTGCTATGAAGGATTTGGGAGCAGCAAAGAAAATCCTTGGCATGAGCATTAAGAGAGACAAGAAAAATCATAGGTTGATATTGTCTCAAGAGGATTATGTGGACAAGGTGTTGAAATGGTTCAATATGCAGGATGCTAAATCGATAAGCACACCTTTGGCTGGACATTTTAAGTTGAGTAAAGAATAATGTCCTAATTCACATGATGAGGTAGAGTACATGAGTAAAGTTCCATATTCTTCCGCAGTAGGGAGTTTAATGTATGCAATGGTTTGTACTAGACTGGATATTACCCAAGCAGTGGGAGTTGTAAGTAAGTATATGGCCAATCCAGGTAAGGAACACTGGAAAGCAGTTTAGTGGATCCTTAGATATCTGAGAGGAACCAGCAGTAGGCATTTGTACTATGGAGTTTTAGATACTTCTCTACATGGTTATGTAGATTTAGATATGGTAGGTGATTTGGATGGTAGGAGGAGCACCACAGGATATGTTTTCACTGTAGGTGGAACGGCGGTTAGCTGGATATCAAAGTTGCATAAGGTTGTTGCCTTGTCAACTACAGAAGCAGAGTATATTGCAGTCATAGAGGCTAGCAAAGAGATGATATGGATGACATGGTTCGTGGATGAGCTTGGAAGGGAGCAAGGGAGTTACAGATTGTATAGTGACAGTCAGAGTGCAATCCATTTGGCTAAGAATTCAGCCTTTCATTCAAGAACAAAGCATATACAGCTTAGGTATCATTTCATATGACAGGTATTGGAAGATGGTGAGTTGAAGCTGGAGAAGATCCATACAGATAAGAATCCTGTGGATATGTTAACCAAGCTGATTACAAAGAAGAATTTGAATCTTCATTCAACTTCTGTTGGTCTTCATGATTGAGTTGAAGATGGAGGAGCTAGAAGATGTTGATGTACAGGTACTGGTGCAGTTGTTTATCTCCAAGTGGGAGATTGTTAGGGTGTGGAGCTAAAAGCTTCACCAAAGGAGTGCATTACCAAAGTTGCAGGTTTACACAGTCACCGGTGTCGGTTAGGAGTGACCAATGTTGGTCATGATCAGTTGAAGAGATGCCGACGTCGGCAGGTATCGATCGACGTCGGTCACAGGCAAACAGGCAGGAACCAATGTCGGTTACCTATGCATCCAGAAAGCTATTTTTGAGGACATAACTGAGTGTTTGCATGATGAGTTTAAGTCTTAGTCTTAAGTTCACATCTCTATTATTAGTAAGATTGTTTTTAGAGCCCTTGTTGAAGAGGCATAACTGTTGGTTGTAAATGCATGCTCAAGTCTCCTAATTCTATATGTAGGATTAGATCTTATTAGCTTAGTAGACAATTGTGAATGTTGAAGAATAGTATAGAGTTGAATCAATCCAAGTTGTTGGAGTTGATTGTACTTGAGAGAGAGAGCTCTTGAGGGAAAGAGATCTAGAGAGAGATTTGTACATCTGAGAGAGGTGTGGAAGAAAGAAGTTTCTTCAATTGTATTCCTTTTGTAAAGAGTTTAATACAAGTTTTTAGGGTGGTTTCTTGTATCTCTTGTTCTTTGTTATTATCTGATTCTAGTTACTTATCTATCTGATTTAATTACATGTTTATTGCTTTCATAAGTGTAATCAAATTGTGGGTTGATCCCCAACAGTTTAAAGCATAACTTTATTCCAAAAGTTCACATAACTTTAAATCAAACCAACATGCCAAAATAAACTTGTTCAAAACCTAAGTTAAATTTTATAATCAAATCAATCAACTTAGGACAAGTATTCCAAATTCAAAATTTCTTAAAAAATCAATTTCATTTTTAACATTCATAAGTCAATTTTCCAAGATAATCAATTCAAAGTATGGTCCAAACTCAAACACTTTCAAGATTTAAACATTGAACACTTAAATCCTTTATGAGACACAAACACTTGAAAGCATTTGATATATTGAGATTTGTACACCCTTTTGGAAATAAGTTTGACTCGCACACCTTTCCAATTTAGATACTTGCATTGACAAACTTTGATTGAACTATATTCCACTTTGACATTTTCATTAACAAGCCCAATTAAACATTCAACATCTATCACAGTCAAATTTAGCTTTAAAATCCAAATTAGGTTAACTTTGACCAAGCTAATGAAATCCAAATCAATTTCATCTTCAACCACGTACCAATCTAATGAAATCCAAATCAGGTTCATCTTAAATCATGTATCAAGCCAATTCAAGCCTAATCAGGTTCATCTTGAACCATGTACCAAGCCAATCTAATCCAAATCAAGTTTGTCTTAAACCACATACCACACCACTCCAAGCCAAATTAGGTTCATCTTGAACCACATTATAATTCTAATTCTAAATTGGTAAACTTTTAAAAATTCAACCATTTAAAGTTAAACTCTTGAATTTAAACTAAGTCAACACTCTAACTTAGGTCAACTTTGACCAAAGTCAACCTCAAAACCACATATTAGAACAATGCCAAATCAAGTTTATTTCAACCAAATATAATTATTATGATTCAATGACATAATAATTTGAACCACTTCTTATCTTCTCATTCAATCTCATTCTTGTCGGTTGGTAAAGACAAATTCATGTCATCCATCATTTCTTTCATTTGAATCATATCAAGCTATTCTACCCTCTTTCGGGCCAAGCCAAGCCAAGCCAATTACATTGAGCTAATCTACCCTCTTTGGGCCTATTTTAATTGAGACCAAAACTACCCTCTTTGGTCCCATTTTAATCTAAATTAATCTGCCTTCTTTGGGCCCCATTTAAATTAAGACTAAGAAAGTCCACTTTTGACCCCATTTCAATCAAAAACCAAAGTCACCCTCTTTGGGGCCAATTGCTTCCAATCAATTCCCCTTACATGTGTCCTTACTTGGGGGCATTGGTCTAAGGTCAATCTGAGTCATGGCATCCCAAAATGCTAATCTTGTTCTAGTATCATCAGTCTTTAGTCAAAAAGTGATGGAACAACTCTCTCAATTTAGCCAATAGCTACTCCATTTGGCATCTACTCTTGACATTTCATCTTTTCTTCCAAATTCCAATCTAGCCTTAGAGCCACAAAAAATCTAATAGTCCAGACCTATTATGTCATTACCACTCCAAGGGCCATTATCTATTGAAGACCCAAATGTGTCCAAGTCTGATAACTACTTGATTAGGATATGTCATGATCCCTTTCCCAAGCATGATCATGTACATACATTTCCAAAGCAAGATCAAGATAGTTAACCCATTATCAATGTTTTTTATTGAATCACCCATCTTTGACCAAACCCAAACCATTATTGGTCCACCTTTATTTGATGAAGGAAATCTATTTGACATAGGGCCCATCCTTGAAAATCCCATTATTATTGAGAAACAATCCATTATTCATCTATTTCCAAACATTCCCCATTTTATAAAATTCATTATTCCTAAATCCTTCATTTTCAAGTGAAAGGTGTATAACATACCTATGAATAACACAATCCAACAGGCCCTCTTTGAGGCTACATTTACATCAAAAATAGGTTCCATTTTAGAACCAAGATTATTGTCAACATCAACATGAGAATCATGTTCCATTCTATAACTAATATCAAATTTTGTATTAGAAGCAAAATCAATGTCAGTCTCAAAATCAAATTTTCTTGAGTTAAATCAACTTCAGAATTAGCATGCCTTTGTAGATGTTATGACATTAGCTACACACTCCATGTAGATCCACTTGAAAACATTTATAATCATTTCATGATTTTTTAGGATGTTTTCTTCAAAATTGATACAATTTTTCCTAGTATTCTCTAAGAGGATTGTGTTGTGTTTTACCCTTCTATTGACATTACACACTCCCTTAATATTAACCAGCCTAACCATTATGTTGACATACCACCTCCCATAACCATCGATTAGGACCCACAGAATCACACATTGTTGAACTTCTTCTATGGCAACATCTTTATGGTAGAATTTATATGAAACCAAGACAACATTTAGGTAGAAGAACAATCTCCTAGTGAAACCTTGTTTGAGATGCTAGAGGATAATCAAATTATAAACTCAACATCTTATAATGAGACCTTGTTTGATGTGTTAGACAATAATCAAAATCAAAATTCAATGTTCCTTAGTGAAACCTTGTTTGAGGTGTTATGAGAGAATCAAAATTAAGAAGACTTTGTTGGTGAAAACCTCATTGAGGCACCAATAGCTGAGTACTTGATGAAGATATTATTGAAGTCAATATAAATATAGTTGATATTTCATATCTTATTCAAATTAAAACATCTCTTAGAACTAAACAATATAAAAATATTGTGGTCTCATTAAGATATTTTTTAAAGGCCTTTAGCCCCACCACAACCAAAATTATGTCAAATTTGGAATCAACAATGTGTGTGATTAAAAATCCCAATATTAATTTATCCCCAAAAAATTATACATTCCATCATGATCATATTATTCATTCAATACATATATTCCATTACAAAATCAGACCATTTATCCATTGTCTATCTTTTTTTACCCTTCCTAGCAGCACTCTTTTTCATAAAAGTTAGGAAGACATATTATCTAGAGGTTTGGAGGAAATAGAATCAACAACCAATAACGGTCATGATATCAGTAATTTAGTTCACATCCGTAGTAGCATCCTATCATAGAATTTTAGTAGGTATTAATTAGACAACAAAGGCTTTGCATTATGCATATCATAATCTTCCATGGAGTTGAGATGCTATAAATCAAAAAATTAGTTAAAAATACAAAACAAGGAAAAAAATAGAAATAATTCATCCAATGGTGAAAACCATACTTGTGTCACCTTGGTCAAGTACCATGATGAAAACTAGGTTTTCAACATCATGCATAAATAAGTTTTTGTCTCCAAGTACCTTGGCACTTGGGGGTAACCTCATTTGTATTAACAACCACTCCATTCCAGCCATTTTGGTCATTTAATCATATTTAGCCTAGCCCATATTATTGTGATCATATGTCTTCTTGTCTTAACCTTGTTATGGAAGTAAAAGGTATATTGAGACCTATTTGGGAAATATTTTGGCATATTACCTGCATGACACTTCAACAACTGGACACATTTGGTTCTCACATGACATAGTCCTTTGGAGACTCTTAGTCCCTTCTCTAATTGTCATCCATTATTATCTAACATTATCCATTTATAATTTATTCATTATTATCTCTCATTTTGGAGGAACTATAGTGTTTTGAGGTCCATTGGACTATGTAAATAACACTCAGTTTCTTAGGTCAATTCAACCACCCCTATTTCACGCACTCACTATTTTTGTAAGCATGTAATCTATGCTCTCACCATTTATGAATTAACCATTTGAACCCCTGCCTATTATCACTCAAACTATGTACCTATTGAATTATAATAATTGGTTCATTTAGATAATAGGATTATCCCCATGGTGTGGGACACTTGCACTCCTTAGGATGAACCTCTAGAGTAGGGCATCTTCCTTCTATTCTATATGTACTTGGTTTAGGACCAGTGCATAGACCTACAATGATCATGATGAAATATACAATTATCATTAAACTTAAACTTGATAAGAGGGAAAGGGATGGAAAAGGTAAGATATTTATGGAATGTAAAAGGTGATGCATCAAGAATAGAGTGAGCACCTTACCCCCTTAATGACACAATAAAATTAACAAACTGAATGTATAAATTTCAAACTAGATTCATTGCATAAGTGTTTCACATGGAGGTAAGGGAACACATAATATAATTAGGAGGGATGATAAATGGTCCATAAATAATGTCTATAAAGACCTATGTATACATAACATGAGACCTACAGAGACTTTTAGTTCTAGGTAGAGGTGAGAAGGGAGGATAGCAATGAGAGGGATGAATATCCATAGATAAGTATCAACAACCATGAATGTATAAAAAATAAAAAACATGAATAAATTAAATTAGTTATTATTAGTCTCAAGGTCTAAGGAAATATTACAAATGTGAATAAGTAAAGTTTTGTTATACTAGGATAGGCTCTTAGAGGAAAACTTTGGCAGTGTTATGATGCCTAGAAATATCACCCATTTTACAATAAAAATAAGGTTCATATAGCACTAAGCAATGCCCTACATAATCAATTCACCATTGGAGCTGGTAGGTAGGAACTTGAATTTTAAAATGGCTTCCAAATATCAAGACTAAATTAAGAGCATCAATATATTCATAGTAACTACTAAAAGCCATTCTTATTCAACTTGGGCTTGATAATTTGATCATAGAAGTAGTTGGAGGGTCACTCATGGATCCATGTGTGCATATGAGAATGAAGGGCATTTAGGTATCCAAATAAGGTGTGTTATCATACTCTGACACTATGACATCTACCTTTGCATTTATTTCTATTCATATTCACCCTCTTTGATGTCCAATCAGGGTTAGTTACCATCCTTATTTATGGTAGTAACCTATCAATCTACCTAGACTAGCCTATTGACATGGGATTGTGTAGGTTCATCTTTGCATTCTACCATGTTAACTTGAATGCACAATAGGGATTAAAATTCATGCCTATTCTTTAGGGATGAGGTGTGCATTAAACTATGCACACTAAATTCAATGCAGATGGGAGTGTGCACATAAGGTTTCCTAGTGAATTGGTTGAATAGTGAGGCTACAAGTTTGTGGTGATATTTTATATAAATTCAAAAAACCCTAACTCTTTTTATGCCTAATATATTTTGATGGTCTTTAGAGTTGTTCCTTCATCTAGAACTTATACTAGACTATGAAGGGGATGGTGCGTAGCCTAGATCATAATTTACATTTTTTAAGGGTGTTGATGTTGAAATCAATAACCTGGTATGGGACTTCATCATTTGAATGAAATTAATTATTTGAGAAAGAGCACATAAGAAGATTGAATATCTTCAATGCATTCTTCATGATTCAAAATTACTCCCTACAAACTTCTCTCTTTTACTACTTGAAGTTATGGAGGCCTACATGCTCTGACTTGCACACCATGTTGGTATGATGAATGATCTTTATATGGGGTGTACATTGGGAACTCTTTATATTTTTGGATCAAAACTTAGTTGATGTGTGAAAACGAGCTAATTTTTGAGTATGAGCATAGACAGGAAGTGCCTGCAAGCAAATTTGATATATTTTTTCCCTATGTAATCTTTAATATTTGAATGCATTTTGCATAAAGGGTGTGTACTAAATGTTGCTTAGTAGGATGGGCAATAAAGATTAAAATCATATCAAAATTTAAAATTTTTAGTTCTAAAAAAGGTGCAAATACTAACCCATATTGAAAATTTTATAAGTTA
Organism: Torreya grandis; assembly: GCA_037957365.1. Classification (NCBI taxonomy): domain Eukaryota; kingdom Viridiplantae; phylum Streptophyta; class Pinopsida; order Cupressales; family Taxaceae; genus Torreya; species Torreya grandis. The sequence continues at coordinate 2,803,560 of JARHVA010001366.1, forward strand.
AAAGACCTAGTCATTTTTTGTTGGACTCCAACTAAATGTTAAATCCCTTGCTGAACTCAGGTGTTGATCTATGTTGACTGCCATCCTTGGGAACTTATGGGGAAAATTCATGTACAAGCCTATTTCTAAAGGACCTACTATTTCACAAGCATGAAAACCTTCTATGCAACATCTTACAAACTTTGTGTAGACTGGGGTGACCTAGAGGGTTAACACTTTTAGTGACCTTTATGGGTCGCTTGCCTGCTAAGCAAGAACCCAATGGATTTGAATAAATCTATTGGACACAAATTCATTGAAGCACAAAATCCAACCATAAATCTTGATAGTTTAATTCTTGTATATGCTTCTCTACCTAGGCTTTGCATGCACACCTCTATGTACTACTTTTACTATGTGCTCCTGTGCACTTTATCCACCTGATAATGCCTAGCCTAGTGATGAAGAACTAGGTTCTAAATAATAAAAAATAGATAAAACAAGGAACAATAAATGTTTTAAATCACTTAGAGAAAATTAAAATATATGCTAACATATGACTATATACATGCACATAGACACAAGTAAAATAAAACTATTATAATATATACATAGTGTAAATATGGGCCTTAGACCAACTGGGTCAAAATAAAATCCTAATAGATCTCCTTCATTACATGTGAACACATTGATGTATGATGGGATAAAGTGAATAAGTCATTTTTTCCATGAAGGGGTGCACTCTAGTTGATTTTAAAAGATGTTCGATGAGGGTAGTCTACCTAGGCTTCCTTTTGATGAATGGCTCTAACTAATGGTGCATAGGATTCTCTCCTAAGTGATGAATGTCTTCAAAACTAAATCAATACTTTATGAATTTTATCATACCTGATAGTACTCTTTGTTCATGTTGAACGTTCTAAAAATCAATAATCTCATCCCTAATGCTGAGGAAGCTGATGAAATTGGCAAACTACCCCCATTGATTCCCCATGTGTGCTAGCCCATTGGGATGCACTTCCTCTATTGTTATGACTTTATTCACAACCATGTCTAACTATTCTCTTAAATCATTATATAGGTCTTTGACAGTAATTGGATCATTATGACTCTTTAATTCAACCATAGCCTCAACCCCAGGTTGCTCTTATGCACTTCTTATATGCTGAGAAGGTTCGATGGGATTTGGTGAGAAGAAGAAACTCCTTAAATAACTTCACGTTGCATCTATGGAATTTTTAGTTTGATGTGGGATTCAAACTCTTTGACCATATCATTGAATTACTACCATATTCCTACAAGATCCTCCTTTGGCTTGGATAGGCTACTCATAAGATCAACTTCCTCCTATAATTGTGATTATGCCTACAAGTTGATCTCAAACTGATCAGGGCCTTCTTCTTATTATTGAAACATGTACTCATTTTGAAGGTCCTACTCATTTTTAATGTCCTTTACTATCGTATAAGGTAGTGGGTCCTCAAACAAGTTGGTAGTGTCTCTCTCTTCCTCTTCCTAAAATTCATTTTCCTCATCCTTCTCCTACAGCAGGTTTGATTCTTTAGGTTTACTAACACAAAGAGGGTTGCCAATAATTATCTCTTCATCATCTTCGCTTTAGGTACTCCCCCCTTCATCCAAATTATCCTCATACACTATTCATATAGTGGGTCTTGTTGACCATTTTTTGCATGACCAATTTATGTTTTACCTTTAGCTCTTTTTGTTTCTCCCTTGCTTATTTTATGTGTTTGGTCACTTACTTTGTTTCTTGTCTTTTCCCTTCAGCCTCTCCTAGTTTAGGCTCTTCTCCCTTGTTCTTTATTTTTTTTCCCCTTGTCTCGTTTTCCTTAGCCTTTCTTGCTTTGTTTTTCCTCGAAGTACGCTTCAAAAAAGGTTCTGAAGGGCCACTTCCCTTCTAAGTGCCCTTCAAAACTTTTCAAAAGGGCCTTTCTTGCCTTGCCTTCCCCCCAAGTGTCCATTCAGACTTTTTTAAAGGGAATTTTTTGTTTAATTGACCCTTTGAAAATTTTCTAAAGGGCACTTTTTCGCCCAAGTGTCCCTTTAGACTTTTTTGAAGGGAACTTTTTGTCCAAGTGACCCTTTAGAAAAGTTCTGAAGGGCACTTCTTCCCCCCAAGTGTCCCTTTAGACTTTTCCAAAGGTCACTTTTTGTCCAAGTGACCCTTCAAACTTTTTTGAAGGGCACTTTTTGTCCAAGTGACCCTTCAAAAAAAATTTAAAGGGCACTTTTTTTCCCAAGTGTCCCTTTGTACTTTTTTGAAGGGCACTTTTTATCCAAAGTGACCCTTCAAAAAAGTTTTGAAGGGCACTTTTTCCCATTTTCTCCAAGGTTACCCTTCAGTATTTTTCTTGAAGGGCCCTTTACCTTTGGAAATGCCCTTCAAAAAAGTTATGAAGGGTCATTTCCTTTATAAATTCCCTTAAAAATTTTCCAAAGGGACCTTGTGCCTTTTCTTAAGTATCCTTCAAAACTTTTTAAAAGGATACTTTCACAAGTGTCCTTCAAGAAAAGTTCTCGAAGGAACTAGTCATTGCCCAGAAGCCAAATTCTTGAAAAAAATTCTTTGAACAAATTATCTAAAGGAATTACTTTAGGTAAATTTCTTGACCCAAATGGATTCCCATGATGTGTCATAGGATGTTAAATTTAGGGTGGCCAACTAGCCATTGTGTTCACATTGGTGACATGTCGTAGGATGTCAAATTTAGGGTGGTCAACTAGCTATTTGGATTCAAAGACATGACATGTCGCAAGATGTCAAGTTCATGCCCAAAGTCTTCAAATAATAAATGAAGTCACTAGGAATAGTTGAATGACTCTACAGTGTAAATCAGGTTTCCCAACATGCTTGACTTATGACTTTTATAAGTAAGGAGCCTTAAAGAACTTGAAGGAGCAAACAAGGAGTAGAAGGACTTAGAAAACCTGAAAGGGTCTTAAGCAAAGAAAAATTGAGTTATAAAATAGCTTTACTTATAAACTTTTATAATTAGAGGCAATCAAAAAACTTAAAATAGCAAGGATAGTGCAAATTGGGTTTCCCATCATGCTTGACTTATAGGTTTTATAAGTAAAGCCATTCAAAAAACCTAAATGGGTCTACAGTGCAAAACATGAAAGCTTTCAAGGAATCTAAGGTTTTCAAAATTGATCTAATCCATTTCTTATAGAGGGTCATCTCACCATTGGTTTTATAGCAATCTCGATTACTTTAAGAGGGATAATCAAAGAGAAGGACAAACTCCAACTAAATGAGAGAACAGCTTGAATTAATTTCACCAAGATAGCGATGGTAAACTAGTTTGGAGGCTTTTATTTTGGTGCCTAAGAGCTCTCTTTTCTCTCCCTCTTTTTATATAAATAGGGCCCTGGGATCTTTTTTTATCATCCATAGATAGTATGATGAAGCCCTACTAGCATGTTCTGTCATTTTCTTTCCTTTGAGAAAAGAAGCATAAGTCTATTTTATTTCTAAGTTCTAGACATTTGCTTGGGCATGAAAGAGATACAAAGTGATAGGAAGTGATGTTTTATTCTTCTATTCTTTGTCCTTCATGATTTTGAGCAAAGAGTTGATCTAATAGGTCATGTAGAGTGCATTCTAGTTGTATGAGATTTTGCACATGTAACCCTTTTCTAGACTATACAGGTTGTCTTTCTAGTTACTTACCTTATGTGATCTCATTCATTTTGTCTCTACATTGAAATACTTATGTTGGAATCTTCTAGAGCTTATAGTATAGACAATATTCTATTGTATTGTGCATAAGTATAGAGCATACATGTGGATATTAATTCTTGGTGTATCACCATTTTAGACTAGGCTTTTCATTTATGCAAACTTTTGACTCTTTTCACTCCTACAAACTGGTTCAACAATTTTATTTCACAAAAATCTAATATAGGGATCTATCCCTTTCAACCTAAAGGTTGATTTCCACTTATAGGCACACCAAAAGGCCTAGAAATGTCCCAACAATGCCCAAATCTAGAGGAGGTCTAAACGACCCTCTTCTAGGGTCCAAAATTTAGAGATAGGAATTCGGGCATGCCTAGTAGAAATACCCCTAACATATCATTTGGTAACTCAAGTTATTCTTAACCTCAATTGCTAACTCATACACACCTAGAAGAGTGAATCCCCCCATCGATTATCCACCTTCTTGGGGGAGGCTCTTGGCTTCACATTGGCATGTCACAAGTTCCCAATGCCAATGTGAAGCCAAGAGCCTTCCCCAAGAAGGTGGATAATGTTGTGGACAAGGATGAAGAAATCAAATCATTGAGAGTTCATCTCAAGCAAGCTCAATATCAGGCAAGTGATCCTCCTAATGCACAATACTATCCTCAACAAGGATATAGAGCTCCATCACAATACAATTATCAAGGGAGAGGACAAAATTAACAAGGTTACAGTAGGCAGCCCAATGCATATAATCCAAATTCTACTCCTCCCATGAAGGTTTTTGTTCCAGTTCATGAAAATCTAGTGCAAGGAGAAGATCATGTGGACCAATGGGGGAAGCCTCAAGGTTAGTTTACACATGATGATGGAAGAACCAGGTACACTTTGACTACATAAGAGGAAGCTACTCCTTACATGATAGTAGAAGAAGCATGTCCCAGCCAAAGGGATAGTCCTGGAGAAGGCTGCAGCCCAAGTGTGGGAATGATGATTTTTCAAGTAAAATATGATTTTGTGTTGACTCAAGGCATGTCATTTACAACCAATACAAGGGCCAAGAAGATATTATTGGGAGAAGGCCAAGAGCCATGAATAGTTCCAAGTGATGCCTCTTCAAGGCCACAAAGTGCCAATCAAAGTGCTACACCTTTTACAAGCCATGTTCCTCAACAAAATATTAATGTAAATGCAGTTGCCAAGATTGCAACATAGTAGGCTACAACTCTTTTATTACCATAAAAAATGCAAGAGAAAGTTAATACTCCATTTCTAAATATTGTGGACTCATTAAAAATCACTAAGACAATCATATCCCTTTGGGAGGTTCTACATATACCTGGTCAAAAGGAACTTTTGCAAGAGCAATTAGCAAGCATGCATGTGGCTCCTCAATCTCCAAAGCATCATAGTGTGGCTCTCACAAATTCTCCAAATCATATTTTGGAGCCTTCGACTAAATCTAAAAATCCTCCACCTTTCTACCTCACACTCATTTTGGGGGATAAGTTGGTCCATAATTGTATTTTGGATAGTAGAGCAAGCACTATTGTTATGCCTAAAGTAGTGGCTAATAAGCTGGGTTTAAACTATGAGCACATAGTAAAGGCATGTTACAGCTGGATGGAACTCCAACCACGATGGTAGGATTTGTCAAAGGTCTGAAAGTGTTTTCATATGGCTTCTAAAGCTTCCCTATCATGCAAGATATTGTGTTGGTGGACCTTCCAACACACTTTATTATATGTTTATCTAGGGACTTTACAGCCAAGATAAGAGGATACCTTTCTACTAATTGATCCTTTCTATCTTTCAAGACAAGGCATAGAACCAAGATAACCATAAGGACTCAACCCTTCACAAGGTTCCACATTGAGCCATACTTAGAGACAATGACAAATCAAAATTGTCTAATCAACAAAGAGGAAGAAACAATCCTGAATAGTGAAACATCTTCTACTCTTGAAGGTATTTTTGACCTCTATCTTGATAAGTAAAATATTGAAACACATGGCCTTGATCGTTACACTTTCATTGAGGAAATAGATTTGGGAGTTTACTGCATGCATGAGGAGAATGTTCCAATTCCTTCACTCACCAATGAAGATCATAAGCTTGATGGCGTGTGGGAAATGTTCTTTGATGGTTCAAAGATAAAATTAGGCATAGGAGCTAGTGTCATGTTGGTTTCCCCATCAAATAATAATTACTACTCTTCTTATAGGTTTCACTTCAGTTGCACTTGCAATGTGGTAGAATATGAAGGCTTAGTTCAGAAAAGAAGAGAGGGGTCAAGCTTTTGAAAGTCTATGGAGATGGTGAGTTGGTCATTCATCATGTGAGAAGTCAAGATACATCTAATAACCCCTTACTCAAGTCCTACAAGCATAGCATATGGGATCTATTTGAATATTTTGATGCCTTCAACATCTATCCCATACCAAGATACTCAAAAAAAAGTGTTAATGGATTGGTTGCAATAGGAGAATGTTTTGACTCAGTTGTTGATGTTGAACAAGAGAAGGATCAATCCCATATAAATATCATTGTGAGAATTTCCATTCTAGATAATGAAGTGTCATGGAAAGTTTTTGAAAGTCATGAACACATTGCACACTTCTTGCAAAATGAGGCAGGCTTCTCTTTGAGAAATCGAAAGAAGTTGCATGATCATTATGAAGAGAAAATTATACAACTAAAGACAAATAAAATACCCAAGGGTCTCATTACCTTGGAGAGTGTATTCAATGAGTATGGTCAAAGGAATAACCAAATAATGAGCCTACCAACAAAACAAGAGAACTATGAGAGATTTCTAATTTTCAAAGACAAACTTTTGAAGATTGGTAAGGTTTGTTCTCAGCTAGAAAGGAAAGATTTCATTGCATTATGAAAAGAGTTTCATGACATCTTTACTTGGGAATATAAGGACTTGAAAGGCTTTGACCCAACTCTATCTCATCACACCATTGAGTTGGATCATGGAGCTAAACTGGTAAGATAAAAGCAAAAGCCTATCAACCCCAAGGTAGAAGAACTCATGAAGAAAGAACTGACCAAATTGATTGAGTCTAAGATTATCTTTCCTATCAAGCACTAAACTTGGGTAGCCAACCTTATGTCGATTCGAAAGAAGAATGTATAAATTAGACTTTGTGTGGATTTTTTTGATCTAAACAAAGTGTCATTCAAGGATCATTGTCCACTCCCTTTCATGGAACAAATTTTGCAAGTTGTTTTAGGTTCTCAACATTTCTTACTTCTTGATGATTATTTAGGTTATAATCAAATATTGGTAAATGAAGTGGATCAATTCAAGATAGCCTTCACCACCAAGTGGGGGACATTTTCCTACAAGATGATGCCATTTCATTTATCTAATGCTAGAGCTACATTTTAAAGGGCAATGGACATGGCTTTAAAAGTTTTGATCAATAATTTTTTACTTGTTGATGATATAACCATTTTTTCAAAATATGTTGCTGATCATATGGGACATCTAAGGCAAGTATTTGAGAAGTTGTAGAGAGTATGGCATATCCCTCAATCCAAAGACTTGCATCTTCACTATCCATGAAGGTAAGCTTTTGGGTCATGTTGTTTCAAAAGAAGGCTTATCTATTGACCCTAAAAGGATTGAAGCTATTATAGTCTTGTATTTGCCTTAACATAATAAAGGGATAAGAATTTTATTAGCAAAAATAAACTTTTTAAGGAGTTTTATCCCAAACTTTGCAACTGTGATAAAGCCTATCACAGCCATGCTAAAAAAGAACTAAGTTTTTACTAGGATAAAAGAAGGTAAAGGTAGCTTTGAGGCAATCAAGCAAGCAATTATAGCATCTCCCACTCTCTTAAATCTGAATTTTGCTAAAGATTTCGTTCTTTATATTTTTGCTAACCTTGACACAATCTCAGCTATGCTTATGCAAAAATAATGATGAAGATGTTGAGCATCCAATTGCTTTCTTCAGCCAAGGCTTAAAAGACTACGAAGTGAGATATTCTTTTGTTAAGAAGCAAGAATTAATGATCATTAGAGGATTAAAAAAGTTTAGGCATATGGTTTCCAAAAACAAGATCCATGTCATGGTCTCCCATCCTAGCACCAAGGAGTTTCTCCTAAGCAGGGATCTTAATGAGAAGATAGCTAGATGGATCATGAAGGTGTTGGAATATGACATTGACATCAAGGTAACCAACTTGGTAAGAGGAAGAGGTTTATGTGAGCACTTAGCATCCAACTTTAAAGAGACAAAAGAGCAAGCATTGGTAAATCAAGTTTAAGACCAGTCAGTTGATCAAATGCAAAAGCAAAGTTAGACACAAGACATCATTGGTCTTCTTCAAAATGGTGAGTGTCCCAATGGCTTGAACAAATCTCAAAAAAGGTATTTTAGGCTGAAATCTATTCCTTATTATCTTTTGGATGGCATTCTTTTTAAGAAATATGTGAGCAATGTGTTGTTAATATGCATTAATAATGACCAACTTGATATGCCATTAGAAAAGTTCTATAATGGTGTAGATGGTGGTCACTTCTCTCTTAGAATAACAACTGCAAAAATAATGAGAGCTAGTTACTATTGGCCTATTATTTTTAAGGACTATTATCATTGGGCTAAGGTTTGTCCTCAAAGTGCTTTCTTTGTTGGCAAATAAAAACTTGTTGTTCTTCCATTGAATCATATCCAAGTGGACCAACCTTTCATGAAATGGGGCCTTGACTTCATTAGCATGATCAACCCTCCATCAAGTGCTAGACACAAATGGATATTGACTGGTGCAGACTACTTCACAAGATGGGTAGAGGTTGTTGCTTTGAAGGAAGTAAATGAAAATGTCATCTTGGAGTTCTATGATAGCATTATAACAAGGTTTGGAGATCCTCATGTCATCATCTTAGATAATGCACTTGCTTTCATAAGTGTTAAAACTTTTTATTCGGAAAAAAAGAGTGGAGTTCATTTGAGTACCTCATCTAACTACTACCCTTAAGGTAATGGATTGGTTGAGTCTACCAATAAGAACCTCATCAAGATCATCAATAGGATGTTGGAAACCAATCAAAAATCATGGCATAGTAAGTTGAAAATAGTGTTATGGGCAGATAGAATCACTCCCAAGAAGTTAATTGGTAATTATCCCTTTGTACTTATCTATGGAAGAAAAGCTAGGTTGTCCATATCATAAGATCTCCCTACCTTGGAACTTGAAAAATAAATATAATTACTTGAAAACACTCCCATGGAGGTCAACTTGATAGAATTAATACAACTTTAAGAGGTAAGAGATGATGCACACAACTATTTGGAACACCATAAAGTTCTCATGAAGAAATCCTTTGACAAAAGGGCAAGGGCAAGACTATTCAAAGAAGGTGACTTGGTCTTTAAATGGGATGAAGATAGAGCAAAACTAGGAAAACATACAAAGTTTGATACTTTGTGAAGTGGTCCTTACATCATCAACAAGGGCAAGCAAAGAAACTCCTTTCAACTGTCTAAAATGGATGAAGAAGGGCTGCCTATTCTAGTGAATGGAATCCATTTGAAGCCTTAATTTTGACCCTTATGTTGGTTGAATATTTTGTCGATCAGCGTACTGATAAACAAAATAGGTATGATCAACCAAAGTAGGAAGATTGGTCGTCTAAATGTGTAGGTTCACCACATCAAAAGGGGACTAATCTCTCCTCTCATCAAGGGGAGGTTCCCTATAGATATGATATATATATATATATAGAAAATAATAATCAAGGGTAGGATAAACCATCCATCTCTCTTTTTTCAGAGATGATGCGTGCGAATCAAAGGAGAAATCTTAGGGATAATGACAAAAAGCACTCTTCTTTTTTTAGAAGTACTTTTCCGCAAACCACAAGAATCTTCCTGGTAGTAATTGCAACATGTAACCAAGGACGTAGTAGCCAACAAATTGAGATGTGGCACAAAGTCTCCACCTCAATTTCCCAAGAGTGAGATATGAAGGACAATAAGGGCACAAAGTCATCCCAAGGTCCTTTACATAGAAACAAAAAGAAAACACACTAAAGGCAATTATGGGGGCACAAAGTCTCTCCATAGTTGACTTCAAGACACCTTCCTGACTACTTTCACTAATTCTACTTGTTGAATTAAAGGAACAAAAAATATATTAAGGAAAAAGACATAAGAACAGTTTTCCCAACAACAAAGATATCACAACACAAAGTCTGAAAAGTCACTAGCTTTATTATTCCAATAACAAAATATGATCAGCAATCTGAGATCAAAGTCTCAGTAATGCCTTTCAAATTGGGTAGAGTTTCATTTCTGATTATCAGAGAGTGATCTTAAAATAATAAAAGAGAGTCCCTTATATAGCCTCTTCAAGAAGGACTCAGGAACAGTAACACATCATGTTGCTAAATTTTGTTAAGAAGACATGCTAGAATTTAGGGGCATTTACCCATTTACTTTTCTCAATGCAGAGAAATGGGTCATGCCATTGAATTTTTGCATCCTTCGATGTCCACCTAGTGATCTGCTTCTAGAAACATATCTGATGTGCAAATGTTTCTGATCCTTCCTCATTGTTCCTCCTTTTTTGGTTAATTGAATCGGGTCCTTGATTCAATTTGATGTTATGTTCCTTAGTCGCTTCCTACTGGTCTTAGCCTTAAAGCCTTTGAATGCATTTAGGTATGCACTTAAACCTACAAGGATCAACAGCTATTTCATTGTTTCAATTTTGACATCTACGGGCACATCACTTTCCTTGATAATTCCTTCAACTTTGTCATTTAATCTTTCTCAGAGGGGACTTACCCTTCGAGGCCTTGAGAAACGGTCCACTTTGGGTTGGGAAGATCTCCCCGCAAGGGTATCATCCCTTCGGGTGGTCTTCAGATGGCCTTCGAGCTTCTTTCTTGTGGTGGGTCACTAAGTTCTTTGGCTCTTCTTTAAGGCTTTTCAAAATCAATGGCTATTTTATGAACCTTAAAATTGACGTTCACGCACCTGTCACTACATTTCAATTTCCAATAGCTAGTTTATTGTTCTTGACTTTGACATCTTTGGGTGTGTCACCCCTTGGTCTTTCTTCAAATTTCTCTTGATTCGGCCTTTTTTGCTACTTGCTTCCTTTAGATTTCTTGTTTTGCAACCTCTCGAAGGGAAGGTGACCCTTCAGCTTTGGGGAAGTGTCCTTTAATTTGGCAGTCGAGAGTCCCCCATAAGGGCACCTACCCTTCAAGGTCCTTCAGTGGCCTTTTGTCTTTGGATTCCTTCGGAGCTTTCTCATGGACTTTTTCTATGGATATTTTCTTGCGGACAAAAAGTTTGTAAGAATTGTTTCAGCTACTTTGTCTTTGACCTTCAGAAATTCTTTCAAGCTTTCCTCCCGCAGCCTCCCTAAATTTCTTCAAACAATTTGTCTGAAGGAATTCCTTTGGATAGAATTCCAAAAGAATTCATTTCTTGCCTTAGTCTTTCCATCGGGCTTTGCTTTGTTTTTTGGTCTTTTCTTTCTTTTAGAGGAAAAAGTCCAAAGGAATTCTTTCAGACAATTTCCCTAAAAGAATTATCTCTTTGTTACTTTTGCCAAGGGAACTTTTTTGAAGGAAATCCCTTTGCTCTTTTGGCATTTGAATTAGTCCATTTGCCCCCTTTCTGCCCTCTTCAAGGGCTATTTGATCCTTTGGCTTTGGGGTAACCCCTTGAACCTACCGATTGAACCAACTTTGGTTCAACGGTTCAATGGTTCATTCCCTTTGACTGCTTGAACCAAGATTCTTTGAAACAAGCCTCATTGAACCCATTGAACCTTGAACCCTGAACTTGTTGAACCTTTAAACCAAAGTGGTTTAATGGTTCATTGGTTTAAAAGGTTCATTCTTATTATTTGGCTAAGTCCTTTTGATCTTTTTGAACCAAACGTGTTGAACCATTTGGTCATTAAACCTGTTGAACCTTGAACCTTGAAGCAGTTGAACTCTTGCTAATGATGTTGAACCTTTGAACCTTAAACCCATTAAACCTTTGAACCAAAGTGGTTCAATGGTTCATCGATTCAATCGATTCAATCCTTGCTTAGAAGCTTGCCGATGAACTCTTTTGGTTGAGCCTTGTCATTGAACCAACTTTGAAATCACCTAAGTGTTGAGAGCTTGCATCTTTCCTACAAAGTCCATAGAAATCAACCTATGAAGTCTGTTGAACTTGGCCTACAGAGTCTGTAGATTTTCTTCCTATAGAGTCTGTAGATTTTCTTCCTATAGAGTCTATATATTTAAGCCTACAGAGTCCGTAGATTCAAGCCTACAGAGTTCATAGATTTAAGCCTGCAAAATTCGTAGATTCAAGAGAAGCTTGAAAATAAGGAATTTGAATGCTTAGAACAAATTTTGAGAAGGGCAGAGATTATTTTGGTCTGAGGAACCAAAATAGTTCAAATGTTGTCCCAAAAATGAGTGATATTTTTGGGGAACAACAGCTAGCTCCAGTTGGGAAACTTCTATCAATTGTAAAAAAGAATTGAAGGGAGTAGAATCTAGAATCTCCAGTGTCTTCATGTGTACCATTGGGCTATGGAGTCATGTTACCCAAAAATGGAAGGCATCAAAAATGGAAACAAACTAAACAAAACAAAATTAAAAACTATACAAATATACATATGTGTAGATGCAATAATCTAATACTTCAAGAGTTGAAGTGTTTCAGATGCTGCTTCCTAAGAGGTAGTGAAAATAGTGCTCTATCCTGATAAATTAGTAAGAAGACATTTTGTCCCCAAAAATGGTGTCGGGCAAATGGAACTCTCCACCAAGAAACCAATTTTTTGCGTCTTCCTCTTGGTTTTTTCTTCTTCTTGCCCCATGGCAGGATGTGGTCTTCAATTTGAAAGCCATAACTCCTTTCTTTCTTGGCAAAGGGTTCTTTTGCCTGATTTTGATTTGCAATAGCATGGTTCATTACCATAATTGGTTGTTCTTCTGGTTCAATCCAGCACATGATTGGATTGTCCACATCAAACTCCTGACAAACTATCAGCTTAGCATCTCCTTTGATGTGAAGGAGTTTGATCTCTTCATCTTGAGCAATCTTCAATTTGAGCAATAGAGATTTGGATCCAATTGTGTTGTTGGTGTTTTTGAACTGCAAATTGCATGAAGGAAGAATATCTCCTTGAGGAGATATCAACACAGTCTCAACTCCATCATTGGTGGAAGAATTACTGCCAATGGGTTCTAGGATCCAAGCATCATCAGAAGTTGATCTCCTATCAGATTTCTCTTCATTATAGATGGAAGAGCCTTCCTTATTTATACTATGCCCTACCAATTCTCTTGACATCTTATTTAGATCAATTCCTAAATTGTCAATTACTAAACTTTTGTCTGTAGAAACATGAACATTCTCTGTGGTTAAGAAATAATTACCCCTACCTGAAGACTCAAACAAAATTTGTGTTGTAGGGGTCAATGTTTGGGTGGACATGTATTTTGCCTCCTTTTTAGGGAGCAATCTCTTCATTACACCTTGGACAAGGATCCTTGCCTCAGATAGGTTCATGCTTAGTTCTCCTCCCACATCCTTGCAAAAATTTTGTCCAAGCAAAATGCCATAAGATGCTGGGATGTCAACCACCAAGATTAGGCAAATTAAGCATCTTTGATTTGCCCTAGTAGTGGTACTTACTTGTTCTCCATGGAGAAACATATTCCAAAGGTTTTGGTCAGTGTGAGACCCAGAGACTCAGCTACTTTAGTAGGCATGACATTGTCAGATGCCCTAGAATCAATGATGCAATTATTGAGTTGATAACCATTTATCAATAAGGAAACATAGAAAGGTTCTATTTTCCCAGGGGCAATTGGAAGAGTAATGACAAGATTATTTGGAATGGGCATGTTCTTTGGCGAATCAGGAATTATTTTCTTAATGTCTTATCTTGCAAAGATGGTTTGGTTCTTAACACATTGGACCAATTTATCCAATTGATCAAAATTGGACTACAAATATTCAAATTCAGACATTTTAATTTTGGTCTTCTTGACATGATCAATTATGTCAAATGGCTGAATTGGACTAGGAATAGAGGAAAGCATTTCAACCTTTTGGGTTTTAGGAGGGATGGGAGGAGGGTTGGTTTGCAAAATTGAAGTAGAAGGTGAAGGTGAAATTGATGTACTTATATTTTAGGTGATCACTGGATCCTTTGACTGGAAAGGCAGAGTGGTTCCACGCTTAGCAATTGTAATTACTGGTTGAGGTTGTTCCTCTATCTTCCCTTTATCAGCATGCTGGATTGATTGGTTCTTAAACTTGGTAAACACTGCATATGATCCATCAAAAGCTTCTCCTTTGCTTCTGGGTTCATCTTGGTAGTTCAAGAAACCAATGTGGGAGTCACCAGCTGATTCTTCTTGATTTTATACAAGGAGATTAGTGTCATTTTCTTGATTCAATTCAGGCTGGAAAGAGAACTCTAATTCTACTTCAAGATATCCCATTGCTAAATTGGTTGGAGGAGCTTCTAGGGCAAGTTTCCCTTATGGGGGAGGAAGATGATTTTGTTGCCCTTGATTCTTGGCAGCATTGCCTTGATATGACTGATTTGGAAATGTCCTTTTTGGCATATATTTATATGGAGCAGAACACATAACTTGTGCCATTTGTCTTTTCAAGGCTAATAGTTCATTTGCCAGCTTTTGCACCATTGGATCAGTGGTGCCTGTAGATGAATATTTAGAAGATGATGAGGGTCTATTTCTATTTGGATCTCTTCTTATCTTCTCTGCTAAGATGAGATCATCTTCTACCTCAATGGCCAAAATTTGAGTTGTAGCAAGATCTATTTGACCAGCACGTCTCAAAAGAAAACTCACTTCAGGTAACTAAGCATTAATGAAGAAGCATTTGAGATTTTCAGTTGTAGGTCAAGCAATTACAAGAATTATGTTCCTCAGTTTGTCAAATTTGGCTATGAAGTCTCTCATTGATTCATGAGGTTCTTTCTTCATCTGTGTAAGTTGAGCCAAAAGTGTATGTGCATCTTCTACAGTTTTGAATCTGGCTTCAAACTTAGCTTTGAGAGTATTCCAATCAATTACTGACCAAGCCTATAGATGATAAAACCAATCTATAGCAGCACCTTGTAATGTTTCTAAAAATAGCCTGACTACTACATCTTCAAATTCTACTCCAATTATGCCATAGGCTATGTTGAAGGCTGTAATGTGTTCATCAGGATGAACTTTCCCATCACCATAGAATTTGGGGAAATTCTTCTTTAAACTGCGTGGAAGCTCATGTAGAAGTGGAGTAAGATTGAGAAGACCAAAAAAATTACCCCAAGGGCCTTGAGCTACCATTATAGGATTATGAAAAGGAGGAATAACTATTGGGGATCAACCAACAATGTTGATTACACTTATGAAAGCAATTAAACGTGGAATTAAATCATAATGATAAGTAACTAGAATGATAAATAGCAAAGAACAAGAGATACAAGAAACCACCCTGAAAACTTGTATTAAACTCTTTACAGAAGGAATACAATTGAAGAAACTTCTTTTCTTCCACACCTCTCTCAGATGTACAGATCTCTCTCTATATCTCTTTCCCTCAAGAGCTCTCTCTCTCAATTACAATCAACTCCAACAACCTGGAATGATTCACATATACAATTATGTACTGTTCAACATTACTCATACAATAAGCTAAGAAGATCTATCCTATTATATAATAATTAGGAAACATGAGCATGCATTTACAACCAATAGTTATGCCTCTTAAACAAGGGCTTTAAAACAGTCTTACTAATAATAGAGATGCGGACTTAAGACTATCACTTAATCCTAACATGCAGACACTCTATTCTATCCACAGAAATAACATCTCCTGGTCTACTCCTGACCGATGTTGGTCGCTCCTAACTGACGCCGGTGACTGTGTAAACCTGCAACTTTTGCAATCCGCTCACTTGGTGAAGCTTTTAGCTCCACACCTTAACAATCTCCCACTTGGAGATAAACAGCTGCACCAGTACCTATACAGCAACATCTTCTAGCTCCTTCATCTTCAACTCAATCATGAAGACCAACAGAAGTTGAATGAAGATTCAACTTCTCCTTTGTTACCGACTTGGTTAGCATATTCACAGGATTCTTATCTGTATGGATCTTCTCCAGCTTTAACTCACCATCCTCCAATACATGTCTTATGAAGTGGTACCTAAGCTATATATGCTTTATTCTTGAATGAAAGGCCAAATTCTTAACCAAATGAATTGCACTCTGACTATCACTGTATAATCTACAACTCTCTTGCTCCTTTCCAAGCTCTTCCATGAACCGTGTCATTCATATCATCTCTTTTCTAGCCTCTGTGACTGCAATATATTCTGCTTCTATAGTTGACAAGGCATCAACCTTCTACAACTTTGATATCCAGCTAACCGCTGTTCCACCAACAGTGAAAACATATCCTGTGGTGCTTCTTCTGCCATCCAAATCACCTACCATATCTGAATCTACATAATCATGTAGATAAGTATCTGAACCTCCATAGCACAAATGCCTACTGCTAGTTCCTCTCATATATCTAAGGATCCACTGAACTGCTTTCCAGTGCTCCTTCCCTAGATTGGCCATATACTTACTTACAACTCCCACTGCTTGGGCAATATCTGGTCTAGTATATAACATTGCATACATTGAAGTCCCTACTGCAGAAGAATATGGAACTCTACTCATGTACTCTACCTCATCATGTGAATTAGGACATTGTTCTTTACTCAACTTAAAATGTCCAGCCAAAGGTGTGCTTATCGGTTTTGCATCCTGCATATTGAACTGTTTCAACACCTTGTTCACATAATCCTCTTGAGACAAAATCAACCTATGATTTTTCCTGTCTCTCTTAATGCTCATGCCAAGGATTTTCTTTGTTGTTCCCAACTCCTTCATGGCAAACGTGTGAGCTAATTTCACCTTAAGCTTAGAGATATCTTGCATGTGTGATCCTGAAACCAGCATATCATCTACATACAACAACAGAATAATATATCTACCATTATCCAATCTCTTAAAATACACACAATGGTCAGATTGACACCTACTATAGCCATGCTCAGTCATAAACCTATCAAATCTCAAGTACCACTATCTAGGAGCTTGCTTGAGGCCATACAAGCTTTTCTTCAATTTGCACACTAACTTCTCCTTACCTTTGACCTCAAATCCTTTCGACTGATCCATATATATTTCTTCATCCAAATCTCCATGAATAAATGTTGTCTTAACATCAAGCTACTCAAGATGCAAATCCTCAATAGCAACTAAAGACAATACACTTGTAGAAGTCATTTGTAACAACAGGAGAAAAAATCTTCAATACCTGGTTTTTGTGCAAATCCTTTCACTACCAAGCCTTATATCTCAGTCCATTCTCACCTTCCTTCAATCTATAGGTCCATCTATTCTTTAGTGTCTTCTTACCAGCTGGCAACTCAACTAAATCCCATGTTTGGTTCTCTTTCAAGGACTCTATTTTCTCAACCATGCCACGCTCCCACTGATTCTTGGATTCTACCTGTATTGCTTCTTGAAAACTCTCTGGTTCTCCACCATCAGTTAGCAATAAATAGAATAATGAAGGGGAATATCAAATTGGAGGTTTACTTACCCTTTTTGACCCCCTGATGGGCGTCTGAGACTCATTCACAACACACTGTCTGCCCAAATTATCTAACAGTGGACCTCAGTCACTTTTCTGTTCTTCGATGACTGATGTCAGTTCTTGCTAATGTCAGTCAGTATGATTGACATCAGTTTCTATTCTACTGATGTCGGTTCCTGCCTGGCCGAAGTCTCTGGCTGTCTGTGATAAAAAGCTCATTTTGACCTCGTCCAATTCTCCATTACTCTACCCAGATTGATTCAGCTTCCTGAGCTAATCACTATACATCACTTTTTCATTGAAAACAACATCACGGCTCCTAATTATCTTGTTAGTTCCTAGATTCCACAACCTGAATCCGAAATCATCAGAGCCATAGCCAATAAATGTGCACCTCATAGACTTAGCATCCAGCTTCTTTCTATTTTCCTTATCAACGTGCACAAAGGCTTCACAACCAAAAACTTTGAGAAATGAGAGATCTACCTTTTTACCTGTCCATGCCTCTTCTAGAATTCCACCATCCAGAGCTGTAGAGGGTCCTCTGTTAATCAGGTACACTGCAGTATCAACAGCTTCTACCCAAAACTCTAAGGGCAAACTAGCATGCAATCTCATACATCTTGCATGCTCCATAATTGTTTTGTTCATCCTTTCAGTAACTCCATTTTGTTGAGGTGTCCTTGGAACCATCCTTTGCTTGCAGATTCCATGCATATATTAATACCAGTTGAACTTGTAGCTGCAGAACTCACCACCATTGTCAGATCTCAGGCACTTCAATCTTTTGCCTATTTCATTCTCAACCATAGCTTTCCAAATCTTAAAAGTCTCAAATACATCAAATTTATTCTTAATACAATAGACCCATACCTTTCTTGTAGCATCATCTATGAATGAAACATAGTACTGTGATCCTCCAATAGAAGCAACTTGAGCCGGTCCTCACACGTCTGTGTGAACAAGCTACAACTTATGCTTCTTCTTTGTTGACCCAGTCTTGAGAAAACTCACTCTCTTCTATTTTCCAAAAACACAATGCTCACAAAAATCCAGATCTATGCTTTTCAAATCTGAAAGCTTACCTTTTGACTTAAGAATGGACATTCCCTTCTCACTCATGTGGCCGAGCCTAGAGTGCCACAATTTTGCATCCACATCTGAAGTAGATAATATAGAAGGAGAATTATTAGTAACACAATTACATAAATAGAGAGTACCGACTCTCTTACCTCTGGCCATTACAAGTGCTCCCTTGGTCACCTTCCAAGATTCAGCTATGAGAGTTATTGTACAACCCTCATCCCCTAACTTTCCTACAGAAATCAAATTCCTCTTCAAGCTAGGAACATGCATGACGTCTCTCAACACCCATGTGTTGCCATTCTGCATTTTTAGCTGCACTTTTCCTTTGCCAATAATTTTACAAGGCTCATCATCCCATAAATACACTATTCCAAAATCTCCATGGACATAGTCACTAAAATATTCTCTATTAGGGGTTGCATGGAAAGATGCACCAAAATCTAAAACCCAAGATTTTATATTATTATGCAAAGAGAATATAAGAGCATCTTGTGCAATACCTGCAACCTTTGCTTCTTCCTTTCCTTCATGTTGATTGTCCTCCTTAGGCTTTGACCAGCAATCTCTGCTTATGTGCCCAATCTTTCCACAATTCCAGCATTGTTGCTTCCTGCCATTTCTGGATTTGGATCTACCTCTCACCTTTGACTTAGACCTTGATCTCCCTTTCTTGCTCTTCTCTTTTTGCCTTCCCCTACTCTCAAAACTTAAAGCGTTTCCAGATGTTTCCTCTGTGCTTTTTCTATGAATTTCTTCATTCAAGATTACACTAACAACATCCTCTACTTTTAAAATATTTGAAGTAGATGCAGTATTACTAACTACCATTACCAAGCTATGCCAACTTTCAAGCAAAAAACATAATATTAAAAGAGCTTTAATTTCATCATCAAACACTATTTTGACTGAACTTAATTGATTTACAATTCCATGGAAATCATTTAGATGATTAGATACAGATCCACCTTCCTGCATACGCAAATTAAATAACTGCTTCATAAGATATACCTTATTAGAAGCTGAGGGTTTTTCATACAAATTTGTTAAAGTAGTCATTAACTCTATCGTAGACTTTGCCTGTGATAAATTGGATATCACAGTAGATGCCAGACTCAGTCTTATAGACCCCAGAGCCTTTCTATCAAGAACTTCCCATTCTTCATCATCCATATCTGTGGGCTTCTTTGCAATCCCACCTAATGATAAGTATAGATCTTTCTAATACAGATAATTCTCTATCTGCATTCTCCAATGTTGATAATTTTTGCCATTGAACCTCTCCATTCTCAGTTTACTTTCTTCTACCATTGCTTCTCCCACTCAAACAAAAATCCCTACAGAAACCCCTGTGAGTACCATGTAATCAATACACACTAACCAGATCTGAAACACCTGTTAGTCAACCTGTGCTCTGATACCACTTGTTGGGGATCAACCAACAATGTTGATTACACTTATGAAAGCAATTAAATGCGGAATTAAATCAGAATGATAAGTAACTAGAATGATAAATAGCAAAGAACAAGAGATACAAGAAACCACCTTGAAAACTTGTATTAAACTCTTTACAAAAGAAATACAATTGAAGAAACTTCTTTTCTTCCACACCTCTCTCAGATGTACAGATCTCTCTCTAGATCTCTTTCCCTCAAGAGCTCTCTCTCTCAATTACAATCAACTCTAACAACCTGGAATGATTCACATATACAATTCTGTACTATTCAACATTACTCATACAATAAGCTAAGAAGATCTATCATATTATATAATAATTAGGAAACATGAGCATGCATTTACAACCAATAGTTATGCCTCTTAAACAAGGGCTCTAAAATAGTCTTACTAATTATAGAGATGCAGACTTAAGACTATCACTTAATCCTAACATGCAAACAATTTGTTTTGTCCATGGAAATAGCTTTCTGGACGCACAGGTAACCAACGTCAGTTCCTGCCTGTTTGCCTGTGATCGATGTCAGCTGATCTCTACCGACGCTGACATCTCTTGGTCTACTCCTAACCGACGTCAGTCACTCCTGACCGACACCGGTGATTGTGTAAACTTGCAACTTTTGCAATCCACTCACTTGATGAAGATTTTAGCTGCACACCTTAACAATAACAAATCTCAAAGGGTAATTATTGGCAAAGCTTTATCAATAGTAGAAGTGGATACTTCATTTGGCAATGGAGATCTGGCTTTAGTAGGAGGAAAGCTCTTGGTTTGTTGGAGGTGAGATGGTGAAAGAAACAGATCAAAATTACTTTACTGTACCAACTTGAATACAGGGTCAACAATACCTTTAGCCCTTTGGCTTCGTGTATACCTTGAATCTGCTAGATTGTGAAACAAAAATGGAAAAGAATTGGTCTTGCTTTTTTTTGAAGCTTGAGGCTTTAAACTGTGTGTTCTTTCCCGGTTAGTGTGGAGGTGAATGGTAAGGTTATAATAATAATGGGTAAAACACAAAAATGAAATGGAGTCTATAATGGATAATGGTAGAGACTGATTTCATTTAAAAATTGAGGTTTCAGAATGCACATAACTATATCCCCAGTGGAGTCACCAAAAATTATTGGTTGAATATTTTGTCGATTAGCATACTGATAAATAAAATAGGTCTGATCAGCCAAAGTAGGAAGATTGGTCATCCAAATGTGTAGGTTCACCACATCAAAATGGGACTAATCTCTCCTCTCATCAAAGGGAGGTTCCCTATATATATATATATATATATATATATATATATATATATATATATATAAATATAAACAGAAAATAATACTCAAGGGTAGGATAAACCATCCATCTCTCTTTTTTCAAAGATGATGCGTGTGGATCAAATGAGAAATCTTAGGGATAATGACAGAAAGCACTCCTCTTTTTTTAGAAGTACTATTCATCAAACCACAAGAATCTCCCTGATAATAATTGCAACATGTAACCAAGGACGTAGTAACCAGCAAATTGAGATGTAGCACAAAGTCTCCACCTCAATTTCTCAAGAGTGAGATATGAAGGACAATGAGGGCACAAAGTCATCCAAGGTCCTTTACACAAAAATAAAAAGAAAACACACTAAAGGCAATTATGGGGGCACAAAGTCTCTCCATAATTGACTTTAGGACACCTTCCTGACTACTTTCACTAATTCTGCTTGTTGAATTAAAGGAACAGAAAATACATTAAGGAGAAAGACATAAGAACAATTTCCCCAATAACAAAGATATCACAGCACAAAGTCTAAAAAGTCACTTGCTTTCTTATTCCAATAACAAAATATGATCAACAATCTGAGCTCAAAGTCTCAGTAATGCCTTTCAATTTGGGCAGAGTTTCATTTCTGATTATTAGAGAGTGATCTTAAAACAATAAAAGAGATTCCCTTATATATCCTCTTCAAGAAGGACTCAGGAACAGTAACACATCATGTCACATTGAATTTTATTAAGAAGAAATGCTGGAATTCAAGGGCATTTACCCATTTGATTTTCTCAATGCAGAGAAATGGGTCATGCCATTGAATGTTTGCATCTTTCGATGTCTACCTAGTGATCTGCTTCTAGAAACATATCTGATGCCCAAATGTTTCTGATCGTTCCTCCTTTTTTAGTTAATTGAATTGAGTTCTTGATTTAATTTGATGCTCTGTTCCTTAGTCACTTCCTATTGGTCTTGGCCTTAAATCCTTTGAATGCATTCAGGTCCATGCTTAAACCTGCAAGGATCAACAGCTATTTCATTGTTGCAATTTTGACATCTGTGGGCATGTCACTTTCCTCGATAATTCCTTTAGCTTTGTCATTTGATCTTTTTCGGAGGGGACTTGCCCTTCAGGGCCTTGAGAAAATGGTCTACTTTAGGTTGATAAGAGACCCCCACAAGGGTATCTAACCTTAGAGCGGTCTTCGAATGGCCTTTAGGCTTCTTTCTTTCGGTGGGTCGCTAAGTTCTTTGGCTCTTCTTTAAGGCTTTTCAAAATCAACAACTATTTTATGAACCTTGAAATTGATGTTCACGCACCTGTCACTACATTTGAATTTCCAATGGCTAGTTCATTGTTCTTGACTTTGACGTCTTTGAATGCATCACCCCTTGGACTTTCTTCAACTTTCTCTTGATTCAGCCTTTTTTGCTACTTGCTTCCTTTGGATTTTTTGTTTTGCATCCTCCTGAAGGGAAGGTGACCCTTTCGCTTTGGGGAAGTGTCTTTTAATTTGGTAGTCGAGAGTCCCCCACAAGGGCACCTACCCTTCAGGGTCCTTTGATGGCCTTTTGTCTTCGGAGTCCTTTGGAGCTTTCCCATGGACTTTTTCTGTAGATATGTTCCCATGGACAAAAAGTCTGTAAGAATTGTTTTGGCTGCTTTGTCTTTGGCCTTCAGAAATTCTTTCAGGCTTTCCTCCCGCAACTTCCCCAAATTTCTTTAGACTTTTTATCTGAAGGAATTCTTTCAGACAGAAGTTTGAAAGAATTCATTTCTTGCCTTAGTCTTTCCATCGGGCTTTGCTTTGTTTTTTGGTCTTTTCTTTCTTTCGGAGGAAAAAGTTTGAAGGAATTCTTTCAGACAATTTCCCTGAAGGAATTGTCTCTTTGTTACTTTTGCCAGGGGAACTTTTCCAAAGGAAATCCCTTTGCTCTTTTGGCCTTTGAATTGTTCCATTTGCCCCCTTTCTGCCCTCTACAAGGGTTGTTTGATCCTTTGGCTTTGGGGAAACCCCTTGAACCTACCAATTGAACCAACTTTGGCTCAACGGTTCAATGGTTCATTCCCTTTGACTGCTTGAACCAACATTCTTTGAAACAAGCCTTGTTGAACCTGTTAAACCTTGAACCCATTGAACCTTTAAACCAAAGTGGTTCATCGGTTCAATTGGTTCATTCCTTTTATTTGGATAAGTCCTTTTGATCTTTTTAAACCAAACACGTTGAACCATTTGGTTGTTAAACCTGTTGAACATTGACCCTTGAATTAGTTGAACTCTTGCTGATGATGTTGAAACTTTGAACCTTGAACCTTGAACCCATTGAACCTTTGAACCAAAGTAGTTCAATGGTTCATTGGTTCAATTGGTTCAATCCTTGCTTATAATCTTGTCGATGAACTCTTTTAGTTGAGCCTTGTCATTGAACCAACTTTGAAATCACCTAAGTGTTGAGAGCTTGCTTCTTTCCTGTAGAGTCTGTAGAAATCAACCTGTGAAGTCTGTTAAACTTGGCCTATAGAGTCCATATATTTTCTTCCTATAGAGGCTATAGATTTTCTTCCTACAGAGTCCATATATCTAAGCCTGTAGAGTCTATAGATTCAAGCCTGTAGAGTCCATATATTTAAGCCTGTAGAGTCTGTAGATTCAAGAGAAGCTTGAAAAATGAGGAATTTGAATGCTTAGAACAAATTTTGAGAAGGGCAAAGATTATTTTGGTCTGAGGAACCAAAATAATTCAAATGTTGTCCCAAAAATGAGTGATATTTTTGGGGAACAACACCTTGTTTGCCATGTCTTGTATGTACCTTGTTTTGGTATGTTTCCTTTATTGTGTTTATTTTACCTAAGTGCTTTAGAGCATAGTGTTTCCCTTTTAGGTGTTTTCTTTCCTTTTGTTGGCTATGCATGTATCTCTCTAGCTTGTGTGTTCAACCATGGCTTATTCTTTCAACTGTTATTTTCATTGCATGACTCCATGCCTAATGTAAGGATTTAGGTGACTAGTTTTATGACATAGCAGGCATGTGTCCCCTGAAAATCACCAGAATGTTGACCATTTTTTGCATGACCAGTTTATGTTTTCCCTTTGGCTCTTTTAATTTCTCCCTTGCTCATTTTTGTGTTTGGTCACTTTCTTTTTTGCTTGTCTTTTCCCTCTAGCCTCTCCTGGTTTGGGCTCTTCTCCCTTGTTCTTTGTTTTTTTCCTTGCCTTGTTTGCCTTAGCCTTTCTTGCTTTGTTTTACCTTGAAGTGCCCTTTGAAAAAGGTTTTGAATGGCTAATTCCCTTCTAAGTGCCCTTTGAAACTTTTTTGAAGGGTCTTTCTTGCTTTGCCTTCCCCCCAAGTGTCCCTTCAGACTTTTTCAAAGGGCACTTTATGTCTAAGTGACCCTTCAGACTTTTCCAAAGGGAACTTTTTATCTAAGTGACCCTTCAAAAAAGTTTCGAAGGGAACTTTTTTGCCCAAGTGTCCCTTTGAACTTTTCTAAAGGGCACTTTTTATCTAAAGTGACCCTTCAAAAAAGTTTCAAAGGGCACTTTTGCCCGTTTTCTCCAAGGTTACCCGTTAGGATTTTTCCCAATGGGCCCTTTGTCTTTGGAAATGCCCTTTATCAAAGTTCAAAGGGCCATTTCCTTTGTAAATGCCCTTAAAAAAATTTTGAAGGGACCTTGTGCCTTTTCCCAAGTATCCTTTGGAACTTTTTTGAAGGACACTTTCCCAAGTGTCCTTCAAGAAAAGTTCCCAAAGGAACTAGCCATTACCCAGAAGCTAAAATTCCGAAAGGAATTCCTTCAAACAAATTATCCAAAGGAATTACTTTAGAAAAATTGCCTGACCCAAATGGATTCCCACGACATGTCGTAGGACATCAAATTTGATGTAGCCAACTAGCCATTGGGATTCAAAGACATGACGTGCTATAGGACATCAAATTCAAGGTGGCCAACTAGCCATTGGGTTCATATTGGTGACATATCATAGGATGACAAATTCAGGGTGGCCAACTATCCATTGGGATTCAAAGACATGGCATGTTGCAAGACATCAAGTTCATGCCCAAAGTCTTCAAATAAGAAGTGAAGTCACTAGGAAAACCTGAATGACTCTGTAGTGCAAATTGGGTTTCTCAACATGCTTGACTTATGAATTTTATAAGTAAGGAGCCTTAAAGAACCCAAAGGAGCAAGCAAGGAGTAGGACTCAAAAAACTTGAAAAGGTCTTAAGCAAATCAAAATATAGTTTTCAAAAGAGCTTTGCTTATAAACTTTTATAAGTAGGAGAAATCAAAAAATGTACAAGAGCAAAGATAGTGCAAATTGGGTTTCTCAACATGCTTGACGTATAGGTTTTATAAATAAAGCCATTCATAAAACCTGAATGGGTCTACAGTGTAAAACAAGCAAACTTTCATGAAATCTAAGGTTTCTGTAGTGATTCAAGCCATTCCTTATAGAGGGTCATCTCACCCTTAGTTTTGCAGTGATCTTGGTCATTTTAAGAGGGTGAATCAAAGAGAAGGACAAACTCCAACTAAATGAGAGAATAACTGGAATCAGTTTCAATAAGATGGCAATGGCAAACCATTTTGGAGGATTCTATTTTGGTGCCCAAGATATCTCTCTTCTCTCTCTCTCTTTTGCTATAAATAGGACCCTTAGGCTCTTATTTTATCATCCACAGATAGCACGGTGAAGCCCTTCTAGAATATTTTACCATTTTCTTGCCTTTGAGTAAAGAAGAATAAGTCTATTTTCTTTCTAAGTTCTAACCATTTCCCTAGGCATGCAAGAGACACAGAGTGACATCAAGTGATGTTTTATCCTTCTATTCTCTATCCTTCATGCTTTTGATCAAAGAGTTAATCCAACATGTCATGTAGAGTGCATTTTAGCTATATGATATTTTGCACATGTGTAACCCTTTTCTGGACTATACAGGTTATCTTTCCAGTTACTTACCTTATGTGATCTCATTCATTTTGTCTCTACATTGAAATACTTATGTTGGAATTTTTTAGAGATTGAGGTATAGACTATATTTTGTTGTATTATGCATAAGTATAGGGCATACATGTGGATACTAATTCTTGGTGTATCACCATTTTAGACTAGGCTTTTCATTTATTCAAACTTCTAACTCTTTTCACTCATACAAATTGGTTCAATAGTTTTATTTCATAAAAATCTAATACATGTAACTAGCCCTTTCAACCTAGAGGTTCATTTCCACTTATAGGCACACCCATAGGCCTGGAAATGTCCCAACATTACCCAAATCTGGAGGAGGCCTGAATAGCCCTCTTTTAGGGTGTAAGATTTGGAGACAACAGGTCCTCTTTTAAAAATATATATGGTGGGAGAGAAATAAGATTCAATTGGTGAAGAAGCAATAGCCTTAACCAAGTTGAACAGCCTAAAATTAAGATGTTGGGTTCAAGAGGATTGCCATGATTGTGTCTGAGGATTTTGAGGAAGAATAGTCTTTTAATTTGGCATAGTTACAAGCTTCTCTATAAAAAAAGAACCTTTAAATCTTGAGATTTTAAACCTAGGAGGCTCACTTGAGAGTTCAGAAGGATTATCTTGTCTAAAGTTGGGAACCTTGAGCATAAAAGGTTCCTACCTCATAGGCTGGTCTGCAATCGCAAGAGAAACTTGTTTGAGCTTGGGGATAGAATGGGGCTAGTTGGGGCTTGATTTCTTGTGGTTGCTTGAGTATTTGGTGTATATGTTCTTTGATTATGATTTATCTAGCTAGGCATTATTCTTCATACCTTTTTTGTTATTTCATTCCCTGCTAGTGGTTGTACGATTCATAAGTAAACTCCTCCTGCTACCTATTGTATTTAGTATCTTTATCAACCTCCCTCATCTGCTAGGTGAATTTTAACAAGATGTCTTTGATGCTTTATTGGGGCTAGTTAGGAGGGTAACAATGTTAACTAGTAGCAACATAGCTTTCATAAATCTGGTTGGAAGCATGAGCAGGTAGCCAAAAGGGTTGTGTTGAGGAAGAAGGGAAACAAACATTATGATGAGGTACATATCTTTCTGGTCTAGGTCAGTATTGGGTGAAACCAAGAGTACTTTCAACCTGATATGGGAAATAAGAAGGCACAGCAACAACATTTTCATGAAATTGGTGGAAATGACATATTTTTTTGTACTCGAGATACTTAAACTAGTAGATGTGACATTTGGAGTCTCTAGGTGCACTCTATAGAGTGTCTTAAACACTTGAATCACTAATAGTATCACTGATCTCTTAGTTAAATTTTAAACTTAGTCCCTCCAAGCATGTCAAAAACTATTATCACTCAAACCATGCACCCACTGCATTAGAATAATTAGTTTGGTGAGATAATGGGATCATCCCCCAAGGTGTGGGACACTTTCACTCCTTGGGAGGAACCTCTGAAGTAGGTCAGTTTTCTTCTATTCTAGATGCACCTAGTTTAAGACTAGCATGTAGACCTACAAATAATAGAATGAAATCTACAGCTAGTGCTAAACCTAAATTTGATGAGAGGAAAAGGGAAGGAAAAGGTAAGATATTGTTAGAATGTAAAAGGTGATGCACCAAGAATATATCGATCATCTCACCTACTTAACAACACATTAAAACTAATATATTGAATGTGGAAACTTCCAATTAGATGCATTGCATAAGTGTCTCACATGGAAGTAAGGGAACATAATGCAACATTAGGAGGGATGATAAACAATCCATAAATAACACCTACATAGACCCATGTATACATAGCATGAGACATGTAGAGACTTTCAATTTTATATAGAGGTACAAAAGGAGGACATTAATGAGAGGGACAAATATCCATAGATAATGATTAACAACCATGAATGTACATAAAACATAGAGCATGAAGAAAGTAAATTAGTTCTTATTAGTCTCAAAGTCTAAGGCAATATTACAAACTTAAATACCCATAGCTTTGTTGTACTAGGAAAGAGCTCTTGGAGGGGAAATTTTGGTAGCATTACAATACCTAGAAATTTTGACCATTTTATAATAAAAATCAGGGTTCATATAGCACTAGGCAAGGCCCTACATAATTAATTCACCATTGGAGGTGGTAAGTAGCAACTTGAATTTGAAAATAATGTCCATAGCTCAAGATTGATTAAGAGTATCAAGATCTTCATAATAACTACTACAAGCCATGTTTATTCAACTTGGGCCTAACAATTTAATCATGCAAGTAGCTATAAGGTCATTCATGGATCCACATGTGCATATAATAATGGGGGGTATTTAGGTAGCCAAGGGAGGAATTTTATCTTTCTCTTACTCTCTAATAAACACCTTTGCATTTGCCCTCCTTGATTTCCAATCGGGCTTAGCTACCATCCTTATTTATGGTGGTCATATTTCAATCCACCTAGACTAACTCATTGATGTGGGACTTCATAGCTTCATCTTTAGGTTTTACCATGTTACCTTGCATGCATAGTAAGGATTAGCATCTGTGCCTATCCTTTGGGGACTAAGTGCACATTAAACTATGCACATTAAGCTATGCATATATGGGAGTACAAACTAAAGGTTGTGTATTTAATTAGATACTAGTGAGACTGTGAGTTTGTGAAGGGCACTAGGGCTGATCGTTTATAAAAATACACAAGGCCCTAACTCTTTCTACACTTAATCTCTTCTAATTGTCTTCATGGTATATGCCTTCATCTGGAACTTATATTAGACTACAAAAGGGATTGTGCATAGCCTAGATCATAGTATACATTTTTAATTCAACATATGTTTAACTCTACAACCTATCATGGGACTTCATCATTTGAATATAATTAAGTTTTTAAATAATAACATGCAAGAATATTGAAGATCTTGAGTGCATTCTTCATGATTTGAAACTACTCCCCACATATTTCTCTCTTTTAGTGCCTAAAGTAAAGGAGGCCTACATGCTCTGACTTGTATGCCATGTTGGTAAGATGAAGGATATTTTCATGAGGTGGGTATTGGGAACCCCTTATAGGTTTGGACCAATACTTAGCTAATGTGCAAACTCAAGCTAATTATCAAGTGCAGACACAGATGAGAAGCATTTGTGTGTAGGCTTGCTTCTCTTTTTACTATATACAAGCTTTAATATTTAAATACACTCTACACAAAGGGTGCACATTTAACTTTTTCCCTCTTTAAAATTTTCAAGTAAAATACTTAGTCATTTTTTACTAGACTCCAACTAAATGTTGAAGCCCTAAACTACTAAACTTGGGTGTTGATCTGCACCGACTACCATCCTTGGGTACTTGCAAGGAACATTTATGCAAAAGCCTATTTCTAAGGGACCTAATACTACACAAGCATGAAAACCTTCTATGTAACACCCTATGAACTCTACGCAAACTAGGGTGACCTGGAGGGTCAACACTACCCACAGTTGTTTTTTCCTTTGCTAGATGGTGTTGACCAAATTTGAATTTTAGGTCAAATTGGGGCACCCCTAGGTAAAAACATGAATTTTATGTGTTTTAAGGGTCTAATACATATGTCACAAGGTGTTTTATAGGTTAATTAATGTCAATTTATGTTATACTAGCCTTGGTCCTTGGTCATTTTAGTCCTTTTAGTCATTTTGGGTCATTTAGAAGTTTAAAAAGGTCCATTTAATGACTTGTACAGATTTATTAGAAATTTTGAACATTAAAAAATGTTATTTAATGCCCCATGTGTCCACTTAGGTCTTAATAAACTGACATAACTTAAATATGGTAGGTTCTTCAAAAGAAAGGGTACTTTTCTTGAGAAAAAAGGTGATTTTGGCACTTGTACAGCCCATGGGGAAGTGTGCTACATGGGAGAAGGCCACGAGATGACTCTTCATCTTCATTAAATCCATCTCAATGCTTTAAATTCTTTTAAAGTGACATCTTTGAGCTAAAATCATTCTGTTCCTTTTTCACCCTTATTGACAAGTAAAAACAGTTTTCAATTTTGTACTTGGTACAGTCAACATGAGAGGTTTCAGAAAAAATGATCTTAGGGGTATATTCTAAACTTAGTAAGATTCTGTTTTATGTTTTTTTTAAAGATTAATTATGGCCTAAGCTTTATGAACCATCCCTAATAATTTGAGCTTTCAAATTAGTTGTTAATTTGTGTACCCTATAGGTTTTCCCTTGGTTTAGAGGAGTCTATAAAATCTAGATGTTGATATTGGTTATAGATGATGTTGACTCCATATTATAATTATTTACATGCTTAGTTTTATATTTGGTAAATATCTCATGAGCTATTTTTGGTTTAGTTTGCAGGTGAATGTCCCAAGTGGAATGGCAGTTATTTTCACTACTTACAGAAGGTTGTATTCTCTACAGGGGATCCATATGAAGGTAAAATGATTTTATCCATGTTTTAATACCATAAGGGCCACATCCTTCCATTTTTTGGTCTCATATCTCCATACTTTGATCAAACACCCAATCTTGTCATATGCATGGTCAAGTTTATGCTTGTTCTTGACTGTAACCATGGTGTTTTGAGGTTTGAAATGTCCATAAGGTTGTTTGATAGGTCCATAAAATGTTGGGAAGAGTATAAAAACATAACTAACCAAATTATATAGCTCCAAATTATTCAAAATCAAAATGTGATGACTAATTTTTCTAATCAGCCCATGTTTTTGTTCACTACCAAGCCTGCAACATTACAAGTGCACCTATAGGCACCATTTATGAGTAAGCACATGGAAGAAGGTTTAAATCTAGGTTGGGGTATTTTAAGTTTAAAACATCAATTTTATGGCTTGTTTAATGCCTACATTTGATCATAATTATGTAAATACACTCATTGCCTACATGTCCTATTTTTTGCCTGTAGGCAAAAAATGTCTACCTACAGGTCCTAGCACAGAGATATAAAGGTGTCTGCATAGAGAAATGGGAGCATGGAAAACTTTATTGAAGCCCTATTATTGATGTATAATCTTGTAACATTAATTTTTAAATATATTTTGGAAAATACAAGTGTGGATCATCTTCTAGAGTCAATGGACTATGTTCAGGAATGTTTTCCCAAAGAAGGCAAAACAAAGTTCCTTAGTGTTTTGTTGAAATTTTACAACAAAGATATAAAGACTTTCCATTCATCCCAATGACCTTCACTTGTAATCTATATCATTTATAATCACCTTGTAAAGTTTTAATGGCATATATTTAATGGAGTTTGGTTTTTGAGGTCTTAAAATTGCCTACAAAACACTAAATTCCTTCAATATTATCTACAGGACTGTGATCCAAATGAGGCCTTTGCCATCCAAAAGTTGCAACTTAAATTTGACACCATAGTGTGAGTATTTATAAATGGTGAGGGTAAAATTCATGAGTAGATAGGTCACCTAAAGGAATGTTATACTATGTTTTGCCTCCCCATAGACACCTATAGGTGTCTCTTCTCATGGAAATACACACCTACAGCAATATAAGATAGTACATTGTATAGGAAGGAATTTGGAGTATGGTAACATAAAAAATGGTCTCAAAAGGATGTTTTAATTTTTATATATGGAATCTCAAATAAATTTGATCATAGACACCTATGTTATACTATGTTTTGCCTCCCCAAAGACACCTATAGGTGTCTCTTCTCGTGGAAATACACACCTACAATAGTATAAGACAGTACACAGTATAAGATGGAATTTTGAGTATGGGAACGTCAAAAATGGTCTCAAAATGATGTTTCAATTTTGATCAGTAGACTCCCAAACAACTTGTATCATAAATTTCAAAAGGATAATGCCAACTTGCAAGTTTTGCTTTGAGGAGGTCAACTATTATTGCCTGTAGGTAGCAGTGGACTGAGAAGCCAAGTATAAGTGTTAATATTACATAAGAATGAAATAAATGATCAAAAAATGTACACTATGATCCTAGGAGACTCAAAGTAGGTTATTACATGTTTTCTCAAGATAAAACACACATGAAACCTACAACTGACCCCCCCTTCCAAGGCAAAAAGCACCTACAACCATTACAATTGACTAAGACAAATAGTGAACAGTTTTGAGTCCTAAAGTGATGATCTACACTAATAAAGGTGAACATGGGTCCAAAAAAATATAATTGACCATGGAAAATTTTATTAAAGGCTTATGCAATGATCCAAAGCTAATTTCAAGCTAGGAACACCTATAGGTTCCCTTCCAAGCAGGAGATAGTCAAATGGTACTCAGTCTAGGCCAACTAAGGAGAGGTGTAAAAAATGAAAAGTTAGAGAGGGTAAAAATGAATTGAATGATTAGAATAGGAATATAAAACATAAATTATACCTTCATGTTATTGAAACAAGTAAAGGAGAAACCCTGAATACACATACTCAGTTCATATCAAACACTGTGTACAGTGCTCTTTTGCACTAATCTATTTTTGAGTTTAAGAGATTTGAAAGGTCAAATGATATGACCAAGGGATTATTTTTGGTGTGGGATGTCCTCAAAACTTGATTAAGTCTATCCAATTTTCATTTTTATTGAGAGAATAGGTGAATTACCCCTATCTCAGATAGGGAGTACTCCCCCTCACATAAATTAGCAGATTTGGAGAGAAAATGTTGAAAGATGAGACTAGGAATTGTTTTGGACAATTAAAGAAAGTTTATCAAGATATAAAACACTCAGGGCAATAATTTCAATATATTACATAGGGGATAATTATAATGGGATGATCTAGACCCTCAAAGTTGCACTCAGACCTTCAAACAAGGTTTAAGTCTAGTGCCAAATGAGGAGGTATTTTCCACTTTTAGTATTGTATATGACTTATAATATATTGAAACATGTTTGTGGGGAATTATATGTTATTTTTTATCTATTTTGAGGTAAGTAAAACTATCAAAATTCATTATGAGCTCTAAAGGTACAGTCAAGATTATTAGGTAGGATTCAAGCCTAAGGACAAATGAGAGGGTAGTTGCACCTATAACACTATATATGAGCTCTAAAATATTTTAAAATGTTAATAAGGTCACTAAAGGTATTTTAAAACCTAAAAATTTCATGGGAAGCTATAAAAAACCATTTTTGAGCATAAAACCCACTCAAACCTGTAGAAAAGTGAATGAAAAGTTTGATAAGGTGATTTCAGGTCTTCATATCTCTCTTGGTGATTTGCATGGGATTTATATAGGTTCAAGGATGTTTATGAAGGTATTTAAATATGAATTTGTGGAATTTTTTTCCAATTTGTATGTCCCATATTTATGAACAAACCTTAAGAGTGGAAAAAGGCTAAAACCCTTACAAACCCTTGTCAGTTACAAGTTTGAGGAAATGGAGTTGGATAGCCAATATAATGGAATATTTTGAAAAATATTATTATTTTAACTTGTAAAGGACTCCATAAATCTACTCCTCATGTTTTTGGTTGTACAGACCTGTATGAATAGGGTACAAAACAAGCTTTTCTTCACATTTTTATGCATTATGTATGTTTTAGGAGTATTCTAAAGATGAAACCAAATTTTGGAGAAACATTAATATTTTTTATAACTACCCATGTTCATTTAATTCCTTATAACAACTCCTAAATGCCTCAACAGGAGCTCTCATCTTAGCCAGTCAAAACTAGCATATTGGATAAGCTAGTGAGAAGGGTGGAAAACTTTAAGTGAGGTGATTTTAAGGTGTGCCTGATTATTCTAAGGACATGTAGGGTATTTAAAATTTTCATAAAGTCCCTCCCATGGATTTTCATGAGTAAATAAATCCAAATTTGAGGACAAATGTGTAGGGTACATGAAGGAAGAGTTTTTTGGAATGCAGATGATGATGGCTCACTTCTAGGTGATTCCAAATGACCAAGCCTAAAACCAATGCATAGAGAGGCATGCTTGATACCCTTCACCTTCTTTAAAATCATCTAACCTAGTACTATTTAGTTATGAGGCATTCAAATAGGACCAATCATGAAGGAAGTTTTTTTATGCCAACACAGAGAGTTTCATGTCACTTTTCATAAGTTTTATGCCTTGTGTGGACACTTGTGCTTCCTAACCTTACATGGTTCATAATATATCCCTTTCTCATTCAAAATAAACCTATTTTATCTACTTTACAAGGGTCCTTGTGACCCTTGAACTTCTCTCTTCTTCTCTCTCTCTCTCAAGTTCTATAAGAACTAGCCATTTTGGCCTTTATAATCTAATACCACACCATGTATGGTGAATCCCTATTGGTTTTGACATTTTAATTTCCTTATACAATAATTTAAATCTAGTTTGAGTTCATACATCATATTGTTAATGTGTTTGAAGAGATGTCTAGTGAATGGCTAATAGATGTTCATTTATCTTGCTTTCTGTCAATCCTTACATGTTTGATGCAAGTGATTTCATGCCTAGAGGGTCATATAAAGTGTTGTGAAGTGTATGTACATGGTATTAAGTGTAAAATTAAGTCTTATCATCTAAAAAAATATCTACTTTTCCACTTGCCTTAGATAGTCTTCATACATGGCACCTTCATATTGAAATAATAATGTTAGTACATTATAGGATTCATAGACTAGTATTGTATGCTTTGTCTCAAAAGTGATGGAGTATAATAGTATTATGGTAAAAAATATTGGTGCATCACCCTCTATAATTTTTTCCATTTCATTCAAATTCTAACCCTTTTTCCCATAATAAATTAGTTAGTATAGATGAAAGCATTTCGCATATCTAGGGAGTTAGCCCTTAATTCTAGAGATTCATCTCTCCAAATTGATTACCCACAACAAGTGAGATATTTCCATTGTGACACTTGGATGATAACAAATAAGGCACCTCTTCAAAGGATGAAAATTTCTTGGTGGGACTCTTGGTCAAAGAATTTGAGAGATTTCTGGTGTTGTCTCTCAACAATTAGCCTTTGGAGGCATCTATCCAAGCATCAATGATGACTCTAAAGCTATATCAGCTAGTCAAATATCCCATTTTATCCTTTGAAGATTTTTGGTAACATGTTTCTTTGTGTTCTTTCTTTAAATGAGGTTTCATGTCTAATTTTGGTGTTGAGATTTGTCTTACACAAGTTGGTAAGACATTGAAAGCTTGTGTCATTCCCTATCAACAAGAGCAAGTTCTTAATCAGCCCTATAATGAAGTGTACCAGCCCCAATATTATCATTAGTAACCTTATCATGAATTTTATCAATCATATATCCAACCTTCTCAATGTCTTACTCCTCCTAGTCAACCTAGTCACTTCTCAAGTCAATCCATTTCCACCTTCAAGAAAACTCTTTTAGGATATGAGAGGTGCATGTTGGAGCTTCATAATCTAAGAGGATGTGGTCAAGAGGTTCCTATTCATCTTACTCATAAGGTTAGAGATGTATTAAAATTGGACAAAAGAGAGTGGGTACCTTTTAGAGATCCAATTGGCAAAGGCTCACAAGTGAGATGTTAACTGTGAGTGGCTTGGTTTCTTTCTTAGAGGATAGGTTAAGAGTTCATGAAAGGCAACCTCACCAAAACTATCAACCATCATATCCAGTTCCCCAAGTCTCTTTTCAGCCATATTTTATCCCTAATCATGATCCCAATCAAGGATATCAAAGTCATCCTTTTCCCCATCAGTTGGAAGAGAAAGTTGAGAAGAGAAACCTTGTGTTTGAAGCTAATCTTGATATGTAAATTGAGTTGGCAAATATGCATATGAATCAGTCCATGTTGGTAGTAAAGGAAGTGGAACTCAAGTCCTCATTTACCTCTCACACTACATTTACACCACCTCAAAAATAGACTTATAATCTTAACATCCTAAGCTGGAATAAGATAGTGGAGTCATGGGGAAAGAAAAAGGAGAAAAGTCCTGATAAGGAGTGTGAAGTTGAGAAGGAGTTTGATCCTGTACAAACCCTTCCCACCCTTCCTCAGGAAGATTATCATGTTCCATGTCATCCCTCTTATTTTCCTTATAATCATTATGATTTTAATAAACTTTAAGAAAAACTTTTCCAAGAGAACCTAGCCAATCAAATTTAAGAGTTAGAGTCAAAGATGAGATTGTTGAGTCAAGGTGTGATGTAAGGTTTAGACCCAAAAGAAGATCCTACACCTAAACACACCCTATATAACCTCCATAAATAGAATGAGTAAGATAAATGAGATTTTAATGAAGTGATTATCAAGTGAAATGAAGATAATCAATTTGTTTTAGCCCAAGGTCTACCTCCCCTTCCATAAGAGCTTCCCAATGAATCCCCTACTTTTCACTCCCAATCTGATTTTGAGTTCTATATGCCACCTCCACCAACTAGTTCATCTTATCCTTACCCCATAACCCTTTTCCTTGATGGACCTATGGTATGGGAACCTAAATAAGATAAGTTAGTTGACAAAAAATTAGAGCTTTTTCTTGAAGAAAGCCTAGTTCCTTGGCAGCCTCATTAGACTAAGTTACATGACTTCAAAATGCCTAGTCTTAAAATCACAAAAAAAGAGATGGAAGATATTGCAGCCCTTGAGAATCAACGTCCTATTTTAGAGGTTGAGATGCAACTTGAGATCCTTCAAGAGGTTCTAAATTATAATAAAGAGGTGGTCTCTTGTGTTGAATCTTCAGATTAGGTTGATGAAGAATAATGTTTTCCTTTTGCCAAAGAAGGAGAAATGCTCATTAATTCTTCCATCACTATGCAAGACACTGTGAACTAGGAATTTGACTCAAGAGAGGATGGTGTGATCTATTAATTTGAATCAAGAGAGGATGGTTAGTATGGGGTTATTTTCAAAATTAAAACAAAATGAAAAAAAAAACACTCTAACTAGCATAACATCTCTAGGCCTAGACACTAAGGAGAACTTACTTAATAAACATGAATAAAACACACAACTAAAATGCAAAAACAATCCTATTTTACCTTCCTTGGATGCTCCAAAATGTTTGTTTTAGTGGATTTCTCAGCTTGTGTTCATGAATTCCTCATCAATGGAAGCTTGGCTACCTCCATCTCTCCATGGCACCTTTGGCTTGTGGCTTGGCTTAGCTTGGAATCAATTTGGCATGGTAACACTAATTGCTTGAAGCTTTGTAATCAATTCTACATTATAAATTTGCATAATCATGTCTTTTGAAGATATTTGAGCATAATAACTTTGCACTAAAATAGCTTAGAAATAATGTTCATGGCCTCTCTATTTATAGATTTTTGAGAATGCCTAGAGTCAACTTAAATCATCCATCCTGAGTTGAAGATGTGTGGTTAAGGATTAATCCAATTACGCAATTAAAATTGATAAATAGGCTCCTAAATATTTGGGATAGAGGATCAATTAAGAGGCATGGAGGGATTTTATGAGGCATGAGAGGCATGAATCTTGATATTTGTGGCATTTATGGCGTAGAGATGTCTTCCCAAGAAATGAGGTCACCTGATGATGTAGATATTCAATATTCATTTCCAAAAATAAGTATTCAATAAGTTTCCATAGAATTCTTGATTAGTCTCTAATTTCATTTAATTAGATCTTAAGCATGTTTAAGCACATTGTGTACAAATTACCCAAATTGATTAGAATGCCTTGTTATTGGTCCAAAATTTGACTGGATTAGAATTGGAAGGTGATGTCAGATGCATTAGAATGGTATTCCCATTTAGGATGTTGTCAATAAAAAATAACAAAGGCACATGTCTTATGCAAGATATTTGATAGGAAATATCAATCCATAACACTTAGGTGCAAAATTAGCATTTCGACTCGAAATGCCAATTTTGCACCTAAGTGTTATGGATTGATATTTCCTATCAAATATCTTGCATAAGACATCGACTCGAAATGATCTGATCAAAGTTAGCCAACCCACAAATTGCATTGCCCCATTTAATGATACCTTAGCCAAAATTGACCCTTGAATATGTTAGTTTCACATCATTTAGTATGTTTTAGTATTTTTAGGCCAAATTGTGCATTTTAGGTGGAAATTAGTCAAAATCCTAGTTGGAGGTTATCAATGGCCAGATTTAGGTGTCTACAGTTTGCCCCTATTTAGGAAGGTGTTGTAAGATATAAGCACAGTAAC
Source organism: Torreya grandis (assembly GCA_037957365.1). Taxonomy (NCBI): domain Eukaryota; kingdom Viridiplantae; phylum Streptophyta; class Pinopsida; order Cupressales; family Taxaceae; genus Torreya; species Torreya grandis. Next base: position 2,841,751 of record JARHVA010001366.1, read on the forward strand.
ATCTTTTCAAATAATGAGAGATGGCATGTATGCCAAAAATAAGATGATGATTGAAGAACAAAGCTCCAAATGGTTTTGGTAAGCTTATGATGATGCCCCCTCGAGGGAGTGGCTGTCAAATTTATTGATGGATGATCCCTCAAAAAGAAACAAGAAGAAAGGTAGAATTAACTTATGGTTGAGATTAATCCAAATAAAAAAATGCTTATATGCATTGATTTAAAAAGGATGTTGATTTACCCAAAGGCAATTATAATCAAGAATAAAATTCAAAATAATGATTTGCCCATAGGCAGTTATAATCATTAAGTAGACCTAAATTGGCTAAAACTGATGGTGCCCCAGTTAGGGTTGATTAGCAAGCATAACTCAAGGATATAACCTAGAATATAGATTAAAGATGAGTGGATGCAAAGTGATGAAATAAATGAATATAAGAATAATATTGATCAGTGTGAATGATTCAATTGTACTTGTCAATAAAGAGATGCTCATCCTGATTAATAATGATACAACTAGAATGGTTAATGGTTTGATTGATCAAGGTGGGTGGGAGGATTGTCCAAGGTGCTAAGGAGAAATTGATGTATCTCCATTGATTTTATACCTTACTAAAGCTAATTTTTGTTGTAGCATGTGATAGTAGGCTTTATGATAGAACACCATGAAGACTATTCCAAAATATGCATAAGGACTAATTGTTGATCCAATAAACACTCAAAAATAATGCACCAATGATAAGAACCATGATGATAATGTTGATGTATGAATATGGATAGACTCAATAATAATGTGCTTGAGGAATCACCCAATGAACGCATATAGATTGAGTCAAGGCAATCGTGCTAAAAATAAACAAATAGGCAAGTGAATAACAAACAGACAAAAAAACAAAGAAACAAACAACCTAAAATAAATAAACAAATAAAAATCTTGAAAATAAAAGTAAAACAAAACATCCTAATAATAACCATACCCCAGTAAGGCGAATTGAGGATAACTGACTAGGCTTAGATAGGACAAATATTTTTGGATTTTTGAAATTTTATGAATGTTTTTGGAATTTTGAAGTATCTTAACTTGTTAAAGAATGACAAGATATCTGCTCACAAAATGGTGAGAGCATTTGGCTTAGGTTGCTCACAAAATAGTGAGAGTGTATGGAAAGGGAGACCGAGGTGACCTCAACATGAATTGAGTATGACCCACTTAGTCCTAAAATGACCTCAAGTCATAGTAATTCCATCTACATAAAAGGTGAGGAAAAACCAACTAGGTCCCAATAAGTTCTCAAATCTAGCAAATGGTCAGTCAAATGAAAATAGTAATGGCAAGGTAATATGTTAATGCACGATAAACAAGTGCTGCCCCTAGTTTTCCCATAGTCAGTTATAACTAAGATACAATAGCATAGGTCAATGACACTAATTTTCCCATAGGTAGTTATAATTAGTAGCAAGACTAGTGAAACACTTATTTGCCCATAGGCAGTTATAATCAAGCTCACATAAACAAACTTAATACATGATGGAAAATGAAAGATATCTTGCTAGATCAACTTTCACACTAATTTCATAGACTATCATTGTAAACATGAATTGGATTGATTATTGAAACTTGATTAGAATCCGCCCACAAAAGGTGTAGGAAGAACCAAATGAACCAAGGTCAAAATAGGATTGGGTAAGATGAATAAAAATAGGCTTTGGTCTAAATAGGAATGAAATGATAGGATGATATGGTATTCTTATAGATAATGATGGTCTAGATAGATTGAATAAAATGGTAAGAGGGTTGCCCCCAAGTGATAGGGTAAATGGAAGGAATATGTGACAATGGAAAATAAGCATATGTAACAATGGCAATGGCATGACAATGTGAAATGGTATCGCATATATTATTGGCCTGGGTATGGTAAATGGCATATGATTCTATTTTTCCTATTGAGATGGAGATGAACATCCTAATCAACAAATGATACAAAAATAATACTCGATCATGTTAATTGTTAGTCCACACCTCATCTAAATAGTTGTTCTATCAAGAACTTGATACATATTTGGTTGTCAAGAATGTTTTTATGATCTTCATTAGTCATTGATTTTGATTCATTCAAGTGTCAATACAAGGTATCTTTGTAGCCTCTACAAAGGAAAGTGAAGCCATAGATGGTAAATAAGGATAAAAGTTGGATGATAGGTTTGTTTATGAATTGAAATGATAGGTGATAATGGAATGTAGAATGGTTGGAAAATAATTGAATATCAGGACGTTCAGTCACACATAATGTTATTGATGTTGGATTTGTAATAATTTTGGTTTTGGTAGGTCCAAAGACTTGTTCTCTCAATAGGACCACTAGATTTCTTTGTTATTTAGGCCTGAGAGTAGCTACCATCTGATTAGGTTGTAAATTAGAAGCTATTTTGATTTGATCTTTGATTTTATCTTCATCAAGCAGTGAAGAAATCTTTCACTCAGCTATTGGTGCCTCAAAGAGGTTTTCACCAATGAAGTTGTCTTGATTGTCTCATAGAACATTCAATAAAGTTTCACTAAAGAATGTTGACTTTTGACTTTGATTATCTTCTAGCACTTCTAAAAAAGTTTCACTAGAAGATGCTAAGTTCTGAATTTGATTGTCCCCTAGCACCTCTGAAAAGGTTTTACTAGGAGAGTGTTCTAATATATGAATGTGGTCTTGGCCTCCTTGATCTTCTTCAACTGCTATGTCACCATGGATCCATTTCAACAAAGTGTGATTTTTTTGATCCCAATCGACACTTGTGAGAGATGGAATGTTAATGATATGGCTATTTTGGTTGATGGTAATGGTCTATGGAATGGTAATGGAGAGGCTGCACAATTCTTGTAAAATATACTAGGATAACTTGTGTTAAAGGTGAAGTACTCATCCTCAAAAACTATAGAAGGATCACAAATGTATTCAAATTGATTTGCAAGGCATGCATAACCAATGTTGTAACAGCCACAAACATATTCTTCTTTTGAATCTGATTCTAACTCAAGGGACTCTGAATCTGATGTTGAGATTGATGTTGATTTAGATTTTGATGCTAAATTTGATGTCAGTTCAAGAATAGAACTTGACTCTAACTTTAATTCTTCATCTGATGGGTACTTTGTTACAATGATGTCTTGTTGAATATTTGGTTTTGGACAAGTAACAGACTGTGATGGCATTATGGGCTCCATAAAAAATATTTTATCAAAGTGAGACTCCTCTAAGATGGGAAATAGGTCAAGAGACAACTCCTCAAAGATTGGCTTGTCAATAAGAGGATCTTGAAAAATAAACACATAGTTAAGGTAATGATTTTCCCAAAGGCAGTTATAATCATTAAGAAGTGACTCAACAAAGACTGGCTCATTAGAGTGAGACTCCTTGACTACTGGTATAGGATCAATAGGTGATTCATCATAGGTTGACTTATCATAAATGGTTAGTTCAACAAAAACATCTCAGATTGGTTGGTTCTCTTAGCCTTGGTTTCAAATGAGTTAGAAAATACCAATTTTAAACATAGCTTGGTCTTTGAATGATTTTATGGGTTGAGGTTTGGATGGGATTGGTTTTGGATGAGGAATTGCTCATGGTTTGATAATGGTAGGGCCTTGGGGGTCATGATTGCTTGCATGAGCTAAAGGAAAAATTCTTGAGATGGTAATGATAGGGTAGTGTGGAGCATGGTTGCTCACACAAGCCAAAGGACTAGATCTTGGAATGATGAAGGGGTGTTGTGGAGCTTGATTGCTCACACAAACTAAAGGATGAGGTCTTAGTATAGAAATGGTTGGACATTGTGGTTCTAAAAAAGAAATGGTATGATGTGGTGGAGCTTGATTACTTGTATAATCCAAAGTATCCAAGTCTTTCTCATAAACCATATCATCCCAGTCATGAGTTGGTTCATAAGTTAGTTCTTGATTGTGTTCCACGTACTAATTATTGTAAAGAGGGTATGGATCCATATCCTAAATAGCATTATCTATAGTTGGGTATTTAAATTCTTCCTCACAAGCCTCTTCATACCAATCAAGGTTTCAATTTGGATTTTGTGGATTTTGACTATGTTCTCCATATGGAGTATTGTATGGAGAATAATAAAAATCCTTAGAAAATCTTTCTCTATAGGGTTTCTTAGTGGGATTTTGTGTGGCCATTCTATCATAATTTGGATTGTACATGACTCCACCATAAGTTTAGCAAGACATATCCGCATAAATGATGAAAGGTCTAAAACAGAAAGGTTTAGAGTTCTACAAACTCTAAAAAACTATGTCCAAAAGGAAAAATGGTTCAAACTTGGTCTAACTTGGTCAAAGAAGTGGAGCTATATCTCCAATATGGTTTGAAAGTGAATTTGTATCTCCAAAATAATTTATGCTAAGACTTGGCATAAAATAGTATAACATCAAATGTCTAATGCCAAATGTCATATGTACAAAAGGTCAAGCATCTGAATAAAAACTAGCATGTCAAAGGTTTAGGTCAAAGTGATCCAAACAAGGTCTAAACTAGGAAAGGAAAAAGTTGAGTTACTAGGTCTTTTGTCCAAACATAGAGTCAAAATCTAGGCTCAAACAAATAGGCATGTGATAGGACTTTTGGCCAAATGGTGTCAAAATCTAGACTTAAGACAAAGGCTGATGTGATTTGATTTAATCTAACAAGTTTGGAAACAACTTTGACATAGACTTGGCACACAAAATTAAATATAAACATGATCAATTGGCATAAGGCATAAGATAAAAGGATCTTTGATAAAGGTTGTGCTCTTTTAAATAAAGGCACAAACACTGATGAGGATAGGCATTAAACAAACAAATCATTAATAGTTTTCTGCTACGCCCCTAACCTATCACATGTATGAGGATAGTATTAGCTGAATTATGGCTTACTTATCCCTCTTTGACATTATATTAAATTTTTTTATGCTTTCTTTAGATTAGTAGGTCGGCCTATGGAGTAACCATGCCTAGTTAGACTATATATAGGAGGTAGTGGGTAATCATTTATCATCATATTGTGAATTCTGCTCTTATTGAAGCTTGTGGAGGTTTCTCCCTCAAAGTGGCTTATCTATTATCATATATTTGGATATATTTCAGTCATATTTGGATATAATTCTACTGTTATACTTAATTCTTGAAGTAATTTCATTACAAGTGGTATCAGAGCTGCGATTTGGGCAATCTTGTGGGCAAAACACTAAATTTTGTGATATATAAAAAAATGTTGCTAATTTCTCTAAAACAATTTTACCAAAGGTGTGAAATAATCAAATTAAGCTTCCATTAAAATTTCAGCTCATTTGGATCTATTTTTCAAAAGTTATCTCTATTTTATGGTTTTTCATAAAATTGCTCTATAGTGCGCAATTCAAAGAATTTTTCTAAGTTGTTTACATTTTTGGAAATATTATAAAAATTTGGATATGTTTTGTTCTTTGTATATTTTTATTTGAGGCTAAAATAATTCCAAAATCACTTGGTCAAAGCTGGGTCAAATGTGTCAATAAGGGTCGACATCGTAAAACCCTTTTATGGCAGGTCCACAAACTCGGAGCCAAGGAAAGGGTGCTAAAACTCTAGGTAAAACTCCTAAAAAGGATGAGATAGAGTCAGAAGGTTGATTTAATATACCCTTTGTACCAGGGTTTTCTGACACAGATCACAAAGTGAGCCAGCTTAACTATAGTGTGCAAGGCATTCAGAGTGAGGTGCAAGACATACAATCTAATATGGAATCCATACAAGATAGTTTGGGAGATATCATGATGGATTTGAACATTAATCAGTCAAATCATCAAGCTAACTCTATTTCACAAACCCATCAGAGTGGTTCTCCTAACCAGTCTACTTCAAATCCAACTCCATGACCACAGAGGAACCTCTTACCAAAGGTGGATATGCGCAAATTTGATGGAAAAAATCCACCCAATTGGCTCAACCAAATGGAGAGTTTTTTTTACCTACATCAGATTCCAAGTGGACAGAAGGTTACCATGGCATCCTTGTATCTTGAACTTGATCAATTCATTTGGTATCGATGGTTATGTGCTCAAAAGAAAAAGATGACTCTCAATGTCACCTGGTCAGTTTTTACAGAGGAGCTACAATTACACTATGGTAATAGTGTGACAGAGAATTACTTCAGCCAACTGGCAAAATTGTGACAAACTAGCTCTATCAAGGATTATATTCATCATTTTCAGAACCTATCATTACGTGTGGAGACAATTTTTGAAGCAAACTTGAATGACCTATTTTTGGGTGGACTCAAGGACCACATTCAACATGAGGTACGCATGTTTAATCCACTTAATATTTTTGAATCTATTATCCTAGCATGTAGAGCTGAGGAAAAATTCATATCCAACAAGAAGCAGCCATTCACTCACTTCAAAGATCATAGCATATCGTCACCAACATTTCCTCCACCTACTAGATTGACCCCTCAGCAAATTGAAGAGAAGCGTACAAAAGGATTATGTTTTGGTTGTGATAGCAAGTGGAGTAAAGGACATAGATGTGCTAAGAAGAACTTATTCTACATTGAGGGACCAAATGAAGATGAAGAAGCAGATGATGCCTCCAATGATGATGAGGAAGATATAGAGGAGGTACCTAAAAATTCCCAACCTATAATCTCTTGTCATGCACTTGCAGGTATTAACACTCCACAAACTCTTAAGGTGGTGGGTTTTCTCAAGAAACAGAAGGTGACAGTGTTGATTGATTCAGGGAGCACACATAACTTTATAAACCATAAGTTGGCCACTCGGTTGAACTATTTCATCTACCCAGCACCAGAATTTTAGGTCATGATTGCAGATGGTGGCACAATTAATTGTTCAGGAAAATGCCATAGTATTAAGCTTACTATGGGTGGGTACAATCTCAACTCTCCTATGTTTTCTATTCCCATGGGTAACATAGACATTATTTTGGGAGTCCAATGGCTCACAACCTTAGGTACCATTGAGATGAACTTCCAAGAACTATTTATGCGCTTTCATTCTGAAGGTAAGAAAATTGAACTACATGGATTACATGCAAAATCTCCACAATTGGTTAGTTCACATCAGATGACCAAGATGCTAAAAAAGGGGGCAGAGGGAATTATTGCACGATTATGCTCCTTAAAAGTTCAACCCACACAGGTATCTACACATCCTAATCTACAAATAATTCTTGAAGACCACTCATCTATTTTTGGGGCCATGCCAAAAGGACTACCACCAAAAAGAGAACATGATCATGCCATTCAACTAATTCAAGGTAGTCAACCACCAAATATCAGACCATATAGATATCCATATGCACAAAAGAGTGAAATTTAAAAGATGGTCCATGAGATGTTGGAGGCAGGGATCATCAAGCATAGCCAAAGTGCATAGTCATCACCAGCGATCATGGTGCGGAAGAAAGATGACACATGGAGGATGTGCCCAGATTATAAGGAACTCAACAAGTACACCATCAAAGATAAGTTTCCTATTCCAATAATTGATGATTTATTTGATGAGTTGCATGGTGCTAGTTATTTCAAAAAATTGGATCTTCGCTCGGGGTACCATCAAATTAGAATCAAGGATGAAGATGTTTATAAAATTGCATTTAGAACACATGAGGGCCATTATGAGTTTTTGGTAATTCCCTTTGGTCTTACAAATGCACCATCTACTTTTCAGAGCTTGATGAACACTATTTTTAGGCCTTTTTTAAGCAAGTTTGTGCTAGTTTTCTTTGATGACATATTGATTTATAGTCAGACATGGGAAGCACAGTTGCAACATGTGAAACAGGTGTTGATAGTTTTAGAGAAGCACTAACTTTAGCGAATCCATCTAAATGTGCTTTTGGAGTACAAGAGGTAGAGTACCTCGATCACATTGTTTCCCATAAAGGGGTCAAAGTTGACCCCCAGAAGATCAAAGCAATAATGGAATTTCCCATGCCAAAAACTCTCAAAAACCTTTGAGGGTTTCTTGGACTAACAGGTTACTATAGAAGATTTATGAAAGGTTATGGCAGCATAGCAGCTCCACTCACTGCATTGCTAAAGAAGGATGATTTCCATTGGAATGATGATGCCACCAAAGCATTTGAGAAACTAAAAGTAGCTATGTGCACCACTCTAGTTTTAGCTACTCCAGACTTCTCACAAACATTCACTGTTGAATGTGATGCTTTTGGGTTTGGATTGGGGGAAATACTAATGTAGGAAGGAAGACCCATTGCATTTGAAAGTCGTCAATTCAAAGGTAAGAATCTACAAAAACCTATCTATGAGAAAGAAATGATGGCTATTCTTCATGCAGTTAAACAATGGAGGCCTTATCTGATGGGTAGACACTTTATGGTGAAAACGGATCATGATAGTCTCAAATACTTTTTGGAGCAAAGATTATCATCTAAAGAACAACAAAAATGGGTAACCAAAATGTTGGATTATGATTTTGAAATCATCTACAAGAAGGGTAAATATAATGTAGTAGCAGATGCACTATCCAGACGAGATGCATCCACAGAAGCATTACTTTGTACAATGTCTATATTGCAAGCAGATTGGGTGGATGAAGCTAGGTTAGAATGAGAGCAAGATGAGGATACACAGGTTCTGATTCAGAATCTTCAACAAGGTAATTTATCCTCTGACAAATTTGAATGGAAAGGTAATGTCCTATGGTATAAGGGTAGGTTATACTTGTGCAAAAATTTAGAGCTTAAGCATAAGATTCTTGCAGATTTGCATGCATCTACACTTGGGGGACACTCAGGGTTCTTGAAAACTTATAATAGAATTAAGAAAGAATTATTTTGGGAAGGACTCAAGGGAGATTTACAAAATTTTGTGGAAGAATGCTTGATATGCCAATAGAATAAAGGTGAAATAGTTAAGACCCCATGTTTGTTACAACCATTAGCAATTCCTAGTCAAAGGTGGGAGGAGGTTTCCATGGATTGCATCACTGGGTTGCCTTGTTCTGAAGGTAAGAATGTTATTTTGGTTATTGTGGATAGGCTTACAAAATATGCCCATTTTTTTGGTCTCTCACACCCATTTTCAGCAAGTACAGTCTCGGCTATTTTTATGGAAGCAGTTCTCAAATTACATGGAACCCCAAAAATAATTGTAAGTGATCGTGATCCTATTTTCACTAGTAATTTCTGGACTGAACTATTTTCTTGTTTGGGTACTCAGCTAGCTCATAGCTCATCTTACCACCCCCAATCTAATGGACAAACTAAAGTGGTTAACAAATGTTTAGAGGGGTATCTTCGTTGTTTTGTATCAAATAAACAAGAACATTGGGTTAAATGGCTACCACTTGTAGAATGGTGGTATAACACATCTTTCTATACCTCTTCTAAAATGTCTCCATTTCTACCACTATATGGTTACCATCCACCTTCCATCACTTCTTCATTAAAGGCACACACCAAGGTTCAAGATGTGGAAGAGCACATTCAACATCAACAAGAGGTTTTGGCTAGTTTGAGAGAGAATTTGGCCTTGGCACAAAATAGGATGAAGCAATAAGTAGATCAACACCGGAGTGAGCAAAATTTTGAGGTGGGTGACTGGGTATTTGTTCGTTTTCAGCCTTACAAGTAGATGTCCTTGAAGCAACAAAAAAAGGACAACAAACTTACTCTAAAGTATTATGGCCCTTATCAGGTTCTACAAAAAATTGGAAGTGTGGCTTACAAGCTCGAGTTACCTCATTCATCTCACATACACCCAGTATTTCATGTTTCTTGTTTGAAGGTCATTGGATAGAAAGTTTCCACCCAGACAGAGCTCCCAGAACTAGAGGAAGAAGGACGAGTCATTTTGGAACTACAAAAAATCCTCCAAACACGTACTAAGAGGTTGACAACTAGAGAGATTAAGGAATATTTGATCAAGTGGAAAAACCAAAGTAGTGAAGATGCAACTTGGGAAGGTGAAGAATTTCGACAACAACATCCAGAGTTGTTCAACGTTGAGGACAATGTTGGTTTGAAGGGGAAGGGCATGCTACGCCCCTAACCTATCAGATGTATGAGGATAGTATTAGCCGACTTGTGGCTTACTTATCCCTCTTTGACATTATATTACATTTATCTATGCTTTCTTTAGATTAGTAGGTCGGCCTATGGAGTAACCATGGCCTAGTTAGACTATATATAAGAGGTAGTGGGTAATCATTTATCATCATATTGTGAATTCTGCTCTTATTGAAGCTTGTGGAGGTTTCCCCCTCGAAGTGGCTTATCTATTATCATATATTTGGATATATTTCAGTCATAATTGGATATAATTCTGCTGTTATACTTAATTCTTGAAGTAATTTCATTACATTTTCAAATTTGGGTAATCGATTAATTGAAGTTATACAACCCAAAAGAGAAAGATATATTATCATCCCCATGAATTAAGACCTAAACAAAAATCAATCAATGTTTGAATCCAAACTTGAAAAGGCTAATTGAAAACTCAACGTTTAAAAACTAAGATTTGACCAAACAAGCTAGATAAGATTAGACATTATGACAGCATAAGATAAATGTCCAAATGGTAGACATGACATGGTTTGAAACAAATAGTTTTTGATACAAGGTGAAACAAGTCTTGAAACAAATTTAGTGGCCTAATAGTGTAAGAATGTTCAAATGATGTGATCTATATTATGCATTAAAACACTCAAAGGAAAAATGGTTTTAATATGATTTGGGCAGCATAACACTACCCTCTATAACTCCAATGACACACACACAAACAAGTTTAAAAATTTCAAGGCATAAATGTGGTGTAAAATAGTCAACCTAACGCCTCTTTAGATAAAAGAGTGACATATAAACAAAGTGGTTTGGACATGGTTTATGAACAAACAAATAAGTTTTAGTCTTAAAAACACTACGTAAGATAAATGACCAAAATACACTAAGTATAATCATCTAAATCTTAGAAAGGGTATGGCAAAATGGGGTTGACTAAAATTAATTGGTTTTTCAATCATTCTAGGGGAATCAATTACACAATGACTTTCACATTAAATGATGCAAAAAATGAGAATGAAAATTGGGTGCTCACAACATTGGATAGTTTTTAAAAGGTCTAGTCTTTTTTACAACCACTACATCATGGTGTTCTCTCAGTGTAGTGGAATGTCCAAATATAGATACTATCAGATTTACTACTAGAATCCGGATAATGCGAATGCAATGGAGATGTGATCACACGAGATGAACCAAGTGCACACTACATAGATGCCAAAGCAATTTGAAATTATAAAAGAAGCTACATTGCACAAGACAAAATGGAGAAAACTAAAATCTGATTAACATGAGATGGCCAAAGTGAGGAATACATATAGCAGAGTACGTAAGTAACTCCTCCACAAAATGTGGACAAGGCACCCCAAGAATAGACTGTAACTCCTCCATGAAAGATGGTGACAAGGTTCTAAGAATAGAGAAGTAACTCCCATCAAATGAGTTACTTATGACACCTATGACACACACCTCTACATAAGCTAGCCTATCCCACAAATGTAGGAAAACTCCATGTATGCACAAGAAATACAATTTTCCTAATTAATAAATAGGAAAAAATAAGAACCTACACTAATACCCCCCCCCCATAAGCACAACTTAGGTGGGCAGTGTGTAAATATAAAATGGGCCAGGCAACTAGGCCTGATGAGGTACCCATGTACAAATGCAATATCCCATAAGATAGAGAAAAGGAGAAAACTTGTAGGAGAAAACTCCCCCCCCCAAAAGAGAGACATAAAATAAAGAAGAGGCTAGTGGGCCCCCCTGAAGATGATGCTGCTGCAGATGTAGACCGCACCCCAAGAAGAGCTTGTAGATGAATGAACTTGCTCTCAGTGAAAGGTTTGGTGAAGATGTCTGCAACCTGCTCTAAAGATTGGCAAAATATCAAGTTAATGACCTGCCTATGAATAAGCTCTCGAATGAAATGCATGTTAATCTCTATGTGTTTGGTCTGTTGGTGCTGAACTGGATTCTTGCAAATTTGAATGGTACTCTGGTTGTCACAATAAATGATGGTGGGATGTCTGATAGGAATGTCAAACTTAGAAAGTATCTCATGCAGCCAAATAGCCTTAGTAGTTACATTAACAACTCCCCTGTACTCTGCCTCTGTGGATGATATAGCAATAGCATTCTACTTCTTGCTAGACCAGTTGATAGGACCAGAACCTAGAGAGAAACTGTAACCAAAAGTGGACTTGCGAGTCTGTGAATTGCCAGCCCAGTCTGAATCTATATATCTAACCAAGTCAACTTCTATGCCAAATCTGTAATGAACCCCATATCTATGTGAACTCTATATGTAATGCAAGATCCTCTTAGCTACTTTCCAATGTAACTCATGAGGTTCTTACATGAATTTGGAGACAAGTCCCACTGTATATGATATGTCAGGCCTGGTGTGAGTCAAGTAGATGTGACTACCAATAAGTTGTCGATACCGAGTGGCATCAACCAATGGTGAAGAATAGTCAGCTTCAAGCTTGACTCCTGATAGAAAGGGAGTCAGAGATGGCTTGTAATCAGCCATGTGAAATTGAGCTAACAAATCAAGACCATAATTAGGCTATGCAAGAGAAATCGCTAAATCTGACTGTGAGATCTCAATGCCAAGGAAGTAGTGCAATAAATCCAAGTCTATCATGTCAAATCTATCTTGGAGAGATGCCTTCACCACTTTAATAGTTGATGAAGAGTTCTCGATGATCAAAAGGTCATCAACATATAGAACCAAAATTAGGAGCAAATCATCCTGCTATAAGAAGAAGAAATTGGGATCAGAATGGCACCTAGTGAAACTCGCTATGAGAAGGAATCCATCTTGGCATACCAAGCATGAGGGGCCTTTTTGAGGCCATAGATAGATTTCCTGAAGTCTACATACTAAGGAAGAATCCTAAACAAATCTTGGCAACTGCTCCATGTAGATCTCCTCCTCTAGGTCTCCGTGAAGAAAGGAACTCTTCACATCCATTTGGTGCACATCCCAACCATGTGTTGCAGTAATAGCCAAGGTGAGTCAGGTAGATGTCATATTTGTAATGGGTGCAAAGGTCTCTGAGTAGTCAATGCCTACCACCTGTGAGAAACCCTTGGTGACCAATTGCACCTTGTACTTATCAACCAACCCATATGCTGTAAACTTGGTTTGATATATCCACCTACATCGAACCATCTTTCTTATCTTAGAAAGTGAAGTCAAATCCCAAGTGTGATTTTTGATTAAGGAAGAATATTCTTCCTCCATAGCACTATCCCACTCAGGTACCCCCTATGCCTCTCAAAAAGTCTGTGGATCTAAAACTGAAGCAAAGAAGGCATGTGGATCTCTCTGAAAATCCTCCCTAGTACGTCTATCATCTGTAGAATCTCTTGCCCAAGTGCCAACACTCTCAAGTGTCTATCTAGCCCAAAGTGGCTTGAAAGTGGGTGAGTCAGGTGCTAACTCCTCATCCTCTGACTGACTAGAGGTGGATGACACTGCATCACTGTCCTCGCTAATCTGAACTCAAAGAAGAAGAAGATGTTTCTAGCTTAAGAACCTACTGTGGCTAATCTGAATATGATAAGGAATCATCATGAAGAAGTAGATCTCGATGAGGGAGAAGAAGTGTCAAGTGTTGAGTCTCTAGGACTCTCCTAAAAATAAACACTTCTCTAGATGAACAACTCATGAGTGACTAGATCTAGAAGGCGATATCCCTTAATACTATTTGGATATCCTACAAAGATGCAAGGCTTGGACTGATATTCCATAGCTTTGCATTTTTTCTTCAAAATGTGGGCCATGACTAGGGATTCAAAAACTCTAAGGTGCTCAACATCAAGCTTCCTTTTATGCCAAGCTTCAAAGGGTGTTATCCCTTTTAAAGCTTTGTGAGAAACCCTGTTTTGAATGTAGCAAGCACAATTGATGGTTTTGGCCCAGTACTATGGTGCTAAGGATTTGGAGTGAATCATACAACTACCCATCTCTTTTAAGAACCTATTTTTGTGTTCTACAACCCCATTCTGTGAAGGACTATAAGTGACTGTGCGCTGCAAATCAATCCCCTCTGTGGTGCAAGACTGCTCAAACCTATTGCTGATATAATCCTCTTCATCATCAGTTCGAATAACCTTGATGGATTTCTCACTTTGTTTCTCAACAAGCACCTTGAAGTCTAGAAATTTTTCAAACACTTCAGACTTTTGTTTGAGAAAATATATCCAAGTGTACCTAGAGAAATCATCAATGAAAGTGAGGATGTACTTGGCCCTTCTGAAAGATGGTTTAAGAAAGGGTCCCGATACATTAATGTGGACTAACTCCAAAGGTTGTGAAGCCCTCCAAGCTTTTCCTTTGTCAAATTTTGCTTCAGGATGCTTCCCAAGGGAACACCCCTCATAAAGTCCTTTTGAGAATTGGACACGAGGCAAGCCAATGACCATGTCATTTTTGTAAAATTGATCAAGGTAGCGGCAGTTAAGGTGGCCAAACCACTCATGCCACAATTTGTTAACTCCATCAGAATGAGTCAACAATGATATTGGAGAAGAATCTGATGCAAAATGTGAGAAGGTGTATAACCTTGCTTGGTGATTTGCCCTACCCACTGCCACTGTAGTATCACTATGCAACTCCCTGATAGCCACTGAATCTGGGGAAAACTCAACTCTCATGCCCCAACCAATGTGAGTGATTTGGTACACTGATAGGAGATTGGTTGAAAGAAAAGGAACACTAGAACATTATTGAATGTTTCTCCTTCCATTTCAACTGACCCTCTCTTTGCAACAGAAATTGAAGTGTCATCACCCAAACTAATTGAAGTCATGCTACAAGGCTCTAAAGATGAAAACTCAACTAGTGAAGAGCCCATGTGGTGAGAAGCACCCAAATCAATGAACCATGAAGATGTAGAAGCTATTGTAGCTACAAGGGCCTTGCCCTTTTCTTTCTCCTTACCCTTACCTTTTGCCTTGGTAGAATCTTGGGTAGATGAATTCTGCTTGATGGACTCAGGAACACCTATGTTGTTCTTCTCTAGAAGATGAGTTAGGTGATCTATTTGTTTCTTCATGCATTTGTGTTCATCATGCCCTATCTTTTTACAATAGGCACACTTAACCTTCTCTTTCTTAGGTTTAGCATTGGAGTATGAAGACTCAGTGTTGTTTTTGGCAGGATTGTTGTTTTCTTTCTTCTTCTTCTTCTGGTCCTTATTCTTTTTCTTCTTCTCCTTTGTTGAAGTCTTATCCTTACCATTTTTAGCTATAAAATCTTGGGATTGAGTAGACTTCATAGTTACCATTTGAATTAGCTTATCTTGCTCCCTAGTCAAGTTGGCAATGAATGAATCCAAAGAAGGCATTTTCCATGTAGTGCAAAGGGCACTTTTTGTGGCATAGAAAGTGGAGACAAATACTGAATAGCTTAGACCTAACTTTGTGAGAATAGAAAGGAGGATTTGATCATCTTTCTTCTCTATCCTGTATTCTTTCAGTTGTAATCTAAGGGCCTTAAACTTAGTGAAGAAGTCTTGTAGGGTGTCAAAGTTGCTAAGACGTAGACTTATGAGTTCGTTTTCGAGCTCATGACCTCTCATCTCATCAAGCTTCCCAAATAAGTTTTCTAAGGTGTCCCATATATCATTTGGAGTCTTGGAGGATTCTAAATGGAAGAAAAGTTTTGGAGACACAGACAAGCTCAATAATCCATAGGCTTCATCACTACGGTTATATCACTTGACCTTTTTAGCATCAGTGTTGGGTTCTACTTCAGTACCCATGGTGATCCTATACAACCCTTTGCTTTTAAGAATGATTGATATTTTAACCTTCCATTCATGATAGTTGAAGGGTGTTAGGGGTTTAAGTTGAAAATAATCCATTTTAAACTGAATTTAGGTGAAGTTGTGTTGATTGCAAATTGTGAATTTATACAAAAAGGAGAATGAAAGCAAAGATTTACAGGTTATGAAAAGCAATCACACTCCCTCAAAATATTGAGCCCTTCCCAAATATGCAAGTGCATGCTCAAAATACATCAAACTCAGCTGAGAATGCATCTTAGAGTAATCAATGCAATACTAAAGCAAACAGGATGTCGGACTCAGCCGAAAATGTGTCCTGAGAGACCCAAATTTTTGGCACTTTATAAACTAGTGCATTTTTAACAAATAAAAATCCTACACTATGGAGAATTGAATTATAAACACTTTTTCGAAAAATGGCACCCAAATCTGAGCTCTCGTTTGCAAGATATTAAAAGTTCAATTTTCCCATAAACTAGTGTTTTTGTAAAGAAAAGCACTAAAACATTAAAAAATGTCTGTTTTGAGAGAGAAAGTGGCCTTCCAACCACTCATTGAATTTGACACAGAATGAGGAATCCAAAAGAGGTTTGTGTGAGGGGGAATTGGCCTCCCGCCAACCCGGGCCTCACCCTTCATCTTCGTAGATTGAAGATATAGGTTTTTAATGAAAACCTCCAAATTACCAAACTGTCTAAAAACTAAATATTCAGTCAAATTGACTGAATTTTGTTTTACAAGTCAATTTTTAATTGAAAATAATGAATCATAGAGAGAATTTATGGATGCCATGTGTCCAAGGGCCCACATGGGACGCCAAGCAAGGAAGGGGCGCCAAAAAGAAAACACAGTCCAAATTTGCTTTGCAGAAAAGACAAAAGAGAAATTTGCAGACCTATTGGACACTATACAGCCTACTTGGCACCTTTCTAGAAGGATTGTGGCATGGCAGAACTGAAGGCGTTGCTGAAGGCACCTTGCTGGAAGGACTGTGGCATGGTAGAACAGAAGGTGTTGCTAACCAGAAGCTAGGCGCAGACCAGAAGAAGGTTGGCGCAAAGTTGCAGAAGCTTGGCGTAGACTGAATGCTACTCCTCCCTCTACTGCTCCACACAACAATGGCACCCAAGAACAGAAACAAAACAAGCACCTAAAGTGAAGACAACCAAGACACCCAAAGGCCAAGGATCCCAAGATGCAAGAAATGATATTGAAAGATTTTTTTTATTTTAGATCTAATCTAGAAATTAAAAAATGAAGAGAACTCCACTCCTCTTGATTTCAAAAGAAACTAAAAGCATAACCAGACACACAATTACCAGGTTTACTCTGATACCATATCAGAGTTGATACTAGAATCTGGATAATGCGAATGCAATGGAGACGTGATCACACGAGATGAAGCAAGTGCACACCACATAGATGCTAAATCAATTTGAAATTATACAAGAAGCTAAATTGCACAAGACAAAATGGAGAAAACTAAAATTTGATTAACATGAGATGGCCAAAGTGAGGAATACATATAGGAGAGTACGTAACTCCTCCACAAAAAGTGGACAAAGCACCCCAAGAATAGACTGTAACTCCTCCATGAAAGGTGGTGACAAGGTGCTAAGAGTAGAGAAGTAACTCCCATCAAGGGAGTTACTTATGACACCTATGACACATCTATGACACACACCTCCACATAAGCTAGCCTATCCCACAAATGTAGGAAAACTCCATGTATGCACAAGAAATACAATTTACCTAATTAAAAAATAGGGAAAAATAAAAACCTACACTAATAGATACATCCCATGTGCAACTCCAAAGGAGTAAGTGAAGTCAATTTTGGGAGATGAAACCTTGGGTCAAATCTTCTCTAAATAACTCATGGGAGGTGATGAAGTCCCATTTACAAGCCAAGTTTGCATAAAAATAAAGAAAGCATGAAATAGAAATACTTTAGGGTCATTTTCAAGGTCACCCAAACTTTGATGAGTTTTTGGGGAGTGCTTTAGATGAATTTATTTCTAAGCCTCGGACTAGGCTAATTATAATAGGAATGGCACTTTTGATTCCAAGGGTTCCCTAATAGGGACAAATAGAAGAGTATACACGCAACATCCCTCTTTTTACCAAACAAAGATTTAACTTAAACAACTAAGTAACTACAAAAACTTGGAAATGTGAGTTTATTTTTAAACCCAAATGGAAAATGAGGTGGTGTTTATTTGACCCCTTGGTCTTAGTTGTAACTTTGAAAACTAATGTTAAAAACTCACTTAAGCACCTAAATATTACTTTAAACACCCAAAATAATGTTCCTAATCTATTTTAAGCATGCAAAAGGTGATCTAAACATGTTTTTAGCATGTCAAGCTTCGTCTTACAACAAAAATGCTAGCATGTCCTTTAGCCTTGAAGCTTTCTAGGTTTGAAACAATGAACTTTAAAAAAAGATCTCTCGAGTTTGTGTTTTAAGAAAAACACAGTGACCAACTTCGGTTATATAACCGATGATGGTTACATTTTCCAATCAATGACGGTTATCTAACCGACATTAGTTATACCAATGTGACCAATGATAGCTATCCAACTAATGTCAGTTTTAATAACCAACATTGGTTATTGTGTAAACTTGTGGTAAATAAAAACAGCAAAACAAAGTTAGAATATCAATTTACAAGAGTTTTAATGATCAAAATAAAGATTTTAAAATTGTAAAATGATTTTCTTCATGTGTGGGATGCGTCTAATCCCATGGCAGTGCCATATGTGATCTAAGACTTTGAATCAAGAGAAGATGGTTAGTATGGGGTTAGTTTCAAAATAAAAATAAAATGAAAAAACACTCTAACTAGTATAACATCTCTAGGCCTAAACACTAGGGAGAGCTTAGTTAACAAACATGAATAAAACACACAACTAAAATGCGAAAAAAACCCTTTTTTACTGTCCTTGGATGCTCCGAAATGCTTGTTGTAGTGGCTTGCTCAATTTGTGCTCATGAAGTTTACATCAATGGAAGCTTGGCTACCTCCATCTCTCTTTGGCACCTCATGGCTTTGGCTTGGCTTGGCTCAATATTTGGGCATAATAACACTAATTTGCATGAGGCTTTAGAATCAATTCAACTTTATAACTTTACATTATCTAAGCTTAAAAATCAATAGGCAAGGCCTCTTATTTATAGATTTTTACAAATGTCTAGAATCAACCTAAACCATCCATCTCCAAATGGAGATGTGTGGATAAGGATTAATCTAATTTTGTAATTAAAATTCATAAATAAGATCATCAATATTTAGGATAAAGGGGCATTGAATAGGTATGGAGGGTCTTAATGAGGTATGGGAGGCATGAATCCTAATATTTATGGTATTTATGGCTTAGGGATGCCACCCTATAGGATGATGTCATTTAATGATGCAGTTAATGATAATCAATATTCATTTTCAAAAAAAAGTATTCAACAAGTTCCATGGAATTCTTAATTATGCTCATGATTTGGTTTAATTATCTCTTAAGCATGATTAGTCACTTTGGTGCAAACTTGGCTCTTTGTGCACAAATTACTCAAATTGGTCATAATGTCCTATTGTTGGTTCAAAATTTGACTAGATTGGAATTGGAAGTCGATGTTAGATGCATTGAAATTGTATTCCCATCTAAGATTTTGCCAACACAAAATAATAAAGGCACATTTATTGTGTAAGAAATTTAGTAGAAAAGAGCAATATAGGGCACCCATGTGCAAAATTATCATTTTGACTCAAAATGATATGATCAAAGTTAGTTGGCCCATTAATTGCATTTCCCCATTTAATGATACCCTAGCCAAAATCATCACTTGAATATATCAATTTCAACTCTTTCAATATGTTTTAATATTTTTTGGCTAAATTGTGCATTTTGGTGGA
This sequence comes from Torreya grandis, assembly GCA_037957365.1. NCBI lineage: Eukaryota > Viridiplantae > Streptophyta > Pinopsida > Cupressales > Taxaceae > Torreya > Torreya grandis. The sequence continues at coordinate 2,861,528 of JARHVA010001366.1, forward strand.
AATTGGTCAAAACCTGGTTGAAAGTTATCAGTGGCTAGTTTTAGGTGTCTAAAGTTTGTCCCTATTGGGGAAGGTGTTGTAATCAATAGGAATAGTAACATCTTCTCAAATAATGATAAATGGCCTATATGCCAAAAATAAGATGATGGTTAAAGAATAAAGCTCCAAATGGTGTTTGGAAAGCCTAGGATGATACCCCCTTAAGGGAGTGACCATCACATTTTTTGATAGATGGTCCCTTGAAAAGAAGCAAGAAGAAAGGTGAAATCAACCCATGGTTGTGAGTAATCCAAATGAATAAATGTTGTCATGTATTTATTTAAAAATATTGTTGCTTTTCCCAAAGTCAATAATAATCAGGAATAAAAGACAAAATAATGATTTACCCATATGTAGTTATAATCATTAAGAAGACCTAGATTGGATAAAGATAATGGTGCCCTAGTTATGGCTAATTAGAAAACATAACTCAAGGATATAACATGGAATATAGATTAAAGATGAGCAGGCAAAAAGTAATGAAAGATATGAATAGAAGAATAAGATTTGATCAATAAAAAAGATTCAGTTGTACCTATCAATAAAGAGATGATCATCCTAATTAGCAATGATATAAATAGAATGGACAATGGGTTAATTTGAGCAAAGGTGAGATGGAAGGATTTGCCAAGGTGCCAAGGAGAAACTTATACGGCTCTATTGATTATAGACCTTTTTAAAGCTAATTTTTGTTGTAGCATGTGATGGTAGGCATCATGACAAAACACCATGAAGACTTGGTTGAAATTGCATAAGGACTGACTCCCGATCCAATGAACACTTGAAAATAATGCACTAATTATAAAAACCATAATGATAATGTTAATGTATGAATATGAATGGACTCAATAATAATGTGCACAAGGAATCATCCAATAAACACATATAGATTGATTCAAGGCAACAGTGTTGAAAGCAAACAAATAAACAAGCAAACAAACAAATAAAAAACCAAATAGAAAAACAAATAAATTAACAAACAACTTGAAATAAACAAACAAATAAAAAGCTTGAAAACAAAATCAAAATAAAACATCCTAATGATGACCATGCCTTAGTAGGGTGAATCAAGGATAACTTACTAAGCTTAGATAAGATAAATGTTTTTATATTTGGAAATATTTGAATGTGTTTGGATTTGAAGTATCTTAACTTGATCAATAATGGCAAGATACCTATTCATAAAATGATGAGAGCATTTGGCTTAGGTTGCTCAAAAAATGGCAAGATCATGGATTAGAGGGACTGAGGTGACCTCAATTTGAATTTATCATGACCTAAATAGTCATGAAATGACCCCAAGTCAAAGTATTTCCATCCACACAAAAGGCAAGGAAAAACCAACTAGGTCCCAACAAGTTCTCGAATCCAGCATATGGCCAATCAAATGAAAACAATAATGGCAAGGTGATGTGGCAATGCATGATAAACAAGTGTTGCCCCTATATTTCCCATAGGTAGTTATAACTATGATATAATGTCATAGATCAATGATACTAAATTGCCATAGGTGGTTATAATTAGTAGCAAGACCGGTGAGACATTGATTTTCCCCTAGGCAGTTATAATCAGGCTCACATAAACTAACTTTGATATAAGATGGAAAATGAAAGATATCTTTTTAAATCAATTGTCACACTACTTTCATAGACTATCATTGAAACATGAATTTAATTGATTATTAAAAATTGATCTAAATCCCCTTGCAAAAGGTGCAGGCAAAACCAAAGTAACCAAGATCAAAACAAGAGTGGATAGGATGACTAAAAATAGGCTTTGGTCTAGATAGGAATGGAATGGTAGGATGGTATGGTCTTGCTCTAGGATAATGATGGTTTGATAAATTGGATAAAATGGTAAGAGGGTTGCCCCCAAGTGATGGGGTGAATGGTAGGATATATGACAATGGTAAATAGGCACGATATTCTGAAATGGTATGGTATATGCTTTTGGCCTGGGTGTGATTTTTTATTTTGATTGGCCTAGGTATGGTAAAATGGCATATGATTCTATTGTTCCTACATAAATGGAGATGCACATCCTAATTATCAAATGTTACAACTATAATAATTAATCATGTTAATTGTTGGCCCACACCTTGTCTGATTAGTTACTCTATCAAGAACTGGCTATAGATTTGGTTATCAAGAATGATTTTGTGATCATCATCAGTCATTGATTATGATTCCTTCAAACATCAAGACAAGGTATCTTTGTAGCCTCTACAAAGGAAAGTGCAATCATGGATGGTAAATAGGGATAAATAAAGGAAGATAGGTTTGTTTTTAAAATAAAATGGTAGATGATAATGAAATGTATAGTTATTGGGAAACAAATGAATATAAAATATTTTAGTCACCCGTAATGTTGTTGATGTTGGATTAGACATAGATTTAGATGTGGTGAGGTTGAATACCTCTAAAAATGCTCTCAATAAGACCACCAGATTCTTTTATTATTTGATCTTGAGAGTAGCTACCATCTGATTAGGCTATAGATAAGAAGTTATTTTGATTTGATCTTGAATAATATCTTCATTAAGTCATGAAGAAATTTTGTGCTTAGCTATTAGTGTCTCGAAGAGGTTTTCACCAATGAAGTTCTCTTGATTTTCCCATAGCACCTCTAAAAATATTTCACTAAGGAAAATTGAATTTTGACTTTTATTGTCTTTTAGCGCTTCCAAAAAAGTTTCACTAAAAGATACTGAGTTTTAACTTTGTGTGTCCCATAGCACCTCCGAAAAGGTTTCACTAGGAGAGTGTTCTTATACTACATGAATGTTGTCTTGGCCTCCTTTCTCTTTTTCAACTGTTACGTCACCATGGATGTAGTTGAACAAAGTGTAATTCTATCAATCCCAATCAACATTTGTAGGAGATGAAATGTCAATAATATGGTTATTTTAGTTGATGGTAATGGCATATGAAATGGTAATAAAATGGGGAGAAGCTACATAATCCTTATAGAAGATACAAGGAGAACTTGTGTTGATGCTAAAGTAATCATCCTCAAAAATTATGGAAGGATCACAAATATATTTGTATTGATTTACTAGGTATGCATAACCAATATTTTACCAGTCATAAACATATTTTATATCTGAATCCAATTTTGACTCAAGGGACTCTAAATTTGATGTTGAGACTGATGTCGATTCTAATTCTGATGCTAAATCTGATGTCAGTTCAAGAATATAACTTGAATCTAATTTTGATTCTTCATTTGATGGGTATTTTGTTATAATGATGTCTTATTGAATGCTTGGTATTAGACAAGTAATGGCCTGTGATGGCATAATGGGCTCCATAAAGACTAGTTTATCAAAGAGATTCCTCTAGGATGGGAAAAAATTCAATAAACAACACCTTAAAGATTGGATTGTCAATAAGAAGTTCTTGAAAAATAGGTATATGGTTAAGGTAATGATTTGCCCAAAGGTGATTATAATCATTAAGAAGTGACTCAACAAAGACTGGCTCATCAAATTGATACTTCTCTATAATAGGTACAGGATCAATGGGTAATTCATCATAGGTTGACTTATCACAAGTGGTTGGTTCAACAAAAACATCTTTAATTAGTTGGTTCTCTTAGCCTTGGTTTCCAATGAGTTGGAAAATACCAGTTTTGAACATAGCTTGGTTTTTAAATTATTGGATTAATTGATGTTTTGATGGGATTGGTACTAGATGAGGAATAACATGTGGTTGAATAATAAGAGGGTGTTATGGAGTTTGATTGCTCATATGAGCCAAAGGATGAGGTTCTATAATGGTAACAATAAGGAGGTGTGGAGCTTGATTGCTCGCACAAGCCAAAGGATGAGGTCCTAATATTAAAATGGTATGGCTTGGATATTAAGGAGCTTGGTAGCTCGCACAAGCCAAAGGATGAGGTCCTGGAATGGTAATGGTATGCCTTGGATATTATGGAGCTTGGTATCTCGTACAATCCAAATGAGGGTTAGGGGTATTTGATGATCAGATAATAAAAGGACATCATAGAAATTGATTATTTGCACAATCTAAAGCATCCAAGTCCTCCTGATAAACCATATCATCCCAATCTTGAGTTAGATCATAAGCTGGTTATTCACTATGTTGTGTGTATTGATTATCATAAAGAGGGTATGGATCTGTATCCCAAAAAACATTATCTATAGTTGGGTCTTTAAAGTCCTCCTCACAAGCCTCTTCAGACTAATCAAGGTCTTGAGTTGGATTGTAAGTTGGTTCATGACTTTGTTCCCATTGATGATTATTATGAGGTGGATAGAAATCTATCTCATAAACCATATTATCATCATTGGGGTCTTGACTAAAGCCATAATAAAAGTCATTTTGTGTGGCCATTATATCATAATTTGGGTTATATGTGACTCCACCATAGGTGTAGCTAGACATAGCTGCATAAATGATGAAAACTCAAAAAATAAAAAGGCGTAGAGTTTTTACAAACTCCAAAAAAGTATGTCCAAATAACAAATGGTTCAAACTTGGTCTAACTTTGTCAAAAGTGGAGTTGTATCTCTAATGTGGTTTCAAAGTAGAGATGTATCTCCAAAATGATTTGTGTTAAATTTGGCATAAAATAGTCTAAAGTCAAATTTCATAGGCATAAAAGGTCAAGCATCTGAATAAAAATTGGCATTGTCAAAGGTATAGGTCAAAGTGTTCCAAACAAGGTCTAAACTAGGAAAGGGAAAAGAGTCGCTAGATCTTTTGTCTAAATATAGAGTCAAAAATTGGGATCAAATAGGCTATGATAGGACTTTTGTCTAAATGATGCCAAATCTAGACTTGAAATAAAGACATGGTGTGATTTGATTTAATCTAACAAGTTTGGAAACAACCTTGACATAGACCCGACACATAGAATCAAACATAAACATGATCGATTGGCATAAGGCATAAGGAAAAAGTTTTTTTGGATAAAGTTTGTATTTTCCCAAACAAAAACACAAACAATGATGAGGACATGTGATGAACAAACAAATAATCAATAGTCTTCAAATTTGGGTAGTCAATTAACTGAAGTTATGCAACCCAAAAGAGAAAGATTGGTGTATCAACCCCATGAATTGAGGCGTAAACAAAAATTAATCAATGTTTGAATCCAAACTTAACAAGGTTAATTAAAAACTCAACTTTGAAAACTAGGATTTAACCAAATAAGTTAGACAAGATTGGATAGCATGACAGCGCATAAACAAGGTTCAAATGGCTGATGTGACATGGTTTGAAACAAATGGTTTTTGATACAATGGTAAATAAGTCTTGAAGTATATTGATCATATTAACAGTGTAAGCATGCTTAAATGATGTGATAAATGCTATGTTTCAAAAGACTCAAAGGCAAAAATGGTATGACATGTTTTGGGTAGCATAACGCTACCCACTTCAACTCTAATTCATGTTTTTGACATGGTTTATAAACAAATAAACAAGTTTTAGTCTCAAAACATACCAAGCAAAAAAATGAACAAAATACACTAAGTATAATCATCTAAACCCTAGCAAGGGTATGGTAATATGGGGTTGACTAAAACTAGTAAGTTTTTGAATCTTTATAAGGGGATCAATTACACAATGACTTTTGCATCATGATGCAAAAGAAAAGCATGTAATTAGGTGTCTACAGCACTTGGCTTATTGCAAAAAGGTCTTGTCTTTTTTTCAACCACTACATCTATCACTTGCTTAGTGTAGAGCGATGTCCAAAATGCAGATACGTCTCATGTGTAACTCTAACACTAGAAGGTGGTTTAACCACTCAAACCTCTGATATTAGTGGGAGTAGGTAAAGTTAGTGCTAGGAGATGAAACCTTGGGTCAAAGTTGTTAGGAATAAAACACTTCTAAATCTATATCTACTATTACCATAAAATAGATCTAAAGCTATGTAATAAAATGCATCATAGAAACATTATTTAATTTACCATTAATATGAAAGCATAAATGAGAGCAAGATAATAATAACATAGATAACACAGATCTAACATGGTTCACCCAATGTGGGCTACATCCACTAATGAATGTTCTCAAATAAATCAGTAATCTAAAACAAGATTACAATGAACTCTCATAGAGATAGAAAAAAAATCTCCTGTAGAAAGTGTTGCATAAAAAATTGCACTTTCACCTGCACCTGCATAATGTTGTGTCTCACAAGTTGCTACACCACACCTTGTAATGAACACTTGCACTTTGCAAAACACCTACACTTTGACTCTGATCCTCAAAGCCACACCCTACAAATAAATCATCAACCTCTAAAGGCCACACCACACCCTGTAAATATAGAAAAATGAAGAAAATCCATTAAAAGAGGAGAAAATATGCAATGCTTATCTAAGATAAGCATTATCCAGCTTGTGACAACCATTTTCCACCTCATCAAACCTATTAAAAATCTCTCCTAAGGATAAATTCACCATACTCATATTCTCCACCTTCTAAGGGCACATTTTCCTATGAACATGTGATCACAACCAACTCCACTCAATAAGGAATGAGTTCCCTTTTATAAAAAACAACTAGCTTCTTCAAAACAAGGAAATCAACATGAGAAAAGGCATCTAATAACTAATTCCATGAAATATGGAATACATATAAATTAAGAATACAAGGAATATTCCACTCACATGTGGAGAACATGAAAATTATGCCCCCCACATCCTTAGAGCTCTTTAAGCCCCCAAAATTTATTCCTATGGTCATGTGATAGCCCTAAAGGGTTCCACACTCAACAATCTCCCATTTAGAGACTATTTTTTTTTAACAGAATCTATCACTGCTCCATGATCACTAAGGCCAACCAAATCTGAACATAGTCTCAACTTGTCTAATGTGACCACTTTGGTCATCATATCCATAGGATTTTGTCTAGTATGAATCTTCTCTAACTTCACCAAGTTCTCCTCCAAAGCTCTCTTGATGAAGTGATAACGTAACTAAATGTGTTTTGTCCTTGAGTGAAAGCAGATTTCTTTTCCAAATGAATAACACTCTGACTATCACTATGTAGTCTCCCAACTTCTTGCTCATGACCCAACTATCAAAACAAATCCTGTAACCAAATCATCTCCTTGTTAGCCTCTATTGTAGCAACATACTATGCCTATATGGTTGACAAAGCCACAACCTTTTGTATCCTAGAAATCTAACTAACCATTATATCTCTAATAGTAAATATATATCTTGTCATACTTCTCTTGCTATCAATATCCCTTGCCATATCTAAGTCCACATAGCCATGCAAAGTAGTATCTGATCCACCATAAAATAATGCAAAATCAATGGTTCCTCTCAAATACCAAAGAATCCATTTTACTACTTGCCAATGCTCATAACTTGGGTCACTCATATACCTACTCACAACTCCCACTGCTTGGGTAATATTTGGCCTAGTACAAACCATGGCTTACATCAAGCTACCAACTACCGATGAGCAAGGTAACTTGGACATCTTAAGATTTTTAGCTTCCATCTTGGGATACTGCTCCTTTGATAATATAAAGTGGCTTGTCAAAGGAGTACCAATAGATTTATCATCCAACATGTTAAACCTTTCCAAGACTTTCTTCACATACTCTGATTGGGTTAACATCAACTTCCTCTCCTTCCTATCACAAGAAATCCTCATACCAAAGATTTGCTTTGCAGTGCCCAAATCTTTCATAGAATAGGAGTCACTAAGTTGTTTCTTAAGCATATGAATATATTGTATGTTCTATCCTAAAATTAACAAGTCATCGACATACAATCATAATATAATAAAGGAACCATCATCAAAATGTTTAATGTACATACAATGGTTAGAATGACACCTTTGATATTCTTGGTCCAACATAAAATAATCAAAATTTCTTATACGATTGTTGTGGAACTTATTTCAAGCCATACAAGCTCTTCTTTAGTCTGTACACATAGTTTTCCTTCCCTTTGACCTCATAACCCTGTGGCTACTTCATATATAACTCTTCATCCAAATCACCATGAAGAAAAGTATTTTTCACATCTAACTGTTCTAAGTGCAAATCCTCAACTGTAACTAAACCAAGAACAGTCTTAATAAAAGTCATTTTTACAACAAGAGAGAAAATCTCATCAAAATCAATACCTAAGTTTTGTGCAAACCCCTTGACCACCATCCTGGCCTTATACCATTTTCTCCCTTCATCCTCTTCTTTGATTTTGAAGATCCACTTGTTCGACAATGCACTCTTGTCCTTGGGTAGCCTAACCAAATCCCATATTTGGTTCTCCATGAGAGATCTATGTTCTTCATCCATGGCTTATTCCCATATCAACTTCACATCTACCTACACTACTTCCTCATAGCACTTTGGCTCTCCATTGTCAGTGAGTAATAAATAATTCAAAGAAAGAGAAAAACATTCAGGTGTTCTTCTTACCTTAGAAGATATTCTTACCATAATATTTTTGGGTCCTTATGTAGAAGGTTCCTGAACTAAATCCTTGGATACTTTGTCATCCACAATGTCATCTAATATTGTGTACTCTTTTTGTTCCTGATCTTGTTCTTGCAACTGATCCTTATGCATGACTTTTTCATTAAAGATTACATCTCTAAAATGAAATATTTTCTTATCTTTAATGCTCCATAAACAAAAACCAAATTCATCCTCACCATAACCAACAAATGTGCATTTCTTTGATTTAACCTCTAGCTTGGTCCTATCCTCTTTCTTGATGAGAGCAAAAGCTTCACATCCAAAGACTCTAAGAAAAGAATAATCAACATTTTTACTAGACCAAGCTTGTTCTATAATTCCTCCATCCAAAGGCATAGAAGGTCCTATGTTAATCAGATATATTGTCGTGTTAATTGCTTCTACCCAAAACTATAAAGGCAACCCTGCATGTAACCTCATGCTCCTAGCACGTTCCATTATTGTTATGTTCATACTTTCAGATACCTCATTCTACTGTGGAGTTCTTGGAACTATCCTTTGCCTATGAATTCCATTGTTAGAACAATAATCAAAGAAATCATTACTACAATACTCACCTCCATTATCTAATCTGAGACATTTTAACTTGAGACCTATTTCATTTTCAACCAAGGATTTCCACTTCTTAAAAGTGTCAAATACATAAAATTTCTTTTTAATGCAATAAACCCAAACTTTTCTAGTTACATCATTTATAAAAATAACATAATAATTGGATCTACCAATATAATATACTTGAGTTGATCTCCATACATCTGATTGTACCAAATCTAACTTGTGATCTTTCTTTATGGGTCCAACCTTTAGGATCTTAACTCGCTTCTATTTCTCATACACATAATTTTCATAGAAGTTTAGATCTATGTCTTTCAATCTAAGTAACTTATCATTTAAGATATGTATGCCTTTAGGGCTCATGACTGAGCCTATAGTGCCACATAGTTGCATCTCCATCTAAAACAACTAAATCATTAGAATTAACACTACTAGTCAAATACAAAGTATCAAATTTTTTTACCTCTTGAGATCACAAGAGCACCTTTGATAGCTTTCCAAGAATCTATAGTAAACAATACTGAACATCCCTCACTTCCTAGCTACCCCACTGAAACCAAATAATGTCTCAACATAGGCATGTGTCTAACATCCTTAAGGATCCATGTGTTCCCATTTTTCATCTTAACTTGAACACAAACTTTCCCTACTATCTCACATGGTTCATCATCACCAAGATATACATGTCCTAGATTCTCTTGAACATAATCAGTAAAATAATGCTTATGTGCGGTGGCATGAAAAGAAGCCCCTGAATATGATACCCAAGACTAAAAAAACTATCCATAGAAAGAATTAAGACATCTTGACATGATTTACCTGATATCACATTTACCTCATTCATTTCCTCCTTATTGTCATTTTTATCCCGAAGTGAACAACAATCCTTCTTTGAGTGTCTAATCTTCCCACAATGCCAGCATATCATCTTGGATCTAGATCTGGACTTAGATCTACCTTTTGGCTTTCCTCGATTGCCTTTTCTCTTGTATTTTTACCTCCCTCTAGTATCAATAGATAAATCATTACCTAAAGATGATTCACTAGTGATTTTCCTTCACATTTCCTCACTAAGGATCACACTTACAATATCCTCAAAATTCAAGCTTCCCTTGGCAGGGACTGCATTACTTACAACCATAACCAAACTATCCCAACTATTAGGCAAATAACATAAGATTATAAAAGTTCTAACTTCATCATCAAACTTAATTATAACTAAAGTGAGCATACTTAAAAATGTATTAAAATCATTTAGATGATTAGCTATTGAACCATTCTTAGACATTTTCATGTTAAATAATCTTTTCATAAGAAAAAATTTATTAGAAGCTAAAGGTTTCTCATATAACTTCCCATGTTTATCCATGAGTTCCTTTGTAGTTATCTAATCTACAATGTTAAATGCAACAAAAGATATAAGGTATAATTTGATGGCTCCTAATGCCTTCTTATCAAGTAATGACCAATCTGCATCACTCATATTTACAGGTTGTCCTCCTTTCCCCTTCAAGGGGAGTTGAAGTTCCTTCTGATAAAGGTAATCTTTCATTTGCATTTTCCACAAACTAAAATTTTTACCATCAAACTTCTCAACTCTAAATCTGATCTCTTCTCCCATAGTTCCCACTCAAGCTAATAGCCTTCCTGTGATTTACCACATCAACAAACACACAACCAAAGGCTCTGATACCAGTTGTTAGGAATAAAACACTTCTAAATCTAGATCTACTATTACCATAAAATAGATCTAAATCTATGCAATAAAATGCATCATAAAAACATTCCCTAATTCACCATTAATATGAAAGCATAAATGAGAGCAAGATAATAATAACATAGATAGACAAATCAATGTGGTTAACCCAATGTGGATTACACTCACCAATGAAAGTTCTCAAATAAATCAGTAATTTAAAACAAGATTACAATGAACTCTCATAGAGATAGAAAAGAATTTCCTGTAGAAAGTACTGCACAAAAAACTACACTTTCACCTGCACCTGCACAATGTTGTATCTCATAAGTTGTTAAATCACACCCTGTAATGAACACTTGCACTTTACAAAACACCTAAACTTTGACTTTGATCCTCAAAGCCACACTCTAAAAATAAACCATCAACATCTAAAGACCACTTCACACCATATATATATAGAAAAATGAAGAAAATCCATAAAAAGAGGAGAAAATATGCAATGCTTATCCAAGATAAGCGTTATCCAACATGTGACAGCCATTTTCCATCTCATCAAGCCTATCTAAAAGCTCTTCCAAGGAGAAATTCACCATATTCATCTTCTCCACCTTCTAAGGGCACATTTTTCCATGAACATGTGATCACAACCAACTCCACTCAACAAGGAATGAGTTCCCTTTTCCAAAAACAACTAGCTTCCTTAAAACAAGGAAGCCAACATGGGAAAAGGCATCTAACAACTAACTCCATGAAATATGGAAGACATAAAAATTAGGAATACAAGGAATATTCCACTCACATGTGGAGAACATGAAAATTATGAACCCCACATCCTTGGAGCTCTTTAGGCCCCTAAAATTTATTCCTATGATCATGTGATAGCCCCAAAGGGCTCCACACTCAACAACAACTTCCCTAAAAAACTTGTGGGAGGTAATGAAGTCCCCCTCGCAAGCCAAGTTTGCATAAAAATAAATGACCAATAAGAAGATTTTAGGGTCATTTTCAAGGTCACCCAAACTATTGCAAGTTTTTAGGGAATGTTTTAGATGACATTCTTTCTATGCCTTGGACTAAGCATGCTTATAATAAAGATGGCATTTTTTATTCCAAAAGTTCCATGAAGGGGACAGATGAAAGAGCATACATGCAACATCCCTTTTTTTACTAATTAAAATCTATTTTAACAACTTATTAAAGATAAAAATTGACAAGTGAATTCAATTTTAAGGCCCAAATGAAAGATGAGATGGTGTTCTTTTGACCCCTTGGTCTTAAGTTGTAACTTTAAAAGCAAATTATGAAACTTGATTAAAAAATCACCCTAAAAATTTTTCATACACACCAAAAAAAAATATTTTTAGTTTATTTAAAACATCTAAAGAGGTCTAAAAAGCAAGCTTTAGAAAATATTTGGTTTGATCCTACAATGAAAAAGTTAGTATGTCCCTTAGTTTTGAAGTTATTTTAAGTTTGAAATAATTAACTTGGGAAAATGAAGTCTTGAGTTCACATAGTGCAATCCCACTACTTCACAGAGCAATCTTGCAACTCTATAAAATTATGAGTCAAACATGCAATATTTTTGTTTGGGTTAAATTAATAAGGGAACATAATATCACTACTCAAGGTCACAATCCCACTACTCGGGGTCACGATACTTCTACTCAGGGTCACAATCCCACTACTCAAGGTCACAATCTCACTACTTAGGGTAAAAAGAAGTTTTATGAAAAAAAATATAAGCAACTTTAAGCTAAACTAATGGCATATTATAAAAATTTAGGAGAAAACACATGGTTTTAAAAATAAAATCATCAAAAATAGAGTTCAAATGACCCCAAACCAAGCTCTAAAAAATGGCTTGTTCTACACACTATAATACCATGACTCACAGTGCAATCTCACCATTGAGTCAGTGGTGGGATTGCAATACCACTACTAGCAAGTAGCAAGATTGTAGTATCACTACTTTTGAGTAGCAAGATTGCAATATCTCTACTGGATAAATAGTAGGATTGTAATATCGCTATTTGCGAGTAGCATGATTGAAATATCACTACTAGACATGTAGACAGAGACAAACATTAAGCCAAAAAATATAGTTAAAACATAATATCACAACTTGCAATGACAAACCTGTGACTGTGTTGGGACAAACCCATGACTTCTAGAAAAATGTGTTTTATTCAATGTTTTTCACTCTTTTGGGCCTCCCACTCTAAGATTATACATGATAAAGGTTAGTAGTTTGCTTATAGGAGCCTTATGACCAAATTTTCAAGGCTAGAGTCCCATCGAATGTACCATTATGTGAACTAATAATTTGACTCAAGAGATGATAGTTAGTATTGTGTTAGTCCCAAAATGAAATCAAAATGAAATAAACACACTAGCATAACATCTCTAGGCCTAGTTACTGGGGAGAGCTTAGTTAACAAGATTATAATAGAAGACACAACTAAAATGCAAAATAAACCTTCTTTTACCTTCCTTGGATGATCTAAAATGCTTGTTGTAGTGGCTTGCTCAGTTTGTGCTCATGAAGTTTGCATCAATGGAAGCTTGGCTACCTCCATCTCTCTTTGGCACCTCGTGGCTTTTGCTTGGCTTGGAACAATATTTTTACATAATAACATTAATTTGCATGAGGCTTTGGAATTAATTCAACATTATAACTTTGCATTATCCAAGCTTAAAAATCAATAGGCAAGGCCTCCTATTTATAGATTTTTGCAAATGGCTAGATCAACCTAAATTGTCCATCTCCAAATGGAGATGTGTGGTTAAGGATTAATATAATTTTTCAATTGAAATTCATAAATAAGCTCATCACTATTTGGTATAGATGGGAATTGAATAGGTATGAATGGTCTTAATGAGGTGGGAGGCATGAATCTTGATATTTGTGGCATTTATGGCTTAAAGATGCCACTCCATAGGATGATGTCTTTTGATGATGTAGTTAATGAAAATCAATATTCATTTCTAAAAATAAATTATTCAACAAGTTCCATGGAATTCTTAATTAGGCTCATGATTTGGTTTAATTAGCTCTTAAGCATGATTAGTCACTTTGGTGTAAACCTGGCTCTTTATTCACAAATTATTCAAGTTGGTCAGAATGTCCTATTATTGGCTCAAAATTTGACTAGATTGGAATTAGAAGTTGATGTTAGATGTGTTGGAACCATATTCCCATTTAGGATGTTTCCAACACAAAATAACAAAGGCACATGTCTTGTACAAGAAATTTGGTAGAAAAAAGCAATCCAGGGCACCCAAGTGAAAAATTGGCATTTTGACTCAAAATGATATGATCAAAGTTAATTGGCCCATAAATTGCATTGCTCCATTTAATGATACCCTAGCCAAAATAGGCACTTGAATATATCAATTTCAACTCTTTCAATGTGTTTTAGTGTTTTTAGGCCAAATTATGTATTTTGGTGGAAATTGGTCAAAAGCCTAGTTGGAGGTTATTAGTGGCCAATTTTAGGTGTCTAAAAACACCATGTATGAGCAAAGACAAGTTCTTGATAATCCTTTGGATGACTTATTTGAAATGATTGGAGTAGGCTATACTCCTTTTCAAGGAATCTATGAGCTAATCACAAATAGAGAAGGCAGCCTTGGCACTCAAGTAAGTCTACAAAGGAAAAGCAACTTTTATAATTATTCCTTTCAAGAAGCATACACATTTCATGATGGCATGTTTTAAGTCATCAAGATGGGATATCATACTCTCAACCAATTAGGAGAAACACATCAGCTCTTGAAGGATGGAACAAGCTTTAATTGGCCTCAATCTTCTTCTAAGGAACATGAAACTACTCCTCTTAAAGCCATGCCTACTAAGGAGATACAAATTGACCATGAAATGAAGAGTGGGAAGTGGTATGAATTATGTGAACATGTTCAATATTAATATATATCGGAGTTGTTTCCAAAATCTAGATAATATGAGTGCAATGGAGATGTGATCACACGAGATGAAGCAAGTGCACACTACATAGATGCTAAAGCAATGTAAAAATAACAAGAAGATAAATTGCACAAGATAAAATGGAGAAAACCAAAATCTGATTAACATGAGATGGCCCAAGTGAGGACTACAAATAGGAGAGTACGTAAGTAACTCCTCCACAAAAGGTGGACAAGGCACCCCAAGAATAGATTGTAACTCCTCCATGAAAAGTGGTGACAAGGTGCTAATAATAGAGAAGTAACTCCCATCAAGGGAGTTACTTATGACACCTATGACACATCTATGACACACACCTCCACATAAGCTAGCCTATCCCACAAATGTAGGAAAACTCCATGTATGCACAAGAAATACAATTTTCCTAATTAATAAATAGGAAAAAATAAAAACCTACACTAATACCCCCCCATAAGCACAGCTTAGGTGGGAAGTGTGGAAATATAAAATGGGTCCCGGCAACTAGGCCTGATGAGGTACTCATGTACAAATGCAATCTCCCATAAGATAGAGAAAAGGAGAAAACTCCTATGAAAAAACTCCCCCCCCCAAAAGAGAGACATAAAAGAAAGAAGAGGCTAGTGGGCCCCCTGAAGATGATGTTGTTGCAGATGTAGACCGCACCCCAAGAAGAGCTCGTAGATGAATGAACTTGCTCTTAGTGAAAGGTTTGGTGAAGATGTCTACAACCTGCTCTGAAGACTGGAAAAATATCAAGTCAATGACCTGACTATGAATCAGCTCCCGAATGAAATGCATGTGAATCTCTATGTGCTTGGTCCATTAGTGCGGAACTGGATTCCTGCAAATCTGAATGGTACTCTGGTTGTCACAATAAATGATGGTGGGCTGCCTGATAGGAATGCCAAACTTAGAAAGTATCCCCTAAAGCCAAATAGCTTCAGTAGCTGCATTAACAGCTCCCCTGTACTCTACCTCTGTGGATGATATAGCAATAGCATTCTGCTTCTTGCTAGACCAACTGATAAGACCATAACTAGAGAGAAATTGTAACCAGAAGTGGACTTGCAAGTTTGTGAATCACCAGCCCAGTCTGAATTTGTATATCCAACCAAGTCAACTTCTATGCCAAATCTGTAATGAATCTCGTATCTATGTGAACCCTGTATGTAATGTAAGATCCTCTTAACTACTTTCCAATGCAGCTCATGAGGTTTCTGCATGAATCTAGAAACAAGTCCCACTGTATATGATATGTCGGGCCTGGTGTGAGTCAAGTAGATGAGACTACCAATAAGTTATTGATACCGAGTGGCATCAACCAATGGTGAAGAACAATCAGCCTCAAGCTTGACTCCTAATAGAAAGGGAGTCAAAGATGGCTTGTAATCAGCCATGTGAAACTGAGCCAATAAGTCAAGAGCATACTTAGGTTGTGTAAGAGAAATACCTAAATCTGACTATGAGATATCGATGCCAAGGAAGTAGTACAACAAACCCAAGTCTGTCATGTCAAATCTATCCTAGAGAGATGCCTTCACCAATGCAATAGTTGATGAAGAACTCCCGGTGATTAAAAGGTCATCAACAATAAAACCAAAATCAAGAGTGAATCATCCTACCGCAAGAAGTAGACATTGGGATCAGAATGGCACCTAGTGAAACCCGCTGTGAGAAGGAAGGAATCCATCTTGGCATACCAAGCTCGAGGGGCCTGTTTGAGGCCATAGATTTTCTAAGTCTGCATACTAAGGAAGAATCCTGAACAAATCTTGGTGTCTGCCCCATGTAGATCTCCTCCTCTAGGTCTTTGTGAAGAAAGGAACTCTTCACATCCATTTGATGCACATCCCAACCATGTGCTGCGGAAATAGCCAAGGTGAGTCAGATAGAAGTCATCTTTGCAACGGGTGCAAAGGTCTCTGAGTATTCAATGCCTACCACCTATGAGAAATGTTTGGCGACCAATCACGCCTTATACTTATCAACCGACCCATCTTCTACAAACTTGGTCCGATATATCCACCTACATCGGACCATCTTTCTTCCCTTAGGAAGTGAAGTCAAATCCCAAGTGTGATTTTTGATTAAGGAAGAATATTCTTCCTCCATAGCAATATCCCACTCAGGTACCCCAAATGCCTCTCAAAAAGTTTATGGATCCAAAACTGAAGCAAAGAAGGCATGTCAATCTCTCTAAAAATCCCTATAGTACGTATGTCATCTGCAAGATCTCCTACCCAAGTGTCAGCACTCTCAAGTGTCTGTCTGGCCCAAAGTGGCCCGAAAGTGGGCAAGTCAGGTGCTAACTCCTCATCCTCTGACTGACTAGAGGTGGATGACTCTGCATCATTGTCCTCGCTATCTGAACTCAAAGAAGAAGATGTCTCTAGCTCAAGAACCTACTGTGGCTGATCTAAATCTGACAAGGAATCATCATGAAGAAGTAGATCTGATGAGGGAGAAGAAGTGTCAAGTGTTGAGTCTCTAGGACTCTCCTAAAAATGGACACTTCTCTCGATGAACAACTCATGAGTGACTGGATCTAGAAGGTGATATCCCTTAATACAAACTGGATATCCTATAAAGATGCAAGGCTTGGACTGACGTTCCATAGCTTTGCATTTCTTCTTTGGAATGCGGGCCATGGCTGGGGATCTAAAAACTCTAAGGTACTCAACATCAAGTTTCTTTTTATGCCAAGCTTCAAAGGGTGTTATCCCTTTCAAATCTTTGTGAGGAACCTTGTTTTGAATGTAGCAAGTACAATTGATGGCTTCAACCAACTACTATGGTGCTAAGGATTTGGAGTGAATCATACAGCTACCCATCTCTTTCAAGAACCTATTCTTGCATTGTGCAACCCTATTCTGTGAAGGACTATAAGTGACTATGCACTGCAAATCAATCCCCTCTGTGGTGTAAAACTACTCAAATCTGATGCTGGCATACTCCCCTTCATTATCAGTTTGAAGAACCTTGATGGATTTCTCACTCTGTTTCTCAACAAGAGCCTTGAAGTCTAGAAATTTCTTAAACACTTCAGACTTTTGTTTGAGAAAATATATCCAAGTGTACCTAGAGAAATCATCAATGAAAGTAAGGATAAACTTGGCCTTTGTGAAAGATGGTTTGGGAAAGGGTCCCGATATATCACTGTGGACTAACTCCAAAGGTTGAGAAGCCCTCCAAGCTTTGCCTTTGTCAAATTTTGCTTTGGGATGCTTCCCAAGGAGCACCCCTCGCAAATTCCTTTTCAAAATTGGACATGAGGCAAGCCAATTACCATGTCATGTTTGCAAAGTTGCTCAAGGTAACGGTAGTTAAGGTGGCCAAACCGCTCATGCCACAATTTGCTAACTCCATCTCAATGAGTCAGCAATGTTGTTGGAGAAGAATCTAATGCAAATGTGAGAAGGTGTATAACCTTGCTTGGTGATCTGCCCTACCCACTGCCACTATAGTATCACTATGCAACTCCCTGATAGCCACTGAATCTGGTGAAAACTCAACTCTCATACCCTGACCAATGTGAGTGATTTGGTACACTGATAGGAGATTGGTTGAAAGAAAAGGTACACTTAGAACATTATTGATTGTTCCTTTTTCCATTTCAACTGACCCTCTCCCTGCAACAAAAATTGATGTGTCATCACCCAAACTAATTGAAGTCATGTTACAAGGCTCTAAACATGAAAACTCAACTAGTGAAGAGCCCATGTGGTGAGAAACACCTGAATCAATGACCCATGAAGATGTAGAAGCTGTTGTAGCTACAAGGGCCTTGCCCTTTTCTTTCTCCTTACCCTTGTCTTTTGCCTTGGTAGAATCTTGGGTAGATGAATTATGCTTGATGGACTCAGGAACACCTATGTTGTTCTTCTCTAGAAGATGAGTTAGGTGATCTATTTGTTTCTTCATGTATTTGTGTTCATCATGCCCTATCCTTTTACAATAGGCACACTTAACCTTCTCCTTCTTAGGTTTAGCATTGGAAGAGGAAGTCTCAATGTTGTTCTTGGCAGGATTGGTGTTTTCTTTCTTCTTCTCCTGGTCCTTATTCTTTTTCTTCTTCTCCTTTGTTGAAGTCGTATCCTTACCATTTCTAGCTATCAAAGCTTAGGGTTGAGTAGACTTAATTGTGGCCATTTGAATTAGCTTATCTTGCTCCCTAGTCAAGTCGGCAATGAATGAATCCAAAGAAGGCATTTTCCATGTAGTGCCAAGGGCACTTTTTGTGGCATGGAAAGTGGAGACAAAGACTGAATAGCTTGGACCTAACTTTGTGAGAATAAAAAGTATGAGTTGATCATCTTTCTTCTCTATCCCGCATTCTTTCAATTGCAATCTAAGGGCCTTAAACTTAGTGAAGAAGTCCTGTAGGGTGTCAAAGTTGCTAAGACTTAGACTTATGAGTTCGTTTTCAAGCTCATGACCTCTCATCTCATTGTAGACACTGAAATCATGTCTAAACCCTTGGTCGACTCCCCCCTTGGTCCCCTTGGTCCCTTTCTACTTCTAACCATGCCTAACCTATGTCTTATTAATTTAAAATAATTATCTTATTTTAAATTAATAATTCTTGCTCTCCCCTTGCCACCTCACCCATGCCACCTCTCCTCTCCTTGGATTCTTTGCCCTTGGATACCCTCATTTATCACCCTATGACCTATTCCAACTTGCCCTCCACTACCCCTTGCCAAGTCTTAAATGATTTAAGAACCCATTTCCCTTATCCCACTCATTTCCCACGCCTATTAAGCCACCTTCGACCGTTTCTTCCTTGGACCCGCTGACCTGGCAGTTGTGAAAATGAACGAAAGGCTTTTTTTAGCCTTTTTACCTACCTTCCAGCCACCGACGTCAGTCAACTGTCGACTGACATTGGTGGTATTTCTGGCGTCGGTTTCCTTCATAACTGTGTTCTTGACCCGAATGCAGGATCCGCTTTTCCAATCTTTCAATCTGACCTTTCGACCTTCAGCAATCCGATCCTTCACTCCTCAATCCGTCAATCCTTCCAATCTTCAAACCTCTCTCTCTCTCTCTCTCTCTCTCTCTCTCTCAGGCACACAACAAGCTACAACAACAATAGGTCTTTTGCACTACCAAGCATCAACAACAGGTACATCAGCAGCAACACGTCTTCTTCATTCCATTCTCCAACAGGTATGAGGTAAGTATTTCTACTATTTTCATTTTAGTATTTCTTTTAATTCATCTGTCATTCAGCCTACTACCCATTTTCAACCTCTCCTACCCAGACCCCTTCCAGACCACTCTTTCTTCCCTGTTGCCTCTATCTTCTGTTTGGTCCCTCTTTCAGACCATTCTTTCTGCCTACAAAGACCCTATACAGAGCATTCAACCAGACTCTCAGACCCTCCAACCAGACCCAGAGCCCTTCTTAGACCTGTCCACAGACCATAAACCCGTTCAGACCTCGTCCAATGACCACAGACCCAACTAGAGCTCATCTAAAGACTACTACCTTGACTGACGCTAGTCTTAGAGACCACTGCCTTTACCGATGTCGGCAGACTAACTGATGTCAGCAGACTTGACCAACCGACGGTGACAGACTAACCGACGTCGGCGACTGTGACCAGACCGACAGCAGCATTCAGGTAAGCATTTGCTTCTATTTCTGTTTCAATTTTTAATCATTTTGGTCCTTTATCATTTTGTCTTTTATCAGACATTATTTTTATCAATCAGTGGGTTGACATCCCTCAAGGAAGTCTCTGTACTTCTGGGATCAAGCTTTTGCTTGGCAGCCCACCATCTCCTCTTCTAACAACTTCTGTGTTTTAGTCTCTATCTTCTACATGTGTCAACCTCCACAACCAAAGAAGAGTTCCTTTTATCGTCTGAATTTGGTGTGCAAGACTTCATCTAGGTACATACAAGCCTTAGACCATTTATCTTAGTTTCTCATTTCTTTTTTTGAATGTGAAAGCGAAAATCATATAGAAACATTCTGGCATGCCCGGTGGGACCCTGGGGTCTTCCTTGGGTTCTTTTCTTTCTTTTCATATAGGTGCATTAGGTTTCTCCTTTTCACCTCTTTCTTCTATCTCTTCCAAAAGACACCATTAGCAGGATTAAAAAGAACTCTTCTTTCTTTTCTTGCATCTTAGACTAGTCAAAAGTCATACTCTTCAACCTCTTCTCACTTGTCTTCATATGAACTCACATTTCAATTTGGGCTTAAAACACATTGCATTTCATTTCTTCTTGACTGCATACTTAGTCCACATCTAGTAATTAAAAACTGCATCATGAATTAATCGTAGACCACTTATGTTACACAACCAAATCACTTGCACAAATCAAACATCAAAACTTACCTGAGACAAGGCCTGACTGGGATTTCATCACCCAGCGGATACCTTACCCGTCCCGGCAATCCCACTTGGACTTCACCACCAAGGGGAAAGCCCACTCTATTCTCTGGCAGAGGATAATCTCTAGGGAAAGTATATTTTGGCTAAGTGAGACCAACTTATCACTGGGCTCGTGAAGTGAGGGGAGCTTACTCCTTAGCACCAGGCCAAGTACGGAACCTAACACAGACTCTTGAGCACCTAAACTAAACCTGAAACCAGCTTTAGACTACCTCTTTTAGGACCCATTCTAACAGCCAACTTCCCCAAACACACTTTAAGGCATAAGCCAATAGGATTCTAAAAGTTGATTCTTATGATTTAATGCTTAGGGTCTGCCTGTCTCCATCTATTTTTCTATTCATATCTATCTGGTTTTTTGAGCTAGTGAGGACGTTTATTTTTTATTCTTCCAAAAACTCTCAAATCTTCTAAGTTTCTGGAAAACACAGTAACCGACATCAGTTTTTCCACCGACGTCGGCCAACTTTATTCTCCGGCATCAGTCATCTGACCGACATCGGTAGCCTATATCACCGACATCGGTTTTTAAACCGACGTCAGTCTCTGTCCAAAACTTTTCTCCCAAAATAGCAGCCTTAAAACCTGACCCTTTTTCTGCCAAAACCACATTCTGAGTTTTTGAAATTGAAAAAAACATAGTTTCTGAAACCTGACCCTTCTTGCCTTGAATGGTTTTGATACGCAGTCAAACCAAGGCTCTTCTTGACCACGTGAGGCATCAACCACTTCCGCCTTCCCCGTCCATAACTAGTCCCTTAATGGAGTTTCATTCAGAGACCAAACAAACTCCAACTCGACCGACCCTGACTCAGACCCCCATTGTCCCTGAAGGAGACCAAGATTTCAAGAGATTCTTGGACCTCAATGTCAAAGCCCTCCAAAACTATCTCGCAAGAAACCAAACGCGAGACCTTTCAGGTGAAGCGGCGATGACATCAACCCCATCCGCTACCCAGCGTTTTATGACTCAGAGTATTACCTCAACCATTAACCCGACCATGGCCAATACGCAAAGTTTGGCCTCCCCATCTACTTTTAAACCGACCTCCATCGGGGTTTCATTACCCCCTCAACCATACATAAATCAACCAAGTTCTACATCATACTAGAACTTGATTGTCTCGACTCCACACACTCTTGCGCCTATAAATGCAGGAGTGTCTACCTCCCCCTTTGTTAATGCCACCACACAACCACTTTTGGCAGTATCTAGTCAACTTATACCTTTTACCTTCACAACGCAACCACCCTTGGCCTTCACTTCTATCCCAACGACTAGTTATCAATACGTTGCACCCCTACAAGCGCAATCGACTACGTCGTATGCCCCTTCTAGCACTTTTCAAGCACCCTACAACCTAGGGGGCACTCCACCCACCAATCCGTCAGCTGATATAATCAAAATGCTGATGGACAAAATGCCTAGTCTTGAGGCTTCTATTTCCAGTTTAAGTAATGTCTCTTCATATGACCAAATTTGCAAAGAACCCATCCATCCCTCCGTCCCTATCCGACCATACCCCAACCAGTGGGAGCTTCCTAAATTTACTCGCTTCCAGAGTAAGGAAGACCCACAACAACATCAACGAGCATTCAGACATGCTTATTATCTCATAGCCCATGATGATGCGTTACTTTTACGCACGTTCCCCATGTCACTTTTTGGATCCGCCCTTGACTGGTATAACTCTCTTACTAGACATTCTATCTTTTCATTCACTCAACTCGCCCAATTATTTCTCGACTATTTTTCTATCAATATCACCAAACAAGTCTCGATCACAGACCTCTACTCCATTAGGCAATTTGATGACGAATCAATAGTCAATTTTGTCGCCCGTTGGAGAGGCTTGATTAACCATGTCTCCTTCTCCTTGCCTCAACCTGAGCTCATCGAGCTCTTTTCTCGAGCATGTGCCAAGCACATCTCATCCACCTTGCGGGTTCAAACATTCTGCACTTTCGACGAAGCTTTCACCATGGCTCAAAAGCTTGAACTCCGCACCATTAAAGTGGATAAGGTCAAATTGCGTAATACCAATGCAAAAGCCAATGACCCTTCTTCTTCCAGACCTTCTTCTTCCCACTCCAAGTCCAAAGGAGTGGCCAACACTGTGGTCGTTAGATCACCATCTTCGACAACAACTAATCAATCTCAACCTTCAACATCTCAAAGCATCACCAAACAATTCCAACAATGGTACATACAGCATTCATACACTCCACTTGGAGAATCATATGCTTCCATTTTGGAAAAACTTGTCAAACAGGGGGTCCTCAATCTCCCTCCAATCTGACCACCTCAATTCGACCCTTCAAAAGCCCTCCCTACATGGTATAGGGAGGCTGACTTCTGTCACTTTCACCGTGTCTAAGGCCATGACATCAACAATTGCCGAACCTTTAAAAACATTGTCCAAGGCATGATCAACAAGGGGGATCTTGTTTTGGATAACCTAAACGCCCCACCCAATCAAAACATCGACATCTTCAGACACCCCTTTCCTAACCATCCTCTTAATAAAAACCATGTACAGACCATGACCGATAGCTCTCAAGAGCATGACATACACACGATCAACACTGTCTCACCTCTTGTCCCTGACCAACCTCCTCCACAGGATGAAGAACTTTCTTCTCCTATTAGTCCTCTATCCACCTCTCTTATACTGGAGGATGCCTTAACCATACCAATAGCCCCACCTTCATCCTTCCTCCTACCAATGGAGGACCCTACCTTGCCTACTCCTCAACCACAAGTCGAAGGCACAATCATCCCTGCCCTCTGCCCTCTTGAGGAGCCGCACTCTCCTATTTCTTCTCCACCAAAAGAAGACCCTATCCCTTTACCCACTTCGACCGAGGAAGACCCAGTCACAGTTTCGTCTTGCCTTTTTCCTGAGATTGCTACATCTCACTCACCTCCATCCACATTTGAACCCAAACCCATATCTAACCTCACCTCGCACAATGGTGGCCCTCAACCCAAACCAAATAAGACCACTAAACCACACCGGAGGACTCCTCCCCCACCTTCATCATTACCTTCAATTTTGGGCCCGCATTCGTCCACTTTAATAAGAGTGCTTCCTACTCCCATGCTTCACAGAGGCAAGTCGCCTCCATTATCCCCTCAACCCATTAGATATATATTTCCTCCAAAACATCCAACACCTATCACCACCAAAGTGCCATCTACACGTGTGGTTACACCACCCACAAAAATGATGGTACGACCAATGCCTCTTACGCCTCTCAAACTAAAGTCATCAATCCCCACTGCAACAAGACACACAGACCCATTAGCGGGTTCTTATGCCTCACTGTTACGACATTTGTTACAGTCTTCTCGCATCAATCTCTCACCTCTTAGACCATACCAATCTCTCAGACCAAAACCACCCTAGTTCGATGACACTACAATTTGTGCGTATCATCGCACACCTGGGCATGACAACGAGCATTGTTATGCCCTCAAGGTTGTCATTCGCCAATGTTTGGAGAAAGACACCCTTCTTCTTGACCATATTATCAACAAACCTTCAACACCACCCCACTCATCAACTCTCGGATCAATACCATCTTGGTTCGACAACTCTAAATTTTTCCACTATCATCACACTCCGGGACATGACACTGAGCATTTTTGCACTCTTAAAGTTGTCACTCGTCAACACTGAAAAAGGGATACCCTTCTCATCAAGGATCTTCTTGGCCACCCCTTCGACAAATTATCAACACCGACCCACGCTTCTCAAACCTCATCACCTAAATTGGGATCTCCACGCCAGAGTATGGTCCCTTTGCCGCCTTTAACCCCCTTATTCGACATCAACACAGTCAATCTGACCACCAAGCCTCAACCGACCTTGACCAATCTGTCAAACATTCTCCCTAGCCGCTGGAGGAATTCAACCTTCATCCAAGCCTCGACCAACCTTTCAACCCAGTCTCGACCAAATACCAATCACTCTTTTAATCTTAAACCTCAACTAGGCCTCAACCAAGCCTCGACCATGCCTCGACCAAACAAGCATCGACCCGACCTCGACCAAACATTCAACCTATCTTCGACCACACATTCAACCCGACCTCAACCAAACATCAACCAACCTTTTAATCATAGCCTCGACCAACCCTTCAGCCCAGTCTCGACCAAATATCAATCACTCTTTTAATCCTAAACCTCGACTAGGCCTCAACCAAGCATCGACCCAACCTCGACCAAACATTCAACCTATCTTCGACCACACATTCAACCCGACCTCAACCAAACATCAACCAACCTTTTAATCATGACCTCGACCAGAACTCGACCAAATATCAATTGACCAAGCCATTGACCCAATCTCGACCAATCATCGACCAAATACCAATCTCGACCAAACATTCAACCCAACCATTGACCAATCATCGACCAAATATCCATCGACCCGACCCTCGACCAAACATTCAACCAGTCTCGACTAATCAGCAACCTTATCAACCAACCAAGCATCAATCAACATGTGACCCATCTCGAAGAGGCAAATGGAGTAAATTTGCTCCCAATTGACTCAGACCTCATCTTAACGCACAAGCATGGCCCAGGGACTTATCAAGACCTGAGCCCTTTAATGCCTTGCATCTACGACCATTCTACTGTTAGTCGAGTGCTTGCTCACTTGACATTTAACTTGAGCTCGTCCCTTGAGCAATCCCCGTCTTCTTAATCCTCATTCTTTTCAACCCTATTCCCCTTAACAAATCCTCTATAACCCTTTTATACAGTATGGATGCTTTGTCCTAATAAAAGGGAGCCCTTGAACTTCTATAGTCTTGTCCATGACTCAAAATTCTATCAAAAAATAAATAAATTGATGTCAAAATATCAAAGGTCACAAACTCTAAAAATAGACTGCTCTCTCAAAGGATAGTTGTACTATCATTGTTGTAGCTAATAGACTGCTCCCTCGAAGGACAGTTATCCAAACATATATAAAGCAAAAATATAGACCACTCCCTCAAAGGATGGGCTATGACTAAATATTGATACAAACAACAGTCATTCTGAAGCTTCCCGCATCGATCAGCTTCACATATATGACCACCAAAGCAAATGACATCCCTACGTGGACTTCCCGCATCGATCAGTTCACCCTAAAAAAAAAGGTCATGGACTTAGCTTGTAGTCGTCTCAGGGTCTCCTATAAAAAGGGGCAAGGTTCTCTCTGCTCTAAAATGGGTTACCCTCTCCTCACCTATCATAACACCTGTTCAAGGGACTTCGAGCTCATTTTTAATGTCAAAATGATTTGATTACTTCTCTAACACAACCAATGGTCAACTACGTAATGCATGAATGGGGCTCTTGGTTCTAACAACCCCTATCTATGCTGTCATTCTAGTCTGTGTCAATGAAAGAGCAATTTGCCTTTCACTTTTTTTTCACACTTTGGTCACATCCAACCAAATCATTTGCCAACCAAACCAAATCAAACCAAAACATTTTCAGACCTGTCACATCATCATAGTCCATTTCACATAGTTTCTATGGACACCAATACACATGGAAACTATCGACCAGACGCAATTTATGTTAATCATAAATCATTACTTGTTGAAGCATAAATAGACTCAATTCATTTTTAGCACACATCCATCACGAATATGGAAAATTGCTAGGGATGAAAGACCCCGACCAATGTTACAGAATACACCATTTAGAAAACGCTGTAACATCATCTTATCCTCATCATTTCATGACCAAACCAACCTATTGACCTCTTTGACTCTTTGTCTGAACTACATTGGTCTGAGGCCCTAAGACCAGGGCTATGTAGGCAGCACTCAGTTGACACGACGTCTTCTGGGGTTAGCTCAACCACCCTCATTTGTTCGTCTCTCTGATGGACAAACCTTCTTTCCTCCTTTGACCATGACTTGACCTTGACCCAGACCAATCCATAACTCTAACCCTTCCTCCCTATTAAGGGAGAACTACATTGGCCTGAGGCCCTAATGACAGGGGCTATGTAGGCAGCACTCAGTTGACATGGGGTCTTCTGAGGTTAGCTCGACCATTCCTTCATCCATCCATCCACCTCGACCAATGACCATGGAGATCGCGACTATCTCCTTCGACTACAACCACTTCCAAGACAACGTTGCCTTGGTTGTTTTTGCATGTATGCTACCTCATGAATGGTTAGAAAAATTGTGCGCAACTCATTTTTTAACCCTCACAAGTATAGGATCGTAAGCCGGTTGATCCCCACTACTTGTGACATTTTCGTGTTTCCAAGAGCACTTCCTGAGCCTGGGATACTTGGAACATGATGACCATTGGAGCTTCAGATTGGATCGAATAACCCAATCATCTATGACTAAATGCTGGGGCCCAGTTATTTTGATTTTGGCACTCCTCGACCTTGACCTGTGACAATTTGACCTGACCATCTCATGAAGTTATACGCGCAATCACAACTTTTGTAGCGTTCACACTCCATCTTCACCATTTTCATCCACTCTCTGTCAAATCGACACCCGATTTCAGGTTCCCTTCCCTCGACTCCCGCTTTGAGGGGGAATACCTCATCCATAATCGGGGCAACCAACCCTCCTATTTTTGTCTTGCAGTTCACTTGAACAACTAATAGGATGAAACAACCTCATCCCATACTTGGGGTAACCAACTCCTCTTTTTGTCTTGCAGTTCGTCAAGAACAACCAACAAGACAAAAAAGGGCAAATGTAGACACCGAAATCGTGTCTAAACCCTTGGTCGACTCCCCCCTTGGTCCCCTTGGTCCCTCTTCACTTCTAACCATGCCTAACCTATGTCTTATTAATTTAAAATAATTATCTTAGTTTAAATTAATAATTCTTTCTCTCCCCTTGCCACCTCACCCATGCCACCTCTCCTCTCTTTGGATTCTTTGCCCTTGGATACCCTCATTTATCACCCTATGACCTATTCCAACTTGCCCTCCACTACCCCTTGCCAAGTCTTAAATGATTTAAGACCCCATTTCCCTTATCCCACACATTTCCCACGCCTATTAAGCCACCTTCAATCATTTCTTCCTCGGACCCGCTGACCCGGTAGTTGGGAAAATAAACGAAAGGCTATTTTTAGCCTTTTTACCTGCCTTCCAGCCATCGACATCGGTTAACTGTCGACCGATGTCAGTGGTATTTCTAGTGTCAGTTTCCTTCATAACTGCGTTCTTGACCCGAATGCAGGATCCACTTTTCCAATCTTTCAATCCGACCTTTCGACCTTCAGCAATCCGATCCTTTACTCCTCAATCCGTCAATCCTTCCAATCTTCAGACCTCTCTCTCTCTCAGGCACACAGCAAGCTACAACAACAACAGGTCTTCTGCACTACCAAGCATCAACAACAGGTACATCAGTAGCAACAGGTCCTCTTCATTCCATTCTCCAGCAAGTATGAGGTAAGTATTTCTATTGTTTTCATTTCAGTATTTCTTTTAATTCATCTGTCATTCAGCCTACTGCCTATTTTCAACCTCTCCTGCCCAGACCCCTTCCAGACCACTATTTCTTTCCTATTGCCTCTATCTTCCGTTTGGTCCCTCTTTTAGACCATTCTTTTTGCCTGCAAAGACCCTGTACAGAGCATTCAACCAGACTCTCAGACCCTCCAACCAGACCCAGAGCCCTTCTCAGACCTGTCCATAGACCATAAACCCATCCAGACCTCGTCCAACGACCACAGACCTGACCAGAGCTCATCTAAAGACTACTGCCCCGACTGACATTGGTCTTAGAGACCACTGCCTTTACTGACGTCGACAGACTAACCGACATCGGCAGACATGACCAACTGACGGCGGCAGATTAACCGACGTCGACGATTGTGACCAGACCGATAGCAGCATTCAGGGAAGCATTTGCTTCTATTTTTGTTTCAATTTTTAATCATTTCAATCCTTTATCATTCTGCCTTTTATCAGACATTATTTTTATCAATCAGTGGGTTGACATCCCTCAAGGAAGTCTCTGTACTTTTGGGATCAAGCTTTTGTTTGGCAGCCCACCATCTCTTCATCTAGCAACTTTTGTGTTTTAGTCTCTATCTTCTACAGGTGTCATCCTCCACAACCAAAGAGGATTTCCTTCTATCGTTTGAATTTGGTGTGCAATACTTCATCCAGGTACATACAAGCCTTAGACCATTTATCTTAGTTTCTCATTTCCTTTTTTTAATGTGAAAGCAAAAATCGTATAGAAACACTCATCAAGCTTCCCAAATAAATTTTCTAAGGTGTTCCATATGTCATTGGCAGTTTGATAGGATTATAAATGGAATAAAAGTTCTAGAGACACAGACAAGCTCAATAATCCATTTGCTTCATCACTACGGTTTTACCACTTGACCTTTTCATCATCAGTGTTGGGTTCTACTTCAGTACCCGTGGTGATCCTATACAACCCTTTGCTTCTAAGAATGATTGAAATTTTAACCTTCCATTCATGATAGTTGAAGGGTGTTAGGAGTTTAAGTTGAAAAGAATCTATTTTTAGCTAAATTTTTGTGAAGTGTTGATTGCAAGTTGTGAATTTATGTAGAAAAGAGAATGAAAGCAAATATTTGCAAGTTGTGAAAAGCAATCACACCCCCTCAAAATATTGAGCCCCCCCCAAATATGTAAGTGCACGCTCAAAAGATGTCAGACTCAGTCGAGAATGCGTCCTAGAACAATCAGTGTAGGACTAAAACAAACAGGACGTCGGACTCAGCCGAAAATGCGTTTTGAGAGACTCAAATTTTCGGCACTTTATAAACTAGTACATTCTTGACAAATAACAAGCTTACACTGTGGAGAATTGAATTACAAATATTTTTTTAAAAAATGGCACCCAAATCTGAGCTATCATTTGCAAGATATTAAAGGTTCAATTTTCCCGTAAACTAGTGTTTTTGAAAAAAAAGCACTAAAACATTAAAAAAATGTCTATTTTGAGAGAGAAAGTGGCCTTCCAACCACTCGTTGGATTTGACACAGAATGAGGAATCCAAAGGAGGTTTGTGTGAGGGGGAATTGGCCTCCTGCCGACCCGGGCCTCACCCTCCGTCTTCGTAGGTTGAAGATACAAGTTTAAAATGAAAAACCCCCAAATTACAAAACTGTCTAAAAAATTAAATACTTAGTCAAATTGATTGATTTTTGTTTTACAAGTCAATTTTAAACTTAAAATAATGAAGCATAGATAGAATGAATGATTTCCAAGTGTCTAAGGGGTGCCACATGGGATGCCAAGTAAGGAAGGGGTGTCAAAATAGCACAGTCCAAAATTTTAACTCAGAAAAGACAAAAAAATAAATGTGCAGCCCTGTTGGATGTTGTACGGCTTGTTTGGCACCTTGCTGGGCAAGAAAATAAGCTGGAAGGATTGCCTGAGGCATAGCAAAACTGAAGGCACTGCTAAAGTTGGCACAGACTTGCAGACTTGCGCACCGTACGACCTGGTCAGCTGTTGGAGAGCGCAGACTGCTGCTGCTGGAACTGAAACTTGTTTTGGACACCGTATAGCTGATGGCGTGGCTAGAAGGAAGGACTTCTGCTGCTGGAACGAAAGTTGCTTAGAGATGTTCCTCCCTCTGCTCCTTACACATAACAATAGCGCCCAGGCTAACTGCTGAACTAGCCCCTGAAGTGAAGACAACCAAGACACCAAAAGGCCAAGGATTCTCGAGAAAATGATACCAAAAATAATATATATATTTTTATTTTAGATCAGATCTAGAAAATAAAAAAACAAAAAGAACTCCACTTCTATTGATTTCAAAATGAGCTAAAAGCATAACCATACACACGATTACCGTTCTTAATCTGATACCATATCGGAGTTGTTGCCAGAATCTGGATAATGCGAGTGCAATGGAGACGTGATCACACGAGATGAAGCAAGTGCACACCACATAGATGCTAAAGCAATTTGAAAATAACAAGAAGATAAATTGCATGAGACAAAATGGAGAAAACCAAAATCTGATTAACATGAGATGGCCCAAGTGAGGACTACAAATAGGAGAGTACATAAGTAACTCCTCCACAAAAGGTGGACAAGGCACCCCAAAAATAGACTGTAACTCCTCCATGAAAGGTGGTGACAAGGTGCTAAGAATAGAGAAGTAACTCCCATCAAGGGAGTTACTTATGACATTATTATGACACCTATGACACATCTATGACACACACCTCCACATAAGCTAGCCTATACCACAAATGTAGGAAAACTCCATGTATGCACAAGAAATACAATTTTTTTAATTAATAAATAGGGAAAAATAAAAACCTACACTAATAATATATCTACATTGGAGACCTATTTAAGGATGATCTAATTGAGAATAGGTCAATCATAGTTCCAAGAAATAGGTCTAATCCACAAAGCATTCATTCCAAGAAGAAACATGCTTGGCACTATGTTTCATCTCACCATGAACACGATTCAAAAAGTTTTTCTTTTAATCCTAGAAAGGAGGTATGCTTAGTTTCTAGTTGCGCATAATAGTTTGTTTTCTAATTCTCCTAAGTGCCTTGATCACATGTGTGTGTGTGTGTGTGTCTTGTTAGTTTGTTATCTTGTTTTGTGTGTGTCCTTGTTATTTGTGGTTGAGGTAATCAAGTGGTCTTATCTTGATCAAAGTCTATGGTCAAAGTCCTATTTATTGTGTCTTATAATTCAAACGACTCCCTAAGCCCAATGGACTGATAAGGTTACTAGTCTAGTTAGTATAGCAGGCATACTACCCCTATGAGTCACCAATTTGTTGACTAAATTTGAATTTTATGTCAAATTGGGGCACCCTTAGGTAAAATATTGACTTTTAGGTATTTTAGGGGTATAATAAATATGTAAAAATATGATTTATAGGTTAATTAATGTAATTTATACTAGCCTTGGTCCTTGGTCATATTAGTCATTTTAGTCATTTTGGGTCATTTGGAGGTCAAAAAGGTGCATTTAATGACTTTTACAAATTTATAAGGAAGTTTGAAGGTTAAAAAAGGTGATGTCATTCCTCATGTGTCCAATTAGGTCTTAATCAACTAACATAACTAAAAGGTGGTAGGTTCTTTAGAAGAAAGGGTAGTTTTACTGAGAAAAAGGTGATTTTGGCACTTGTACAGCCCATGAGGAAGTGTGACACATGGGAGAAGGT
Organism: Torreya grandis; assembly: GCA_037957365.1. Classification (NCBI taxonomy): domain Eukaryota; kingdom Viridiplantae; phylum Streptophyta; class Pinopsida; order Cupressales; family Taxaceae; genus Torreya; species Torreya grandis. Next base: position 2,893,835 of record JARHVA010001366.1, read on the forward strand.
CATGGAATGACTCTTTAGCTTCCTTAGATCTATATTAGTGCTTTCCACACTCTATAAGTTTCATTTTCATCCCAAAACTATTATGCTCATTTTTCACCCTTCTTGGCAAGCGAAAGCAATCTTCAGGTTTGTACTTGGTATGGTCAGCATGAGAGGTTTCAAGGAAAATTATCTTAGGGGTATATTATAAACTCAATTATCTTATATTTTATTTATGGTTGTAGAGTAATGGTGACCTGAGCTTTATAAATCATCCCTAAGAAGTTGACCTTTCAAATCTGATTACTAATCTATGTACCCTATAGATTTTGCCTTGGTTTGGAGGAATTCATATAACGTAGTGGTTGATATTGTTTTGATATGATGATAAATCCCTATTATCATTATTTCCATGCTTATTTTCATGTTTGGTAAATATCTCATGGGCTTTTTTGGGTTCAAATTATCCAGGTGAATGTCCCAGGTAGAATGGTAGTCATTTTCACTACTTACAGAAGGTTGTATTCTCTACATGGGATCCATATGAAGGGAAAATGATTTTATCCATGTTTTAATACCATAGGTTCTACCTCATTCCATGTTTTGGTCTCATATATCCATACTTTGATCAAACACCTAGTCTTGTCATATGCATGGTCAACTTTATGCTTGTTCCTAACTGTAACCATGGTATTTTGAGGTGTGAAACATCTATAAGGTTGTTTGAGAGGTCCATAAAATGTTCAAAAGATTATCAAAACATAATTCACCAAATAAAACAGATCCAAATGATGCAAAATCAAAACTATGATGACTAATGTTTCTAATCAACCCATGTTTTTGTTCACTGTCAGGGCTACAACATTACAAGTGCCCCTACAGGGACCATTTATGAGTAAGCACATGGAAGAAGGTTTGAGGTTAGTTTTGGGTATTTGAATTTGAAAACATCCATTTTATGTCTTGGTGAAGGCCTATATTTGATCATATGTAAATACACTCACTGCCTACATGTTGCATTTTATGCATATATGCAAAAAATGTCTACCTACAGGTCCTAGCACATAGATATAAAGGTGTCTACATAGAGAAATGGGAGAATGGAAAAACTTTATTAAAGTATTAATATTGATGTATAGTCTTGGTAGATTCATGTGGAAATTTATTTTGGAAAATACAAGTGTGGATCATCTTCTAGAGTTAATGGACTGTGTTCAAGAATGTTTTCCCAAAGAAGGCAAAATAGAGTTCCTTAGTGTTTTGTTGACATTTTACAATAGGGATATAAAGACTTTTAATTCATCTCGATAACCATCCCTTGTAACCTCTATCATTGATAATCACCTTGAAAATTTTTAAGGGCAGAGAGTTAATGTGTGTTGGTTGTTTGGGGTCTTAAAATTGCCTACAAAACACTAAATTCCTTCAATATTGTCTATAAGATTGTGATCCAAATGAGGCCTTTACCATCCAAAAGTTGGAAATTGACTTTGAAACCATAGTGTGAGTGTTTATAAATGTTGATGGTAACATTCATGAGTATATATGTCACATAAATAAATGTTAAACTATGTTTTTCCTCCCCATAGACACCTATAGGTGTCTCTTCTCGTGGAAATACACACCTACAACAGTATAAGACAGTACACAGTATAGGATGGAATTTTGAGTATGGGAACATCGAAAATGGTCTCAAAATGATGTTTCAATTTTGATCAATAGAATCCCAAACAACTTGTATCATCAATTTCAAAAGGATAATGCCAACTTGTATGTTTTGCTTCAAGGAGGTTAACCACTATTGATTGTAGGTAGTAGTGGATTGAGAAGTCAAGTATAAGTGTTAATATTGCGTAAGAATGAAAAAAATGATCCAAATAGGTCCAATATGATCCTAAGATATTCATAGGAGATTAATAGACATTTTTTCAAGCTAAAACACACATGAAACCTATAGTTGACCCCCCTTCTAAGGCAAAAAACACCTACAACCATTACAGTTGACTGAGACAAACAGTGAACAGTTTTGAGTCCTAAAGTGATGATCTAGGATAATCAAGGTGAAAATGGGTCCAAAAAATTCTAAGTGACCATGGAAAAATGTAGGAAAGGCTTATGAAATGATCCAAATCTAATTTTAAGCTAGGAACACCTACAGGTGCCCTTCCAAGCAGGAGATAGTCAAATGGTACTTAATCTAGGCCAGCTAAGGAGAGGTGTAAACAATGCAAAGTTAGAGAGGTTCAAAAGGAATTTCATGATTAGAATAGGAATATAAGACATAAATTAAACCCTCATGTTATGGAAACAAGCAAATGATAAACCCTAAACACACATACTCAGTTCATATCAAACATTGTGCACAGTGCTTTTTTGCACTAATTTGTTTTAGAGTTTGAGAGATTTGGAGGGTAAAATGATATGACCAAGGGCTGATTTTTGGTGTGGAAGTTCCTAAAAACTATAGGAAGGCTATAAAATTTTCATTTTTATTGAGATAATAGGGTAAGTACTGCATGTTATGTCTCAGATAGGGGGTACTCCCCCTCATACATAAACTAGTAGGTTTGGAGAGAAAGTGTTGAAAGATGAGACTAGGAGTTGTTTTGGATCATTAAAGAAAGTTTATCAAGCTGTAACACACCTAGGGTAAGTAGGTAAACATATTAAAAAGTGTATAATTCCAATGGGATGATATAGACCCTCAAAGTTGCACTCAAACCTATCAAATAAGGTTTAGGTTCAGTGCCAAATGAGGAGGTCTTTTCCACTTTTAGTCTTGGATATGCCTTATAGTCTATTTAAACATGTTTGTGGGGAATTTTATTATGTGTTTGAGATATTTTTATGCAAGGAAAACCATCAAAATTAATTCTCATCTCTAAAGGTGTAGTCAAGATTGTTAATGAGGGTTCAAGCCTAAGGACAAATGAGAGGGTAGTTTCAATTCTAGAATTAAATATAAGATATAATCTATTTGAACATGTTAATAAGGTCACTACGGGTATGTTCAAACCTAAAAATTGTAGGAGAAGCCATAAAAAACCATTTTTGAGCTCAAAACCCACTCAAACATATAGAAAAGTGAAGGAGAAGCTCGATAAGGTGATTTCAAGGGTTCATATCTCTCTTGGTGCTTTGCATGGGAGTCAAAGAGGTTCAAAGATGTTGATGAATGTCTTTAACTATGAATTTGTGGAATTTTTTTTCAAGTTAGATGTCCCATCTTTATGAACAAACTTTAAGAGTGGAAATAAGCTAAAACCCTTGCAAACCCTTGTCAGTGACCAATTTGAGGAAATGGAGTTGGATAGCTACTCTAATGGACTATTTTGACTAGGATGATTATTGGAACTTGTAAAGGACTCCCTAAAGATACTCCTCATTCTTTTTGTATATATGAACATGTACAAATAAGGTATAAAATAAGATTTTATTCAAACTTTTATGCATTATACAGGTTCTTGGAGGAGACTCAAGATGAAAGAAAATTTGGGAGAAATATTAAGACTTGTTATAACTCCCCATTTTCATTTTATTCCTTATAACAATTCCTAAGTACCTTAATAATATCTCTCATCTCAGCCAGTCAAAACTAACATATTAGACAACCTAGTGGGAAGAGTGTAAAACTTCGTGTGGGGTGATTTTAAGGTGTAATTTATGATTATAAGGCCATGGAGGGTCTTAAAACTTGTTATAAACTCCATTACATGTATTTTAATGACTAACTAAAGCAAAATTTGATGATAAGTGTGTAGGGTGCATGAAGGATGAGTTTTTTGGACTCCAGATGATAATGGCTCACTTCTAGTTAATTCTAGATGACCAAGCTTATAACCAATACATGGAGAGGCATTATTGAGACCCTTCCCCTTATTTAAAATCATTAGACCTAGTCCTAGTCAGTTATGATGTGTTCAAATAGGACCAATAATGAAGGTAGTTGTTTTGAGCCTACACAAGGAGTTTCTTACCACTTTTCATAAGTTTTATGCCTTGTGTGGACACTTTTACTTCCTAACCTTCCATGGTTCCTCCCATATCTTTTTATAATTCATAAGTAACTAATTTTATTAAATTTAAAAGTGTCCTTATGACCTTTGAACTTCTCTCTTCTTTTCTCTCTGTCAAGTTCTCTAAGAACTAACCATTTTGGCCTTTGTAATCTAATACCACACCATGTATGGAAAATCCCTACTAGTTTTGACATTGTAATTTCGTTAGAAAATAAATGTAATCTATTTTGAGTTCATACATTAGATTTTTAAAGTGTGTGAAGAGATGTATAGTGAATGGTTAAGAGATATTCATTTATCTTTGCTTTCTCTCAATCCTTCCATGTTTGATGCAAGTGATTTCATGCCTATAAGGTCATATGAAGTGTTGTGAAGTGTATGGACATGTTATTAAGTGTAAAATAAAGTCTTATCATCTAAAAAATGGTCTATGTTCCACTTACCTTGGATAGTCTTCATATGTGGCACCTTCATATTGAAATATTGATGTTAGTGTATTCAATGATTCATAGACTAGTGTTGTATGCTTTGTCTCAAAAGTGATAGAGTATAATAGTCTTATGGTAAACAATGTTGGTGAATCACCCTCTAGAATAAGTTTCATTTCATGCAATTCTAACCCTTTTCCTAACAAGCAATTAGTTAGTATAGGTGAAAATATTTCAAGGCATATCTAGGGAGTTAGCCCTTCATTCTAGAGATTCATCTCACAAAATTGATTACCCACAACAAGTGAGATGTTTCCATTATGCCACTTGGATGAGGAGTATTGAGGCATCTCCTCAAAGGGTGCAAATCTAAGTGATAATAGATGATTCCCTTGTGCATCCTACTTTCTAAATATTTATGTGAATATCTTATTCCAAAAATATTAAACATTTAAAAAGACCTTAAAATATCTAGGAGAGATATAAAGCCACAAAAAATTCAAAAACATTCATCTTGTCCTAAATCTAGTCAACAATCCTTAAATCCAATCAAGTCTTAAAACATTTTTGGGATGCATCTTTCCTGGATCTACCATATTTGGGGAAAATCATATCAATCCAATTCAAGATCATAACTTTAACCTTGTTTGGAGCAAGTCAAGTTTGCAACTTATTTTAGGATGTTTTCTTCCCACTCTGTCCCTTTGCATGTATCCTTAATTGGGAGCACCATCCAATTATTAGTATCATTGATCCTATCAAGTGGATTACTTTAATTGGTTAAATGATAATATCCTTTTTTGTTGCTTTTATTTTCAATTTTTGTTTTCTTACTTTTTTTATTGCTTGTTTATTTCCTTTTTCTATTGTCACCTTGACTCAATCCATTATATTAACAAGGTCCTCATCATGGCGTTCTTTGTCATGTAGTTGTACTCGAGTCCATCCACCATGATATGTCAACATTATCATCATGGTTTTTCAAAGCATTGGTATGTTGTTGTCATTTGTCTATTGGATCAGGGGCCAGTCCTTACACACACTATGGGTAGGTCATCATGGTGTTTTATATCATGATTCATACCATTTTTTTCTATATCAAAAATCAAGTACTAGGATCTTATATGGTAATGTCATATCAGTAGTTTATCCCCTTGAATAATAATTTATTATATAATCCTATCATCTTGGTCATCTTTGTTTGCATCACATCATCACCTTTCCATGATCAAATCAATAATTGAACATTCTAGCTACATATAGGCTAATTAGGATGTGTATCTTTAAATGAGCATATCAAAGAGTCATACACATTAGTCCATTATTATTCTTCATTATCTTATCAAATCAGGGCTTACATTTTATTCTTCATCATTTCTTATCATTTTTTCCCATCTTGGGAGAACTACATTGGCTTGAGGTCCATTTGGACTATGTAGGTAGTGCTCAGATTAGTTCAGTTTATGGGGTCATCTTGGCCACCATTATATCATTGTTATTTAACTATCATTATCTTCTTTCAATCATCTATGTCTTCACTTTGTGCATCCTTATGTGCCTATATTTTTGCAGCTTCTTCATTCTTTGAAAATTCATTATACCATTTGCACTTGAATTTTCACTCACTCATATTAAATATGTGTAACAAATTACATCCTTGAGATATGATTGTCAAAGAATCAATTAATTACTCAATAAATTTATCAAAATAAAAAAAAATCCCTACTAGGGTAAATCAATTAGACTAATCAATGACCAAATCTGCCATGTTGGGGAAAATCAATTGATCAATGATCAAATCCACCTTGCTAGGGAAAATCATTTAATCAATGATCAAATATACCCTAATGGGGAAAATAATTTAGTAAATGATTAAATATACCCTATTGAGGCAAATAATTAATCAATTAATCTCCCTTTTTGGGGCAATCTAATCATTCAGTCTCTCTTCTAATTTTAATTTTGCAACTTTCATCCTATTTAGAGTAAATCAAAGTGTGTCATTTGACTTGGGATGCATCCTTCCCACTTCCCCCTGCCTTGGGACCAGTTCAACTATATTATTCTTAAACATTAGAAATCAAAGCATGCAAACCTTAACTTATTTAGATAAATCTCATGCATGGGTTAATCTCACTCTTATTTTTTATTGTTCTTCTCTTTTTTAAGATCCCATCCATGTATTTCATCTCTTGATAAGGTATCATGGGTCACTAATTATTTATTCATATAATCTTTCATTTATCTTATTTTTAGAATTTATCATTATTTAAAAAGACATTACTTTGCCTTGTGTCTTGCAATGCCTTCTCAAACAGGGAAAAAATGTAGACACTTAAAATCAGACATTGCGTGTCGATTCTAATTAGTCTTTTATTCACTATTCAACCGCCCTCTCCCTCCCACAATCAATTAATTATGTCTTCTATTAACACTTTCAACCCCACCAAAATCACTTTTATTCTATTTATTAATTAAACTTTGTTAATTAACCTAATCACCCCTAATGGAATTTTCTATAACTTTTGGAATATCCATATTTATCTAAAATGAAAAAAGTAATATTACCTCATCTTGGTAACATCACATGGGAAAGTCAATGGGAAAGAAGAGGAGTGGAAGCAAACTCTTACACTCTCTCACACCTTCTTACACTCTCTCACACCTTGTTAAACACTCCTTATTACACACTCCTCCCTCTTAAACACTCTAAAAGGGGTCACGATTGCACTTTTCTTCCAAATATCTTCCACACTCCAAATTTCCTTAAGTAGACCCTCTTACATTTCCAACCTCCAACATTGATGAAGGTGAGGAATCATTCCTAACCATCTATTTGTAGGTCAAGATGGATAGTCCTCAATGATTCAACAAGTATATAAATTGAAGGCCCCCCCTCCATTATAGACAAGCTTCTTAAACCTAAACTTACTCTACCAAAATACCTGAGGAGCTTCATAATTATCAATCTAATTCTCAAGCCAAATCAAGTGTAGACAAGGGGAAATGCTACCCATATGTGGATTTGACATCACCAAATACCTTTAGTTTTATAATCTGAGCACATATCTCTTTGAACCAGAAATCAAAGGGAATATTTCAAGGAAGGTATAAATTTTTTGTGTTTTGTCTTTTATTTTATTGATCTTTTGTTTAGTCTTGCTCAAATATAGTAGATAGTCTTAGGGTGTTAGTCTCATTCAATCATTTTAGATATGTATTCATTAATAGTTAAACTAACCCTTTTTGGATTCTTTTCTCAAAAAGTGAACATAAGATAATGTTAACACAATAATAACTTGGTGAGTAATTACATAATTATGATAAGGTTATAGCTAAGTTCCAAGAGAAGGTGCACCTTTCAGATCAGGTATTTTAAAAGTTTGCACACTAAATAGAAGTAATCAGTGTATGCTTGATTTAGAAGTAAATGAAACAAAAGGTTTTGCAAATTAAAGTGTTCCAAATCATGGATAGGGCTGAGAGGAGTAAAATCCTTAAGGATTTTGATGAGCTAGGAGATAAAATCAAAGAAAAGCACAAATAATTGGAAAAAAGTTTCAAGTCCTACAATTTAAAGTTATGGATGAATAAATAATGGTGCATAAGACATATGACAAGTTTGTCTTACAAATGAAAATGAAAAAACAAAAGGTGGAAGATAATACAAACCAACCTCTCAGGCTAGAAAAATGATCCATGGGATGTCGAATAGGGTACTAACAATTTAGGCCACACTTACAAGGTAGGGTACATTTGACGATGAGATCCAGAAGACTAGGTTAGATTTTTTAGAAGAATAACATACAAATGAAGGGTTTTTCGATGATGGACAATAGGTTTAGTGTGATTTGAGGCCCAAGAGAGACCTAGTGGATAACCTTCCTTAATGTATTTAAGGTAATTATATGCAAAAGCAAATTAAGATAGAGTCACAAAATTGTAGAAAATGTAATGGAATCTAAGAAATAGATCTGAAAACAACCATTAGACATTTAACACTAGAGATAGGCAGAATAGTGCCACTTCCATTCAATAGAAATAATAGGTAAAAGTACATATTTTTACAATGCATAGGAAGACAAGGAATTTAAGTTCTTATGATCATAAAGGGATAAACATCCTAACTAATTTATCTAGACTGTGGTGTCATAAAAAAAGTGGGGAAAGCAAGTTGTTGTAATCAGAGAGGGATAAACATCATAACTGATTAACCTAGTTTAGAAAAAGATCATCTAATATGAGATGCTCAAGGCATCTAATTATTCATGATGTTGTAGACATGGTTGATTAGGAAAAAATATAGTGGTCACTCACTTGGTTATTGTGTAAGTCTATTATATGTCTCTCTCATCATGTTTGGTGTATTAAAATATATATCATTACAAAGTAGTTACAAAAGATAGTTTCAAAAGTAGACAATTACAAGAATAATTCATCTTGTGCTTATGTGATGTTTTGACTTCCTTGTAAGTGTGACAGTTTCACTTTCATTGGTATTGTGTTATTTTTAGGATCCCTAACATGACACGAACATGGGGAATGTCACTTAACATGCCACATAGTAGAAGAGTCCTGGTATGTGGATGTTGAATCATGCATTGAGCTAAACTGATGTGTAATATGCTATAAGATGTTATATAAACATATAGGATGTTGTATGTTTGGATGATTGACATGAGATGCTATAAAGGTGTTAAGTCATACACCAGAATCAAGTGTTGCATAGTGTTCATCTTGATGTTATGGAAGCACACAAGGATACCATAGAGGTTGCATGAGTGCTACACATTACTGTAATGATTCATATTAGTGTTGAGGAAGAACGTAAGAGTGTAGAGAGGTTATATGAGTTCCATAAAGATACACAAGCTACATAGGCTATGTAATCATGTGTGTAATTATAAAAGATTTAAAACATTTCCTCTGTGCCTTGTACCAACTTGGGATGTCCTAGACAAGCTAAATAGTGTAAAAGGTGATAATATAATTCCAAAGTAAGTCATTTTGAATAGCATGAACTAAAATTTATAGGTATGCTCTAATTATGGATCATCATACCTTTTCAGAAAGCTCGTCTCATTGTCTAGAGATTCACATAGCTAAATCTATGTATGGAGGTGTGTTTATCTCCGCAAATACTTTGAAGACCTTCAAATTGACCCTCAATGTTTGTAGTGTTTAAATATAATATTTGTGTGGTAATGCAAAGGATGAATTAGAACTTTCACTTTGGCATGTCAATTTTGAACTCACTAAAATAACCTATTGATGGTATCGCAAGCCTAAATGAGATGCACCTAATAACTAAAATAATATTTGGTGTCTCATATCCTCATAGATCATAGTGCATGGTGATGTTGGCTTGTAATTTTGATAAAGTATAAAATTACATGTCTAATTTTTTTATTACTTAAAGGGTGTAAATTGTGCATGTATTTTGGATGAGTAATGCATAAAGGTATGAGACATAAGAAATATGCAAATTAGTTAAGACCTTGATTTTAATAAAATCTAGCAAAGTTCCATTAGGTTTAGCAATGCATGATGAATCATTTACGTTAATGCTTAGATAAATCTAAGAGTTCTCATATTGGAAGGGACTACCAAGTCTTGACATGCAACGATGGTGGCAATTTGGTTGATGTGAAACACAGTGTAGTAAACAAGGAGGTTGCATGAACCACATAGCACAAATTTAGGTAAACCATTTTAGGGGGATAAGAAAAGGAATGAGTCTTTAGGTAGAATAACATTAATGAACATCATTAATTGAAAAGGTTTTGAGTGGATCTAGTGTAGTACGACATGAATTCAATGTTTAATTAGTCAAGGTGATTTATTCTAAATTAAATATATCATATGTTATATTTAGAAATAATTACACACTTTAAGGGGTGCATGCTTAATTTTAACTACAAAGTGTTGGCTTATACCTGTAAAATCCCACCTTGCTTTTTAATTTAGATTGTCATTGCCATTAGTGTTGGGTAGTTATTGAATTTATTGTCACCATTACTGATATAGTTAAGTATAGAAGCATTCATGTAATATAGTGTATTAATGCCAAGAGGCTAAAAACTTTCATTTATAATTGATGATATTATCTAAGTTTATTTACTAAGCTTATGATGTTTATGGTGTTGATTATCTCTCAAATTCTTGCATAACTCCTATTTAAATTTTAATATAAATAAGTGTTGGTTTGTGTCGATCATGTTCTAAAAGTTAACAAGGTTAAACACTCCAAGTCATATTTTATGACTAACCCAATTATTCCCTAATAGTCTATTTTTGCACCTTGAGTGAGTGTACAAGTTCACTTGCATGATATATCAACATAGTGAGCATCATTTTTTAGGATAATCATAGTAGCATAGACATGATGATTGATGCATAGGAAAATACCCCTATAACAAGATATTGAAGTATGGATGCATGTATCTCATTCTCATCATTCCATACTTAGCCAATTTGGGTTTACATTTATCTTTCACTTTATCCCAAATTAAAGGTCAATATGGCTCATAAATTATTTTAGTTGATATTGTTTTGAATGATATCATATAATCACTAATATTTCTTTTTGTGCATTGTCTAATGTGAGCTCAAATATAACTTTCATGCCAATGCTAGTTTGAAAGTGAGCTAAGAAATCAGTCATAAGGGTTTTAAAATATAGATCCACATGGATGATCATCAAACCAATCAAGAGCACAATATTTTATGTTTTTACGAAAAAAATACCTAATCATCTATCATCATGAGTAAAGCCTAAAAAAGAAACTTAAAAGGATTAAATATGAAGTGAAGGATATAATTTTGCATTATACAATTCAAAATTTAGTGTTAAAAAACTAGAAGAAAGAGGATGAGAAAGAATCGCATGAGCCAAATAATTAAGAAGAATATCATTGGAAGTGACCCCTTTACCATTTGATTTTGGTAATCATTTTTCTTTGCATATTATGAAGATTTTGCATCATAGTAACCATTTTTAGATTTTAAATGGGTGGTGTTTGAGGAGGACTATTGATAGAAAATTATAAAGGTGGTGGAAGTGAGAATGGGATGTTTGGAGATGTGAATGAATATGGGACTAATGATGAAGGGGTGTAGTGTTGTGGATTTGTGTAGGAAATTGAAATAGAAAATGTAGGAAAATGAGTGATGTAAGTCAGGGTAGATATTGATGGTTATTATAATTTTTAGTAGAGATTGAAAATGAATTATTTGCAATTGGAAATATAATTGTGAGTATGTAATATTATGACAAATATGAGTATTAGGAGATGATTGAGAAATGGTTGTATCTTGAGAGAAACTCCCACATCAAATTCTTTTAACACATTTGACATATTTTCAATTCCATGAGGAAATTTTAAGAATAACTTCTTTAATTGGGGGTTCATCTAACTCATTAGTAGGTTTTGAAGTATTTAAAGACATATATGGCTAACTACTTTCAATAGTAGCATTGATTAAGCATTCACATATCTATCATGATCAAAATATTTAATACAATCATCCATATCATTTTCAAAGGCACATTATTATCATTCACACTCAAAGAAGGAGATGCTTCATCTTGCAAAGGCACATTCACTTTCAAAGAAGCAAAAACATTTTTAGATTCCATTTTATTTTTCAAGCCTAGTTTATATTTAATAAATGTGTTTTAAATAGCATTTTTTAAATTAATTCTAACTCTTCTTATAACTGGAATCTCAATTTTTTTCAATTTTGGTGGTAAAATAGAATTTAGCATGAGAATAAACACAATGTATAAATTGAAAAATTAAAGAGAACCTAGGGTTTGGGATCAAAGATATTCAAACCAAATATTTAGATCTAGAAGCATGCATAAAGTGGGATAACTTAAAAATGAAACCCTGGGAGATGTAACATAGTCGAGGTTCATCAAAATGTATGCATATAAATACACCTACCTCAATTAAACATTATAGAACATGTAAAATATAGTAAAATGCCTAATTAACTATTCAATCAAACATGTAAGGGGATATAGGGATCTTAGTTTTTAAATTGTTATTGGAAGGGATTTTGATTCATTTCCAAGCTTGTCATCATAGTCTAAACTATCCATGTCATTATACGAATATCTAAACTTATGCATTTATTAGATTGAGATTCAATAAGGGATATTATCAAGACTGTATGGACAGTCTTAATAACTATCAAAACTCTACAAATGATCATATTTATGGATTGTGAACCTAAAATGTGAATATGTGATCTTGTGTGTTAGTTTTTAATCTTTCCCCTCCTCTCTTGAATTCACATGCTTCAAAATCTAACTGTCTAAAATGAGAAAATATTGAAAAAATGAAAATGATAAGGGTTTGGGTTGGGATATGAATTAGGGTTGTTTTGATATTTTAGACCCCTCAAACTATACTGAGAAAACTGAAAGTCAATAAACAAAAATTGTATAATAATAACAATGCCAATGAATTTCTCCAAGAGTATGCTACATATAAACTTGATAAGTACTTGGTGATCAAATGAAGCTAATCACTTATTTATTTATAGATAATTAAATTCAAACTTCAACAAAATTGGTATGCATGACTAGATTCCAATGACTAGAAAAGAGAAAGGAAAAAAATATAGACAACTCCATCCAACTTAAAAGGTGGCATAAACAAGTGTGTTAGGACCATATGGATAGTATTAAAAAGTTTCAAGGCTATACAAACAATCATAGAAGCAAGATAGGATAATCAAAAGGTTAATGGGTGTATGTGGATATGTGAAAGGGGTTTGAATCTTTATAATCATGGAACATTTCAATAATGTTGAATTTAAACCATTCACACACACACACACACACACACACACACACACACACACACACACACACACACACACACACACACACACACACACACATATATATATATATATATATATATATATATATATATATATATATATATATATATATATATATATACAGATGTGCACATAACATATACAATAATGTGAAATCAATGCCAAGAGACCACTTTTAAGTGTCTACATTCATAACCATTTAACTCGTGTATATCAATTAAAAATTGTAAGGTAAAGGGCCTCCAAAGTACATAAACACCTCTAAACATTTATCGGTATAGGAAAAAATATTTTTTTTAAATAAAATAAGATTACTAGAGATTCACCTCAACTATTATAATATTGATGTTCAAAACTCAACTCTAAGAGAGAGTACATTATTGTGGTTTATTAACTTTGGAAAAGGAGAGGGAGGGAAAAATAATCAATGCCTATCGAATTACATGAAAATTTTCCTAAGATTTGACCACCAAATATTTTATGTTCTCAATTCAAAGGAAGGGAAGAACAAGAGCATTTAGGCGCTTGAGCGAAAGGTCTAACCCTAACCATAATAAACACCCTAAATCTATGAACCATAACAACACACTAAATTCTTTTTTGAAAACCTCACTAAAAAATAGTTTATTTTAATTAAACACTTTTATGACACCTTGTAAATATTTTTTGATTTTGCATTGGAAATGCTCTGAGCTTAATGCTTATCTCAACTTCTCAACATCCTTTGAGTTCAAATCTAGACACTGGTGTGCTTTAAGATCACACCATAATCCACTTCCCCTTTGTATACTATTGTATCAATTACACTCAACCTACACGTCGTCTTAGTGACTTGAATAATTCCCCAATGACATATATGATCAAAAGATCCATTACTAAAATAACTACTTTACATGTGAATGATTAAGCTCAAATTTTTTCACCCTTGCATACCTTATAAAGAGTGTCTTTCATGACACCCTTACAAAGTATAATCAGACAATAAAATATTAGGAGGAGGTCCTTGAAATGATTTGACCTCCTATTTTAAATGCACAAGGAATCTAATTAAACAAGGTTGCATAGTGGCTAGTACCAGCTTTTGTATTGAAATTATTTCATAGGTGAATTTGCATGTAAATTTGTAATCTAAGCTTAATGTAATAAATTGGTATAAAATAAATGTGTGGTACAATACCATTGTAAAAAAACTCCCACCATTAAATATTTTCTATTGAATTATAGATAATTGATGTAATTAAATCTAGTTTGTCAATATGCATTTAATAGGGAGCATGTATCTTTTGCGGTTCCATAGTAGTTGTCTTACATAGATCATGTGATTAAGTTGCTCAATGTTGATACTATTTATTCATAATATTTAATAAAAATAGTTGTAATCTTAAGCTTAATGCAACAAATTGGTATAAAAGAAATGTGTGGTACAATACCACTATAAAAAAACTCCTACCATTAAAATTTTTCTATTGAATTATAGATAATTGATGTAATTAAATCTAGTTTGTCAATATGCATTTAACTGGGAGCATGTATCTTCTACGATTCCATAGTAGTTATCTTACATAGATCATGTGATTAAGTTGCTCAATGTTGATAATATTTATTCCTAATATTTAATAAAAATAGTTGTAAAATTTGTTCTAAGTAAAAAATTATATGATCTCAATAATATTCAATACATTTTTTTTATAAATTAGATTCCAAATTGAAAAATATTATTCAACTTCACAATTATAAATCAGTTACATTGAAATTATAATAAATTTTAATTGAAGTTAAGGAAGAGTCAAAACTATAGTTTTGGGGGGGAAATAATTACAAAAATGAAGGCAATAGTAGCCACCCTCTGTTGGGATAATAAATAAAAATCATTCAATGATACCATCAAATTTTAGTGATCATCCCATTCACATGATTAATTTTATAAGTCATTTTGTAGGAGGTGATTCTAATAATAATACCAAATTACCAATTGTTAGATCGACAAATGTTTTCTTAATAACCAAGGCAACAATAAATGTAACAAGTCTTGTTAAATCCTTGTCCACAACATCAACAACAATGATGACAAGAACATTAGTGGCTAAAACTATATGTGGATGTAACAAATTTAGGAGCATGGAAAATTTTACAATATTTGTATGGCGGCGAGAAAATTATTATGGAGAACAAGATTCATTCTTCACTACTCAATTTTTAAAAATGAGATCGACGTAGAGGTGGATACAATAGTCAAGACAAAGTCGCGTAACATCTTGGTATGGATCAACATTAATGAGAATGCAGAGTATTTTCCATGTTTCATCATCCATGCTATTTGCAAGGTTTTTCTCTTTGTCAATAAGAAACAAGCCAAGAGTGATGACTATCCTATTGTAAACATTGCTTGTAAAATATTCATTTTTTTAATTAGTCAAGTATTTGTTTTTATTATTTTTTAATATCTTACATGTTATATTTTCCATATTAAATAGCCCCACTCGACCAAAAACTATTAAACTTATCAACTAATATTGGATTGGAGGTAGGTTAAAGTTGAGTTTAGTAGTCATTTTTTTTTTTTTTTTTTTTAAATTTGATTCGGTATCATAAATTTTATTTTAGAAAGTCAATTTTATAAATCATAATAAACACTTGACAAAGACTCTTTAATTTTCTATTAAATTTAAAAATAAGATTGGAATGTGTCACACGTTTCAATATTTTAGATATACATTGATGGCACTTACCTAATACTTACATTATTTTTATCTGATACGTACATGATACTTACTCAATTATTACAAAACTTCTTATTATAAATGAAACATTGTTTTTTAGATAAATATAACTTATTATTATAAATAAAAGGTTGTTTTCAAGAAGTGAAATAATCTCATTGCCTTGGGAGGTGATTTTTTATTATAAATAATTTTTTTTTAATAAATGTAATTTATTTCTCATTATTTTTTTATAAAAACTCATTAATTTACTATTAAATTTAAAAATGGTATTGGAATGTGGCACACACTTTAATATTTTAAATATATATTGATGAAACTTCCTGATACTTTCATTATATTTACTTGATACATATTTGATACTTACCTAATTATTACAAATGCCAAGAGCAATGGGATTCCTATTAAACATCACAATATTTAACATTATATTTATCTGATACATACTTTCTACTTACCTGATTATTACAAATGCCAAGAGTAATGGGCCTCCTATTGCTAACATTATTATTTTTTTATTGAGAAGTGACTTTTACTAAAATGGATAACTTATTTTTATTAGATAAGGTTAATAGACAAGTTGAGGTTCACGTGCTCATACATAAAAGTCCAAAATATAAATAGGATAAAGCAGCAGAACCAAAATAGATCTCAAAAACTAGCTACAACCACTGTCTTCAGCCAAGAAGATGCCAAAAAACTTATAAAAAGACCAAAAAACCAAGACACCAAGAGATTACTCGTCTAAATATTTAGAATCTAAATAGAGAACCAATTTATTGGTCCCCATGTTCTCAATTTTATTTTCCCTACTTTTGGTGTGGTTGAAAATTCCTTGCATAGTTTCAGTGATGAGCCTCTTCCTCTTCAGTCCTGTAGATTTGATTTCCTCTTTACCCTATTTAGAAACCCTCCTGTTTTCTTCTCTACCTCTACTATGACTATTCTTTGCTTCCTGGGGAGTTTGCCCAGTATTCACTTCTTCCTTGTTCTCCTATTGATTATCACCCTTACCTGAAGAGAAATCGTTTGGGGACAGCAAAGCTTTTAACTTATCAAACTCATCTAAGATTTCCATGCTAAGTAACTTCTGGATGGCCACCTTAATCTATGATTTTTATATAGACTATTAAATTTCCTCTTTCATATTAAAATTGAAGGAAAAATGGACCATGTTGGCAATGGGTTTAATATAAATTGAGACTCCCTTATGGTTGCCTTCGAGCTAAAAATCACTCTAGACATATTCTGCTCTGAATCCTTCATTTTATCCCCCTATAGGTTCTATTTCTAGTTATGAGAAAAACTCATCCTCCCTATTTGATTCCTCCTACTCACTTATTATATGTATAGCCTCAACAACTGACTTGCTCCAAAGGGGTTTCCCCCTTTTGATCAAAAATAGGATAAGCCCCTGATGAATTATATCCACTGAAGGGTTATTTTTAAAGTTAGTAACAAAAACTTCTAGACATTTTAGTAAAAAAAAGGGGATATTGATTGGGTGACCTCTAAAACTATAAAGGAGCAAGAAATGGTGAGAAAAAATCACAATGTGCTTTCCCTCAAGAGTGATATATTTCATTATTTGAAGACAAACATCCGGCCACTTCCTGGGAAGATCAACCCTAAGAAACCCTTTATGGTTTGATGACTTGCATTTTTTCTTCTCTATGCTGTAAAAAATACTAAATAATTCATCTTTTCTCTTTTTATGTTTGAAAGCCTTTATGCCATTGTAATCCATACCTATAATGTCGTTGATGATTTCTTCAATGACTGTGAGTTTCAAGCCACAGATTCAGACCTCCCTTTCATTCCAGCATCTTGTGAAATATCTAGAAATCATCTCATCGTGGCTGACCAATCTATCCATAAAACTTGGGAGCCCACCCTTAACCATATTTCTTCATACATAAGTGTCTTCTTTCACCTTGGTGTAGGATATGGGCTTAATTCTATCACAATCACCCCTCATTTTGGATTGTTTGCTTTCTCTGCACTTTTCACGAGTGGGACCACTTGTTAAATCTAAAAAACTATTGATTGCTTTTTCATTAAACATATTAGAAATTAATATGAAATATGTCCACTCGTATGAGGCCTTGAGGTATAGATGAAACATGATTTATCTACACGTGTGAAATATCATACACCCTTGTTGATTATATTTATCAATAATGATGTTCATAAAGTCATGCATTGGATTGTCCTTTATCAAGTTCAATGATGGGCATGGCATCGATGGGAAATTACACATCGCCTTGCTTGTAGGTGAGATATCCACTAATGACCCCTAAATTGACCATTTTGTCAATGCTTTTATTACCTTCTCTATAGACATGATCTATAAACACCCCCTTTATTGAAGTTAGCAAAGTTTTAGCATCCTCCATTATGCTAGTAATATTCCAGGAAGATTGTGAGGAACCTTTCAAGTAGTTGATAATGTCCATCGAATCTCCCTCCACTTGCAAGTTATTTAATCCCATCTTGGCTACAAATTCTATGCCCCACCAAGTAACCATGACTTCCACCATGTGATTGGTTTGGATCCCTAAGGGTCTAGCATAAGCTACCATGAGATTTCCATTTGAATCCCAGATGACTCCTCCACCTCCCATGGGGCCAGGATTCCATTTAGCCACTCCATCAAAATTTAGTTTGTACCATTGAGCTAGAGGATGGGTCCACTTAATCTTCATTCCATCAACACCCAGCTTGTGAGATTGGGCAAGGATTTCAAGATTCAACATGTGAAGGATCTAAGAGAATTGAGGGGAAAGAGGATAATCAAAGTAGGAGGCATAAGTTAACTAATTCTCTTTGATAAAATCTATTATTTTCTTAAAATTTGAGGAGTGACTAGGGTTCAAGTTATCAAAAATGATCGAATTCCTATCAATCCAAATTCCCCAAAAAATATGAGGGAGGGCAAGATTCCACCAAAATTTTAAGGGAGGATAAACCAAGGTGCCTCCCATTGGTAGATCAAATCCCTTATGGACCCCAATGAGACCCAAAAATAATTGGACAAATTAAAGGATTGGAAGAGGGAGGTCATAAAAGGACAGGAAAGGAAAATATGGTCGATAGATTCAACCTCCTTTTTGCATAGAGCATACTTGTTAAGAATTGGGATTCCCCTCTTCATCAAATTGTCCACCATTAAGATTTTGTTTGAGCTACCAACTAGAAGAAAACATTAATCTTGGTGATAAGATTTTTAATCCACAAACAATTCTACTTTTCCTCTAAATCTTCTTGGTCCATAAAGAAAGATAACCAGATTTGACAGAAAACAAATTGCTAGGATAACTGGATTTTAATAAATGGATAACTTATTATTATAAATAGAGAACTATTTTTAAAGAAATATAATATTCTCATAAGTATTTTTTATTATAAAATATATTTTTTTAAAAAGAAATCTAAAATTTCTATTCTCAAATGGAGGTGGTTTTTATTAAAATAAGTAACTTATTATAAATAAATGGTTATTTTTAAAGAAGTATAATATTTTCACTATTTTTAAATATCTAGTTCTCTTTTTAGTCCCCACCCTGCAGGAAATTATAAGAATCGATTGAAATAATAATTCTTACACAATAAACCAATAAAATTTAAGAATTTTTATATTTCTAAAGTTTTTATTCAATTTTTATATTTTTTGGACTTCAAAAAAAATAATTAAAATTGATTATTTCTCATTTTATTGATTACACAACAATTTTTTCATGTTCTTGTAAATTTTTTTTTAAATTTTAAAACAGATATGTGTACATACATTTATGAATTTATGTAATTAAAAGATAAGTGTGCATCATGTCCCCCACTTCACTTATATTATAGGAATTATTTTTAAATAATTATTTTTGTTCAGTGAATAAAATTTTTGGAACGTATATCATTTTATTAATTTCAAAGTTTGACATAAGATTTTACAAATAAATAATAGAATATTCTATATATCTTATTTAAGCATTTTCCATCATTAACATTATAAACAATGATTAGTAATGACAACACATACCACTATTAATTACTATATTCATTGAAGCAAAGATACCAAATGATAGCTGGTAATTATTGGAGGAATTTATGGAAGCATATAATAATAAAATTTTAATAATACATTGCATATCTTTGATGATGACATAACATATATTTATCACAATTTTTTTAATGATGAAATTACAAATATTTGTTACTCTTTAATAGAAGCTAATCATCTATAAACACCGAAATTATATCATTGACCTATATCTAAATTAAAGTTCTTTGCACCTACATGAAATTTAATTTTTTTCAATATCTAGTTTAATTATTTCATTTTCTTATAAAAATAATAAAAATAAACATGATAACATTTCAATTTATTAAAATATATTTGATAATATTATTTATTGAAATATATATAAATAGTTATTGTTATAATATTGATTTATATAGGTATGATTGATAAAATATCTTCAGGGAAATGAGAAAGGAGATGAAAAGAACTAGGGTTTGAAGGGTTAAGGATTACAGAGAAGTTTTTTATACAAAAACTGCTGAGTAGTGAATTGGAATATTGAAGGTTTTTCATAGAATGTTTGGATCTAAGGTGATAACCCCCCCCCCCTCCCCCCCAAAGACCTACCTTGGTTACAAGAGCCTCTTCATCAGTTACAAAAACAAAGATTAATGCTCTGATGAAAGCTATAAGAAAAAATAAGACAAAGAATAGAATAAAGGGAGCTAGGAGGACATGCATGAAGGTGACAAAGGAAAATATGATTACTTTGTTGGATCCATCGAAAATTAAAAAGAACATATCCAGACTCTATGGTAAGATCCTGGTCTATAAATTTATGGGAGCCCAACTAACTTAGGAGGAGTTGCATGCATGGGCTCAGAGGAACTGGAGGAGGAACAGAGAATATGAATTGGGAACATGCACCAAAGGATATTTTATTGGAGTATTTATGAATGAATCAGATTGAGATAAAGTCTTTGAAGGAGGACCATACTTTTTTTGGAATGCAGGGCTATTCCTGAAGCACTGGCATACAACTTTCAAGCTAAAAGAGGAATTGTCAATAATGGTACTAGTGTGGATCAGATTATATGCCCTTCCACAAGAATTATGGTCAAAGTATGTCTTTGAAATAATTGCTCATATGATAGGTAGACCTATTGATGTTATCAAGCCACATCATGGAAAAGGATTGTCTATTTATGCTAGGATATGTGTGAAAATAGATCTTACCAAACCACTACCAAAAATGGTTACACTGAAAGCAGGAGAGATGAAATGGGTATGATATTTGGACTATGAAAGCATTCTCTTCAGATGTAGATGATGCCATGAATATAAACACCTAATTAAGAAATGCCCTATAAACCAAAATACTAATCTAGTAGAGAAAGCCTAGGAATAAATAGAAAAGGATGCAGAGGGTTTCATGAAACCTAAAAAAAATTAAACCATCAAAACTAGGAGCAAAATGATCAAAAAATATGTGCCAAAAGAGAGCAAGGAAGCCAGTATGAAAGAAGGAAGAGAAATGGAAGGAATAGAAACAATATCAGAAACTCAGGGACAAGGAAATAACACAAAGCAAGAGGGAGAAGACATAATAGCAAAATATGAATTCAAAGTGGACATTGAAAATATTCTCAAATAAGGGAGCATAGAGAAGGAAGATAATCAAAAGAAGAATGAGAAAAAAGGAACGCAACAAAAAGGAAAAGGATAGGGTAAATGACAATGCTATCAAGAAAACTAGATAAGTTCTGAAGAAGATGAAGGAATAGAATCAAAGAGTGAAAGTGAACAAGACATGATAGGAATAAAGTAAACCATGAACCTTAAAAATAAAGGAAACTTTGGCAAAATAAGAATAGGGAGACCAAGCAAGAAAAAGAAGAGATAAGAAGAAATAATGGAAGCCATAGGGGTAGGTAATAAAATGTTGGTAGATAGCTTCTTGGCAGGCACTAAGCAAAGTGATCAGCCATAATGCAGATCATATCATGGAACATTAGGGGACTCAATGCCCCATCTAAGAGGATATCATTGAGACAACTAATCAATCAGCGCAATCCAGAGATAGTGATGATCCAAGAGTCTAAATTATATAATTTTGATAGAGAGAAAAGAAAAAATTTAGATAGTTATAAAATGGAGATAATTGATAATAATGTGGAAGGATCAGCAGGGGGAATGGTCATTCTATGGAAGGATAGTTTGGCCAAGATAGAGACCATACAGACTCACAAGCAGTTCATAGTGTGTAAAGTTGAAGAAAGAAGGACATGGCTAAAGTTCTCTCTGGGTAACATACATGGAGCACAAAATAAAGATGAAAAATAGCTAGCTTGGATAAAATTAGAGGAGATCATCAATACTAAATAAAAGTTATGGATAATAGGAGGTGATTTCAACACATGTTTGTACTTGATATAAAAGTAAGGGGGAAGAGAGAGAGAAAAAGATCATGATAACTTTCAAAACTTCCTTGATAGATCGGATCTATGTGACATAAAAACCAAGCAAGGGTGATTTACTTGGAGCAATAGGACAAGGGGTAAGGACTTAATCATAGGTAAAGGCTATATCATTTTTTGGCTAAAAGGAATGGGTTAGATCCATATCTTGGAGACAGAGGTGTTAAAATTTGTTGGTTTAGACCATTGGCCAATCACTCTATAAATAACTCCTGAAATAAGACCCAGTAGAGCTCCTTTCATATTTGAGAAGATGTGGATGGAGAATCCTAATTTCAACAATTGTTTCACTCATATATGGTCTGCTCCAAGACAAAGGAAAAGTTTTAGATGTTTGATTTTATTGGGTGAATATTTTGTCACCAGCTAACTAACAGCAAAATATGTGTTTCAACCACAACATAGGGAGATTTAATCAGCCAAATGTGCAGGTCTACCACATCAAAATGGGATCAATCTCTCCTCTCATCAAGGGGAGGTTCCCTATAACTATAATATATTAATATACTATAAAATAACACTCAGGGGTAGGATAACACCATCCATCTCTCTTTTTTCAGAGATGATATTCACAGGTCAAAGGAGAAATCTTGGGTGATTGGTGAAGGTACTTCTCTTTTTTCAAAAGTAATATTCAGTCAACAGTTAGGTTCCTTCTTGGGTAGTAAATGTAACAGGGTGCAATAACCAGTAGAATGAGATGTAGCACAAAGTCTCCACCTCAACTACCAAAGAGTGAAATATACGAAGGACAATGGGGGCACAAAGTCATCCCAAGATCCTTTACATAGAAACAAACTGAAAACACACACACTAAAGACAATTGTGGTAGCTCAAAGTCTTCCCATAGTTGGCTTCAGGACACCTTCTAGGTTACTTCCACTAGTTCTGTTTATTTAATTAAATGGACTAGAATGCATTCAGGAAACAGACATAAGAGCAATTTCCTCAACAACACAAGCTATTCCAGCACAAAGTCTGAAAATTCACTTGCTTTCTCATTCAAATAACGAAATATGATTAAAAATCTAAGCTCAAAGTCTCAGTAATGCCTTTCAATTTGGGCAGAGTTTTTATTCTGATAACAAAAAGATCATCATTTCTCTAAAATGAGATATTACAATATATAGCAGTTAAGAAAGACTTGGCACTTTTTTTCACAAAATGGCCCATGCTGCATTGAATGCCTTTAATATCTGTGGGAGGGCCATGCTGGGATAGGTCATCAGCCTTGACTTCAGTGTATAGAATCATCTCGAATGTCTTCTCCTAAGCATGGGTCATCTGGTCTATTTCTAAATATGTACGTAGCTGTCCACTCACTTTTATTCAAAGGGAGAAAAATAGGTCGCGTCTTTGAATGTTTACGTTCTCATATGTCTACTTGGTGGACTATTCCACCTACTAGAATAACTCCCCTGTAGATATTTTAGTATCTCTTGTAGCTTTCCCTCTTTCCTATTGCAATTTGAGCTCTCAGGCTATCTTCTTACCTTTAGCAGGCTCTTTCAGCTTCCTCTTTAGCTATTTGTTGAGTTTGTTCTTTAGGTTCCACACCATATTTGAAAATAAATGGTCATTTCATTACCCTAAATTTGACATCCTCAGGGAATTCATGGTCACTCAGTCACTTGAACTACCTTGAACCTTGAACCTTTGAAGTGCATCGGTTCAATGGTTCAACGGTTCGGACAGTTCATTTGGTTCAATCGACTCCTTGGTTCAATCAATTCCTTCGTTCAATTGGTTGAACCATCTCTTCGAACTTGTCTCTGGAATATTTCACTTCCTTCCTTCGCTCGAAGCTTCCTTTCAAACTTTTAAATTCCTTGAACCTTTGAACTTTGAACCATTTTGGTTCAAGGTTCAACGGTTCATTCTCTTTCTCAGAATCCTTTGGTCCTTCAAAGTTTCTAGATGCTTTTCTTTTATGTTGAACTCGTTGAACCTTTGAACTTTGAACCTTTCGAGGTTCAAGGTTCAATGGTTCAACCTTTATTTCTTAGCTCTTTGAATTCTTTGTTCTTCTAAGTCTCTATAACTTTATTGAACTCGTTGATCCTTTGAACTTTGAACTCTTTTGGTTCAAGGTTCAACGGTTCAATCTTTCTTCTTCGAAGTCTTCTTTTCTTTAAGTCCTTTGAAGTTGTCAAATTTTGAACTTGTCGAAGCGCTTAACTATTTTAAGTATACCAATGTCATTGAACCTTTGAACCCATTGAACCTGTGAACCTTTGGAGGTGGGGTTCAATGTTTCAATGGTTCAATGGTTCAATCTTTTGTTTGAAGCCTGCCGATGGACCTTTTGGTTGAACCTCGACATTAAACCAACCTTGAAATTGCCTAAGTGTTTGGAACTTGTTCCTTTTTGAGATCTCACCTGTTGAAGTTGTTGAACCCATTGAACCTGCAAGTCCCTTGACTAAAAATGCTTAAATAATTGAAGAACTTGAGCGCTCAGAACATTTTTTGAGAAGGGAAGAGAGAATTTTGGCCTGCAGGACCAATATAATTGATATGTTGTCCCCAAAAATGAGTGACAAATTTTGGGAACAACAGATTTCTCATAAATACTTAGGGAATTAAACGAAGGGCTAAAAAAATGGAATTAGGACACTTTTAGGAACATCTTTCAAGACAAAGAAGAACTCCTAAGGATAAGCAAAGAGATTGAAGGTCTGAGAATTGAAGGGCATGAGTCAAGTGATCTAATAAGAAATGAGGAGGAAATGAACATAAATATTGAGGAGATCTATAACAAAGAAGAAATATACTGGAAGCAAAAGTCTAGGGTCAAATGGCTACAATAATGGGACAAAAATACAAAATTCTTCCACTTATCATGCAGAAATAGAAGGCAAAATAACTATATTAAAAAGTTGGAATCCTTAACAGGAGATAGCAGTGAGGATGAAGGGGAGATCAAGGACTACCTAACCAAATACTGGGAAGGAATACTAAATAAGGAAGAGGGGACAAATGAGGATGAACATGAGGAATATGTGAGACATATCCCCAATAAGACAACTCAAGTTGACAATGAAATTTTAATGGAAGATATCTCACAGGAATATTTGAAGAGGGAAATGTTTGAAATGGCTAGAGACAGGTCACCAGGGCTAGATAGATTCCTGACTATGTTCTATTATCACTTTTGGAAACTTTTAGGAGACAAGGTTAGGGATGTGTTGCAAGAATTAAAGTAGTCAAAAAAAATGGTGAAGGCCATTAATGCTACTTTTTTAGTGTTAATACCTAAAAAAATAGAAGGTAGGTCTCTTGAAGACTTTAGACCAATCTCCCTTTGTAATACAATCTATAAAATAATTTTGAAGGTCATAGCTAATAGGATGCAGAAGCTCCTCCCAAAACTCATTTCTGAAGAGCAAGGGGGATTTGTTAAAGGAAGGAAAATTTTTGATGGTATTGTGATAACACATGAGATTGTCCATTTACTAAAAGTAAGCAAAAGACAAGAAATGCTAATAAAGTTGGACATCACGAAGGCTTATGATAAAGTTGATTGGAATTTCTTGGAACAAATACTTAAAAAGTTTGGTTTTAGTGAAAAATGGAGAAGATGGATTCAAAGTTGTTATGCAACAACCAAGTTTTTGGTCATGATAAATGGGTCACTTGAAGGATTTTTTCATTAAATAGAGGGCTTAGGAAAGGAGACTCATTGTCCTCATACATGTTTATCATCATGGTAGAAGCTCTAGGAAGAAAGATATGATAACTCAAAGAAAAGGGTAAAATAAAATGAATATAAGCCACTATAGGAGAATCCTCCCACACTCACTTGCAGTTCATAGATGACACAATGTTATTTGCTCAGCCCAGACTTCAGGAAATCAAATCTTTAAGGGATTTATTGAAAAATTATGAAAAGGCCTCAAGACAATCCATCAACAAAAATAAATCAAAAATCTTTTTCATAAATGTATCCCAAAACATGCAAGGATTTTTGTCAAGAATCTTAGGATTGAAAATTGTAGTGATGCTAGATAATTATTTGGGTTTTCCACTAATCAAGGGAAAGGGAGATAAGAATCTCTAGTGGACTATAATCAAGAAGATGAGAAAAAAGTTGAATAACTAAAAAGGCAAGTACCTGACTTATGCGAGTAGATAAACCCTCATAAGGGTAGTACTATAAACTACTGTTAACTATTGGTTTTCTATTTTAAAGGCACCCAAACAAGTTATTATTGAAATGAACAAGATATTGAAAAACTTTTTATGTCAAGGAACAGAATAAAAGGCAAAGTTTACTCTATTATCATAGAATAAGGTATGTAATCATTTAGAGCAAGGGGAGCAGGAATAAAAAACTTACAAAAAATTAACCTTGTTTTACTGGCAAAGATAGTTTGGAGAACTAGAACAAGAAGGAATGAGAGATGGAGTGAACTCCTCAGAGGAAAATATCTAGATGACAAGAATCCTAATAGAATCTTTATTGCCTAGGATCTTCCACAAGGATAACCTATTTGGAACAGTATGAAGGAGGAAAGGAATATCATTTTTAAAGGATTATTTCACTAGGTCAAGAATGAAAAGGATACTGAGTTTTGGGAAGACAATTGGGTGACAGATAAGCTGCTAAAGTTGGATCCAAAATTTGCAGCTATCAAAGATTAAAGTAATAGGATTTGGGGGAGAAAAGTAAAGGAGTATTGGGAGGAGAATACAGTGGTAGGGCATAGAATAGTGACATGGAAATGCTTACAAAACAATGATGGAACTCAGAATGAAGCTTAGAAGGACATCAATGAAATCCTGAAAGGATTTAGGATTCCATGAAACTTAGAACTAGACAAGATTAGATGGAATAAGAAAGGTAGCAAGGAATATTCGATGAAGGAAGGATATGAAGCACAAGAAGATGGGGGGCAGAGGGATGCTTTGGCATTAGTTTGGAAAAAATATATGGAAATCGAAAGCATGGCCTAAAATGAGAGCTTTCCTCTGGCTAGCAACACATGGGAAGATTTTGATGGGAGAGAATCTAAAAAAATGAGGATTTTAGGGCCTAACTAGATGCATAATGTGCCTGCATAGCAAAGAGAGTTCAAATCATCTTTTATTACACTGCAATGTTGCCTTTAAACTCTAGAACATGTTTTTAAACAAATTCAATTTGAAATAGAGCATAAGCAACAAAATAAGTAATCATCTAAAGGCATGGCACATGAATAAGGGGTTAAATTTACTAAATGATATCTGGAATATGGGTCTAAGTTTTATAACATGGAAAATTTGGTTGGAAAGGAACAAATGCATATTTGAAGCAAAGGCAAGACATAAAACTACTAAGGAAATATGGAAGCAAGTGAAACCCAACATATTACGGGTTATTATAGCTCTCAAATAGAGCAAGAATAAGGAGGTGAACTCGAAAGAAGTCAAAATACTTAATAATTGGGGGGAAGCCAGGAGAGTCTATGAGGATAGACAGCCAAGTGAAAATCAAAATAAAATCCATCTGAGGAAAAAAGCAAAGTAGAACCCCCTAAAGTAGAATTAGTATAAGGTAAATTTTGATGGAACATCAAAACAAAACCCTGGCCAATCGGGGGAAAGAGAGCTTATTAGGGGTCATCTTGGGTAGGTAAGATCATTTAAGGCAATATCGATCAGTTTTAATATGAATAATGTAGCAGAAGTGGAAGGGCTAGTGATGGGTCTGAGGATGGCCATCGATGACAAAAATTTAAAGCTATAAATAGAAGGTGATTCGTTGGTCATAGTGAATGTGTTGGAAAGAGAAAATAATAATTTAAACTAGTGCTTACAAGGGGAAGTAGAAGAGGTGAGTCATTTGTGTAAAGCATTTAAGGAAATAAAACTAATGCATACACTTTGAAAAGGCAATATTATAGTCCACTGGGTCGGGAAGTGTAGAGTTAGTCTTAAAAATGGAAAAAAAAAAAAAAGGAAAATTAAAGAATATTCTAGAAGATGAGGATTTGAGGGAGTTAAAACTCATAATTCTAAAAGAATGCTAGGGTTAATTGTAAGAATGATGTGAACTAAAAAAGCAACATCTAAAAATTATGTTGGCACTAAAATGAAATTAAGGAAAGAAGCAAAGCTTGGTAACATGCACAGTAAGGTGATGCAGTAAAATAAGTGGCATAGCAGAGATAGAGGTGCAAAGTGATGTGCCAAGGGGAAATTATCTCAAATATTTTGTAAACTTGCTATTAACGCTTTGGTATGGTGTAGGAATAGGATGGGAGATTTTAGAAAGCAAGCTAAATTGATTTATTATGAAGAAGCGTATTAGCAATTTCCTTTCAGGAATAGAAGGGATAGCCTAGGTGCTTTTAGCAGGTTCAGCAATGGAAGGCATAGATGACATGAAGCAGTTCGTGGTGCAACCTTCCATGTTAGAAAAAAAAAATGGATAAGAATGTGGTCAGGGTTGGATTTAAACCCAAGTAAGAGAATGATTCTCTTAAATAAACTTTCCTTTTTTGGAAAACTGACACGGGTGGATCATTTGCTTAGAATTTAGCATGGCGCTACTTCAAATACTTCACCTGTTATTAACTATCTCGATTAATATCTGGGAGAAGATTCGATCTATTATTGAGCAACCAACCCAGGACCTTTTGAGAGAGCATAGTTTGGACATAGAGGAACCAACCCAGTTTGATATGGGAAGGGAGGCAACAGAAAATGGCACTAAAGGGCCATCTAATGCTAAGCAAGCATCACAGGTTGGTCTGGACAAAGAAGTGGAAGATCTTAGAAAAGGGATGCTCCAATTTCCTAGGCACCAATAAGAATCAAAGGCATCTGAAAGTATTAGGGAAGGCAACGACAACCAAGGAGGAGGAGGGAAAACTAGTCTCAAAGGAAGGCTCTTGTACGCCACTATTCAGGAAGGGAAAAGACTGATAAGAAGAAGTGGTCAGCAGCTGGAGGTGAGAATCAAAGGCAAGCAAATTATTAATGAGATGGATAATGAGGAAAGGATGGACTAAGACAAAGGAAAAGCCAGACCTACCCGAGAAGGGCCATTAAAAAAGTAATATGCCATTAAAATTGAGGAGAGCCAGAAAAACCAAGGATGTGAGATCGGTGAGGAGTCTCTACGGAATAAAATAAGATCTAATGCAAAAGTAAGAGTAGATGAGAATATCAAGGACTTGACTCTGGGAGCTAATTATATCAAAGAAGCTGTAGAAAATTTTAAAACTTTGGTGGTAAAATAAAATAACAAAAATCAGGAACAAAGGAAATATTTAGAAGATTCAGCATGAAGATTTACATAATTCTTTATGGCCCACTTCAATCTTACAGAGGCCATAACTGATAATCTGACTCATATTAAGAACTTCAAGGAGAGCAATGGGAAGGAGCTGAGGGTACATACACAGGGGTTGACTATGCTGAGAATAAACACAAATGACAGTTAATCTGACTCATATTAAGAACTTCAAGGAGAGCAATGGGAAAGAGCTGAGGGTACATACACAAGGGTCGACTATGCTGAGAATAAACACAAATGACATTAAGGGAGTACAGGACATGCTGTCAAGCATAGCGGAGGATACCATGAATACAAAGGATCACCTGCATCATTGGCATTGTGTGCAAAGCACTAGCCAACAAGTTGGTTGACAGACAAAGGAAGAAGGAGATGCATAATAATAGCTAAGTATTTAAAAATAAGCTTATTATGTCAAGTTCTACTACTAGTCGTATGTTGCTTTAGGGACCTTGCTATTGTATAAGGTTCAGGTCCTCTAGTTTATATGTATAAGTTGTTATACAATGTCTCTTGATTAATAAAACTTTACTTATAAAAAAAAATTTGATTCGTATATAAATAACTATTTTAACATAATATATGATATGGAAATAGTGTAAGCACCAATAATAATTTAATTTTTATACTTGATTACAACGTTATTATTATATAACCAATGCAAACATTTAATTTTTATACTTGATTACAACGTTATTATTATATAACCAATGCAAACATTTAATTATGTTCTTTTTTAATATTTGAATTTTAAAAATTTATAATTATAATAATTAAAATGTATGTAATTATTTCAATTTTTTATGAGTGTATTTTTTTCATTTTTTTATTCATGTATTTATTTGTTTGATAAACTTAAGAAACGAAATATTTTTTAACAATAAAAGTTATCTACATACTTATGATCTAAATGCAATAAATTGCAAATTTACATACAAACTTAAGCAAAAATAACTATCAATACAAAGATAGGAACTGGGTGCTACATAGCCCTTGTTAATAGAGGTGTTTTAAAAGAGGAGTTTTTTAAAGAAATGTAACATTCTTGTTCTCTTTTAACTAGAGATGATATTCTTAAAATGTGTAATTTTTAAAAATAAATAAAAGGGTTTTTAAAAAGAATTAAAACTTGTAATTTTTTTTATTATAAATGAACATTTTTTTTTTTAAATGTATGACTTATCATTGAAACTCTGATCCAAAATTTAGAAGTTTTGATTAACAGATATTTCAAGAACAGGAAAATAACACAGTAACAATGAATTCTCTGAGAAGAGATGTTTTATTACTCAAGATTGCAATACAACTATATGATTATCTCTAGGAAGAGATGTCTGCTTTTCGTTTCGGGTTACATCTTTATTTATACACATTTTGAAAGTAGGAGGAAGATGTCTAAGGTCACCAATCTCAAAGGAGATTAAGTGGTTCGACTTCCACGATTTAAAATAATACAGAATTCAAGGAATTATTATTTTTAGAAACTTATTATTTTTAGACTGTACTACTAAAATTGAAATTTGGGGCACTTCCATTGGATTTTTATGGGTCAAAAACTACTTAACAAATCTCCATGCCATCTCACCACATTCTCCTCATTTTTAACTTTTCAATGGCTCAAACAGGGAGTCAATTGGAACTACGGTGTAAAAATTATGGCTCTTAGAAGTTCTGTCATCAATTGAAGTAGAATTGTCGCCCAAATTGTAACCTGAATTGTTGCCCAGATCAAACTCATATCTTAAAATTTGATTAATTAAATATTTTGAAGACCATATAAAAAATTTAATATTGCTCATTAGTTTTTATTGTTTAAGAATTTGTGTTGACACAAATAAAATCTTGATATAATAAACTTATCAAACTGCATCAAAATAATTTAAAAAAACCAACACTTAAAAAAAAGGACACATGTTTGTTGGCTTTACAAAAAATTAAATTTATGATAACACATGAATTATAGATGTTAGTTAGAATAGGATGGCTGCGTTTGGCGGGCGTGAGAGGGACGGCCCAGGCGAGGGTTCAGGAGGCCTGCGGCCGCAGCTGGGAGAGTTTGGAAAAGGTAAGGAACAGGTTTATGAAAATGGACGACCCAAGGTTGTTAATATCAATGGCTGTTTCCCTAAGGCGCAGGAAAGACCGGTCCTAGTTATCCCTGTTGAATCGGTTAAAGAAGAAGTGGAATATTTCTCAGGGCATACCCTGATCTGCAAGTTCATGGGAATTAGGATGTCCCAATCGACCCTGGAAGCGTGGTTGCACTGTACTTGGCATGTGGAGGGAGATATGGATATAATGCTGGCAGGTGACAGCTATTTTCTTGTCAATTTCTCCTCTGTTTCTGATAGGAACAGAATTTTTGAGGGAGGACCATATTTTTTTGATCGAATTGGTCTGTTTATCAAGCCTTGGCATGCTGGATTCAATTCAGCGGAGGACTTACCTACTCGTGTGCCTGTGTGGGTTCGCCTTCCAAGGCTCCCTCTGGAGTTTTGGCGGGAGGACATTCTCCGTCAAATTGCTGCTCTTCTTGGGGTGCCTATAGCGATAGCGCACCAATCACTGGACAGAAAACTCATCTCTTTTGCTCGGATTTGTGTTGAAATGGACCTGAATAATCCTCTCTCGGATGCTTTGGAAATTTGTATGGGAGGTTCATCCTGGTTGCAACAAATTGATTACGAGGCTATACCCTTCAGATGTCGGATTTGCCATGCCTATGGACATCTGCACCGCCAATGCCCCCAAGTGGCTCGCTTCAATGCAGAGGATACTATCAGAGGAAATGAAGAAGGCAAGGTGGCCCAATCGGGATCAATAAAGTCAGCTACAGATGGTGCAGTGAAAGGCAAATCACATTCAACTAGGGGTAATCCAACTCAGGACCAGTCTGTATCCAATGGGCTAGACAATGATGGTTTCATTCAAGTTTGAAGATGGGTAAAGGGCCGTGGGCAAAAGCGTAGAAATCAGGACAGAACTCTTGAGGTCGGCTTGAATCGTTTTGACACCTTGGATAGCATGGCTATTGAGGATTGTATTCCCCAAGAGGAGCTGGAGGGTCTAGTGGAGGCTAGAGGGATATTTGAGCTGCCTCGTGAACCCCAAGGCCTAGTGTCCCAGACGAATAGAGAGATGGAGGGGGTCCCTGAAGAAGGGGTGTTGGCTGTCTTGCTAGACCAGCAGAGTACGGATATCAGATGGGCTGACCTGGTAAAAGTATCGGATACTCCCGACAAGCTTAAGAGCTCTTTGCCAGCCCTGGGACTGATCTAGAGACCTCTCAAGAAATCTTCTGGTTCCAATCCAACTAAAGCAGGGCGTCGAAAAGATCAAGAGAAAATCCAACGTACAGGGGATTTATTGGTTGAATCAGGGGCGGTTAGGACCCTGGATGAACACTTCACCCAACCCACCCAATGATTCTACTATCTTGGAATGTGAGGGGAATGCATAGTATCCCCAAACAAAGAGCTATGCGGAAATTGGTAAGTGATCACCAACCTGATATTTTGTGTTTACAAGAGACGAAGCTTTCTGTGGAGGCTATTTTTAGCTGTATGCCGAGGTTTTGGGCCCGGGGTTGTTGTCAGTGTGTGGGAGCTCGTGGTAGTGCAGGAGGCGTTGCAATCTGCTGGGATCCCGAGAAGATCACCCCACTTCATTGGATGGCTAGCGGCTCGTCACTCTCTATGATTGCTTCCTCCCCAGAGTGTGGGGAAATGTTTCTGCTCACTAATGTCTATGCGCCAGGGGATCTCTCAGGACAGCACAAGCTTTGGGCACATTTGCAGTATGTTCAGAGTTTGTTTCCCTTTCTGCCTTGGGTAGTTAATGGAGACTTCAACGCTATTCTAAGCCTGGAAGAAAAGAGAGGAGGGCTCCCACGACTCGAGCCGTCTTCGGAGCTTTTTAGACATAACATTGACAGGCTGCGCCTTGCTGACATCAAGCCATCCAATGGGCTATTTACCTGGAGTAATCGAAGGTCAGGTAAGGATGCAATATCTAAACGCCTTGATAGATTTTTATTATCTAGTTTTTGGCTTTCCAGTGCTTTCTCCTTGGCTTCCAAAATTCTGGACTGGCAAGGGTTCGATCATTGGCCCATTAAGCTGACTACCAGGTACATTCCCCGACCAAAGAAACCGCCTTTCAAGTTTCAGCTTATGTGGCTTCGGGATCCTTCTCTCCACTCCCTTATGACCAACTGGTGGAGGCAGGGGAAACTGGCATATGGGACTGCGATGTTCTCTTTTGCCAAGAAATTACAGTATGTGAAGCGGAAGTTACAGGAATGGAACAGGGACAGCTTTGGGAATCTTCATGTTATGAAGAAAAGAGCTCAGGAACAGCTGAATATTGTTACCAGACAAATCCTTGACTTTGGCCTTACAGAGGATCTTCACAGGGCTGAATTCGTAGCTCTAAATGAGCTATCTGAATGGGAACTTCGCGAAGAAATCTTCTGGAAGCAGAAAACTCGTAATGATTGGCTTCTAGAAGGAGACAGGAACACTGCTTTCTTCCACAAGTCAGTCCAGGCCCGGCGCAACAAGAACTTTATTGCTGCTCTGGATGCTCCAGATGGTACCCGAATCACCTCATCTTTTGACATCTCGATGGAAGCAGTTAGATTTTATTCGGAGCTCCTCTCTGGTGTACCACATCTTGCTGATTCTGAGGAACGGGAAATTTTGGCCTGCATCCCTTCCCTTATTACGCCGAGGATGAATGCTGATCTTATGAAATCGATTGATTTGGCTGAAGTTGAGAGAGTTGTCTTTGGTATGCACAAAGGTAAGGCCCCAGGTATAGATGGCTTTCTGGCTGATTTTTATCAGGAGTTCTGGAGTATTATTTGCCAGGACCTGCTTGATGTTGTGCAAGAATCTTACCTTAACAAGGAATTGCTTAGAGCCTTTAATGCTACTTTCTTGGTTCTGATTCCGAAGGAGAGACAGGCTAATAAGTTGGACCAATTCAGACCTATTGCGCTTTGTAACACGGTCTACAAAATTATCACCAAACTCATTGCAGAGCGAATCAAAGTATGGTTGCCCTTGATTATCTCTGAAGAACAGGGGGGATTTGTGGCCGGTAGGCAAATTCTGGATGGCATAGTGATTGCTTCGGAAGCAATCCATTCCATGAGTTCCTCACAGGAGAGGGGGATGTTCATTAAACTTGATTTATCCAAAGCATATGACAGAGCTGAGTGGGGTTTTTTGAAGAAAATTCTTCTAGCGTTTGGCTTTGGCCATGATTGGATTAGGTGGGTTCTGAGTTGTGTTACTACTCCATCATACTCTGTCCTCATTAATGGAGAGCCTTCCAGATTATTTGGAGCATCTAGAGGGCTCCGCCAGGGAGATCCGATATCTCCTTATCTGTTTATCATTCTTGCTGAAGGTTTGGGCCGCTACATTAAGCATCAGGCCTCTCAAAAGGTGATTTAAGGTTGGAAGTGGGGAAACGAGGTTGCCCAATTGACTCACCTTCAATTTGTGGATGACACCATCCTGGCTGGCCAAGCCCGGATTAGAGAGGCGCAAGCTTTCTGGAATACTCTTAATGTGTATCTAGCGGCCTCAGGTCAGCAGGTAAATGAGCACAAATCAGCTATCTTCTTCTTCAATACTCCTGAGGCCATTCAGAGGAGGATTGCTGATATTCTCAAATTTCAGATTCAGGCTCTCCCCGTGATTTACCTGGGGATTCCCATTGTGGTAGGCAGGCAGTTGAGACACTTTTGGCAGAATATTCTTGATAAACTGAAACAGAGGATAAATCATTGGACTCACCGGTGGCTCACGATGGCTGGGAGGGTGATGCTTTTACAATTTGTGATTCAAGCTCTTCCCACTTATCGTAGCATGGTCCAGGTTACACCCCTGTACTTCCTTAAGGAGTATGATGCTCTGTCACGGTAATTTCTTTGGAGCAGAAATCTCAGGAATTCGAAATGGAGTTTGGTCAATTGGAACACAGTGTGCCGGCCTAAGAAGGATGGTGGATTGGGACTGAGATCGGCTATTTTATCTAGCCAGGCCCTTGCTGCTAAGTTGTATTGGCGGTGGTGTACTTGTCAAACCCAAATTTGGGCCCGCATTCTGTCTCACAAGTATTGCCCTGGAGCTGATCCGAAGGAGATTCCCAGGCTGCCCCTTGAGGGAAGGGGATCTATGGTGTGGAACACCCTTAAACTTGGTGCTCAGCTGGTTCAACCCAGTTTCTTTTGGATTTGTAACAGAGGCTCGGAAGCTTTGTTTTGGGAGGATTCCTGGGACGGGGCTCCACCTATCTGAGTCTCGCATCCCCACCTGCAACCTTTGTGTGATGCTTTTCTCAATGCTGGCTGGGCCACTGTTGAAACTTACAAAGTGGCTTACAATTTGGGGCCTTTTACTGCCTTTAGATGGAAGACTGAGACTGAGTGGCCGCCGGGAGGGACGGAGGTTCTTCGTAAGGAGCTGTCTCTTATCCTGGATGGTTGAAAATGCAGCTCCCTGCTTGATAGTGATACTTTGGCGTGGGGAGGAGAAGCTATGGGCCAGTACTCGGTTTCTTCGGGATATCAGGCCCTCACTAAGAATTGTTTTGGAGATGCTGATTTTGCTTGGGGTAAGAGAATCTGGAATTCTGTTGTTTGGCCAAAATGTAATTTCTTCCTTTGGATTCTCACCTACAGCCGATGTCTTACTTGGGAAAATCTGTGCAGAAGAGGCTACCAGGGTCCGTCAATGTGTGTTTTGTGCAGGAATAGTGAGGAAAATGTTGAGCATCTGTTCTTTCAATGCTCCTTTGCTAGGAACCTTTGGCATCTGTGGTGGGAGGCTTGGGGATGCTCCTGTTGGCATGCCACTTCTTTAACAGAGTTCTGGCAGAGTATGGGCCGCCCTCCTAGCAAAGCTTCGATATTGCAGGCTGCGTGGGCTATAGGGCCTGCTTTTATATTATGGTATATATGGATTGAGCGAAATGGGCATATTTTTAAAGAGTCCTACGCTGCTGTTAGGATGGTGTGGTTGAAAATTCTCACTGCCTTGCAGGAGACGCCGCTTGTGAAATGTGGTAATTCGCTGGACCTTGACCCAGCCTCCAATCTTATTCTCAGTCGCCTCTCCCCTACGAAGCCTGGCATTGACGTTCCCCTGCTCAGTCCGCGTCCTACGCATAGGACTCGTGTGATGGTGCGCCCATTGAGCTGCGCGGGTAGATGGACACGCCTTGTGGAGGGGTGTCTCAAGGTAAATGTCGACGGCTCCTCCAGGGGTAATCCTGGGCCTGCCGGTATTGGAGGTGTGGGCAGAGATGACAAGGGGGAGCTGTGTTTTTTGTTCTCCATCCACAAAGGCGTGTATACTAACAACCTGATGGAGGCGCTTGCTATTTTAGAAGCGCTCTACTTTTGCTGTAAGCTTGGGTATTTCAGAGTGCTATGTGAATCTGATTCACAAGTGCTTATTAACCTGTTGAATAAAGAAAATACTGATGGTATGGATTGGCAATTGGCCACGGTGATTAGGCAGATACGGCAGACTAGTGCCTCGTTGGAGCTTATTTCCTTTAAACACATTCCCCGGGAATGGAATGGTGTTGCTGATGGTCTGGCTAAATGGGCTTCAGAGAACGGTCTGGACTGGTGTATCCAGGACCAACAGATGCTTCCTACTAGACTAACCCCTATTCTGGCTCAACTTCTTGAGCAAGACTTGGGCATGTAATTGCTTGTTGTCTGGTTTCTTTCAATAAATTTTTACCCCTTTTAGTCGCACAAAAAATTAAATTTATAAATTTAGTTATATCATAGTTTAGCATGGCCAAATAAATATTATTAAATTTGTCATTTTTCATATAAATTTGTAATTATTATATTGATATAAATAAAATATTTTTAAAATTGTTAAAGTGATATCTTGTCAAAGGCTTTCATTTGCTACAACAGAAAAATTATTTGTTCAAGTGATTTTATTTTATTTTTTTGACCCAGAGGTATCCCTGATCTCATTTGGGACACTGTGACTCCATCTAACGAACTTCATTGGGACGAGTAGAGGTGAGACTAGTCCTCTGCGGGCTAACGGTGGGTCCCGAATGCACCGGTCAACTATTTTAACTCGGGGCATGAGAATCGACCTCAAGACTTATATGGGAAGAACCCAAAGCCCTTAGCCAACTACACCACCCATCACAAACCAATAATAACAATGGGCTAACTTAATAATTCAAAATATTTAACATAAAAATTATGGATGTGAGAGGGGGTGTGAAGGAGAGAGATCTCCCATATCTACTGAATATTTTAGGACTTATGAATATTTTATTAAATATAAAATTATGTATTTATATAATAATAAAAGATTATTATATATTATATATTTATTTATTTTGAGAAGGGGTGCTACCTCTTCACTTATTACAATTTTTAATTGTCGATATTCAACTCGAGTAAATCCAACTTTATACAATAGAAACATTTTAATTTAAGGCAAGTGTGCCCCGATGTCTTCCTTTTTATCTCCCTTACAACGAACCTATGAATGATAAAAAAATAACGTGAAGATAGCAAGATTGTATCATAGGCATACAATAAAAACATATCATTGTGGTAAGGATATTGCAAACTCAGTTGAAAATGTAGAAGTATTAGTGACAGTGAATCATACAACCACTAATAGGGTGAAAATAGAGGAGTCTCAAATAGGGACACAAACATAGGGGTCAATGATAGGAATGATGCCCCAGGAAGGCTTGGTAATCCAGTTGGACCTCATACAACATCCTCTATGTCTATACAAGGGTACAATGAAAGGGATGGGAACCATACATTCAAACACACATGATGAGATACCCACATACTAGTTTATCAGACATTGGTAAAAAAAATATCCATGTTAATGAAAAACAATATAAAGGTATTTTAAAGCAAAGGCAAGGTCAGAAGTTGAGACATATTAGGAGCAAAAAACTCATAGTTATACTACCAATAATAGCTCACTACACTTAAATAACCACCTCCATAAGGAAACAAATACAAACAATTCAGACAACACAAGAGTAATAAAGGGCTAAAGAACAATTGACTACTTTGCTTATGAACAAAGCTAAACTAAAGCAAGATGTGAAACAATACATCCCACCCACTCACCATATACAACAAGAGAATGATAAAACACATAAAAATCATTGGTGGGTTTTAGAGGATAAGGAAAATGATAAAAAACATATGTGGACAACGCATAGAGAAATTGAAAAATATTCAACAAACAAAGGGAAAATAGATGAAGAGAACCAAGAAAGTAAGGAATTATATAGTCCAACTTCAATGCCAATAATATGGTCACACAATCTATATGTTAATGAATTAATGAACATGAAAAGGAGGCTTGAAGACTTAGAAATAAAAACATAATACAAAGACAACAAGATGAAAGAGGATATAGATTCTAATTAGAAACTTGCAAGAGAATAAAATACTCGAGGAACAAGTAAATAATGTACAAAATAACATGGAAAAGGGGCAACAAGAGTTGACGACGATAAAACAAGT
This sequence comes from Torreya grandis, assembly GCA_037957365.1. Classification (NCBI taxonomy): domain Eukaryota; kingdom Viridiplantae; phylum Streptophyta; class Pinopsida; order Cupressales; family Taxaceae; genus Torreya; species Torreya grandis. Next base: position 2,933,167 of record JARHVA010001366.1, read on the forward strand.
TTTAAAGCATTTGAAAAAAATAGAAGAAAAAAAGCCAAAAGTGGACGAAGGAAAGAATGCGCCACAAACAAAAGAGTCCCCATCCGTAATTACAAATACAAAAGTAAAAGAAAGTCACATAGAAGTCCAACATGGGGAAACTAAGTCTTGGGCTCAAACAATAAGAGGACCTTCAAACCAACATAGGGAAATAATAGAAAAATAGGTCAAAATGTAAATAAGAGAAGAACACAATAGACATGATAAGGTTATAAACATCATTATTAAAGGATTGAAAGACTACGGTGATAAGGAAAATACCAACAAATTAACAAGAGACTTCTTGGCAGACTAGCTGCATTAGACATGACATATTTATCAGGCAAATATAATGAGAAAATGGATAAGAGAAGGAAATGACAGACATGTAAGATCTTTCATAAAAACACGGAAGGCAAAAATAAAATATTAATGAACATAAGGTCTCTTAGAGGGACAAACATCTATCTAGATGAAGATCTAACCCCTATACAACAAGAATAAAGAAGAAAATAATGGGAGAAGGTGAAAGTAATAATAAAGGTAGGAAAATGGGCATGGTTACACAATGGAAGAACCTAAATCAACCATCGAATGATACATAAGAAATAGGGACTCGACCGCCCCTCGCCTCTCCCCTGCCCCCACCCCAGAGCACTTGACCTTGGTAAGCTAGAATTGTAGAGGCTACCCTTGGAGAAGAGGACCTAGGTTGGGGCCCATTGAAAAGGAAAAAGACATCATTTCTTACTGAAACTCATGAGCATGGAGGCTGCAAAGTTTCAGATTTTGAAGGATATAAGAAAACATTAGTTTGGAATGAAAGAACCGAAAGTGGCAAGGGACATAGAGGGGTTATGGTGCTAATCAAATAGGACCCAAATAAATAGTACATATCACTGAAAATAATAGAAAATGAGTTAATAATTAAGCTTGTTACTTGTAATTTTACATCGAGAGGCTCAATAACATATAAGAAGAGGAAGTTAGATTGTGAAGACCCTTATGCATCACTAAAAAGTGATATTTCAGTTTTCAACCCCTTAGGAGAAGTCTTTATTATAGGGTATTTTAATGCACGGTTAACAACCAAGCTCTCAATTTCAGGAGTGAAGAGAGAGAGAAAAAAAATCCATCATGGCTAGATGAAGAAGAAGACCAATGTTGGGAAACGAAGTCACAAGATGGCAAAGAGAAGTTACATATTATGGAGTAGAACTATTGGGATTATGTAGTTTGTATGACATGGTTATATGCAATGGCATAAGAACATGGCCAAATCTAGAGAATTATATCACTTTTAAAACTTACAATGGTCAAAGTGTGGTAGGATATGTTATTTGATCACATAGCTTTATCCCACGATTGATGAATCTTGAAGTTGGGGACTGCCTTATCGAGTGAAATCATATCACAATCCAATATATGTAAAATTCAATATGCACATAAATCAACAAGGAGGACAAGACCACCACAATCAAAAGAAGAGATCCATTCAAGGTAGAATCTTCATGACTCAAGAGAATCAATAACTCTTCAAAACATGCCTCAAACAAAATTTTTAGCAACATTTTCAAGAAGTAAAGAATAGTAATTCATTCATGGACAATTGTCCAACAAATAACAATATGTTGATTTCCTTAATTAAAAAGGCTCTCAATGCATGCAAAATAAGTAGACCTAAGAGTGGAACTACAAATAGTTTTCTGGCAAATTCATAATATGATGAAGAGTGCAAGGAAACAAAGAGAACTTTGAGAAGACTTAAAATGGCCCAAGAAAACAAAAAATCCTATTAAAGAGTCAACTTGTCAATAAAAAAACTACATGTGCACAAGAAGAAAAGAATTAATTTCTCTTGGAAAATATAATCCCAAATGCTTTTGGAGGGAACTATGACAAAAAAAGAAACAAATGGAGAACAATATTACAAACACCCAATGGTTAGAGTGCACAAAACTACTCTATGAAAGAGTTCAGGATAAAGATAACCCTCTTGTAGTCAACACAATAACTAAGCTTTTTTTTGAAATATATCATTCAAGGCATAAAAAAACTAACAAGTGATAAAGTGCAAGACATAGATGGAATGCAAGTTGAATATCTAAAGTGGGGCTTAGACACACTCACAATGCACATCAAAAGCATATATAATAGTATCATTCATGAAGGATTCGTGACATATTAGATGACTAATGTCGTTATCCCTCTCTATAAGAGCAAGGATATCAATAATTCGTCTAATTACAAAACTATCATGGTCAATCCCCTTCTTGGAAAGCTATTTCGTAGCATGATAAAGCACATAATCAACATTTGGGCAAAAAAAGAGGGTAAAAGAGCAAAAGGTCAAGCAAGATTTAGGTTGAAACATTCTACTATTGACCATTGCATCACTCTTAGGCACTTGATTGAAAAAGTATGGGATACTCAGGGAGAAGAAGTTTTTTTGCTACTTTTTTGACTTTAAAAAAATATTTGACATGGTCCCTAGAAGTAAACTTTGGAGTAGAATGGAAGAGCTTGGAGTTCCAAATGAATATAGAGCGGCAATGCACAAAATTTATGAGCAAGTTAGGACCAAAATCAGAATAAGTGAAGGAATGTCAGAATGCTTTGGAAGTGACATTGGAGTCAAACAAGAATGTCCTCTATCTCCCACCTTGTTTGGACTATACATTGATAAACTATAAGAATGGATAGATAAAGCTAGGGGAGGGGGCGTCTATCTAGCTAGTTATGTTATAAAGTTAATTTTATATGTGGATGATCTTATTTTAATTGTAAAAACAACTCGTAGTTTAAGAAAACATTTGAAATCTCAAAAACTCTTTTACTAAGAGGTGGGAATGCAAGTGAACATTAGTAAAACAAAAGTCATGATCTTTTCTCTATGAAGAAAAAAGAAATAAATGGCGTTCCTTTTCGAAGGTAGCCCGCTAGAAGTAGTAGAAGAAAATAAATATCTCGGGCTTGACTTCCACAATAAGCTTAGTTGGGAGACCTACATGGCAAAAAGAATCCAAGGAGGTTGGAAGGCTTTATACACACTACAAAATAGGCATAAGAATGCAGAATTATAGGATTGTAAAACCAAAAGAACCTTGTTCGGCCTACTTGTCATACTAGTGGTCCTATATGGATGTGAAGTTTGGGGCAACAATTTAACTAATCTAGATTAGAGGCAGATAGAGAGAATCCAAAAATATTTAATCACAAGTAGCCTCAAAGTCAAAGCCTTAGTTCCATATGAGATTTTATTAGTTGAAACATGTACTTTTCAGTTAGAAGCATCGACAATGACTCAAACTTTCAGTTATTTAAAAAAGATGCAAAGTATGGAGAACCATCGATGACCCAAAATGGTAATCGAAGAAGAATTACGCAAAAGGAAAAGTATGTGGATGAAACAATACAACAAATGAATGAATAAATGGGATATCAACAAGCAAGAATGTCCAAACACCAATGACGAAATTAAAAAAGTATGTGAGAGAGAAATTCAAGAAAACCATGCTGACAAAGCATCTAGGACAAAAGAAAGCATATTACATCAAATAGTTTAATCCCACATGGGAGCACAAAGAAAAGACATACATACGGGCATAAATCAAATGGAAACAAAGATGTTGATTACACAAGTGAGGACTAGCTCGCATCATCTTAACAAAGATGTTGATTACACAAGTGAGGACTAGCTTGCATCATCTTAGATGTGAAACTGGTACGTGGATAGTACCCAAGGAAGAATGAGAAACAATAATATGTTTATTTGTGACTAAGAAGTAGTGGAGACATAATGACACTTTATTATGGAATGGTGTAACCTATAATGACATCCACATCAAGTACAAAGACAATTTAAGGGTTCACATCTTAGTTGAATTATTTGAAGAGGACAAATTAAATAGAACAAGTTTTCTAAGCGAGATCCATGGTAGAAGAGTTAGCATCAAGAAGAGGTTTAAAATTTTACATGATTAGTAGGACAACCCTTGTGTCAAGGGATAGTGTTAGCACAAAATAACTTTGTTAAAGCCCTTAGTCCCATAAATTGTTCGGTCTTGTAGACGTTATAGAAATCTTTCATTCATTCATTCATTCATTCATTCATTCATTCATTATCAAATCAAGACGAGATGCCTAATACACATTTCAAAAGATTTAATTGTAAGTGAAAGACATGACACTCCCACTTATACAACTACAAACCAATTAACCTAAATTTCATCAACAATATTTTATTTCTTCAATATAAATATTTTATTTTTATTCTTTGACAAATTTAATACTAAATCAATTATTTTCATTTACTATTTTACCGATCATACAAAATAATTTCCACCCATTCCAAAAATTTCTCAACTTCCAAACATATAATATATATATATATATATATAAAATTCATAAATCCACATATATATAAATAGACAACAATTCCTATAACAAAAATTAAAAAGAAAACTTAGATAAAAATAAGCTCCTATAATTTCTAAGTGTCCCTGCTTAAAATTAGTTCGCTGGCCCCATCCTCGGAACGCTGCCCTGGTTTAAATTCTCTCCGCGTTTTAAAGGGGAAAAGAATAAAAAAGCCGCGCTGTCCAGTGTTGACATAAAAGTCTGGCTAGGTATCGAATCCATGGGCTATAGGTACTTGTAAAAAACAACGCAACTTCCTGGAAATCTATTGCCATTAAGTAAATGCCACCTAAATCCAACTGGTATCGGTTCTATTTTTGACTTGTTGGATCATGGAAAACATTTGTTTAACCTATTTGGGTAGATCACCGTCCCATGCCTTATTTTTAATTCGAATCCAATAAATAATCCGCTTGGATCACACCTGATTCATTGTTTAATCTAATTTAATTGGAAAATCAATTTGACAGCAACCCTTTTCTTTTAAATTTTGTCGAGTCACCTCTTTTTGATTCACTGACCAGTTTGCAGCAACACCCACGTCACAGATCTGTAAATGTGCTTCCACTAGAGTATGCATTCAGGACGGTACCCAGTTCATTGTTTTTGCTGATTCCATTGAGAAAACAAGTTCGCAGCAACCTATTAAAATTCTGTTCAGCCACCTCGTTTTGATGAACCCCCTAATTTGTAGCAAAACTCGCATCACAGATCTGTAACTGAGCTGAACAATAGAACACCCAATTCATTTCAGGGTGCATTGCGATTTCATTTGGATCTCAATTCTGAAATCTCAAACTCACCCAGTTACCTTAAGCTTGTACACCCATTGTAGGACAATTGTACCCTTAACTGTAGGGTAGATAGGAAAATTTTCCACCTCTTTCAGTTATTTTTGTGCCAGATCTGCAGCAATGGGGGCATTGCCTGAGCCATTTGACACCTCAATCTCAAACTCCGCCAAATCCAATGGAACCAGCATTGCTGCCAATGGAAACGGCATTGCTGGCAATGGAAACGGCATTACTACAAATGGGAACCACATTGCTTTTGGGATCCCCCACATACAGCTGCTATTCGAGGAACAAAGGAAGTACCTCAATTATTTCTTCTCTCATGTTGAGTATGCTGAAGTACAGGCCTTTGCCCAAGTTCTCATGGATGCCAAGGGAGTCATATTTTTCACAGGGGTGGGCAAAAGTGGGTTTGTGGCACAGAAGATAACTCAGACATTTGTCTCAACAGGCACAAAAGCTGTGTTCCTGTCACCCACAGATGCACTCCATGGTGACATTGGCATTGTGGGTTCCAATGATGTGCTTGTTATGTTCAGCAAGAGTGGTAATACAGAGGAGCTTCTGAGGCTTGTTCCATGTGCCAGAGCTAAAGGTGCATATTTGGTGGGGATTACTAATCTGAAAAACTCTCAGCTGGGTAATGTGTGTGATATGCACGTGTGTCTGCCATTGGAGAGAGAGCTCTGCCCATTTGATCTGGCCCCTGTTACTTCAACCGCCATACAGATGCTTTTTGGAGACACCGTGGCCATTGCCCTAATGCAAGCTAAGAATATGACAAGAGAACAGTATGCTCTCAATCATCCTGCTGGTCGGATTGGTAAAAGGCTCATCTTCAGGGTAAGTTTTTTTCCTTTTTTTTCATTATTTTTGTTTCGTTCTCTTCTTTGATGTGCTGGTTTTATCTTATATTAGATCTCCATTTCCATGCACAATGCATATGTACAATGAATTCGGTCCAAGCTTGCCGAGCCATATCCACATCTTGTAGTGACTATATTTATACATAATTTTGTGGACCCTTATTTCAAATGGTGCCCCTGCCCCATACCCTGACATCTCAAAGTGACTATGATTTGTGCTATACACAGTCGCTAAGGTATGTTACATTGTGTTTAAAACAGGGGTTATGTCCCATGGCGAAGCAAGAACCCTTACCCTTCCAACTGTATATGAGATCTATTTTGTCATGTACCAAGTATGTTGTTAAGAATCTGGCGAACATGGTGAATGTCTAGGCCTACATTGTAATAACATTCAATTCTTATGGCAAGTCTGCCAAGGAGTAAGGAGTTTAAGTGATGTACAATGACTATGTATTTATATGGAGTAGTCAAATAAGACTAGGATCAGTATAATGTTATTATATCATTGCCTTGGATCTTATTTGAGATATTGTTTTTGGTCATTTCAAGATTGAATCCTTTAGAAATTAGTGCTTCCCTTCATCATTGTTGGAACCATTCTCATTAATACTACTTTGTTATGTTATGTGCCCTTTAATTATTAATGGCATATTTTCATGTATTAACCCTAAATTACTGCAATGGGTCTGCTCTCCTTTGAGACCACATTTATCCCTTAATTTCTGCTGGGTTGAAGGCAGAGCTTGTGGGATAAACAGTGACCACAGTCTGTTGCATAGTGTTTGAGATGCTGGTTAGGCCCTATGATGTAATAATAACCCTTACCCTTCTAACTGTATTTGAGATCCATTGGGTGCTCTCTTTTGAATCCATATCACCGAATATCTGCTGGGCCTTGGGGCAGAGTTTGTGACACAAACAGTGCCTACAGTATTTTCATGGTGTTGAAGATGTCCATTGGGTGTAAATGAGATTCTGATATCTTGCTGATAATATTCTTCCACTAGGTGATTCCATTGTTTTGTTTCCCATGGTGATGGAATTTGTAGTGGATTGATCACCTCCCTACATCTCTGAATATGAATTCATTCATCAGCATTCGAAGTTGATTGAACACCTTCTCCCTCCCCTGAATTCAAATTAACACATCAGCATTTCCAAGTTGTTTGGTCGTCCCCCCCCTCACATGAATGTAAATGCATCCGTCGGTATTAGTAGTTGATAAATCACCTTTCCCTTCTAAATGCAAAGCCACAAATTGGCTTTTGTTGTTTATTTATCACCTCTTCCCTCCTCTGAATGTTAATTCTTCCATTGGAATTTGTAGTTGATTTATGATCTCCCCCTACCATGGATGTAATTTTTCCATCAGCATTTGTAGTTGATTGACCACCTCCCCCTTCCCTGAATATGAATTTACCTATTAGCTTAAATGAAAGAAATCTCAGTGTCTCTGTGATCAGGATAGTTCCCCATCAGGAAATATGAAAGACTCAAAGATTCTAGGTAAGTACAAAAGGAATTATGAGTGTTTTTAATCATTAAATTAAAAATGAATGTTGTTGGCCAGTTTTCAAGAAAAAAAATACGTTGCATAATTTTTTTTTATTATTGGAGTAAATACAAGAAATTCTAGTTGATACATTAAGAGAAATATAAGTCATTGACAAATCTAACTTGTGAATGATATGCCTAAAATCTGCCAATTTAAAACAACAGTGCTTATAATTAATGATGTTTGTCATGTTACTGAGATCTTTCTCCTTTAAGGCTGACTCCAATGGATGAGAGGTTGGTGCATGTCCTCAGAGCCATGCATGAAATGATGTCAATGAAGAAAAGCAGGGCCCCTGGATTCCTACCAGCTCATTATCAAAATTAATCCCAGTATATAAATTAATTAGTATTCTTAATTTGATCCTCCAAATTGATAGTAAAATGAATAGAGTACGTAATACATTGACGCAGTCACAGTTGTGTATCCATTTTTCTGTCAAATCCCTTTCACTGATGCAATTAATCCATGGTACTGCAGAAGACAGATTCAGTGCATGTATGAATGGCATATCTCTTCAATATATGAGATGAAGTGAATGCTTGAGCAAAACAAATATTTTCCTATGAATTTATTTAGATTTTGGAAAATATTATAAGACTTTTCATTAAATTTGTCAAAATTTGCAGGTCAATTAGTTCATTTGTTTTTACAAATTCGCTTTTTGAAAGCGATTTTAAAAAATAATTTCCAGTTGTCAAATGAATCCCATTATTAATGATATTACATGCTCTCTGAAACCATCTTAACCAGAATATTTTTCAATCAAAATAAATATATACAATTCAGTAGTTTTCCTTACTTAGCCTAGAGATTTGAGAGCTTTTGCTTATTCAGAACCAATATTTCTGCTAAATGTATGGCATGATTATCATATTGACATCGTTGGTGTAGGATGAAAGCATTATGCACGTATGTGGCATGACAGTGGGTTAAATTTTTTCCTAGTTGTCATGACTGATGATTTTCATTTCAGTCAACGGTCATGACTTATGTGCCCTGCAAAATTATTTCATTTGCAAATACAATATAAACCTTTAATGGCAAAGCAGAATATCCTAAACAAAGGCCTCCAAATCTTGGAGAGCTCAAGTACCACAAACCCATTTTTGTATCTGGCACATCATGCTTGTAACTGCTGTTCATTTAAATCTACATTAATGTGAAGCCTTAGCACATTTTGAGAAGCATCTTCTTCATGGAAGGCCAACGCAGATATTTTCATCTAGATCTTAATGAACCCAAGAAATTGGAATTGGGGTCTCTGTTTGATCAGGTTAAACTTGTTTCCATTTTAGACATTGTTTAAGATCTTTCGTACTGTTTGTAGTTCTTTTTAAGCTATGTTTGATGGGAAATATTTTGAAGCTATTGCAACTTCAAGCATTCAGAATTTCTTAGTTGGGACTGGGAAATATAGATCTTTGCATTGAGATATATTCATAGTGGAGTGAATGGCTAAATGGTGAACAATCAGACTGAGGATTATCTGATATTGGAAATGCATTTTTGTCTAACTTGAACAATTTTATAATTCTTTGGTAATGTCAAGGGAGACAAAGCAAGTCAGTATCACACAAATGTGTTTATGTGGATCCAAATATGCTTTCACATGAATGCTTGATACCCGAATCTGTCATCAGTTTAAAGTCAAAACAAATATCAGATCCTAATTTTATTGATTGTATCATATCGCAGGTGCAAGATGTAATGAAGAGGCAAGATGAGTTGCCTTTATGTAAGGAAAATGATCTAATAATGGACCAGCTTGTGGAATTGACTAGTAAAGGATGTGGATGCCTTATTGTTGTTGATGGTGAGCATCACCTTATTGGAACTTTCACTGATGGTGATTTGCGTCGGACCCTCAAATCTGTTAGGGAAGGAGTTTTCAAGATCACTGTGGGACATATGTGTAACAGGTATTTACAATCTTTTGTTTTTCCTTCCTTGAGATACATTTGAGTTGTGATTATCTGATACTCAGATTGAAACTTCTGGTTGTGGGTTCTTGCTTTTCAGGAACCCCAGATCTATTGGTCCCAACGCTATGGCAGTGGAGGCAATGCAAAAGATGGAATCTCCACCTTCACCTGTACAATTTTTGCCTGTTGTGGATCATAACAATGTTGTCATAGGAATTGTCACCTTGCATGGATTGGTCTCAGCAGGCTTATAAACTTGCTTGCAAGAAACAGTGCAGTATTGTAGTTTATAGATGGTAATTTTTTATTCTTTACCACCTACTATTCCTCCGGTGCATAATTCTAATATTAGTACGGGTGGGATAAGCTATTCATTATTTGTCTCAAAGAATTATATGATGCCTACTAATAAGGGGATCTTATATATATGCTCTTCATTGTACCATTACCAGCGTAGGTCATGGTACATATTGACCACCTAAAAGCAGGAAGGGGACTTACTTGACACCGAGATGGCAAACAAAGAACTGAAGATTAACCCACTTATCTCTAGATTTTTGACTTGGGACAAATTGATCTAGCCATTGTTTTTGTCTCTAAAAACATGCATAATAACCAATTTCTTAAAGGGCTTAAAGAATCTCAAAGCCCCAATTAAAAAATATCAAATCGTCTCATGCTCCGCCACTTAATTACCCATCCACAGCCACAATTACGGAATAATGAATATTTTTGCACAATGAAATGTAAGCTGTTTTAGAAAAGACTTGAATGAACATCATTTTGTGCTCTAAAATGCATATGCGTATACAATTTGCTATGTAACTTCGTGTTGGCAGTTCACATGAATAGCTTGTGAACATAATAAGAAACTGCATTTGATGGCCAAGTTTAATTGACATATGTAAGTGGCTAGTATGGTCAGTGCAAATGTTTAAGTAAATACTCTTAACAATCAGATGCTATTGATATGGAAAGCATAGTCAGTATGGAGTTTTAGTGTTTACATTTCACATGTTAAATAATATAAATTAAACTGTCACGATGATTAAGACAAAAAATTGAACATAGGAATGTAGCAAAATATTAATTCATTTTATAGTTACATTGTAATTTATAGCATATACTTTGGCAGGTTTGCAGCCAGAAGTTAATGTTAACAAACAGTTCAGTGGGGAGACAGCTTAATAATATAGCAAATTAGTTGGGTTCTTCATTGCACTTTGGTATGTTGATTGTTCTGTTCATCTGTTGCTCCTTATACCGTATGCATCCTCTATTTATTTTATACCACATAGTGTCTTTTCTTTGTCATCCATCCATGTACGTACATGCTGCGAATTAAAATCCTGTTTCTTTGGGTGGATTGACTCCATTATGTTTGTGTGCATAAAATAATAAAATCTCAGATACAACTCTTCATTTTATATTTGTTTCTTTTGTTGTATTTTTGGTAGCATAGATACAGATTACAGTTTTATAAAACAAAATCTTTCCTGTAGATATTGAGCCAAATCTACGATTGATGCCTTGAGTCTCTCTCTCTCTCTCTATATATAATATATATACATAGTCTCTATTTATTAGGTAATCATATTCTTCATCATAGTTCTAACTCTAAGTTGTGGGTTGGTGTATGTTCTTCTTTCAGCACTGACCATGAAAAGACATTTCCATCTAGCATGGATTCTCTTGGGTCTCACTCTTAAGGATGTTGGGCACCAAAAGAATTTACATACATACTGAGAGGTCAGATGCTATTTACAATGGGTCACAAAAGTATTTCTTACTCGAGCAATTAGGAGCATGGTTAGGAGTTTGAGCAATGAAATAAAATTTGGGGAGTCAACAAGAGGATATATGTAATGAAAAATAAGATATGTTTTATCATGAATAAAAACATGTATGTGACACAAGATCTCAAATGGGGACGTGATCTCTGGAATAACAAGTTAGCTTAGGTTAGGGTCAAATTTTACGTTAATTTTTATGAAAGAAATGTAAGAAACTGCCAAAAGTTCTGCTGCGACACCAGAAACATTTTCTGAGGTTTTGATATTTCTCCAAGGGGTTTCGGGCTGTCATTGGAATGGGAGAGATTTTGGAATCGAGAAAATGGGTTTCCAGCTAGCCAGAAACGGTTTTTAGGATTCAGAACAAATAAGGTGTTGAAAATTACCAAAAGGCTTGTTTGTTAGTTTCCCGAATTAAAAAATGCAATAGCGAATCTTGTTTGAAGTTTTGTTAGCATTTACCAGTTGATACGGGTAACAAGTATTCCAATGTAAATAGTGAAAAACTCAAATCTGAGGCTTTTTGTTGAGGTGGATTTACCTACTAAGATTCATCTCATCAGCATCTTCAATGTGAGTGACCAATTGCAGAATTATCGCTAATATAAAGCAAAAAATTTAGTAGACGACGTGATTTCAAAATTATCATTCGAGAGATGAATGAAATTGATTAAACTTTTATACTTAAAATGAGCTTGAATTTTTAGGCTATGAAGCATTGCCTTTTTCAGATGCTGAATCAGACATGATTTTTTTGTATGAGTGTCGATTTCTCTCCTTTTTAGTGAAACTTTTCGTGATACTCAGGATCTTCTCGGTATTGGGTGGTTTTGAATCACCTTGAAGAGGTGTTAGAAGTTTGGACGATCTCATATTAAGTAGTTATAAAAAGCAATTTTTTTGGTGGACAAAATAAATATGTTTATAAAGTAAAATTTACGAACCACAGCAATCTTATTTACCTGAGCAAGCCAGTTGAGTTGGTAGATCCTGTGTACTATGAGTTGTATTTAGCTATCAGGACTGCCAGATAAGAACAGTTATTCCTCAGTCTGAGCAAGCATAAAAATTAAAATATGGACCCAAATTTGCCTGTTACCTTATCTGGCTTGATTGTCAGCGAGAGAAAGAGGCTCTTTCATTTGTTGGAATGGCTTCCTCCTGCAGTTTCCTTCCCTTTTTAAGACGGCCCCGGGCATCTCCCATAGCAAGCATCACATGGGGGAAGTCCTACAGATGATTGTTAGAAGTGAGTGAGGCCAGAGAAGGCCAACTGGTATGCTTGGCAGTTTGCAGGGGCACAGATCTCTTGATGACAAACTGCAAGGGTTGAGGGAGTAGTGTGTGGTAGTGTCATAGAGGGATTACCTAAGGTCCATTCAAGGAATCCATTAGAGCAAGCTGCATTGATTGCAGCCATCTGCTGTGTTCTCCCAGGCTAACTCTCATACTGGAAACTGTGTTGACAGATCCAGTCAGCAGGGTCGATTCATCCAAGCTTGCCAGAATTTGGAGAAGGTACTCCATTTGCATGAAATTAGTTTCCTACAGTGGTCAATGGCATGGATTGGGGCATCGAGAAGGTCCAGCATTATACTGCAGGTTGAAGTTTTCTCTAGTAGTACAAAACAGTGAAAACTTCTTCGTCTATTGAGGATGTCTGTGAACAGTAAGCAAGTTCGTGACGTAACTGATTCCATCATTGTTTAGATTAGGATTACAGTGTTCTAACGACACTCTTTTGAGATCTGTATTGAAAGACACGTCTATTGAAGTTGTAGTAAAAGTTGCTTAGCCATGCCATTAATATATATGACCATGATAGGTGATGCTTTTTTTAAAATCAGGAATGGACAGTGGAATTTTAATGGTCCGCATCTGCTTCTAAAATTTCTCATATGTTACCCCAATTGATCAGTACATACGTAAAATTTTATTAGTCATAAAAAGCTGAAACTCTGCTACAGTTTTTGCTGGACAACTCTGAATTTCTTAGTTTTGGATGATTTTTTAGCTATGCCTTTATTCTAGCTATTCTGTTTCTTCTAAACACTGAATCGACATATCTATTTTGGTGATGATTAGGCTATTTAATGTTCAAAGTTGATTCACAGACATGTCATAACTAGACAGGTTTTACACACTTCTATAAATCCTCTGTTTTCGGCTGGTTTATTGCTGGAGTATCCATTTTATAATTACAAATGTTTACTGTATCACTGTAGCCAAAATTAGTTGTGTCAACTGAAAGTATTACTTGCCTAAAATGTTTCCTTTTGGTACCAAAAACTGGTCTGCTACTATCCTTTTAATTGTTTTGACACATTTTGAGAATGTGGGTAAATCATTTGTTGTTCACTTAGCCGGGAACGGCACACCTGTTTCTGGTATGCCATGTGTTTATTCAGCATCTGAATATTAGTGTCTTTGGGCATTGACATTGTTTTAGTTAACTTTATTCACCAAGACTTGTGGAGGTTCTGACAGCTCTTCATCTAGAAGCTTTATAGTTAAAAAGGAGAGAGGCTTTTTATGGAAATATGGATGTACATGGACATGAGTGCTCTAAAGAAAGAAAGAAAAGTTAGAGAAGATGGCAGATCAGAAAGCAACCGGAGATGCAGGGAGAGCAAAGGGGTTTCAAAATTGGCAAGAGGAGAGAAGATGAATTTTAGAATAAATTAGGATCTGCAATGAGGAAAGCAATGGTGGAACCTAACAATACTGAATAATGAGAATAGAAATGAGATGCAAAAATACAAAAACATGGTTCCAATGTTCGAGAGGAAGAGAAAAAGACGACAGAGTGTTCTTAATTAGCTATACACATGGATATAGTCCTAGACAGAGAAAAAGAAACAGGAAAATTAGAAGATTAACAAGAAGGTAAGGGAAGAGGAAGGATCACCCTTTAGTTATAAGGGAACTCCAGTGGTCCTACAAGTGGGAGAATGAAAACAATGTCATAGCTAATGGACTGAGTTGAGTTTCTTGTTAAAGCTCAATTGAATGAGTAGTTGGAAGAATTGCATATTGGGCTGCAGAAAATCCCAATGTTGGGGCTAGGTTGGTTATTTGATCTGCCTTTAGACCATGGAAAATGAACGATCTCCCACTCTCAGTTGTTATCTTGCATGCCACAGGAAGAATTTGAGACTGGTAAGAAGACCAAGACAATGTATTGTTCCAAGTAAGATTTGCACAGACCTGTCCAAACCTATTGCTGCCCGAGAGTAATAGAAAAGACTTGAGAAGATTTTCTCAATCTCTCAGCAGGCCAGTGTTTGGTTTATAAGATTCGGGGATCCAGTGTGGAAGGAAGAAGGCAGGTGATAGAAGAGTCTCAAGATATCGTAGGCACTAATTATTTTGACATTGAATTGGCTAGAGATAAAGGAAGGATACATCCAACAGTTGAACAATTTAAACTAACACAAGAAGTGACAGGAAAGGAGACCGGAGAAAAGAGAGAAGTCAAATCAAACAAAGAAAGATAGGGAAAAGGAGAAACAAACTCCAAAGATGTCAAGTTCTGGAAATCCAAGTTGACGACCTGAGTGCACCACAGAATTTCTTAAATTGCCCATCTTGGGGAAAGATGCTAAGGATGTTAAGAAGCATCTTTTGTATCTGTGGTCTGGGAAGGGAGTGATCCTCGTGAGCAAGGTGTATGAGTTTGTACACACCATAAAAGGGGTGAATAAAATAAATATATGAAAATAAGTCTAGACCATAGTCGTCCATGTGATAGATAAAAGAGTTGTTTGTAGCTAATTCTTATTGTCCTGAGATACCCACAGAGTGTGAGGAAAATTATGCAGTTGCCTTCACGAGTGTATCATATAATTTCCCAAATTGACTATCTTTGGAAAAGATGCTAAGGATGCTAAGAAGCATCTTTGGAATCTGTGGTCTGGCAAGCGAAGTCTAGTCCAAAAGGAATAAGAGGCAAGGGAACATGTTATGGTAGAGGGTAGAGGTTATGGTAGTTACAATTGTAGAGATCCAAGTCATTCGGCAAGAAACAATCCTAACCCTTTAAGGATCAGGATCAGATGTGCTTTTCATCAAGATTTTACTCATGGATTTACTAAGTGCTTCAAATAATTGAAATAAATGATGATTGCAAAAATGCAATCCTTACACTCGAAGGTGTCAACCACATATGGATGATCCCATGTGACACTCTCAATGATTGGTAAGACACAATCTTGGTTCATAGTTTGCTCATAGTTTGAGCAATAGGTGTGACTCTCACACTACATCTTTAAAGCTGGCTGATGTTGGGTGTAAAATTTTAAATGAAATTGATGTCCGAAAGACCAAAAAGTTGAACCTCAAGCTTTGATGCCAAAGAGTACAACCCCTTGTACAACCAACTAAAAATCACTCTAGAAGGCTTTTGACAACTGCGAGCTACACATTTTCCTTCATTTGAGTTGTAATACATCTCTTACAATGAATCTATATTTGACATACATGAGCAATTATGGAAAACATATATCTAGGATCATTGCCACAATGTAGATAACTAAACATGTCATAGGCAATAGAAGGAATCTGTACGTACACTATCCTTTAAAGGCTTTGGATACCCCTATGCAACATAGGACTATCAGAAGCCTCTAATTTCCCTTTAATATGCTACTCCATACTCAACTCAAATAAAGGAAAGAAAATTTAATACTATCATTCACGCTCATCACTCCACATAAGCAATTGCCGCAACAAGATGGAAGAAGCAAAGGTAGCCAATGATTTTTTTTCTCAAAATGATGGGACAACAATGCATATAAAATGAGGCATTTATTCATCATCCATTACAAGGTGATATGGGCTGCCACTACTACAAAGTCATATAACCCTACAAGGTGACCAATACAAATGCATAAATTGAAGCTTCTCAACAACAACAAATATCTACTAAATTTGGCCCCATCAAGCAAGTGCTAAAGAATGAGTTAAAAGATGTGTGATCAACATATATGTCTAGGGCAACCAATCGTCTATATAATACAATTTCATTCATTACATATTAAAATTTAAGGTATGTCTTGTCACTTGGATTTGCACCCTTTGAAAAGATGCTTAGCTCTCCTCATTCAAGTGGCACAATGGAAGCATCTCTCTTGTTGTGGGTAACAATTTGTTGAGATAAATCTCTAGAAGCGCTAGTTCTTTTGATGTACTCTTTGAAACACTCTCTTACCTATCAACTTTGCATGAAAAGGGTTAAGAAGACAAACTAAGAAAACTAAAGGTGATGCACCAATATTAGATTTCCTCCTATTGACTGAATTTGTACTACTTAGAGCAAAACAAAGCTTTCCTTACACAACTCACAACATAAGACAAATTGTTACATCAATGTTTCATAAGCTAGGTTCAAAAAGGTATTTTGATACTTAAGAGAGTAATGAATGATTCCTTTGTGGAATACAATCATGAACCACTTCTAAGACACTTATACACTTAAAAAAGAACACTAACATAGCCCTGTAACAATTACTCTTCTGCACATTTGTTGAACAATCAAGGATAACATGCTAGAAAAGATGATCTTCTACTAGATAAGACTAACAAGATTACAATAACACTCAATTGTACAACATGTAAGTAGGCAAATTCACTTGTTTTATTGCTTCAAGAGACATTCAAGTACAAAATTGGCAAAGGTTTCACCATCAACCAATGGAGGCTGCCAAAAAGAGCCGAAAGAGTTAATATTTATAGCCTTTGAGAGAAGATCAAGACAAGGGAAGTCCAAAGGTCATTTGGACACTTGTCAATCTGAGAAAAGAGGTTACATTTGCATGAGAAAGAGATGTGAAACAAACCATGCAATGTTAAGACGTCCAAATGTCCATACAAGTCATGAAACTTATGAAAAGTGACATAAAACTCGTAATCTTGGCTCAGGAACTACCTTCATAATTTGGATTTGTTTGAACGTCCCACAACTGACTAGGGACAAGTCTGATGATTGGGATGCGAGGGAGGATTTTCAGACATGCCTCTCCATGCATTGGTTCTGGTCTTAATCATCTGGAATCTTCTAAGATGCATCCATCACTGCTTGCAATCTAAAAAACTCCTTTTTTCTGTCACCCCTCACATTGGCCTAAAAAATAGCATCAATTTTCCATGCAAATCTGTGGGAGGGAGTGAATAACACCTAACAAGACTATCCGTGGCCTTAGACTGCTCAGGTATACCTTAAAAAGCTCACACTTGGAGTTTTCACCCTTCTCACCCTTATGTCCACTATGTCGATTTTGATTGGCTGATATGAGAGCTTTGGTTTGGACACTCAAAAGTATTTCCCTGGAATCAAATGGCCACAAGGAGTTAGTACAAGTCCTAAGCTTCCACCCAAACTTGATTGCATCCCTTGAAACCTCTTGTAGCTTGCAAAACCAAAAAGGGTCAAAAACACTATGTTTTCACCTTGTCCATACAATTTTGTACAGCTCAAGTGTATGGGAGGAAGCCTGAGCGAGTTCTCTACAAGTTCCAATAGTTTTCATGGTTAAACTGTCATCTAGATAGCTCTCCAAGCTTGTTTTTTCCATTGAGTCCTCGCTAAGGGTTTAGTAGGGTTTTAGGCAGTTTTTGGTCTTAAGCTTTGTTCATAAAGCTTTGACGTTGGATTTGCCAAAAAATGCCACAAACTTGATGCTAAGAGACCCCACTAACCTCTCCAAATTCCTTTGGTTCCCATGCAAAGCCTTAGAAAAAATATGAGCACATGAAGACACCCCATCGAGCTTATTTTCCTCTTTCCCTGCATGCTTGGACTGTGTTAGGGTTAGAATTAGCTTTCCTATAGGTTATTATGCATACTACAAGCTCAAACATGTATAATTCCACCTCATAAACATTCTCCCACTATCTAGAACACTCACCAAAAGCTAGAAGTGATGGTGGACCCCCAATTGGCCTTAGACTTGAACCTTGCCTAACAGGGCTATCTACACCTTTGAGGATCTAGACCTTACTATAAGGCTTCTCCCCTTTGTGGGATGTTCTTCATGTTGACCTGTATGTGTTTATACCTACCAAGTCACCCTACAGCCTTCCAAGTACATCTCATCCCTTCTTCCATTTTTACCAATTAGGCCTAGTTGGGAACCCTTGGGTTTGACTGCATATAGTAGACCATCAACCCTTTATTGTGTTTTCTCATCAATCTTGGGCCAAATTCATGATGTTTCCATCTCAATACAGGTTACTAAATCATCCCCAATCATCATATGATGCTTCCAAGGCACCCAACACCCATTTAGGTCACATTCTCTCTCTCTTTTTTACCTCTGTGCAGAAGTAAAAGTGGCCTACCTCTGAGACAAAACAGAAGATATGTGCCCTACATTTTAAAGAAAACCACTTACATGAGGGTGTTATTTGGCTCATGAGTACCCCCTGCACAAACTTTCAGGTCAAAATGACCTCTAACACCTTCAACTATATAAAACTTCAAAGCAAACTTTCAAAGCATCGACTATGTACAGAAAAGGCATGTGGACTGTATTTTACATCATTTGAGCCCTTCCTTTTCTTGGTTAGCATTAGTGAGAATGTTAGGTTGTGGAGCTAAAAGCTTCACTGTTGCAAACATGGAGGATGATTGCTCAGTGTTACAGCAACCGATGTCGGCAGGCGCAAACGACGTCGGTCATATTCAGTGTACAGAGAAATTGGCATCGGTCAGAGATCGGTCGATGTCAGTCATTTCCAGACAGACAGGGACCGACGTCGGTCACCTGTGCATTCCAGAACTGGTTGTTGACGAACAGTTAGTTAGTTGAACGGGTTGTTTGCATGTAAAAGGCTAATTTTAGTCTTAAGTTGCGAAGTCTAATTATTGTAATTAGGTGTCTAATTATTGTTTGCATGAGATCTATATAATAGACTCATGGGCTGTATTGTAATCAAGGCAAGAAAGAGTTTCTTCCAATTGTAAGATTAGGTTGATCTGCAGGTTGTGTAAGATCAGGTAGAAGATCTACATGGTAAGTAAGGTCATTGATTTGCAGGTTGTTACAAGATCAGGGAGATCTACTTGAAGTACTTTGAGTACTTGGACTGACAATATTGTTACTGACTGGTGGAGGTGAACAACAGCTCTGTGTTTGAGTTGTGTGTTGGGACCGTAATTGAGAGAGAGAACTCTTGATTGAGAATTACTGTGAGCACTAGAGGTGTGGGAAGCCTCATAGGTGTGAGAAGAGTGTGGCATCTTCTTGATTGTATTTTCTTTCTGGATGAGTTGAATACAAGATTGTATTGTCTCTCAAATTCTGTGTTGTTTCTGTTTTCTAGTTACTTATTGCGTCTTGTCTAATTCCGTGGTTAGTTGCTTGTATATGGTAATCAGTTGTGCTTCCTAGGTCCTAACAAGTGGTATCAGAGCTAAGGTTGCAGGGAGCAGGTGTTTGTGTTTGATTACAGGTCACTCTCAAGGGCAGGTGTTTGTGTTTGATTACATGTCACTCTCAGGGGTTTCTGATTGAGTGGGAGTATAGCAATGGCAGAAGAAAGTAAGCTAAAAATGGAAAAATTCAATGGCACGAATTATCAATTATGGAGGATGCAGATAGAGGATTATCTGTATCAGAAAGATCTGTACTTACCATTGGGTGGAGTTGCATTCAAGCCCTTAGATATGAAAGATGAGGAATGGAATGTTCTTGATCAAAAGGCTCTGGGAACTATAAGGTTGAGTCTTGCATCGTTTGTGATTTTCAACTTATCACAAGCTAAGACAATGGTAGAGTTAATGGGATCTTTGGCAAATTTATATGAAAAACCCTCAGCTTCGAATAAGGTATTTCTTATGAAGCATTTATTTAATTTGCAAATGTTGGAAGGTGGATCGGTACATAGTCATCTTAGTGATTTCCATGGATTAGTAAATCATTTGGTTTCAGTCAATATTGTTTTTGATGATGAAATTATGGCTCTCTTAATCTTATACTCATTACCTGAAAGTTGAGATAGTTTGGTAATGACGGTTAGTAATACTGTGTCTACTTCAAATATCTTAAAAGTGGATGATGTTAGTGTAATCTTGAATGAAGAAATTCGCAGAAAAAACACAGGGGAATCATCAGAGATGGTTTGAGTGTTGAAAGCAGGGGAAGACAAAGAGAGAAGATCGAGCAAGGGAAATCAAGGTCAAAGATAGGCAGGAGATCTAGATCCAGGCCCGGCAGGAAAATCTGCTAGAATTGTGGAAAGAAAGGGCATGTAAAGAAAGATTGTTGGTTGGTTGAAGATCAACATGAAGGAAATGAAGAAGCAAGTGTTGCAGGTATTGTTGCTAGTATCGTTGCACATGATGCTCTTGTATGTTCTTTGGATAAAGTGGAATCTTGGGTTTTAGATTATGGTGCCTCTTTCCATGCATCTCCAAATAGAGCATCTTTTCATGATTATGTCGAAGAGGACTTTGGAGAGATTTATTTAGGGGATGGTAAGCCTTGTCAAATGGTTGGCAAAGGGAAAGTGAAGCTGAAATTGCAAACAGGTAACACATGAGTGTTGAAGGAGGGCATGCATGTCCCAGTCCTGAAGCGAAACTTGATTTATGTAGAAAAGTTGGGTGATGAGGGGTGCACAGTAACTCTCACAGCGGACTCTTGGAAAGTTACCAAGGGTGCACTTGTTTTAGCAAGAGGTAAGAAAGTAGATACTCTTTATCTATCTACTTGTATTACTGATTCTCCTTCTAGTTTATCTACTTCAGCTGTAGATTCGAAGATGTGGCTTAATAGGCTTGGTCACATGAATAAGAAGGAGATGCATGTTCTTGAGTCAAAAGGTAAGAGTTCAGATTCAGATCGAGATTTCTGTAAGCAACAGAAGAAAGTGAGGTTTTTTGAAACTATTGCTACAAGAAAGGATCGAGTTCATTGCATAAAGAGAAAATCTGATGGTTTTGACAAGAACAGGAAAGCCTTGGTGTTCAAAGAGAAGATGACAGACAGAAATCAGTCACAGGGGCTGAAGAATTTCGAGCAGGGCAGTTTGAACAAGGGTTTGATTCAAAGTAAGCTCGCGGGTAAAAAGTCATCGCTCACAGGAAAACACAGGTACCGGTGTCGGTCAGAGAGAATCGACATCGAATAGACAGGTATCGACGTCGGTCATGTGCAGACCAGAGTCAGTGGTGTCGGGCAAGTGGCGACCGACGTCGGCAGTCAGGGATCGATGTCGGCAGTTAGGTCAGTTGCATGGAATTGACATCGGTCGGGTGCAGACTGGGAGGTGACCGAGTTCGGTCACTGTCAGAACAGATTTTAGGTGGACATCAAGCTGTCAAAGAGTCTCAAACGCCCATATGGAGGACTAAAATGGTAAGTAAGCCTCAAATTTGTTATTCTCCTTCTTTACACTACTTGTTGCTCACTGATGGTCAAGAACCAAGAAGTTTTAAAGAAGCAGAGCAGGTAGGATCCAGGAAACTGTGGGAGCATGGCATGGATGAGGAAGTTGATTCCTTGAGAGAGAACCAAACGGAAGATTTGGTAGAGTTGCCAGTCGGGTTAAAGAAGAGAGAGAATGGATACGTGAGATGGAAGGCCAGGGCATATGGTCTTGAGAAGGCTACAAGACAATTAAGGTTTGACAGGTGTATGACAAAGCATGACTTTAGTCAATGTCAGTGTGACAATTGTGGTTCCTTTACTAGGTTGGATAATATTAGCTACATTATCTTATTACTGTATGTAGTGTATATGCTTGTTGTAGGGTCACACATGCAGGGAGTTTCTGAGCTAAAGGTAAAGTTAGTTCGGAGGTGTGTCATGAAGAATCTGGGAGCAGCAAGATTCTTTGGCATGAGTATTTTAGAGACAGGGAAGATCACAGGTTGATGTTGTCTCAGGGTGATTGTGTGAATAAGGTAGTGGCGAGGTTCAGGGTGCAGGATGCAGAACTAGTTAGCACACCTATGGATGGATGGTTAACAGAGCAGTGTTCCCTAATCACATGATGAGGTTAAGTACATGCGTACTAGACCTGAGTTTGCCCAAGTAGTGGGTGTTGTCAGCGAGTTCGGGGTCAATCTGGAAAAGAAGCACTGGAAAGTTGTTCAGTGGATTCTCAGGTATCTGAGAGGGACCAGCAGAAGGTTAACATGCTATGCAGGGTCAAGCACTTTGGATGTGGCAGGGGACTTGGATGACATGTGTAACACCACAAGTTGTGTGGTGGTTGGTCTTCAAGATTGAACTTGAAGAGGAATACAAGCCAGGAAAAAAATTAGACAGTATACAGGTATAGATACAGATGCAACTGTTTATCTCCAAGTGGGAGATTGTTAGGTTGTGAAGCTAAAAGCTTCACTGTTGCAAACATGGAGGAGGATTGCTCAGTGTTACAGCAATCGACGTCGGTCATATCTAGTGTACAGAGAAACCGACATCGGTCAGAGATCAGTCGACGTCGGTCATCTCTAGACAGACAGGGACCGACGTCGGTCCCTGTGCATTTCAAAACTGGTTGTTGATGAATAGTCAGTTAGTTGAACGGGTTGTTTGCATGTAAAAAGCTAATTTTAGTCTTGAGTTGCGAAGTCTAATTATTGTAATTAGGTGTCTAATTATTGTTTGCATGAGATCTATTTAATAGACTCATGCTCTGTATTGTAATCAAGGCAAGAAAGAGTTTCTTCCAATTGTAAGATCAGGTTGATCTGCAGGTTGTGTAAGATCAGGTAGAAGATCTACATGGTAAGTAAGGTCATTGATTTTCAGGTTGTTGCAAGATCAGGGAGATCTACTTGAAGTAATTTGAGTACTTGGATTGGCAGTATTGTTACTGACTGGTGGAGGTAAACAACAGCTCTGTGTTTGAGTTGTGTGTTAGGACCGTAATTGAGAGAGAGAACTCTTGATTGAGAATTACTGTGAGCACTAGAGGTGTGGGAAGCCTCATAGGTGTGAGAAGAGTGTGGCATCTTCTTGATTGTATTTTTTTTCTGGATGAGTTGAATACAAGATTGTATTGTCTCTCAAATTCTGTGTTGTTTCTGGTTTCTAGTTACTTATTGCTTCTGATTTAATTCCGTGGTTAGTTGCTTGTATATGGTAATCAGTTGTGCTTCCTAGGTCCTAACAGAGAATACCTTCAAAGTGTAAACATCATGGTAGAGGTGCTTAAAGTCCATTCATCACTCTACCCTACTATAAACCTTCTTTCATTCTTGAATTCTCAAGACTGCATTTTAGACTTGACTGTTTTTCCTATTTCCTTCCTCAAGGATGACCTTATCAATGCTAACTCCAAGATGTTTAGGCCTCTTCAACATGTTACTTGCCTTCAACTCATGCTTATGAAGCTTTGGATTCACTCAAAACACTCTTTTCCTTTAGATTATCCATTTCTACCCATTAGGAACATGGTTCCTTAGCTCACCTATACAGACTGCTACCCATGGCCAATAGGAAGAGTGGATGAGCATGTTGAAGGGGTATTGGAGTGTATGTAAACAATAAATTAATCAATCATGGGTCATCTCAAGTTGATGGCAAACCTTCTCTCTTCCCTTAAACACCTTCATCTCTTTATTTCACCTTCATGTCCAAGACTGCAACATGGTGGCTGTAGGTGCACATAGGGATCTAAGAGACCTTTGTAAGTTTATTTCATCATGTTTGGAGTTTATGAGTTCCATAAAGACCTTCATTTAGTTGGTTACATGCTTGATTATCAATCCAATCTCCCATTTGGCCTTCATATGCACTTTTGATCCTCAAAATTGAGTCTATTCCCTGCTGACTAAGACACCCAATGGTAGATATTTATTGGGCTTCAACTAAGCTCAATCATGATGTGAAAAGATCTTAACTGAATCCCTCTAAGTCACCATGTATGTACTTGCACTAGTATTCTCCTTTGAAAGTCTCATGGCACCATCCTATCATCAACTTTTAGGTCACTGGCTTATATTGAGATACTCTGCCTATAGGACTTGATGTAGGTGTCTTGATTTTATTTATGACTATCCATGATAAAAACTCTCCTTGAACCTCCTTTGAATCCCTTGAGGTGACAAGTTACATACATGAGCTAGAATTCACTTATTTAGAGCCTTAAAACACCTATTAAGCATCAAATTAAGGTCACTATTTTGACCCTGTTGTAGGTGTCTATTTCTTGAGTGTGGACACCTGTAGGTAATCATATGGGTTGCATGGGAGTGCCTTAATATTTTCTTGCTAACCTTCAATCCATTTTTGCACCATTCCATCAATTGAAACCTGCTAGTCATGAGGGTTTGTCCAATGTTGCTCCTTAGGATGTCAAAATTTATTTGCAACCTCAAACCTGTAGATTTCAATGGAGTATTTCAATGTTTTAAAGACATGTTTGAGGCTCTTTATTTAACTTCATTTTTTAGGATAATCATAAGAATATTTCTGACCTCTGTTTTGCCATTTTAGGGAAAACTTCCCTAAACTCAGTCTCTTGTCTTCTCAACATGGTTTCACACTTCTTGCCTTTTTAACACCTTATATGAGTTTGTCATGGCTTAACTATCATACCAAGACTTCAAGGAGGTGTCAAGCTATTTCATTCTCTCCATACACACATTTTGGTCCCCTATCTAGCCACCTGTAGGTGGATATTTGGTGTGCAAACCATGAGTTGAATATAAGCAGTATGAAGACTATCCATGAATATGAACCTTGTATGCTTTCATCAAACATGCCAAAACATTTTTAGCAATCCTAAGAGGTTGGAACCATATCAATCTTTACTCCCCTCAATTGAAGTTAGCAATGGCTCATGTAGGTATGTATTGGTTGTGTGTAGACAATGAGTGTGGAAAATAGCAACAAGGTGGATAAAAAGCCTCATGGGCAGCTCAAACCTATTGTCAAAATCTTCAAATGCATGATTTTTATGAGGAACACCTTGAAACAATTTCTAACACCTTTTTTCCAATGTGAAACCACTTGCACACATCTAGAATAAAGCAAGCATAGGCATCTCATGACTATTTTAGCATGGTGAATAGGCTTGGGACCACACTTGCACCTTTTAAAAACATCTCAATGAGCTCTCTTCAACTCTTGATGGCTTGGAAAAGTGATACAACATGAATACAACTCTATGAACAAGATGGACAAGCCAATACATGTGACTGCAATTGAAGTTAGGCATGGAGTTGACAATGGAGAATGATAAGATTGCAAGCTACCCAAGACATGAGATGGTGAAACCAAAACATGGAAGGAGGTAGTCATATAACCATGAGACTTGTGGAATACCATATTCAACTCACATGAAAACTTTGAAGAACATATTCTGGAACAAAGCAAAATTGACTAAAACCTCACAATGGTGACACCTTCCAACAACATAGACTAACTTTCTCATCCATACATTATGAAACATGAAACTAAGAATGGATACCATCTAAAGAGGTATCCAATATCTTTTGGAGTCAATATCACCAATTGGTTCGCATGGATTTGACCAAAATTGAGCAAAACTTATAAGGTGAATGAAGCATCTGCCAGAAAAGTATAGTCAACTTCATGAAGATGGTTCATGAAGCACAAGCCACCATTCTTTAAAATATTTATATGGAAATGAAGGTATATGAGTTTAATACAACCTCCCAAAAGCATTTGACTTGAAACCTCTTGAGTTATCTGTACTGAGGAAAAACCTGAAGGTCACTTCTATGTGTCTAGAAAATCAAGAAAGGTGTAGACACTTAAAAACATCCATTAAACCATTTTTAAGGTCGTATCACCTTGACTTTGCTCTTGACCCTAACTTAACTATTAACCTAGTTAACTCCCCTTTATACCTTTAAAAAACCCCTTTAAATGAACTTAGACATCCTTTTAAACATACCACTTCACACCTTGTATTTCACCTCTTTTACCCTAGAGGGTCAACCGTCGATGATTAGCCTAACTGTCGATGGTTATCCTAACTATCGATGGTCAGGTACTCACTCCCAACACTTAGAAACTTCCAGCCATGAACAGGGTTGCATTAACCAAATTATCAACTTTCCCATGCACAAACTCATAGTTTTCTTTCCATCAATCCATTACACTTATCCAGGACAACTTAACAACTTTTCCTCCCTCAATTTGCAAACTCTCCCTCCTCATTCAAGAAGTTTTGTGCTATAAGTACAAGGCTCTTGGAGGAGATGTCGACCCATAATTCGTGCATCCAAACTCTCTTGTTTCCTTTGCAAGCATTCAACAACTCAAAGCTCTGTACGTGTGATTCTCAAGATAAAGTATCGTTACGCTACCTGCATCCCTCCATGCATCCAACCATTCAAATATTCAAAGAAAATGTACTTTACTTTGTTTTCTCAACTTTGTTTTATCACTCTTTGCTTATTAGTAGTGTCTTCTCTATTAAACACCCTCCTTGCCCTTTTTCCCCTACCTACACTACCCATACGACCCTTCTTGCCCCTCAACTCCCTGTTTGTAACTCACCTTCACTCCATATCAAGTTTTTGATAGGTAACCACGAACGGTTGTCATAATTGTTGACGGTTATAGCAACTATCGTTGGTGACCTAATTGTCGACGGTCAGGACAACTGCCGACGGTCACCTTGACCGTCGACAATCTCTATCACATAAAATTAAAAATTGTTATTTTAGACCCCCTTTTACCTTTCCAAACTTATTTCCACCCTTTGACCTGTACTTGAACTCTTTTCTAATTTTTTTGGACCTAACCTTAATCTATTTATTGCATGTAGATGACTTTACCAGGACTTGCACATGATATAGATAGCATCTTTGACCTTCCCATTGTCCCATAACCTCTATTTAATGATCAAAGTGATATTGCCTTTGAGCTATCCCTTTGCACTTTGGTTTTCACACCCAACCTAGAGGACACAGAAAAATAATTCATTGTAATCCAGGAGGATATTGATGAAGTTGCTGCATTTTGGAATCATTATTTTGATAATATCAATCCTACTATAGATTAGATCTCTTTTATATTGTTCATAGTTATCATTTCCATATCTACCATTTGTAATTTCTCTTTTATCAATAAACTTGAATGTTGAACAAACCCTGACATCCATTTAAGGAAACACATTCCTTTTTTGGGACTGGTTTCTCACTAGGCGGCCCTTACCTTTCTATTAACATATTTTTTGTGAGTTCATGTGATTTGCACGTCATTTTTCCCTCACCAAAGAAGAGTTCCCACTTCGTCTGGATATCAACATGTGCACTTTCTACCATGTACCTCTACACACCCCTTTTCTTGTTGTTTTCCTCTTCTTTCAAGCAAAAATAATTAGAATAAGAAATCGAGTGAAACATTCTAGCACGCTCGGTTGGACCCCTTTAAGGGTTCATAATTTGGTTTATTTCATATAGTTGCATTAGTGAATCTCATGTTTATTGCATTTCTGCAAGTCTTTAAATTTTGAAAAATACAAAACTTCTTTTACTTTTCTGTTCTAAAATAAAAAATGAACCAAAAAAAAGTGCAAACTTCATTCTAAGGATAGGTTGCATTGTCATCTCGCATTATTGCATTGTTCCTTATTTGCATTCAAAGAAACTAAAGATTTATTTTTGGGTTAAAATTAAGTGCATCCATTGAATTGTTTGTTTAATGCTTAGCTCACCTAGATTAATTAATCGCATTTTGAATAAATCATATAACACATATGTTACACTACCAAACCACTGCACCAAAGAATACATCAAAACATACTTGAGACAAGGTCCATTGGGATTTCATCACCCTTTGGATCACCTTAATCTACCTGACGATCCCACTTGGATTTCAACACCAAGAGGAGAACCCACTCCATTATTTGGTGGAGTATAAACTCTAGGCAAATGGTATCTATTGGCTAAGTAGCCCAACTCAGCTTTGAGTTCGTGAAGTGCGGGGAGAAAGCCCCCAGTACCAGGGCACGTACCCGATCTAGTGCAAATTTTTTGAGCACCAAAACTTAACCCGAAACCATCCTTAGACGACATATCTAGTACATATTTCACAAGCCAAATCCCCTTTCACATTCTCTAAGGCATAAGCCAAAAGCGGTTTAAAATAAATCATAGGATTAATTATGCTTTTATTATGTGCTTTGCTCGCATTGGGTTTTATTTGTTTGCTCTTTGTTTGAGGTGAAAGGATCATTATCTGGATTTGGTTTTTCATATGGTCTTTACTAAATAACAGTTGAGAAATCTAAATACCCAACCATCGACTTCTTCCTCTTCATCTTCATCCATGGATTACACCTCGGATGTTGACAAGTCACCCCATGCTTCACCACATCATTCTCCCTCTCCTACAAAACCTCCAACCATCCTAGAAACAAATGCGAACTCTGCTACTCTCTTGGATCATAATGTTGTTGCATTGCAACACTACCTTACCACTTTGGCCAACCGTCTCTATGTTGCTTCGGTTCCTCTTGTAGAACCAACCTTGTGTTAGGTTGTGGAGCTAAAAGCTTCACTGATGCAGACATGGAGGAGGTTGCTGAGTTGCAGAGCAACCGACGTCGGTCTGATCAACCGACGTCGGTCATATACAGTGAGAAGAGCAACTTATGTCGGTCATGGATCAGCCGACGTCGGTCACCTCCAGACAGATAGGGACCGACGTCGATCGCCTGTGCGGTTCCAGAACTGAAAGTTCACGAACAGTTAGTTAACGAACTGGTTGTTTGCATGTAGAAGGCTAATTATAGACTTGAGCTGCGGATCTAATTATTGTAATTAGATGTCTAATTATTGTTTGCATGATATCTATATAATAGACTCATGGGTTGTATTGTAATCAGCGCTAGAGAGTAAGAGAGCAAAATTAGCTCCTTCAGAGGGAAGAGAGCATGGTGTGTTCCTCCTAGTGCCACAATACCAAGTGTGGGTGCTGGTTTGAAAAATCAGAAGGGTTCTTCATGTATGTATGATCTTGGTCAGCAGGTGTGCAAGGTCACATTTGGAGATCTACATGTGGTAAGTAAGATCATTGATTTGCAGGTCTATGTGTGTGCGAGATCCAGGTTTGCAGGTGTGCAGACCCAGATTGATTTGCAAGTGTGCAAGATTAGGGAGGTCAGCAACACAACAGGTAGCAAGATTAGGCAGGATCTCTTTGGAGTATGATGTGTACTCAGTTGGAGAGCAATAGAGGAAGGCAAGGTAGACCCTTCCAAAATAAGATCATTTGAGTTGCAGGTTGTTGCAAGTTCATGAGAGATCTACTTGAAGTACGTGGAGTGTTTGGACTGCCAGTGTTGTTACTAGCTGGTAGAGGTGAACACCAACTCTGTGTTTGAGTTGTGTGTTGGGACCGTAAAAGAGAGAGTGAGCTCTTGAAGAGATTTACTGTTTATGCCCTAGAGGTGTGGGAGCCCTAGAGGTGTGTAAGGAAGAAGTGTGGCGACTTCTTTGTTGTATTTCCTTCTGGTAAAGTATTAATACAATTGGGTATTGTCTCTCATATTCTGTGTTGTTTCTAAATTCTAGTTACTGTTTACTTCTGGTTTAATTTTGCATGTTAGTTGCTTGTATATGGTAATTGGTTGTGTGCTCTGTAATTCCCAACAGTTGGTATCAGAGCTAAGGTTGCAGGGAGCATGTTTATGTTTGATTACAGGTCACTCTCAGGGGTTACTGATTGAGTGGAAGTATAGCAATGGCAGAAGAAAGTAATCTAAGAATGGAAAAACTAAAAAACATGAATGGTCAATTATGGTGTTATGGAAAGAAAGAGCAGATAAAGAAAAATTGTTGGTTGGTAGAAGATCAACATGAAGGAACTGAAAACGCAGATGTTGTAGGTGTTGTTGCACAGGATGCTCTGAGATGTTCTTTGAATAAAGTAGAATTTTGGTTTACAGATTTTATTGTCTCTTTCTATGCAGCCCGAAATAGAGTATTTTTCCATGTTAAGGTCTTTGGAGACTTTGAAAAGATTTATTTAGGGGCTGGTGTGCCTTGTCAAAGAATTGGCAAAGGGGAAGTGAAGCTGAAATTGCGGGTGGCCAACACATGGGTGTTGAAGGAGATCATGCAGGTCCCAATTCTGAAGATATGGCTAATTGCTTCAGAAAAGTTGGGTGATGAGAGATGCACAGGAACTCTCACAGCGGATGCACTTGAATTAGCGTGTGGTAAGAAAGCATAGACTCTTTATCTACTTGCTTGTATTACTGATTCTTCTTTTGTTGCAAAGACGTGGCTTTGTAGGCTTGGTCACAAGAGCAAGAAGGAGATGCATGTGCTTAAGCGGAAGTCAGATGTCTTTAACAGACTTAAAAACTGAAAAGTCTTGGTGTTTATGGAGGAGATGATGGACAGAGATCAGCAGATGAGGCTGGACATTTTTAAGCAGAGCAAGGAAGATTTGGACAGGGTTTTGATCCAAAGTGTGCTCGCGGGTAAAAAGTCATCACTCACAGGGGAACACAGTTACCGGCGTCGGTCAGGGGGAATCGGCGTCGAACAGATAGGTGCCGACGTCGGTCATGTGCAGACCAGAGAAGTCAATGGTGTCGAGCACGTGGCGACCGACGTCGGCGATCAGGGAACCAGCGTCGGCAGTCAGGCAGTCGCATGGAACTGACGTCGGTCAGATGCAGACTGGGTAGTGACCGACATCGGTCACTATAACGGATTTTGGGTGGACAACAAGCTGCCAAGGAGTCTCAAACGCCTATATGGAGGACTAAAAGGGTAAGTAAGCCTCAAATTCGTTGTTCTTCTTCTTTATACTCGTTTCTCACTGCAGAGCAGGAAGGATCCAAGAAATAGTGGGAGCATGGCTTGAATGAGAATGCAGAATCAAACGGGAGATTTGGTAGGGTTGCCAGCCGAAAGAAAGCACTGAGAGACGAATGGGTACCTTAGTTAAAGAATAGAGAGAATGGACACGTGAGACAGAAGGCCAGGGTATATGGTCTTGAAGAAGTTGCAGGACAGTGGTACATGTTTGACAGGTGGATGACAAAGCATGGCTTTAGTCAGGGTCATTGTAACCATTGTGTTTGTCTTACCAGGTGGATGATGGTCGCGACATTATCCTATTGCTGTATATGGATGATGCACTTGTTGAAGGTTCAGACATACAGGGTTTTACTGAGCTAAAGATAAGGCTAGTTCAGTGGTTTGCCATGAAGGATTTGAGAGCAGTGAAATTCTTTGGCATGAGTTATCTTAGAGACAGGGAAGATCATATGTTGATGTTGTCATAGGATGATTGTGTGAAGGTAGTGTAGGATGCAGATATTGGCAAGCGCACCTATGGATGGATAGGTCACAGAACAAGGTCCCCAATCACATGATGAGGTTGAGTACATGTGTACTTCCTGATATTGCCCACGTAGTGGGAGCTGTCAAAAAGTTTGGAGCCGATTCGAGAAAGAAGCACTGGAGGGCAGTTCAGTGGATTTTCAAGTATTTGAGATGGACCAGCAGCAGGTTAACATGTGATGCAGGGTCAAGTTATTTTTTACATGGGTTTGTAGATGCGAATGCGGCAGGTTACTTGGATGACAGGTGGTGCATCACAGGATTTGTGGTGGTTGGTCTTCAAGGTTGAGCTTAAAGAGGGATACAAGCCATGAAACAGATTAGACGGGGTATAGGTACAGGTACAGTGCAGTTATTTATCTCCAAGTGGGAGATTGTTAGGTTGTGGAGCTAAAAGCTTCACTGATGCAGACATGGAGGAGGTTGCTGAGTTGCAGAGCAACCGACGTCGGTCTGATCAATCGACGTCGGTCATATACAGTGAGAAGAGCAACCAACGTCAGTCATGGATCGGCCGACGTCGGTCACCTCTAGGCAGACAAGGACCGACGTCAGTCGCCTGTGCGGTTCCATAACTGCTAGTTCACGAACAGTTAGTTAACGAACCGATTGTTTGCATGTAGAAGGCTAATTATAGACTTGAGTTGCGGATCTAATTATTGTAATTAGATGTCTAATTATTGTTTGCATGGGATCTATATAATAGACTCATGGGCTGTATTGTAATTAGCGCTAGAGAGTAAGAGAGCAAAATTAGCTCCTTCAGAGGGAAGAGAGCATGGTGTGTTCCTCCTAGTGCCACAATACCAAGTGTGGGTGCTGGTTTGGAGAATCAGAAGGGTTCTTCATGTATGTATGATCTTGGTTAGCAGGTGTGCAAGGCCACGTTTGGAGATCTACATGTGGTAAGTAAGATCATTGATTTGCAGGTGTATGTGTGTGCGAGATTCAGGTTTGTAAGTGTGCAGAACCAGATTGATTTGCAGGTGTGCAAGATCAGACATGATCTACTTGGAGTACGATGTGTACTCAGTTGGAGAGCAATAGAGGAAGGCAAGGTAAACCCTTCTAAAGTAAGATCATTTGAGTTGCAGGTTGTTGCAAGTTCATGGGAGATATACTTGAATTACGTAGAGTGCTTGGACTGGCAGTGTTGTTACTAGCTGGTGGAGGTGAACACCAACTTTGTGTTTGAGTTGTGTGTTGGGACCATAAGAAAAAGAGTGAGCTCTTGAAGAGATTTATTGTTTATGCCCTAGAGGTGTGGGAGCCCTAGAGGTGTGTAAGGAAGAAGTGTGGTGACTTCTTTGTTGTATTTCCTTCTGGAAGAGTATTAATACAATTGGGTATTGTCTCTCATATTCTATGTTATTTCTGAATTTTAGTTACTATTTACTTCTGATTTAATTTCTCATGTTAGTTACTTGTATATGGTAATCAGTTGTGTGCTCCGTAATTCCCAACACCTTGGGTATGCCTTCTTACTTAATGGTTGGTGTCACTTCAACCCAACCTACAATGACCCAAGCCTCCTCCTCTACCAACAACCCACCTATTAATACCATCCAAACTCCATCCAATGTGTCAATTGGTGGTCAAACACCTACTTCAACCATGGCATCCACCCTGCCACTTATTACCTATACCCCATCATCCATCTCGGTATGTTGTACCCCAGCGTCTATCGTTCTTGCCGTATCAACCACTTTGCCTACCTCCACCCCATTTCAGAACATAGTGATTTCCATAACCCAAACCCTTCTACCTATCAACACTTGAGTTACCACACTACAACAACCTCCTAGTGTGTCTATCCCTTCCACCATTTCTATACTATCCGTAGCTTATCTTGGTATACCTCTACATCAACCCCAAACTACGCAGGTACCTACTGCCACTTACTAATACATTCCCAACCTGTAGGGGTGTGTTCCTCCTGCTACCCAACCATTTATGCCTTCTAACTCGTATGGGGTATCTTCCCAACCAATGACCACTACATACCAGTATGTGGCCACATCGGTGCCCCTACCACCAATCTGTTTATCACCCCAACTCAACCACAACAAAACTTTCCACCCGGTTATGTAGTCTCTCAACCTCAACCTAATTTGATCAAGATGTTCATGGATAAGATGACCCATCTAGAATCTTCCATATCTAGGTCTCATAACCTTTTGTTGTATGATCAGATTTGTAATGAACCAATCAATCCATCTGTTCCCATCCATGCTTATCCTCCTCAATGGGAACTACCTAAGTTTTCTAAGTTCCAAGGTAAGGAGGACTCTCAACAGCTCTTGCGGGCATTTCATCATTCATGCTTCTTGATCATGCATGATGATGCCCTCCTCCTCTGAACCTTCCCCATGTCTTTGTTTGGACTAGCTCAAAATTGGTATAGTGATCTTACCAAGCACTCCATTTTATCGTTTTAAAAATTAGCCCAAATCTTCTTAGAATATTTCTCGGTGAACATATCTAAGAAGGTTTCCATAATTGACCTTTACTCCATCAAACAGTTTGAGGACAAATCAATCGCTGACTTCATCACTCAATGGTAAAGTCTTATTATTCAACTGTGTTTTTCACTACCCCAACCAAAGCTCATTGAACTTTTCTCTAGGGGTTGCTAAACATATCGTGCCCACTCTTCAAGTCCAAACCTTTAGGACATTTGATGAGGCATTCACAATGGCTCGTAAGTTGGAAAACTGTGTCATTGATGAGGGTAAGTTGAAACTCTAGAATAAGAATTCCACCTTTAAGTCCAATTATCCCTCCACCAAAACATCAAACCAACGTAATGACAAAAACAAAAAATTTGCCAATGTGGTTGTCTTGAAAACCAACCCACCTCAAGCTACCAACCCACCTCGTCCTACCAATTCTTCTAACCCCTCATTCCCCCAAACTCAAAATCAAAATCAGGCTCCCCCTAAGAATTTCACACCCATAAGAGAGTCCTATGACTATGTATTAGATAAGTTGCTTAAGGCTAATCTTATTCAACTCCCACCAATCAAGTCACCACAATAATTTGACCCCTCTCACCCTGTGCTTGGGTGGTATAACGAAAACGACCACTGTGCTTTCTGTCGGGTTGTTGGACATGACATTAACTGGTGCAATACTTTCAAAGGTATTGTACAAAACTTGATCAACAATGGGAAGCTATTGTTTGATAACCCAAATGGACCTCCTAAACATTCTATAGATATCTTCCATAAATTATTTCCCAACCATACCCCTTTGGCCCAACCTCACACTGGCAACCCTAACCCATCATCTTCCCATGAGACACACACCATCAACGTTGTTTTAAATGAGCCCATGGTAGATGAGTCTCATACTTCTACAACTCATTCACCTACCTTACCCATGGAAGAGAAGAGTTTACCTTCCCCTCCTCCACAAACTCATGTATAACTGTAGGAACCTGAACCTTTGTACCTTTGCTTGACCAAACCATACCTAAATCGGTTTCCTCCTTTCTTGAGTCAACTATCCCTCCTTCTACCCCTCCAAACATAATAATGAAATTTTATCCTTTCCCCTCAGATACCCAGACTAAAGAAACAACCAAAACCATCCCTACTCCTTCCATTTAGGGACCATTAGTTACCCAACCAACCACCATTGTCCCTCCTACCCAACCCATTGTTTCAGAACCTTCTAGCTCGGGTAAGGATGAAAGCACTTCACCTCCTTCCCGACCTAAGGGTTTAACCTTTGAAACTACTATTGATGGGACCAAACCTGTTTATAAACCTTTGTCTCAGTCAGTACAACATCTTGAGTTTACCTCCCAACCTAACCTGGATAGGGCTACCTTTTGGCATCGTCTCAGACTCCCTTACCAAAATAGAGCTAATTCTTCCACCTCATTGGCAACCACTTCTAAACCTATCATCACCACACCACCTGATAGTCCCTTTATGCAAGACACCCAAGAGCCATATCATCCACCTCCTTGTATATCCTCCCACAACTTCCTTACTAGACCAACCCAGAATCTAGGTGTTCACCCAACATATAACCTTTCCCATCCCTCTATTAGATTGGATTTGACCCCTTCCAATCCACTTAGTAAACTGTCACCTAAGGTAGCTCGGGACCCTTGGTTGCCTAAACCTCATCCTCAAACTCGACCTATACCACCACCTTCCCTTTTGCCATCCATTCTGGGACCTCACCCCTCTACTCTACCAGTTCCTTATTCTATTACAACCAAGCTAACCCCCTTCTCTTCACCTACCCATCCATTACTTAAGCTTTCGACTTCCTTGTCATTCTTGACCAATTTATCCCTTTCCACCTTTCACCAGTCGATACCCCTACCACCTCTATTTCGAGACCATCTTCTTCTAAACCAATCTTGCCTAAGCCTACCCAACCCAAACCATTACCCAATGTTATTCAAAAACTAGCTTCTTCTAGAGTCACACCTCCATCTAGGAAAGCCCCAGTATCTTTAACACCTGTAGTAACACCTTTGATATCTTTGAATGAATATTACACAACCATTTTACAAAGGTTATGGCAAACCTCTTCCATTCAACAACCTCCTATAAAATCATTCACCCCTTCTGATTGAAAACCCTCTTGGTTCAATGACACATTGATTTGTGCATATCATAGGACCCCAAGACATGACATGGATAATTGTAAAGCCCTCCAAGCTCTCATCTGTAGTCTGTATGATAATGATGACCTCTTGTGAGATGAACCTTTGCCTCCAATCCGACCTATTCAACCTCATGTTCAACCAACCCAACCACTAACCTCACCTATACTTGCCCTCACCCTTTTATCCCAGGATATGGGGGAAGAACCTTTAGCAACCATCTAGACCAACCGACCCTATGATTCACACCATCCATATGGTTACCTGATCACGAACACAATAATGAGGTAAGGGACGTGCTCATGCATCTATCCCATGGATTCCCAACCTCCCATTCAAGCTCATACACGAACGTCAGCACCTATGCCCTCATCGTGACCTAAGGTCACCATTTTAGGTGCCCCACCTACCAATCCGTCCATGACCATCCAATAAGCCATGTTGAAACAACTTCACCAGGCCCTAGTGAAGATGAGTCTTTATGACTTAATCCACACTTCACCTCACCATATTCAAGCATTGATTGACGCTCTTCAATATATTGAGGGTCAACTAGATGATCCTCAACCTCTTGCGACATTTGTCGGTACTCTCCAGCACTCTGTCGTTGTCACCTTTCAAGATTCAGAGATACCCCTGTCCACTTTTAAGAGTCCAATCCCCCCTCTTTATCACCACATATATCAATCATACCCATGTCAAAAGGGTGATGATTGATGGGGGATCTAGCATTAACATAATCTTCTCCCATGCTTTTGACCAACTACACCTCCCAAAGAATATCATGGCTGAAAGCAACGTCGTTCTTCGCTCCTTTAACAACACCATGGCCATTACCTTAGGAAACATCATTCTTCAAATCTGCTTAGGGCCCCAGACCATTCCTACGTTATAATACATCGTAGAGGGTGAATTTTAGTATAACATTCTGCTTGGATGCCCTTGGATCTAAGCCATGAGTTGTATCCCCTCCAATTTGCACTGTTATGTCAAGTTTGAGCATGAAGGTTGCACCATTATGTCAAGTTTGAGTATGAAGGGTAGGTTATAACCATCCACGTAGACCCTAGCCCTTTTATTTATTGAAATATGACTTATAAACCCAATGACATTCTCCTTCCGCAGTCATCTTCCCTACCACCAACTGATCTTGTTAACATAACCATAAAACCAACATATACCCACAACGCTTATATCATCCACAATGATGAAGCCTCAACCAGTGCCTCTATTCTTTCTTCCTAAATCCCTATTGAGGATTCCCTAGCATAAACCTTTCCACGACTATCCCTTAGGGAATACTGACTATTGACCTTGAATACCCTTCCCACTCCGTAGGAGTATGGGGGTCTTCAAAATGACCCATTGTATGACCCCAATATAGGTACCATCATCCCCATCAGACTACCCAACAACCGAACAAACTTTGTCTATGGGGGACTCAACCAACCTCTTCTCGCTCCTATCCCCATGCCTTATATCCAACCCTTCACTTCTGATTTCTCCTACCTAAACAACCTCACCTTTGCCAAAACCTATTTGCACCAGTGTGCCTAGAAAGGATTCAACATGGGTCTGTTTGAACAAGAAACTCATGAGTTTCCCGTTATCAAAACCCATAAACCTCATGAGTTCTTTGGGCTTGGGTTTGAACCACCAAAAGAACCCACCTCTCCAAAACTTGTTGATACCCATATGGAAGAGACTCCTTCCTCACCTAGCTCTATCTCCTCCTCTAAGGACTCTACCATCATCCCATCCACCTTTTTTTTTATATCAATACTGTTAGTTTGGGCCCACTGACTTATCAGCATGATGCCCAGACCAAAACTCTTTCTCTCATCCACCCTGACCTGATTGACCATGATTCTCCTACCGTCCACACCATCCAACATTAGGTTGATTATTCTATTCTCACCTACCTCGGTGTGAGGGACTCTTCTATTTCCAAATCTATTCCCCCTGAGAACCAAACCATGCTTAATGAACCTACAACTGATATCAATTTGGGAACTCCAAACAACCCTCATATCGTTAAACTTGGCCAATCCTTGAACCCAGATGAGTAGTAGGATTATCCTCTCTTCCTCCATGATCGTAGCATTTTATTTTCATGGTCCTATTAGGATATGCCCAAGATTGATCCCACCATCACCATTGATAACATTGTTACCTACCCTAATGCCAAACTAGTATGACAAAAAAATTGTAAGATGTACCCATGCATCGCCCTCCTTGTTAAGGAAGAAATTCAATGCCTCCTATCCATCAACTTCATCCACCCCATTGAATACCCACAATGGGTCTCTAACATTGTTCCCATTACCAAACCGACTAGGGGACTACATCTTTGCATTGATTTTTGTGATCTCAACCTTGCATGCCCTAAAGATGATTTTCCCTTACCTAACATTGATCAACTAGTTGATCTTATAGCGAGCCATGAGATGCTAACTCTCATAGACGATATTTCAAGATATAACTAGAGCCTCTTCTCCCCTACTGATCAACATAAAACTACCTTTATAACCCCCTGGGGCACCTTCTGCTATTGGGTCATGCCATTTGGTTTAAAGAATGCAAGCACCACCTATCAACGAACAATGAACTACATCCTCCATGACCTTATTCATAATATCATGGAAGATTATGTAGATGATCTAGGAAAATTTAATTATCGTAAGGATCACTCTCCATCCTAGCTATCATTTTTGATTGCCTAATCCAGTTTCATGTCAGACTTAATCCTAAGAAGTACATTTTTGGAGTTCTCTCAGGAAAACTCATCTTTATCGTTTCCCTTCATGGAATTGAAATTTATCTAGCCAAAGTTAAAACCATTCTAGAAATGCCTCCCCCGAGGAATCTTAAACAACTCCATAGCCTCCAAGGGAAACTCCAGTCTATCTGTTGTTTCATTTCATAGCTTTCGAATAGATGCCAACCTTTTCATCACCTCTTAAAGAAAGACACCTCCTTCAGATGGACCAAGGAATGCCAACAAGCCTTTGATTCACTCAATGAGTACTTGTTATCCCTACCAGCGCTTATTCCACCTAAAGGTGACCAACCTTTCTACCTCTATATATCTACCACAGACCACTCTCTAGGTGCAATGCTAGCTCATCGGGATGAATAAAATAAAGAACAAGCCGTCTACTACATCAGTCATACCCTTATTGATTATGAGACATGGTATTCCCATCTTGAGAAACTTTGTCTCGTACTTATCTTTGTTGCCTCTAAATTACGTCATTACCTCCTTAACCATAAGACCTATGTCATCACCCATCCGACCTGCTCAAGTACATGCACTCCAAACCATACCAAAATCAATGTATGGCTAAATGGCTCATGCTTCTCACTGAGTTTGATCTTGAGTTTCTTCAACAGAAGTCCATTAAAGGATAGGTCATCACTGATCAACTCGTTGAAGCTCCCTTACCTAATAACCAACCTATCCCTTTAGCATTCCCAGATTATTACATTGCGACCCTTTCTCAAGATGAGCCTCCCTACCAAATAACCATGTTCTTTAATGGCTCTAAATTCCAGTAGGGTGGGGGTGTAGGTATAATCCTCATCCCTCTTCACAGTGAACCACTCCCATTATCTTTTAAACTCGACTTTGAATGTACTAATAACATGGCCGAATATGAAATATCCACTTATTACGCGGAGTGGAGGAGCGGAGCGTGTGGACAATATTTGAAACTGGTTTTTTCCCGCCTAGTTGGTCCCCTGAGTGCGACAGGTGAGACCACGGATCCAATGGAGGTCACTGCAGGTAGCAGTACCTCTGGGGATCTGTCCAAGAATCTATTAGGGGATAGTCCATCCAATGGATGGAAGAAGGCACTCATAGGTGAAAAGATGTGTCCATCGAAAGGCATGTCGAGCCTCCCTGTTCTCTCAAAGGGCAAGGCGTTGAGTATCCCAGACGATCTGGTGGAGGAAATAGTGGCATCCATGGACCTTACGCTGGTTGGTAAGTTTTTTTATTTCCGTCCTAATACTGAAATGCTTAGAAAATGGATTTTGTCTAGGTGGAAAGTCAAATGTAGTGTTTCAATCACAACCATGGCTAGAGGTCTATTCCTTTTTAGATTTACAAATAGGGAGGACATGATCGCTACCCTTGTTGGAGGTCCCTGGCTATATGGACCACATTCTCTAGCCTTATGCTCATGGAAACCAGGATTTGATCCTAACTTGGACCTCAATAAGACAACACTTGCTTGGGTAAGATTACCAGGATTCCCTTTGGAATTCTGGAATGAAAAAATCTTCACAGCCATTGGCAATTCTATTGGTCAATATGTCACCTTAGATCATATAACCAGAACTAAGTCCAGATGTGTGTATGCTAGACTCTGTGTAAATGTTGAAATAAATAAGACTCTCCCTACGTCCATTGAGCTAAACTCTAAATATGGAACCTCGACTCAACGAATTACTTATGAGAATGCTACCACTTTCTGTCAAATATGTAAGAGGAAGGGACATCTAATGACACAATGCAAAGTGAAGCAAAGGGGGATGAAAGAGGATTCCCAGAATGTAGAGGAGGAGCAAGCGAACAACAAGCAAAAAATAGAGAATAATGTTGAAATTCCTGACAATACAGGAAAAGGAGAGGAGGGGAAGGGAAAGGAGGGTACCCCTAGTAGTGAAGTTGAAGTTGTCCCAAAGGAAAATATAGGATTAGATGATAGTCAGAAAGCTACAAAAGAAAGAGAGGAGGAGAAGAGAAAGGAGGATATCATCAGTAGTGAGGGAAAAGAGGTCCCAAAGCAAGTATCTGACGATAGTCACAAGGCCACATTTAACACAGTCTACACTTTAGAAAAACAGACTAATATGTTTGAGGAAGGGGCAGGAGGGGACCTTTTGCTAAAGGAAGTTAATGAAGATGACACAGTTTCAAGGATTGGACAGGAAGAAGTAACACCTGAAAGTCACACTCAACGAGTACCAGATCCACAGTCAAATACAGACATTTTTCGTGATCTGGGAGATGGAGGCCAGGTAGGAAACTACTTGGCAACAGGGGTAGTAGGACAAGATGGCAGCAATGAACAGGAAAATGGGTTACCCCAAAGAAAAATATCAAAAAAGGTAAAAAATATGTAGATGTTGGTACTAAGCCCAAACAAAGGAGGCCAACCCTAAGGGAAACAAGACAAAGAGAGATTGCTAGGGAGATTGCCAGTGAAAAATAGAAAACACTGGAGTCCCAACCCTCCAAACTCTCTAAATGAGAATATTATCATGGAATTTGAGGGGCTTTAACAGTCCCTCAAAGTAGTTTGAGGTTAAAAACTACATTTTAGATAATAAACTAGATATTCTATTACTCCAAGAAGTCAAGATGAAAGAGGAGAATTTTGCGAAAATTGCTGACTATATATGGCCTAAGGCAGCTTTTTGTATTAGTCCTGCGGAAGGGGCTTTAGGAGGGATTGTCACTATGTGGAATAGTGCTAAAATCTAAGGATCTCTTATGGCCCATAATAAGCACTTTTTGATTACCAATTTTTCCATGAATTTCTTGAACTGGACATTGGTAAATGTTTATGCACCGAATAACAGAGCTTTGAGACAGAAATCATGGATTGATTTGAGTAGCTATAGGAATAATCCTCAGAATTCTAAATGGATGTTAGCTGGAGATTTTAACACACCTTTATACCCTTCTGAAAAATAGGGTGGAATTATTGATTACTCGGACAACATGTTCGACTTTGCTGAATTCATCAATGATTGAGGATTATTGGACATAGAGCTGCAGAACCAAAATTTTACTTGGACCAATAGAAGAAGAGGAGATCAAATGATTCAGGTTAAATTAGATAGATTTATGATATCAAGCAATTGGAATGATTATCAAAATATGCAGGCACATGCTCTACCTAGAACCATGTCCAACCACTGCCCGATTATCCTCAATTGGAGAGATCAGGGACATCACGGACCTCCTCCATTCCGTTTTGAAGCTATGTAGATTAAACACAAAGGTTTTAGACAAATGGTGGCTCAATGGTGGAATATTCCCATTCAAGGTACTCCCATGTTTAGAATAGTAAAAAAACTCCAGCACATTAAATAAAAAGTTTATGGCTGGAATAGATACAGTTTTGGGCAGGTTTTCCGGCAAAAGAAAAATAT
Source organism: Torreya grandis (assembly GCA_037957365.1). Lineage (NCBI taxonomy): Eukaryota > Viridiplantae > Streptophyta > Pinopsida > Cupressales > Taxaceae > Torreya > Torreya grandis. The sequence goes on from JARHVA010001366.1 coordinate 2,975,625, forward strand.
AATGGGAAAACTCAAGGCTATTCAACAACTGATTGATCAAGGGGATGACTCTGAGGGCACCTTAGAAGAAGAGAACAACCTATCTTCAGAATGGAAGAATCTGATGGAAAGGGAAGAGGTTTTCTGGAAACAAAAATCCTGTGTTCAATGGCTAAAAGAGGGTGATAGGAACACTGCTTTTTTTCATCTCTCAGCTATAAAACATAGAAAAGCCAACTCAATAACTAAGCTTGTCCTGGATAATGGAAACATTATTAATAAGGACAACGAAATAGGGGAGCAAGCCAGGGTGTTCTTTCAGAACCTGCTTACGGAAGAAAACAATAATGATAGAATTGATAGATCTATGAGTCAATTCATTGATAAAATCCCCTGTTTGATAACAGATGAAGACAATCTAGAAATGTTAAAGCCTGTATCCAATGAATAAGTTCATGCTATTTTATTCTCCATGGGCAATTTTAAAGCCCCGGGTCCTGATGGCTTTCCTCCTATATTCTCTCAGGAATATTGGGAGATTGTTGGAGCGGACCTCACGACTGCAGTTCGTGATTTTTTCAGATCTGGAAAACTTTTGAAACAAGTCAATAATACCTTCATTGTACTTGTCCCTAAAAAATCTCAACCTTTACACCTTGCTGATTTCAGACCCATTAGCTTATGCAACACTGTGTATAAGATATGTACTAAACTGTTGGTTATGAGAATTCAACCCTTGCTTGACAAAATTATTTCTCCTACTCAAAAAGGTTTCATCCTGGGCAGACAGATTCTTGATGCTGTGATCACCACACATGAGACTATCCACTCCATGGATAAGAGCAGAATCCCTGGGATGACCCTCAAGATTGATATATCCAAAGCTTATGATAGAGTCTCATGGACTTTTCTATTCCAAGTGATTAGAAAATTTGGGTTTAATGATAAATTGTCTTGCTTATTATGGAATGCGGTCTCTTCTGCTAATTTCTCAGTGCTAGTTAATGGTGTTCTTAGAGGGTTTTTCTCCTCCTCGAGAGGAATTCATCAGGGAGACCCTCTCTCCCTGTACCTATTCATCATTATGGTTGAGGCACTGGGAAGATACATACAAGCTGATATAGTTTCAAAAAAGCTAGTAGGCATCAAACCTGCCTCTTCCCTTCATCCTATGGTTATACAGCAGTTTGTGGATGATACCATCTTATTTGGCATCTCATTGGTGATCAAAGCTAGAAGATGGAAGAATATACTTAATGATTATGCCAGAGACTCGGGACAAAGAATAAATTTTCAGAAAAGCAATGTGTACTTCTTCAACACTCCCAATGAACTTAGACATATAATCATTGATATCGTAGATTGTGCTGAGGATGGCCTACAGGCTACCTACCCAGGTCTCCCACTCTTGGTCAAAGAGGTATCTTCAAGTTTTTGGAATGGTATTGTGGAACGTGCACAGAGGAAACTTCTTGGGTGGAAGGGGAAACTACTCAACAGTGCTGGTAAGCTGCAACTTCGGGCATCCTTGCAAGGTATTCCTACTTCATGTCTCTTTTTAAAATTTCTACGTATTTTTCTGAAAAGATGGAATAGATCCAAAGGAAATTTTTATGGATGGGAGTGGAAGACAAACAGAGAATGTCTTTAGTCAGATGGGAAAAAGTGTCTCCCAAAATCTCATGGTGGACTTAATATAAGATCCATCAGGAAAATGAATAAAGCCCTCCTCTCAAAAGTTAGTTGGCATCTGATTCACAACAACAGTGAGTGGGGGAAATAATGTATGCCAAATACATGCATAGCATTGATGATTCCAACTTTCTTCAACAGACGGGATTACCCCAGGGGTCTGTGATATGGAATAAAATGCTAAAAAGTAGAAGTCTTCTCAAACAGGGAATTAGGTGGAAGCTTGGAAATGGCCGGTAGATTAAATTCTGGGAAGATAATTGGTTAAGGGACAAGCCTCTCATCTCCCAAGGAAACTATGGAGAAATTATAGACCTGACTACTCAGTTCTTTGGTGATAGGGTTAGTGATTATATGGAAAATAACAATGGGATAAGGAGTTAGAAAAATCTTTTGGATTCCTGTGTGCACAGGCCTGAGCTTATCCCAAGAATTCGGGAGATCCAGTAATGTGTTCAGGAGATCAGAATCCCGCTCTTCCCTCGAGAGGATGAACAATACTGGTGGCCGGATAAGAATGGATCGTTCTTTGTCAAATCTGCCTATCATCTGCTTACACCTAAAGCTCAGAATAAGGAGGTATGGAAAAAGGTTTGGAATCATAAACTCATTCCAAAGATTAACTTGTTTTGGTGGGCTGCTGCCCATAACAAAATCCTTACTCAGGACAACCTTCAAAAGAGGGGGTTTACTTTGGTCAACAGATGTTTTTTGTGTGGTTCTAGAGAGGAATCAGTTTCACAACTATTCATACACTATGAGTTTACCCGGGATTTATGTGGCACAATACTTAACAACTTTGGCATTGAATGGGTTTGCAATTCTGACCTTAAAGAAGTAATTCTCAGCTGGAACTCAACCTTCACACATCCCTGGATTAAGGAATTATGGAAGCAAGCTCTGCCATGCTTGAGCTGGACTTTATGGAAAGAGTGAAATCACAAAATTTTCAGGGGCACTGCTAGAAATGCTGCTCAGGTGTTTAACTCCTTTGCTAGGACCATCTTGGAAAGCGTTACAACAGATCATATTAGTATTGCAGAGAAACCCCTATCTCAATTTGAAAGTCAAATTGCTGCCAAATGGAAGGTTTCAAACCTTATCCCTGGGCATGATAATTCCAAAATTCTTCAAGACTTCATACTAAATGGATACCACCTAAACCCAATTGGATGAAACTCAATTTTGATGGGGCATCCAAGTTGAGTGGTAAAGCAAGTGGATGAGGAATAATAAGAAATGAAAAAGGAGGGATGTCTGCTGTCTGTGCTGGTGGCATTGGTTGCCAGAGCAATAACTATGCTGAAGCTATGGCCTCACTTTGGGGATTAAAGTTAGCTATATCCCTAGGAATTAGAAATTTGAATATTCAGGGAGATTCTAAGTTGGTCATAGATGCCGTTAATAAAGCATTTAATGTTGGTATCCATCTAAAAAACATCATTACGGACATCTAGTTTATTTTACAAAAGTTTTTTGAAGTTGAGATTACCCACACCTACAGAGAAGGTAACAGGGTCGCTGATGCTTGTGCCAACCTTGGTCAGCAATTCTCTGGATGGAGGGTATGGTGACAAGGGGCTCATATACCCCCAAACATTAGAGAGATCATTCAGAAGGAGATGACAGAGCATGAATGATGCACATTGATGACGAAGATAGCTTTCAAAGGTGGTCTACTTGGAGAAGGCCATTGCGGATCACAAAAAATGATAACCTTAGTACTTTGCTGACAATGCGGACAATGAGAATCTTAAGGATCTTATTAATTCTATAGTTATGTAGTTTCACCCTTTCTGACTTTGGTCTTTTCAGTGTTTTTTTTTTTTTTTTCTGACTTTGTTTCTCGGCTGTGCCGTTGGTTCGGTGCTGGCATCTTTTGTTTGCCAGCCTTCCTGGCTTTTTTGACTGTATAGGGTTCGGCCCCTGGTTTTCCACCTTAATTAATCAAAAACATGGTCAAATATGAAGCCCTCGTTATTGGCCTCCAAACTGCTCTCACCTTAAAAGTTAAGTCTATTTCTATCTTTGGTGATTCTCAACTTGTAATCAACCAAATCAATGGGTCTTATCAATGCAAAAATGATGTCTTATAAAAGTATAAGCTCCTTGTTGACAAAGTCTTGCCTTCTTTCGAATGTTACCAAATCTAACTCATACCTCGATCCACTAATAAATTTTCAGATACAATGGCCTCCCTTGAATCTCAAATCCCCTCTCAACCAACCAAATCCAAGCTTTTCGTTACCATTCATCATTTTACCCAACCTTCTTACCATAGTTCAGATCTTCCTATCATTTGTAGTGTGGATGTGTCTCTGACAAGCATTTGGTATGAATAAACCTTTAATTACATCAACCTTGGCATCATCCCACTCGACCTCTCGAAAAATGCTTGGAAAGCTTTTGTTCAGAGCACCTCTCATTACACTATACTAGGAGGGGTCCTTTATAAATGTGGCTTTGATGGCCTTCTCCTTCGATGTCTTCACAGTCATGAAATTCCCCATGCTATCAAAGAGACTCATGACAGGATATGTGGGGGACATTTTAGTCACCTTACTATTGCTAAAAGAATCTTATGTTTAGATTACTATTGGCTTACCCTCAATCGGTATTGTTGTGACTATGTCAAGAAGCGTGTCAAATGCCAATAACATGCTAATTTTCATCATGCACCTGCTCATGGACTTCAAGTATCTAAAGATTTATTACCTTTCTCACAATGGGGTATGGATCTTATCGGATAAATCAAACCTCATTCATTGCAATGATACCAATTCATCTTTACCGCTACTAATTACTTAACTAAATGGGTGGAGGCCATCCCCCTTATCTCAATTAAAGCTAAAAAGATCATTGACTTCATCAATCACCACATCATTTGCTGTTTTGGTGTCCCTCATAAGATTATCACTGATAACGGTAAATATTTCAAGAACAAAAAGGTCCAAGCTCTCTGCAACACCTTCAATATCAAACTTAGTCATTCCTCCTCTTATTGACCACAAGCAAATGGACAGGCAGAATCCTCTAACAAAAATCTTATCAAAATGTTAACTAAAGTCGTCAATGCTTCGAGAAGGGATTAGCATTTGCACATCCCATTCCCTTTGTGGGCCTATCGTACCAACATTCGAACCTCTATGGGCGCTACCCCTTTTAACCTTATCTTTGGAAAAAAAAACCATTTTACCACTTGAAGTCGAAATCCCCTATCTTCGTATATCCTTACGAGACATCATTTTTGAGGAAGATTATCATCAAGAATGTCTCGCACGTCTGAAGCTGCTTGATGAGCATCGCCTTGCTGCCCTTAATCATCTTTGCATCTATCAAGAGCGTATCACCCGTGCCTACAATAAACATCTAATGGTTTGAGAATTTAATATTGGAGACCTCATTTTTAAGGAAAACCAACATGTAACAAACATGGAGAAAACCAAAAGGGGAAAGTTTGCCTTCAACTGGCTCGAACCCTATATTATAACCCATAAGTATGGATCAAGAGCTTATCGTTTATCCTCTCTCGAAGGCAAACCAAAACTTGAGCCTCTCAACACTTCAAATTTACATCCTTTCTATTGCTAAGGCCTATCTAACACACCCTGCTGTCTAACTTAATCTCATCTTTTTATTTTAAGAACTTCTCACTTCCCTAATCCTCTTACCCTATTCCTCTTAGGGACATGTGGTTACACCAGATCGATATGATTATCCGTCAAGTATTTTCATCCAATATTAAATGTGGGTACCATGGCTCTACCCATGGCATGGTTCTCATGGATACTTTTCATCTTTTGTTAGATGGAATCGCATGGCCGCATGTTCTTTAAGACCCCTTCCTATTATCACATAACCACCGTATTGGGGCATAACCTTCCCCTTACAAATAGTTTCGCTCTAAGATTGAAATAGATATGTCCATGTCTAAAACAAAAGTTCAAGATTTTTGGGATACATATTATTTGGGTCCATTATCATAAGAAAAAGAAACAGATCACTCCCTCAAAGGATGGCTATCACCTAAATGATAAAATGATAGACTGCTCCCTCAAAGGATAACTATCAAAACTCAAACTTAGACCACTCCCTCAAAGGATGGCTAAGCTAACATGATAAATATATCTAGCAGTCGCAATCGACTCTATTTGCAACTCAATGAATCTTCCCACCTTGATCAGATTCACCTATTTTAAATCAATACACGCCCTGATCAAGAAGTCAATATTATCCTAAAATAACCATAATTGGTTCTCTTTTAATATTGGTAGAATTCTTGCATTGATCAATCTACCCCCTCAAAAGACATGGACTAGTCTATTTTAGTTCTAGACGTCACCTAAGTAAAGAGGTAGGTGAACCCACACATGGTTCCCTACCTAACACTTCTTCCCCTACCTGCTTATCACTACCCTCCCTTTTTTATATCACCTCTACAAATCAAAGGATTCTGAGCTCACTTGACATAGGGTGTTTATATGACACACTTTGGTATTAGGAAAATGCTAATTTGACGTGCATGAAGGGTTCACTTTCATTAAGATCCTATCCTCCTTGTGGGGCATAATAAGATCCTTGCCAAAGAATCTAGCATGCCCCTTTTCGTTGTTACCCATACCTATCGTACCTATTAAAACCAAAATCATTCCACAAATCAAAGCATTAACATTCAAAACCAACCAACTTATCATACCTAGCTAACATGATTAACATATAACCATTAAGCATTGTCATCAATAAACACATCATGGTCTAACTATCATAGCATAATTAGCATTAAAACATAACCAAATACATCGTCATATAAACATGGACATAACTATCAAATAAACATCAGTCATCCTAAACACAACATCTCAAAATGAAACCATATCATACATATATGCAATATACAATGTATATACATCACAACTCTCGCTCAAAATGAATCTCGCATCTTAGGCATGCAGGTTGGTATCAAACATGGATCATATACATATCATGACCCTGGTAGACCACTGCCACTAGCCCCACTAGTACTTGCACCTGTACCTTTACCTGCAACTATATTGGGTAGAGTCCCTGCCTACTAACCCACTGCCATAACCCACTACCCTGGGGTCCCCAAACCTATCCCACCTGATAAACTTAGCTGATACTCTCCCCACCTCAGCTCATTATGACACTGTGCTAACACAATGCCCTCATAATACCTCAACACCTATATCATTGCATGATACCTGGTCTGTGTGATATATCCATGAGGTGTTGTACATGTCATTGCTCTGTTGGCCTATCATAAGGAGTCTCTCTCCTAGGTCACCAAACCAATTGAGACCCTCACCTAGTCTCAGTCCCCTGTCAATGCAGTCACCTCACCCTATAAGATGGCCACCTACCCCTGTAAAACTATGACCTATGCATGGGCCTAGTCTCTCTCCATCGTGACTCTTCCTAATTGACCTTGAAGAGTCACAACCTACTCTTGTAATGCAGCTATCTGGGCTTAAGCTACCACTAGTGCTGCTACCACCTGTGGGTCCCCCTACGCTGGCCCGTCTTTGATCTACATCCATCGGGGCTCTATCACCATCTCCAAAACTAAAATCCATCACAATATATATACCCTGAAACCACGCAACGTAGTCGGGTGTCACCCCTATGTTATCACCTCCCCTCAATAGTAGCTCCTAAAAATCCAAAACCTCATCCTGTGGCTATGGCTCCAAAAGTGGATACTTTGAATCCTCCTTTTATACCATACACAATTAGGAGGGATCCCATATACCAATCCAAACTATCACCGTACCTTCTCAAATGGGATATGCTTGGTCTCTCCCTCTCATTGCTCGTAGACCCACCTCCAACTCTGTAAAGATAATATATAATGTTGGTAGCCCTCCCATATATGCCACTCCCTATATGGCCTCCATACTATGTCTCCATCCACCTAACCCTCCAGTGCCTCTTTGACCCAATCTAGGTCACGTGTACCACCGCCTGCCCCTGTCATGGCCCTATCTCTCCTCCATCGATAGAAACTGACCCTATAATCCATCGGTAGATACCCCTTAGCTGGTAAACCCAATGGCCGTAATACTTGTATGTGATTGTATGCCCAATAATATAGAGCAAACCCCACACTGATGCCATACCGTCTGTGTGCCTGGAAGCCCCATAATGCCTTGTATATCTACACTAGTAGTACATGTGCCCATTCGAACACTATCCCACCCAGGATTAGCTCCACCAACACTCCCAACAGAACACATGGATATCTCCCCCCAATAAAATTTGGAACCACATAACATGTCACTACCAGCTACATCATCGTCAATAGATGCCTCCCCTCAGGAGCCCTCTGGTACAACGGTCTGATACTGAACCCACCTAAATGAAAGTGTGCATCACCTCTATCTTCCCCATACAATAACTCCATACACTCATCGATCTCTTCGCTCTCTATGTAGTATATGGGGTCCACTCAGATTGGTAGCTGTGTAATCTAGTAAACATCCTCCAACAGTATAGTCGTCTCTCTTGTCGACAATCGGAAGGTATTAGTCATCAGGTCTCATCTCTTGATGAGGGTGACTATCATGGCAACATCCCTCAAAAGACTCTGGTGAATATGATGCCCTCAAAACCCATCCTCTCCATATGATGCCACTCCTCAGTCATCATTGTATCTCGTATTACTGGGAATATCTTGGGAATACGATCTTGTAACTGAATATGCTCTTGCACCTACAAAAAAACATGTCAATAATTAAGTAAGGACCTATCCCTATGAACATGACAACTAAAACAATTAATTCTTTTCTCTCTTCTATCCCCCTAGTTGGTCCTAGTAAACTTCTACCCTACCTCTTTACTATCCTCTGCACGACAACACTATTTAAATCACCTACCCACCTTTTATTTTCTAACCCAGTACCGACTATCCATCCCATTTATACACCGTATAAGATTCTGAATCCTGAAAGAACCATTTACATCTCTAAGCACTTTCCCCTATCCTTATTCCTACAAACAACTATATATCTTCACCACCCTATTATTAACCATTTCCTCTAAAAAAATGTTCTTCCACACATTATCTATACCACTCACAATATAACCTATTATCACTAAAAACTATTCAATAACCTACTATACATATTATCCCTAATATTAACATCCCTGAACATTAAAAATTAAAAACACAACATCATTTATCAACTTATGAATCATGTATATAATTACTCTACTCCACATTTTTGCTCTACCACAAACTTAAAATATTATAAAACTCACATTTTTAAAAACATTATCTATAACCAATAATACTTTAAAATATTTTAAAGCAAAAACAAACATTAACTTCACCACCACCCTTCACCCCACCTCTTTACTATCCTCTTCCCTGTATACTACCACCCATACCCTATTTAAAACCCACCCACAAATCTTTTCCCCCCATGCTCTCTTTATCCAACAAAAAACCCTAACCCCCCTTTTAGCCGTCACTAGTTCTTCTAACCATCGATGGTCCCCTTGGGGTATTTTATACCCCTAGGGTCAATCACCAACAGTTGGGTTAACCATCGACGGTCACCTGCAGGCGACTGTTGGCCGTGGGCTTCGACCCCCCAGCCTCCCTAAAACACCCATCAACATACAAAATCCCCTTCCCCCTACATTTTCTCTCATTTTCTCACCCCTCTCATCCCTTTTATTTAGTTTCCTACCCAACCCCCTTCTTTTTCCCTCCTAGCAATAAAACCAATCAAAATTACCTAAACCCGAGGTTTTCCAGTTCCACACACAATTATCCATACTACATAAATTTTTTATTCTTCATTTCAAAAGCTAATTCTATTATATTAATTTTAAAATAGTATCCACCTCATTTCATGATTGGTGGTGCCTCCTCAAACCATGTCCTGCCACTGGTGTAACTCTTGGATCCATCTCATCAACCATCACACTTTCCAACACCAATCTCCTCTTGACACTTCACTCACCTCTCAACAATCCCTTTTGCTCTTCATATGAAGCAAATCACAAAATGACAATGCTCAGCTATTTTTTCAAAAAATATAAGGACTTTAGGGCTTTTTGATCCTAACCATCGGGGGCTATCCAACCATCATCGATTGGCATAACCATCGACGATTGGGTAACCATCGATGATTGGGTAACCATCGACGATTAACCCCAACCATCGACAGTTGGTTCATTCCCCCTTCCTTTTCAAACCACCCTACCTTTTACCCCTTCAACTTATTTCCTTCTTCACCTTACCCTTACCTTGACCAATACCAATGGGGCAACCTATTTCCCCTAATCTTGACCTTATTTGGGACTCACCCTCACCCTGAGCCAAGAACTACATTTGGTGTGAAGTCCATGTTGGATGCATTATCCATGGGACTATGTAGGCAATGTCCTCTTGCCTTGTACATCAGGAGTTAGCTCAATCACCCCCACCCAACCAACCCACCCATTTGCCTGCGTCCATCGTGACATCAACCCATCTTTTAGAACAAACCTATTCATACATCTTGTGACGACCTTGCTTTGGTCATTATTGACCACTTAGACCAATTTGGCCTTGTTAAAATTTTTTTACACCACCTCGTGTGCGACCTGACCATTCATGTTTTTCTTGAGAGCGCTTCCTACCCCAAATACCTATGTAAACACTGACCCTTTCTAGGACATTTGATATGCATAGCCCGATCAACTATGACCAATGCTGGGGACCGGTTACCTTGTCACTTCTTCTAGAACTCGAACTTACTATTATCGACATTGTCTATTTTATGTCTTTACATGATTTTTTGCCCTTAGCATCTTGTCGCACCTTGTGCGCGTAGCATCTTGTCGCACCCTAAACTGTCAACCTTCTATTTTTGTTTTACGACTTATTGACCTAAAGCCACACAATAAAAAGGGGCAAAATATAGACACTTAAAAATGTCCCTTAAACCATTTTTAAGTTTGTATCACCATGACCTGGCTCTCAATCCTGACTTAACTATTAACTTAGTTAACTCCCCTTTAAACCTTAAAAAAACCCCTTTAAACAAACTTAGACATATTTTTAAACATACAACTTAACACCTTGTATTTCACCTCTTTTGCCCTAGAGGGTTGACTGCCGACGATTAGCCTAACCATCGACGGTTAGCTGATCATCGATGGTCAAGTACCCACTCCCAGCATTTAGTAACTTCCAGCCATGAACATGCTTGCACTAACCAAATTATCAACTTTTCCATGCACAAACTCATAGTTTTCTTTTCAACAATCTATTACACTTATCTAGGACCAACTTAGCAACTTTCCCTCCCTTAATTTGGCAACTCTCTCATTTTCTTTGCAGGCATTCATCAACTCGAAGCTTTGTTCGTATGTTTCTCAAGCTAAAGTACCATTACGTTGCCCACATCCCTTTAGGCATCCAACCATTCAACTCTTCAAAGCAACTGTACTTTAATTTATTTTCTTAACTTTGTTTTATCATTATTTGATTATTAGTAGTGTGTTCTTTGTTAAACACCCTCCCTACCTTTTTTCCTTAACTATAATACCCATACGACCCTTCTCGCCCTTTAGCTACCTATTTGTAACTCACCTTCACTCCCCAACAAGTTTTTGATAGGTAACCGCCAACATTTGCCATAACCATCGACGGTTATAGCAACCATCACCAGTCACCCAACCCTCGACGGTCAGGACAACCACCGAAGGTCTCTATCACATAAATTTATAGATTTTTATTTTAGCCCCCCTTTTACCTTTCCAGACTTCTTTCCACCTCTGACTTGTACCTGAACTCTTTTCTGATTTTTATGGACCTGACCTTAATCTATTTATTGCATGTAGATGACCTTACCAGGACTTTCACATGAGATAGATAGCGTCTTTGACCTTCCCATTGTCCCACAACCTCTATTTACCAATCAAAGTGATATTGCCTTTGAGCTATCCCTTTGCACTGTGGTTTTCATACCCAACTCGGAGGACATAGAAGAACAATTAGCTGTAATCCAGGAGGATATTGATCAAGTTGTTGCATTTTGGAATCATTATTTTGATAATATAAATCCTGCTATAGATTAGATCTCTTTTATATTGTTCATATTTATCATTTCCATATCTACCATTTGTAATTTCTTTTTTATCAATAAACTTGAATGTTGAACAAGGGTTGACATCCATTTAAGGAAGCACATTCCTTTCTTGGGACTAGTTTCTCACCAGGCAACTCCTTACATTTCTATTAACATATTTTTCATGAGTTCATGTGATTTGCAAGCCATTCTTCCTTCGCTAAAGAAGAGTTCCCACTTCATCTAGATATCAATGGGCACACTTTCTACTAGGTACCTCTACACACCCCTTTTCTTGTTGTTTTCCTCTTCTTTAAAGCAAAAAGAATTAGAGTGAAACAAAAGGAACAAAATGGTTTTGGATTTAAAAGAACACCTCCAGAGCAAACCAAATGTATAAATGAGTGTTATGAAGGTGAAGAGGCTCTCCAAGATTCCCATGTGGCACACTTCCCCATGGGTTGTAATAGTGCCATTTTCTCATTTTTTCAGTTGTTTCTTGAATTTTAGTAAAATAATTTGCAATATTTAATGTAACTAACATCCCTAACAGTTAAACTGACCTCTTGGATGCTTTCAAGGAAAATAGGACACTTGGGCACCTTAGAAACCATGCCACTTGCATTAATGACCCTTAAAAGCACATTAAATAACCCCAAAGGAAAAATACACTGATGAAACCATGACAAAGGCTATAAATGCATTAGATGACATCAATTGAACCATAATATAACCTATGACAAAGACTTAGACCCCTAGAACATCTAAACAACCAAGTTTTTTACCTATAGGGGTCTAAGTTTGACCTAAAAGTCAAATTTGGTCAACAGTATGTTTTGGAAGGAAAAAGAGTCCCTACTCTATAGGCTGTCCTCTTAGCCTAACTCAAACATTATGCATACGTGCCATAATGGAGAATCCTAAGGAAGGGAAGACCCATTAAGCACCCACCGAAATTCAAGGTATGTTTTTCAAGGAAAAAGTGTCCCTACCTTTCCATCATCTAATTTTGTTTATGGTTAAAACCACCACTTCATGTGAAGCAACTACTACTTATGATTGATAAACTAATATTGGCATGCTACTTTTCAAAGTATCAATTCACACAAGAAGTATTAGAACAAGCATGGAAAAGCTCTAAATCATTTCCTACTTACCTGAGAAAGGGGAAAACATCTATAGGGATTATTATTGTTTTGACTTATTTAGATTTAATGATTTAAATAGGAATAAACTATTGAAATTAAGATCATATAAGATAAACCATCAACCGTGCAAATCTAAATGCTAAATAGAGATTGATTGGACTAAATAACATAGAGATGATTAAGCACATTAGGGAGAGAAGACACTTCATGATTTTTGTCTTATATTTACTCATTGCTTATGTCGTCTTCATCAATTTAGCTTTGTACTAGCTATGCTATGGATTAGATAAGGAAATAAAGTGTTAAAACCCTCTAGGTCAATGCCAACAAAGCTCAAACACTTGCAGTGATCGGTACTATTCACTATTTGGTGTTACAATCCAGAATAATTGTGCTGGTCTGTGACTATTTAGAGTAGTGCAACTGTCTGTAGATGATTTTAATGCATTCATTCACCTTTGACCCTATGTATAGAATTATGTTTTCCTTTTATTTGATTCAAAACCATAGCTTGCACTTTTGATACCAGGATGACCTGAAAAATGGGTTAGAAATGTTAAGATGAATTCACCTTAACCACTCACCATTGAATGACTGAGCATTGCCTATGTTTCAGTATTCCAAAGAGGGTTTATACCACACATAACTCTCTCATTATGTGTGTGTGCCAAATCATGTGAATTCAAGTTAAATATAATTTAATCTAGGTCCTCCTTTGGTACAAGCATGCAATTGTCTTTTAGAAACCTTAGATGTAGAATAATAGTAAGCTAGATGTTTTTTGCTTTGTGTACCTTTTTAATCAATGAATTGTTTGTCCTCAAAATTATTTTAAGGGATTTGTATATATAGTGCTATGAACTATGAATTAAGGAACTATTGGTGTGCAAGCAGACACAAAAATACCAAAAATATAAGATGAATCATCACAAATGGTATCGTGCTCTAAAATAGATTGGAAAGATATGTTAAGACACCACCAGTAATGGAAGACATTGTTGGTAACCAAAATTGTCTGGGATTACCGACATTGTCATGAACCCATAGATCACTTAAGACTAAAAGAATAGGCCTAAGGATCCTTGTGACAGACTCAAAAGACAAAAAAAACTCAAACAACTGATCACACAGTTAGATGAAATAAACAAGAAGATGAAAAGCCAATATGAATACACCAATAAGTGCCATATTTGCAATTGAGCGTATATATATGCAAAGTCACATGGAACGTATTGTACAAACACGACATGTACCAAATTTGGACATTTACAAATGCCCCAATTTAATCTAGTATTGAAGTGATATGTTAAATATTGGTTTAAAGGGATAAAAAAGAATGCAAACCTACTTTGGCGACTTTGAACTTAGACTTCTCATTGTCTCCAATGTTTCATAATGTCCATGTGTACTTATAGGGAATGATATCCATAATCAGATAGATTACTATTCCAAGAAGAAGTAGTATGTTGAAATGAAAAATCAACAATAATTAAAGAACGACTACCCCTATTGGTATGTGGTCATTGTTCATGGAGTATGCTCATGCTATTTGGAGTGGAAATGACATGGGTCCCAAATGACAGTCCATATGGAGAGGCACACTTAGTCTTGCTTGCTTCTTTGCTAGATAATTAAACAAGGTTTCAATCACGGTCTGTAGATGCAGAACCTTGAAACAAGTTCATATGCAAAAAAGTGGAGCCCCGAACCAGGGTTATATGTAAAAGATGGAACCTTGGAACAAGTTTGTATATAAATTTGAAATGGTGAATCAACAACTGTATATGGATTTCTAATCCAAAGTGCTTACGTAGTACCATCATTCTCCATCATAGAAAAATAAAATGTGTATGCATAAACAATATTCATGCCCCCAATTTGATCCATCTGTACCTCAATGTGATATAGAGTGCCATAATATCTATGTCATTCAATTCCATTTGATAAATTTGATACCCTGCTCAATGTGACCCATGTATCTTGATAAATCTATTCAATCTAATCCATGTAATATGTCTCATCATGTCATAGAATCTATCAATTGTCCCTCTTGATCCTATAAAATTCCCCACATATGCCTCACATGTGTTAATCTGTCCAATCTGAATCATAATATATCCAATGTGAAACACTATTTGTCCAATCTATCTCATTTGAAACATATAATATGCCCCAGAATACTAATGCTCAATTTGATATGGCTTGATTCTATGAAACAAGCCCAATGTATGCCCCCTTTAGATATAAAAGATGAAGCTTGTGTATCACTCATCTCAACATACCAAGCTATACACATTATGTGTTATAGATAAAAATACAATCATTTAAAGTATGTACACTCACATGAAAAGATGTGTCATCATAGAAAACTTTGATCAGTTGTAAGCATAAATGAAAATATGTAAATCCATGGTAGTCATTGATTTAGTATTCTGTATGTAACCATCATATTGTAGTGTATTATGCATTTGATTTTTATTTTTAATCCTTCAAGTTTGATATGCTAATTGAGTTATTTTTTAATTTGAATTATATGTTTGTAACATTTATGCGCATGGAGATAGTCATATGAGTCAAAGTTGTACCGATTGCTCCTAGCGGGTAAGCAAAATGATATAAGCAATTAAATCTCATAGATAATATTTATTTGAAGCATGAAAGGATTGCCATAGGCAATGGCATTTTTTGGTGGTGAGATATACACTAATTTACCCCTAATCATTAGTATTGAGGCGATAGTAAGTATTACATGTATATCATAGATATAAGTATGTAAAATAGAAATGAATGATGGTTAAAATGTTACCATATGAAGGAGCTTCTTGCATATGTTCCAACACAATTGACATGAGCTAAAATGGATGTACGAGGCCCAAGATATGGTACATATTGTGTATCAAAAAATTAGTAAGAAGTGTGATTTTTGCACTCTAGCACAAAATTCATTGAGCATAAATATACTGACTTTTTTTAGCATTCATTCAAATTTTATTTGTTATTTGAATTCGATCTCTAATTACCACAATGCCGATGTGACAAGATGTGACCCCAACACAATTAGAGCAGTTAGAGAGTTCCCTATAGGCCGAACAACATTTAGCATTGGTATTTTTGAAAAAAACTCAAATTTTGTTCCATTTCCAATATTTAAAAAAAATATTCTTTAGCAATTTCATCTATTTTTTTTAGCATTTTAAGCATGTTGGGTCCTTGTCGAAGGTGTCCTTCATATGGTAGTAGTATCTAGGGCTTGATGGCACTATTTTTTAATCTGTCGACAGTGTCTACTATAGGTGTTTCACATTTTCCATGTGTCTCATCCCTACCGCAAGGGTTTGCCTAGGATAAAATATTTATGTATTTTAAATTTGAAACTGATTTTTGCACTATTTTTATCATAGAGCTAATATTTAATTTGTTATTTTGGCTTGTTTTTAGGGTGATATGAAATTTAGAGAGATCTACCATGGTCAACACATGGAGACAATATTAGGTCTCGTTGTTAGTCATGTTGAGTAACATACAATAAACAATGCATGAGTAGGCTATGTTGGTAGACTAGGGACTATGCCATATGATATGCATATGATGACTATATTAACTGAGAGTGGAATACAAATACCCATACATTTTGGCTATCAGTGGGATGAAATTTACCTTAGAGGATGTATGGAAAATATTACAATTACCAGTTGTAGGCACATGTGTAGTTGTACAGGTTGTAGAGGGTGTGGTCCCAAAAGGCCGCACTCATAGTTACATGACTAGATGAGATCAAGGGTGCAATATTGCCCTAATGATTCTAATATTATTTTATCTGAGATTGTTTACTTGATGTTCCACATGTGCATAAATACTTGTGTATTAATTGCATCATTTATAGTCATGGATGGAGGGGCTGTTACGACTTCAATCACATGCACACCATTATCGAGGATATTGAGACACATGGGATGATGCGCCATTGGATTCAAACCATGTTAGCTCATTTGTATAAAGTTTTATATCACTTTTAAGAGAAATATGGTGGTATAATTAATTCAATTACCCTTTTATATGTTTGGGCATATGATCACATTGGTGGCCTATCTAGTCAGTTGGCCACTTGCAGGTAGGCCCATCCTCATATGTAAGTTGAGAGGCAGACCAATAACCTACATGCTACCATTCAGAGTATGACAATATGCACGATCTGATTTGATCACTTGAATTTTGATTGTATCACATGGACACTGTATAGAGGCTTTGCCAAGTGGCTAGAGGATGTCATGTAGTTATCGTAGATTAGGATGAGTTGTTGGTTCCATAATAGATTCCCTAGTGTGTATGAGCATTTTATGTACAAGCACGTTACAAGATACTTTGGTATTACATAGAGAGTGTTCCTAATGTATCATAGGATTATGAGGAAGATGTTAGTTTCTCTTTGTTAGTGAAATAAAACAAAAACAAATCAATGAAACTAGTATTCTAAGTCTAAGACCTAGGGTGAGTGATATAACAAACAAGATAAATGGGCAACAAGAAGACAATATGACACCTTTACCTTTCTTGACAATTTGAAATGTTTGTTGGCATGAAAGTTGGCTTATGCTAGACTTGTGGATAATGGAGTCTTTATCGACACTAATGCTTTGTGGGTAGCACATCCCCTTGTTCACTTTGATTTTTATTTTGACATGGATTGGTTGTGTGAAGCTTCTATTATAAATTCTGAATAATAACATTAGACAAAAGATATCTCTTAGGAATGGTCATGACACTTGTATTTATAAGTTTTCAACTAACTCTAACCCAAGTGTAGTTAGTTTAGGGTTAGGATTGGGACTCCAAATATAATTAATGAATGTTTTAATTATGCATTTATGAAGGTATGGCTCAACATTTCTATTTTTTATGGAATTTATGTTGATATTTTACAATGCTTGACTTTGAGGATGATGACATCATCATGACCTCATATTTTATTAAAAATCATTTTTAGAAATTACATATTCACTAATTCAACATGGAATTTTCACTTAAGCATTTAATTTGATTTAATTGGTTAATTAATTTTTCTTAGTCTTTTAGTCATTTTAAAATTTGGGTTAAGTGTCGTACTTAATTGGCTAAAAATGTCAGTTTTTTTGGTCGCAACCTAACTTGTTATGAATCCGTAAGAGGTTATCATTGCATACATGGTAATACCCTAAATAGGGATGCTTTGACACAATTCTGGGCATTTACACCTAATGTACAATTAAATTTGAGACATTCAATGATTTCTAGGCTTAATTTGCATTATTTGATAGAAGTCGATCTAATGTCTGTTTAGAGATGGATATGGCTGAAAAGTAGTGTCTAAATTTTACCCCTATTTGATAAGGCATTGCAATACACAATCATAGTAACATATTTTCAAATAATAAAAAAAACATTAAGTCTAAAATTTAAATACTTGGCAAGTGACATGTTGACAACCATAGATTGTTATGAGCCAACAGATACAGGTTAATGCCCCATAGGGTGGTCGATTAGCCTTGGATGACCCCTTGAGGGATTAGACAATAAATAGTGTCATTGAATGGGCCCTCTAAAAGAGAAAATTACATAGTCTAATGGGAACAAAGGTTAAAAAACTAATTTTTCCAAAGGTAATTATAATCAATAACAAAAGTTAAAACACTGATTTGCCCATAGGCGGTTATAATCATTGGCCTAGTGATTTGCCTCTATAGGATATATTGGGTCTAAATAATGATTTTCCTAAAGATGATTCTAATCATTAACACAAGATTTTCTCCAACAGATCATATTGCTCATGGAATAAAAGTGTTTTTACCATGGGAAGGCATAATAGATCATTAATTAATCAATATAATTTACTGTGTCTGGTCAAATTGGCAAAGGTAGTTCATGCAATAAATTTGTGATACAAATGAATGATGAATTGGTACATAATAATAATATAGATTGAAAAGATTGATTAATACAGAGATGCACTTTGGAACTAGTACATAGTACAACAAAACAAAACTCAAAAAAACCCCCTAGCATAGTCCATGTATAAAAACTCTTGAAAAATAAGGAATTTAGAAATAAATGACATGAAAACAGACCATAGAGTCAAAAATAAGACCTCCTAGAATGAAGGAACTTTAAGCATTAGGGGGTAAAAATAAATTTAAAGCTATATATTCATCCCATTGGGTGGAACTTTGACATGGTGAGAGAAAAAAAACAAAAAATGCCGCATGAATGAGGATGGAGGCACATGAGTGATCAGGTGAGGAAGCATGGGTAACCACCATACGACAGACCACTAGTAAGTCACCTTGAGTTTTTTGGTCATTTATTATGTAATTAATACTAGGTTTAGGACTAAAAACAATGAAGACACCATTTACATGGCAAGAAAATGGTAGCTTCACCTAGAAATTAATGATGGCATAGCCCAAACCTAGTATAAATTGCCAATTCAGTGATTTTACCAAAATAGGCGAAGTTGTTATTTTCATGCAAAATAAAAATGATGTCTTCACCAAAAATCCTTGGAAAATGTCAAATTGGAAACTTTGCCTAAAATAGGTGAAGTCATCATCTTCGTACAAAATAAAAATGATGACTTCACCAAAGTTCCAAGGAAAAATGATGGTTTCATCAAAAATACTAATTAAGGCAACTTAGGGTAAATAGCCATTAGTTAAGGCACAACCATCAATTAAACATCTAGGAGAGAGGATTAAAAGAGTAGTTACTTAGTTGATGGTAGCATAGGCTAATGTGGAGCTATCTATGGTTGTAAGAGTAGCTCAAGGTACTGATAGCCCGTGAATGGCATTCACACTGCTTACGGTCTCTGTAGATCTAGGCGAAAGACATGGTAGCATTTTTTCACATTTTGGGTCTACTAGATGTAGCCCAGATGCCCGTGATTAGATTAGATCAGGCCTTTTTAAGTGCACTGGCAGAGAAGTGGCACTCAGATACTTTGAACTTCCACCTGCAAACAAGGGAGACTATAGTGATGCTTGAGGATACCTGACGTATCCTCAAGCTACTTATAAGAGGTTAGAGGTTGTTTTGGATAGATTTAACACAACAACAGGCTGTGTTGGATGATTTGACCAACTTTAGAGATATTCCCATGCCTCATGGGAAGGTTGACATTGATTTATTGGAGACATACACCAATATTTGACCAGATGACCTATCCCTAGAGGACCCATCACCAACAACACTGATTGACAAAGATGTCATCATTCTTATGGCTAGTGTCAGTGACATATTTCTTCCTGACAAGAGTAGATGATTATTTCATATGGGATTAGGTAGAGTGATCCAAGCTATGATGCATTATATGACCATATTTTCTTGGGGGCTAGTAGTATTGGCCCAACTATACAGAGACTTGCACATCATGGCCTAATGAGGCCGAAGTATTGGCACTTCTACTTTGTTCTAGGTTTGGGGATGGGAGCACATAGCTATTGAGTATCCAGTTGACTAGATATGAGTATGAGACCCATAAGATCCAGTGGCATATGGCTAGGTTCAGATAGGTACAGGCCGTAGAGGACACACGATGAGATATATTTATATCAATGCATGTTGGATGAGTTGATGACCGAGTTCTTCATGTGGTGGCCTTACCATATCAATTTCAATAGCCTTGGGATGGTTGGTTTATGAGCTTAATGACTTCTTGGTATTTCTTGATAGGTAGACAAACCCACATTATTGAGGTGTACATGCCTGATCAAGTGTTATGGTAGTTTGGTATGCTATAGGATGTCCCTACCACTATGAGATGGTTTACACAACATTCAGGAGATTAGTCATGCAAATCCAGTGATTCCTAAGAGCATGAATGTGAGAAATTATGGGGGAGTTTCACATAATCCATGGGCCTATGTAGGTGGCCTGATAGATGTTGATATGACACTGACTTATGTTATATGGTGGGCACATTTTTGTCCTCTAAGATTGAAAACACCTAGGCAGTCACCTGGACAGGGACAGGCATGCCAAGGACAAGTAGGCTAGGGGTAAGGCAGGGACAAGGTGGAGATCAAATAGATGTAGATGAGGAGAGTGAGGCTAAGATTGAGATGAGTAGTGGTGCAATTAGTACCAACATTAGTTGGCATAGCAATGGGGGTGGCGATGATGATGATGATGATGATGGTGATGGTGAGGGGGTTGGTACATAGGCTATAATGGTATACCCTATCTCCAAAGGTATATCAAGTACATCTATAAGTCTAGGTTAGGTAGGGCCATCTGGTACAACTAGAGTAGCTAGGGATAATGCCATGCTTGAGGAGGATATTATGGCCAAACTAGGTGAGATTTAGGGCCTAGAAATGAGAGTGGGTCAGCTACAGGCCCAGGTTACCCTTAGAGATGGTGATATTACAACCCTTAGATCAAATATTTATTCTCTAAAGGCTGAGGCAACACACATGGTACAAGTACATGTATAGATTCAGGCGGATAGGGATAAGGCCATACTAGATAGGGATCAAGTTCTAAAAAATATTCAGAGGCTCTAGTGTGAACGAGATGAAGCATGAGGTGCTAGCTCATAAGTAAGGTTTTTTAGGATGGTTTTGGAGAGCCTTTGGGCTAAAGATGAGGCCTCTTACTATCGATGGGCCTATGAGACTATATTCTCGAGAGATCAACAAATTCTTACTTTTGAGGTATGGGATGCATAGAGGTCTGGTAGTGGGTCAACTTGTTCTAAGACCATGACACATGGTCCGATAACATCAAGTTGGTCGGTATAATAGCCACAACCACCACCACCAGGACCATAGAGTCAAAGATGATGTTGTATAACTCTATGGTATTTTTGTATTTTGGCACTATGATATCTATAGTCACGATGTTTATGACATTATTTTACGAGATATATGGAATTCATACTTGGTCTATGGACTTGTACATGGAATACTATTATTTTGATATATATGCAATGCCCTATTATTTATTTTACCATGATGTGTTATGGTCTTATGTTGATGTTATGCTTAATTGGCAATTTTGATATTGTTCGTTCTCTTTTGTGTAGTGTAGACTCTTCCCCATTTGCAGTGTATCATAAAAAAATATGTTGTATGCTTATGATATGCCATGTATTAATTTGTCCATGTTTATGAATCATAATATATGCTTATTTGGAGATGCACGTCCTCATTAGCACATATTATAATTGTGATTTAGTTATTATGGGTTTGGATTATTAGGGTATTCCTGTTGTCAACAAGAGGAGATATATTGTCAGCACCATTGTCAGATAGATCTTTGACCTGATTTTTGTTGTAGCATGTGACTTTATGCATCATAGTTATAAGCAAACCATAATAACGCTATGTGTCCTATGCATGGAATACCTTAATTTAAATGCAAACATAAATAACTTAAGCATAAAATATGATTAATCAAAGCCCAAGTGTAAATATAGTGCAATAAACTAAGTGTAGGCATGAATACCAATATCCATAACTTAAGTAAAAGATATGATAAATCAAGACTCAAGTGTAAACATGATGATATAAACCTAAGACAATTGAAGGGAAGGCAGGCACAAACAAATGTTAATCATCAACCAATTAAAATCAATAGATATAACAAACAAAACCTGAGTGAATAACCAACAAACAAAGACTAAAGGAAAAAAGACCGCATGAAAAATAAAAGGTATAAATAAGAAACAAAAAAATTGAAAATGTCTAACTAAGGGTAATTAAACTAATCTAAGTCACAATGCAATAAACAAAGTAAGCTAAGGCATAAATTAAAATAACAACTAATCTAAGGCCAAATGAAACAAACAACTAATCCAATGCCAAATGAAACAAACAAAAAATCTAACTATCTGTGCATGTGTAATAGAAGTGTTAAGTTTAACAAAAGATTTCACTTAGTCTATAGGGAATGATGACATAAGTATGACGGTATAGGAATGAAAAGGGGGAATAGAATAATAAATAAGGGGTGGTTGAGTTGACTCCAAATGCACTAGGTGAATGAACATTGTCTACAAAGTCTCATGGACACAAGGTCCAACATGAACTTCATGCAAAACGTAGCTCTCCCAAGATGCGGGAAGAGAGGAAAATTGATGACAAGGAAAAGAGAATGATCATAGAGGAAAATTGGAATAGGCTCACAAAATAGCGAGAGCATGAAATGAAAGGGGTTGATGCTCATGAATGTGATAATGTTGGGCACATGAACTTGCAAAACTTGAGAGAGTGGTTTAGGCTAAAATCACACTAAAAGACAAAAGGTGAGTGTTCACAAATGAAATAGGTTGGTAATTCATAATATTCACAATGTATAATGCTTGAAACAAGAATGAGCTCATAAAATGGTGAGAATGTGACAATATGACTTTCAAAATGATGAGAGAATGACAATATGACTCACAAAATGATGGAAGTATTCTTAGATAAATGGAGGATGAGAAATGGTCACTAAGACTAGAAAATAAACTCAATCACTAAGACTGGCCGAGTTGGCCTAGGATGCCCCATACATCAAAGTGTTTCCTACATAGTCTGTGTGAACCTCAGGCCAATGTAGTTCTCCCAAAAATGGGAGGGAACACAATTGGGAAACAAAGCAGACAAATGGAAATGGTCATGATGTGACCCCTGTGAAAGCTTCAGTTATACTTGCTGACTAGGAGATGCACATCTTGAGTAGCATGGATATAAGCTAATTGAGCTAATGTTTGAGGCTTGGTTAGGACTTTTTTGGCATTTCCCCACATTTTTAGTTTTTTTAGGTATCTCAAGTCAATGGAGGATTACAAGACACATAATGAGTTAACTCATAAAATGGTGAGAGCATGGCAAAAAAAAAGGTGGCTGAGCTGACCTTAGAAAACATTGAGTGTTACCTACATAGTCTAAATGGACCTCAAGCCATTGTAGTTCACCCTATAGTGAATGAACCAAATAGTCAATAGTAATAACAAGTTAAGAAAAGGTAAATGACAAGGCATGAGATAACGGTAAAGGAAAAGACAAGGTGAATGAAAAAGCAAGGTAGGGAAAATGGCCAAGCATAATTTTGTTATACTTGTTAATGTGGAGATGCACATCGTGATTAACATATAATTCAACTAGAATTGGCAATGAGCTTAATCTCTATCCCACACCCACTCTGAATAGTTGCTCTATCAAAAACCCACTTCTGATTTGGACTCCACTAACAATGTTGTGATCTTTATTGGCCATTGATTCTATTTCCCCCAAAATTCTGTACAAGATGTCTTCATAGCCTCGATGAAGTATAGTTCAACCAAGAATGGTAAATAAGGATGGGGATTGGATAAAAGGTCTGATTTGGAAATGGATTATAGGTTTGGAATGAATAATAGGCTTATAATGGAGTGTAGAATTATTGGGTAAAAAATGAAGATCATAAGTTTCAGTCACACACAATGTTATTGATACTAAATTCAACATAATTTTGGTTGTGGCGGGGCTAAAGACTTCTGAACATACTCTTGATAGAATAATATTATTTTGCTGTTGTTTAGGCTTGAGAGTTGTTGTAATCTAATTACGCTTTAGATTGGAAGTTATACTGATGTGTAATTCAATAATGTTATTCATCAAGCAATGAATAACCATTGTGCTTATTGATTGGCACCTCGAAGAGGTTTACACCAATAAATTTGTCTTGATTGTCCCATAGTGCCTCCAAGAAGATTTCACGAAGGAACATTGAATTTTGAATGTGATTTTCTTTTAGTGCCTCAAATAAGGTTTTACTAGAAGATGCTGAGTTTGGACTTTGATTATCACCTAACACCTTTGAGAAGGTTTCACTAGGAAATTATTCTTCTTCGACCTGAATGTGGTTGTAGTCCCCCTGATATTATGCAACTGATATGTCACCATGGATGTAGTTCAATAATGTGTGATTCTATCTATCCTAATCAACATCTATGGGAGGTGGAATGCCAATATAATGCTTAGGATGATTAATGATAAAGGGATGTAAATTGTCAATGGAAGGTATAGTGTCAATGGAATGGTAATAGTCAACACGTTCATTATAGAGGCTACTATGATAACTTGTGTTGATGCTTAAAAAAACATCCTCAACAACCATAAAAGGCTCACAAATGTGTTCAATTTGATCTACAAGGAGTTTATCCAATGTTGTAACATCCACTAATGTAGTTTGATTCTAAAGTTGATTCTGACTCAAAGGATTTTGGATCCGATAATGAGACTGATGTTGATTTTGCTTCTGATGTTAAATATGATATTAGTTAAAAATTAGAACTTGAATCTAAATATGATTTTTCTTTTGGTGTGGACACTAAACATAATGTTGGTTTGGAAATGGAACATGTTTTTGATGTATATCCATCTACAAAGATGTCCTATTGAATTTTTGGTAATGAATGAGTAATGGCTTGCAACGTAGTAATAAGTTTTTATTCAAAAATTGGTTCATCTAAGAAGGTTTCAACAAATATTGGTTTATCAAAATGAGGTTACTCAAAGATAGGGAAATGGTCGAAAGGTGACTCAACAAATACCGACTTGTCAAAGTGAGGCACCTCAAAGGTAGGGGAATTATCTAAGGATGATTTATCATAAGTTGACTTATCACGAATAGGTGCTTCAATAAAAACATCAAGGATTGGTTGGTTTTCTTGGCCTTGGCTTACTCTTATTTGAAAAATCTCATATTTGGACACTCTTTATTTGTTAATAAATGACGACTCTTGGAGAGGTAATGATTGGATCCATTGTGACTCTAAGACCGGATTGGATGTTGGAAGTATTGCTTGTTTTTGAATAATGCTATTCAATCATTCTATAGGGAAGTCAGATGGGAATCTAGCTCCAACTCTCAACAATTTTAGAAGCACCGTATCTTTATACTCAACAATCCATTTGTCAAATTGGATTTTAAAATGATTTGGTGATGTGTTAATTGAGTTAGGTTGATGGGAGTTATAAGGCAATGATTGGTGTGGTTGTGGCTCAATCGTGATATCCCCACAGCCAATCAAGGTTTGGACATGTTGTGTGAATCTCTCAAATTGGTTAAGTGAATGGCCTTAAATCCCATGATATTCACAATATTCATTTGTTTGGTACTAGGGAGGTTTGAGATCATTTTCACCAAAAGGTTGAGTATGTGGACACATAATTATGTTTGTTGTGACTAATCGATAGAAGATGTCTCTCAAGGATTTGTTGGGTAAATTTTCCATTTGGGGCCATTATTGGTTTCAAAGTCTTGGTTTATGAAGTTGGAATAGGCCTAAAGAGGGAAAACTTGGCTTCAGCCTTGGTAATTGGTCCAAAGAGGATGATCTTGGTCTTGGTAATTGACATGACCCCAAAGAGGGCAAATTTGATCTCGATAATTATCCTAAAGAAGGGAAAACTTGGTCTTTAAAATAAATGTACCCAAAAAGGGGGTAGTCTTGGAACTTTTAAAATAAATATGGCATGTGGGTTCATAATGAACCCTAATTCAGCATTGGAATGGCTTGGAAACAAACATGTAAGTTCAAAATGAATGTCGTTTTGGCTTTATTTAGCTCATGATTGGTACATGGGTTCAAATGTGAACCCTAATTGGATTGGAATATAGGTTCAAAATGTACCTAAATTTGGCATGGTTTGGAATGTGGGTTCAAAAGGAACCTTGATTCTGGCATGGCCTTTCAATTTGATTGAAATACTTGATGTTTGAAAAATGTGTATGTGAAAGCAATTTTGAACCTTGGTCAATTTGAACTTAGAACTTGGCATTTGTTTGATTTGGGAAATGGTTTGGAATGAAATGGACTTGGTCTAGGTTTAGGTATCTCAACTTGAAACAAGAGGCACACTTGGTCTAAGTAGAAGTTAGAAGCAAGTCAAAATGTGATCTTAGTCCAAAAGGGAGCTCAATCTAGGCAAAGGTATTTAAACCGATCTAAAAATTGATCCAAGTTGCATAATCTAAATACAAAAGGTGAACAATTCAATC
Source organism: Torreya grandis (assembly GCA_037957365.1). Lineage (NCBI taxonomy): Eukaryota > Viridiplantae > Streptophyta > Pinopsida > Cupressales > Taxaceae > Torreya > Torreya grandis. The sequence continues at coordinate 3,002,530 of JARHVA010001366.1, forward strand.
CCAAATTGTAGGCAAGATTCAAGCATAAACCAATCATCTTTAGATTTGAACTTCGAAAGATAGATTTTGAATGTTTGAAAGACTTGGATTTTTAAATAAGCAATGGTATAGGATAAAATTGGTAGCATAACGTGTTTCAAAATTTTAAGGCACAAATGTCTTCTTCAAGTCTTTGGTCTAAGACAAATGGTCTCACCAAATTTGGGTAGCATAACACTTCTTGATGTGAATAGTGAACATGTCAAGTGATTTGGAATTGTTTATTTTCATGAAAGGTTTTTATATTTAATTACACAAAATAAGATGCATACAAACATACGTTCTTATCTTAATAACTGACACGAGGTGTGCATAGTATCTACCAAAATTTTATCGATATACCGATCTTGAAAAGGAATTAATTGATAATCTAATAAATAAAGAACACATGTAGGTAGAGTTTTTTAATCCCCCATATATCTCTCAAGAAATTGTATATGTCATAGAACTTAGATCATTGAAGTAACTCAACATTGAAGGGATAATCCACGATAAGTGGGGTCTATTAATCTAAAAATTTTGAGTGGCTTTTATAATGGTCTACAAGTGCCTAAAAACACTTAGGCATAATATAAGCATCTATCAATTGGATTCAAACCATCTAGCTTGTTATGAAAGAGTCGTGTCCCTTTCACAACCACTTTATCCATGTAATGCTTAGTGAAGTGTGATTTTTAGACTGTTTCATGATCTAGGATTTCATTGGACTTTTTAGGTTAACCACTCAGCCATTGTCTAATCTAACATCATGCCCAATTTATATCCCCACTAGGAAGTGAGATTGGAATGATGCTAGGAGATAAAACCCCAGCTCAACACCCACCTAAAGCACCTGTGATAAGGTGATGAACTCTCAATCACAAGCCAAAAAAGAAAAGAAAATAAAAACTAGGTCATTCTAAGGTCATCTAAGTCACTAGGAACAAGGAGAGAGGATACATGATATTTTTTTGGGTTTGACTCAAAAAAATAAGCAAAACAATGTGTTTTTAGTCACCCAAGTTCCCTAAAGGGGACAAGGGGAGAACATATGCACAAGGTCTTACCAAAATAAAACTATTTTAAAAAATGAAACTAAGTGTTTTGGAAATAAATGAAGAATAAAAGTGCTCCTAGGATCTCTAACTCTAAATGCGATTATTCTTTTTAAACACCTATTTGAAGTGTGATTGAAGTTTGGCTTCTGTTAAAACTTTGAAAATGCCAAAAAGTAAAGTTGTTTTACACAAGTTTTTAAAAGAACCAAAAAATAATGTCAAACGACTTTGCTAACAGATTGTTAAGGTGTGGAGCTAAAAGCTTCAACCGTTTGCACACACATGAAGAAAGGATGCTGAAGAACCAGAGCCACCGGCGTCGGTAGTATGACCGACGTCGGCTAAATGCAGTGGAGAAGGAGACCGGCGACGGCAGAGGAGTCAGCCGACGTCGGCAGCACCAGACAAGCAGGGACCGACGTCAGTCGCCTGTGCGGTCCAGAACTGCTGTTTACGAACAGTCAGTTAGTTAAACTGAGTGTTTGCATGTTAAGAGACTATTTTAAGTCGCGAGCTGTATGTCTAATTTTAGTTGTTAGATGTCTATTTTGTGTAAGCATGGGATCTTATTTATAGACCCATATGGCATGTGTTGTAAAGTAATTCCAAGGCAAGTAAAGGCATTGAAGCTAGCAAGGTCAAGGAGATCTACAGGTGTAAGGTCAAGGAGATCAGCGATAGCATTCAAGGAGGAATTGTAACTCATGTTTTAGAGTTGGTTTTGTGTTGAGCAAGAGAGAGAGGGAAGAAGGTCTTGAGGTGTGGCAAGCCTTTGAGGTGGAGGAAGAAGTGGCATCTTCCTTATTTGTATTTTCTTCTAGTATTATCTAATACAATTGTGTGTATTGTCTCTCAAATTCTTTGCTGTCTCATGTTTCTAGTTTCTTAATCATTCTGGTATAATTTTCGTGTTCAATTGCTCACATATAAGTAATCAATTGTGCTACCGTTGGATAAGGGGCCTCCTAACAGTTGGTATCAGAGCTACGGTTTGCAGGAAGCAGGTTATTGTTTTTTATTACAGGTCATTCACAGGGTTTTCTGATTGAGTGGGAGTTCAGCAATGGCAAAAGAAAGCAGGCTACGAATGGAGAAGTTTAACGGAAAGAATTATCAACACTGGAGGATGCAGATTGAGGACTATCTGTATCAGAAGGATATGTACTTACCGTTGGGTGGGGTTGCATGCAAGCCCACAGATATGAAGGATGAAGAATGGAGTGTTCTTGATCGGAAGGCTCTTGGTTCCATAAGGTTGAGTCTTGGAGCTTCTGTGATCTCCAGCTTATCACAGTGCAAAACAACGGAAGAGTTGATAAAGTTCTTGGCAAATTTATACGAAAAGCCCTCGGCTTCTAATAAGGTATACCTTATGAAGCAGCTATTTACTTTGCAAATGCAGGAAGGAGGTTCGGTACATACTCATCTCAGTGATTTCCATGGTTTGGTAAACCAATTAGCTTCAGTCAACATTGTTTTTGATGATGAGGTAAAGGCTCTCTTGATTTTATGTTCTTTGCCTGAAAGTTGGGACGGTATGGTTATGGCAGTAAGTAACTCTGCATCTGCTTCTAAAATTCTAAAAGTTGATGATGTTGTAAGTGTGATCTTGAATGAGGAAATACACAGGAGAAGCACAGGTGAATCATCAGGAAATGCTCTAAGCGTGGAAAGCAGAGGAAGGCAAAAAGAGAAGATTGAGCAGGGAAATCAAGGTTGGGAAGGAGATCCGAGTCTAAAGGTATTACCTGCTGGTTTTGTGGAAAGAAAGGACATACAAAGGAGTGTTGGTTGAGAGATAAAGAGAATCAACATACAGGTATGGAAGAAGCAAAAGATGCAAATATTGTGGTACAGGATGCTCTCGTACTTTCTTTGGATAGTCATGTAGGATCATGGATATTAGATTCTGGTTCATCTTTTCATGCATCCCCAAACAGAGATTTGTTTCATGAGTATGAACAGGGAGATTTTGGAGTTCTTTATTTAGGGGATGGTACGCCTTGTCAGATAGTTGGCAAAGGGAAAGTGCAACTGAGATTGCAAATTGACAACACGTGGGTGTTGAAGGAGGTCATGCATGTTTCAATTCTAAAGCAGAGTCTGATTTCTGTAGGAAGGTTGGGAGATGAGGGATGCACAATAACCCTCACAGCGGATTCTTGGAAGGTTACCAAGGGAGCACTTGTTCTAGCAAGAGGTAAGAAAGTAGGTTCTCTTTATCTATCTACTTGTATTACTGATTCCACTTCTGGTGTAGATTCGAAGATGTGGCCTAATAGGCTTGGTCACAAGAACAGGGAGAGAATGGAAGTTCTTGATTCAAAAGGTATGTGCACAAATACAATTCATTGTAGAAAGAGAAAATTTGATGCCTTTGACAGGAACAAAGAAGCCTTGGTGTTTATGGAGGAGATGATGGACAGAGGTCAGTCACAGGGGCTGAATAAATCTGAGCAGGGCAGCATGGACATAGATTTGATCCAAGAAGAGCTCGCAGATGAAAAATTCATCACTTACAGGAACACACAGACACCGATGTCGGCAGCTTGGCACCGTCGTCAGTCATCCAGATATCGACATCGGTCATGTGCAGACCAGCAGGGTCGGTAGGTTGGATAGGAGAAGTCCGACGTCGGTCATCAGGACCGACGTCGGCAGAAGGGATACCGACGTCGGCCAGGGGTAACAACGTCGGCAGTCAGGATCAGTGCAGGGAACCGACATCGGTCGGGAGCAGACTGGGAGATGGCCTAGATTGGTCATTGGAACGGATGTGGGTGAATTACTAAGTCTCAAACACCCATGTGAAGGTCAGGAAAGGTATGTGAACCTCATATTCGTTGTTCACCTTCTTTATATTGCTTACTGTTAGTCATGAACTAGGAAGATGGAGGTAGCAATGCAGGTAGAATCCAGAAACAGTGGGAGCTTGACATGGATGAGGAGTGTGAGTTCTTGGATTAGAGCCAGACAGGTACTTGTTAGTGGAGTTGTCAGCTGGATAGAGGGATGGATTCCCGTTTTAGAGAAGAGAGTGGATGGACATCTGAGACAGAAGGCTATGGTATATGGTCTTGAGTTAGCTGCTGGGCAATGGAGGTTTGACCATTGTATTTTATCTTTACCAGGTTGGATAATATTAGCTACATTATCCTGTTACTGTATTGTGTTACTTTTTGCAGGGTTGCATAAACAGGGAGTTTTCTGAACTAAGGGTAGAGTTGGTTCAGAAGTATGTCATGAAGAATTTGGGAGCAGCAAAATTCTTGTGGCATGGGTGTCAGGGATAGCATCACAGGTTTGCGTGGTGGTTGGTCTTCAAGGGTGACTTTGAAGAGGGATACAGAGCCTAAGGAACAAAATAGACAGTGTACAGGTACAGGTATAGGTTGCAGCTGTTTATCTCCAAGTGGGAGATTGTTAAGGTGTGGAGCTAAAAGCTTCAACCGTTTGCACACACATGAAGAAAGGATGCTAAAGAACCAGAGCCACCGGCGTCGACAGTATGACCGACGTCGGCTAGATGCAGTGGAGAAGGAGACCGGCGACGGCAGAGGAGTCGGCCGACGTCGGCAGCACCAGACAAGTAGGGACCGACGTCGGTCGCCTGTGCGGTCCAAAACTGCTGTTTAAGAACAGTCAGTTAGTTAAACCGAGTGTTTGCATGTTAAGAGACTATTTTAAGTCGCGAGCTGTATGTCTAATTTTAGTTGTTAGATGTCTATTTTGTGTAAGCATGGGATCTTATTTATAGACCCATATGGCATGTGTTGTAAAGTAATTTCAAGGCAAGTAAAGGCATTGAAGCTAACAAGGTCAAGGAGATCTACAGGTGTAAGGTCAAGGAGATCAGCGATAGCATTCAAGGAGGAATTGTAACTCATGTTTTAGAGTTGGTTTTGTGTTGAGCAAGAGAGAGAGGGAAGAAGGTCTTGAGGTGTGGCAAGCCTTTGAGGTGGAGGAAGAAGTGGCATCTTCCTTATTTGTATTTTCTTCTAGTATTATCTAATACAATTGTGTGTATTGTCTCTCAAATTCTTTGCTGTCTCATGTTTCTAGTTTCTTAATCATTCTGGTATAATTTCCGTGTTCAATTGCTCACATATAAGTAATCAATTGTGCTACCGTTGGATAAGGGGCCTCCTAACAAAAAAGTAAAGTTGTTTTACACAAGTTTTTAAAAGAACCAAAAGATAATGTGAAACGACTTTGCTAACATGTAAAAACTCTTCTCTTTTGCTTAATTCCCTGCAATAAATGTTAGAGGATTGATTTGTGATTGGTTAGATTGCCTAAACAAAGAAAAATTTCAAACTTTTAAGCTCTCAAGTTTTAGTCTCAGGGATAATTCATCATTTACTGGACGAGGTGAAGTCACCATTTTCCCTGTAAACATAGAACAAATAGAATCCAAAAAACTTAGTGAAGTCATCGATTAGCATGCGTAAAGTTGATGATTAAAGGGAAAGTACTTGCAAACCAACTTTTTGAGGGACCTCTATCAAACACACATCCTTTGAACATCCTTTTCCCTAATGATTTTATCTTTACTCTAGATGAATCACATCAATGGAAGCTATGTTTTGATGATTCATTCACATCCAATGGTTTAGGGGTAGTCATTCGATTCATTATGTTGTAGAGGGATCTCGTTCCAAAGGCATTTCAAATCAGTTTTCCATGCACCAATAATATTACAAAGTATGAGGCAATCATTACAAGACTTCACCTCACAGTGCAATGAGAAATTTAGTAGTTGGTTCTCTATGGAGATTCAAAATTATTTATTAATTAGGATACATATTAGTATCAAACAAAGGATGAAAAGCTTGTGCCCTACAAAAGCATGGTTGATAATTTCAAACAAAAATTTCAATGCATCTAGTTTGATAAAATACCAAGAGCCAATAACAGATCAATCGATGCCATGGAAACTATTGGATCATTGATATAAATATCTTCCAATGTCTATGAATATTATTTATTCATTGAAAATAGTCTCACACTAGCTTATAGTTATCTAGAATCAGAAACGATATGTGATATTGCTTATCCTAATTACCCTTGGTACCAAGATGTATATGCTTACCTTCAAGATCATATCCTTCCTATTGACTTATCATGAAATTAACATAAATAATTCATTCATAATGCATTCCATTACACTTTATTCAGTAGCACACTTTATCGTAGAAGCTATGATGGGATGCTACTTCATTATTTAAAACTAGGTGAATCTGAATTATCACTCAAAAATGTGCAAAATGAGATTTGTGGGGACCATACTAGTGGAATGGTCCTTTCCAAGAAACTCATTTGAACACTATATTATTGGTCTACTATGGAATAAGATGTGTGTGCTTATGTCAATAAGTGTCTTGCTTATCAAAAACATGGTGATTTAATTCATGCTCCTTCATGACCACTTCAGTCTATTACATCTCCTTGTAAATTTTCAACATGGGGATTTGATCTCATAGGGAAGATAAACCCTACATCATCATATGGTCATAAACATATCATGATAGACACTGAATATTTCACTAAGTGGGTTGAGGCAATCCTTCTCACTTATGTAACCAAACAAGTAGATATCTAAATTCATTCTAAATCACCTCATTTTTTGCTATGGCATTCCTTGTACCATCATATTTAAAAATGAAAAGCCATTCAAGAATAAGGATGTGAAAACCCTATGTGCACAATTCCATATCAAACATAGATGGTCAAATCCTTATTAGCCTCAAGGTAACAGCCAAGCTGAGGCATCTAACAAGACTATTGTTAGAAATTTTAAGAAGATCATCAATGATGTTGGCTATGATTGGAATTTGTAATTATTCCTTGCCTTTTGGGCTTTTCTTACCAAAATTTGCATGCCTACAAGTGCAACACCCTATTTCCTAGTTTTTGGCTCTGAAATTACCCTCCCTATTGAGATCTAGTTGCCTTCCCTACACATTTCATTACAGGACATCATTGATAATGAGAAGTATAGAGTAGCCTAGACACAAGAGCTAGAACTATTGGACAAGAAATGGCTATCCACTTTGAACCATCTTAAGGCATATCATAATCAACTATGATATAGTTATAAAAAAATGCATTATTTCTAGATACATTGAAGTTGGTGATCTTGTGCTGAAAGAGAATAAAGAAACACCAATGTGGATTGTGATAAGAAAGGCAAGTTTGAGCCTAATTAGTTGGGTATGTTCATTATCACTACAAAAAATGGTTCAAGAGCATTCAGATTGGCTATGTAGACATTATTTTATGGATATACAACACCTCAGTCTTGTTCACTTGTAAAACTCAAAACTTGGTTTTTCCTCTTAGTTTTGGACCTTTCCCACTTGCATAAGTCTTGCATCTACTCTATATTGTGCCCCTTGGACTATTTCTTTGTCCAACCAGTCTTATGTTGATGACCTAGACCTATTATCTTAGCCATAATGCTTTAAACCTACTTATCTTCCACCTCTACAAGTTTTGAACCTATACCTACTTTCATGTTCCTTTGACATTAGTGTTCAAGATAATTCCTTATGTCGACGTAGGTGTCCTACTCTGACATAAGTGTCTATGCCTTAAAGTCATTTGATTTGAAAATTAAATGTATCCTAATAGTCGACTTAAGTGATTTAATGTGAGCTATTTATCCAAAGGAATTGATATAAATATAAAATCAACCCTCATTCATTCCTAACCCATAAACTTCTCACCTACACCTAGAATTCATACCAAAGAGCATTCGATTGAGAAAAACTTTCCTATTTATTCTTATTTCCATATTAGTCATACGGACTGTGCATCTACAGGTCTAAAGTACTGAAGGAGCAACCCAAGGGCTATTTTTTTAAGATACAAACTAGGTAATTGTTGTACTTACTTTCCACATATTACATAATTCATATACAATCTAGCACATAGAGGATAACTACATAAGTCTGAGGCCCTCTTCAGAGTATTGGCGATGTAAGCAATGCTCATTGATAGAGGGGTCTTTGGAGTAGCTTGACACCATGTGTCCATTAACCTATTTTCCCCCACAACCACTATGAATATGAATAACTAGGATTTTTTCATTTCATGAGGAGTGACATTCCGTGACCTAGATCTGAATGCACCAAAATGAAGACAAAGATAAACCTAGAAGCATCTAGGTGATCACAACCTCTTCTAGTAGATATTCCATATAAGACACCTACATCTGGGTTGGATAGTAGCATCAATGTAATTATCCCAGGCTAACGTTAGTGTCTATGGCTCTAGAGGCACTCAATCCAAAATTTGGTGATTGTTTTATAATCATCATGCAGTTTGACTCTTACCTATGCCAGATATAAAACTATGTTATTATCAAGACCAACTACGTACATTGTTTCTTTGTCATTTTTATATCTAGCATAGTTGTAATTTCTATCTTTAGACTATTTCAATTTAATAAATTCAACATACATTATATCTAAGTTTAACATCTAATTATCTTGTGATAGATCTGATTATCACCCTTTTGTATTATCATTTCTATATTTTTAACCCTATCTAACCAAGTAAAAATATCCTTATCCAAATTTAGGGTTAAACATTTGGTGAACTTGATTCATATGAATGCAATTTTTTTAATCTAGGGATTTCAAGCCTTATAGGGTTTTAGTTTATTGTGATGGATTTTTAGAGATGAAACTTTACCCTAGGGTTTTATCTTCCTCTGGTTACAAGGGCTTCATGTGCATATGTTTTTCAAGTTGATTTTTTCTTGATTGACACATTTTAGCCTTCAAACAGGTTCATTTCAAAATTACTTAGAGGTATTTTCTACTAAGGTTGATATATTAAAAAACCTCTTTTTGTTTGACAAAATATTTTGCAGATTCTACAAATTTAACATTTTACTATTTTTATTAAATGTATATCTACATGTTTTACATGTACTATTGTTTCCCTATTTTTATGGGTTTGTCTTATTTCCTATTTTTATAGAAAAACCTTTCTCATATTTTTAAAAACCTTAGCTAATATTTTGAAATTGATATATCCTTATTGTATCATAGTTGATTTCTCTTTATCATTTGCGTGTCTTTCTTATCCTAATCAAATATCAATTTTTATGACATTTCAAATGGATAAAAATGAGCTTACTTATCCTAACCCTAAGTAGGGTGATAGCTATAATCCCTCTAACCAGGTTCATACTATCACCTTTTCAAAGGGTAAGGTAAACCATCCCACTAGGCTAAAAGAGGGTAATCGTAAAACCCTTCCCACATCCCTTGATGGTACATGTATGCATGTTCAATCTGATATAACTAGGATTTTTGCTTTTGAAACTCTCAAATAAAAAATCAATACTGTGACCAAGTTAATCCATGAGTTACAAAATCAAAATTAGTCTTTAAATTCAAAGATCACTTTATTACAAAAAGAAATTTCATATACAAAGAATCTAAATTATGCTAGTGTGAACCATGTGTTTGCATCTTCGCATACCAATTATGTGCCTAATAAGAATCAATATTGGAAGCCAAAATAAAAGTCACATAATGACAATGATTCTAAAAGTGAACAAAAGTCTATTAGGATGTTAATTGAGATTCCAATGGAGATGCTTAGAAATAATTTGATTAATCTATCTCCTCTACATCCCTTGAAAAAATCCAAATATTATTGTGCATATCATAGAATGTGTGGTCACGACACCAATTGTTGTTTAGCATTGAAAAGCAAGATACAAAAGATAATTTCTCCTAAAACACTAGTGCCGAAACAACAAATATGGGTACCAAAAGAGCGTCAAACATAAAAGAGGCACCTTTGCCACATGCACCTCAAGATTTAAATAATATATCATTAAAGGTGGATGAGCCTTCACATGATATGCAAGTTTCCAATGACATAAATTATTTAAAATACATACCAAATATTCTAAAGAATGATCCAATGCAAGAAATGTTAATAGAACCAATCCCAAATGGTAATTTTACAAAATGATCAAAATGCATCTTTTTATAATGAGCAAGAGAAGATGTATAATGTTTTTATAGTTTATATCTCATATATTTCCAGTGATGAAAATAAACAAGAAACATCCATTTCCAAGAAAGAATCTCCAACCTATGGTGTGGTTGGTTTTTCATACACAAATACTCAAATTATAAAAACTTTTGTTTAGAAGCCATATATTCAAGACAAACCAAAGGTATTGAAATTATCCTTTAATATTGGTTACAAGTATGATCTTAATGATGGTATAAATTGGCATGACCTTTTAGATCATGATGTGATCACATTGTTCTATGCGCTTCAATCTTACATTTACCTAGACATGTTCTTCTATATGCCACATGGTTCCATTCACAAATTATTTAGTTATTTTATCCTTTTGAGTTGAGGTAACTCCTAGTTCTTATTTTTTACTCACCTCAAAGGGGGGTATATCAGTGGGGGCATGTTATCGAAGCATGTTCTCCACATTTGGCATAATTTTTAGATTCAGTGGAGGCATGTTTTAGAAGCATGTTCTCCAAACTTATTCAGTATTCAACATACCCAAATTACAATGGGGGCATGTTTTAGAAACATGTTCTCCACATTGGCACATATATCAAATTAAAAATTTCTCCATACATAGTGGAGGAATGATTTGGAAGCATGTTATCCACACTTAATCAGTTTCCAATTTGACAAAAACACACAGTTACATGATTTAGATTTACATTTGTGGTAGAATTTTTTACATTGGTACCATTTTTATACATAAATTTAGCATGAGACATGTCTAAGGTACATATTTTATGTAATGTATGCATAATATTTCAAAATTCAAATCAATTTCATATTTTAAGACACTTTCAGGGACTGTCACCACCCACCAAGTTAGAATTTTATGAACAATATTGAGCTAATTTATTGCAGTAGTTGGTTCACCTTTTAGTATGGTTGAGATGATTAAATCACTCAATATTACTAATTTTTTAGGCTGAAATTGATTGTATCATTCATCTTTATCAATTTTATAGTGTGAGTTGACTAGGTTCACTCACACTCACCAGGTTATAAGTATGATTGGGTTGCATGATTGAGATAATCTCAACTGCTAGGTGGAAACTCACCTTTTCTCTAAGGTTGGGGGCATGGGCCATCATATATATGCACTTTCTAGATTTATATATTTTTCCTAATCTTAGTTTTAAAGCCTTACAATGATATGTATTTTAAAATCAACTTGCTAATAGGAGAGGTGGTTATATCGATGCATAAGTGTACTCCTAACCTTACTATTTTAATTTCAATCTTTTCAATACTTTTAATCTTAGTTTTAGGTTAGTCACCAACAAAGAATTCAGGTTGGAATCAAGCAAAGGCAAGATGTGTTATACACACCTAGGTGCACATTTCTTATCTTTTAAACAAAAAATTTCACTACTAGATTAAATGGGTGGCATATGTAGACACAATTTTATGGATTATATATAACCTCAGTATTGTATACTTAGAAAACCTGGACCTTGGTTGTTTCTCTTAGTTTTGAAACTTTACCACTTTTTAAAGCCTCACATCTACTCTATCTCATGCCCTTTAGCCTATCTCTTGGTCTGACCAATCTTATGTTGATGACCCAAATCTACTATCTTGCCTAGAATGCTTAAAACCTACTTATCTTCCACCTCTGTAAGTTTTGAGCCTCCTATTCCCTAGACACTATTGTCTAGGATAGACGCCTACATCAATGCAACTATCTTGCTCTGATGTAGGTATCCAATACCCTAAAATCATATAATTTGCAAATGAAACATATCCTAATGGTCGGCCTAAGTGATTTAATGCAAGTTAGTTCTCCAAAGGGATTGATATAAATACAATATCAACCCTCATTCATTCATAACCTAGAAAATTCTCATCTACACTTAGCATTCATACCAAAGAGAATTCAAAGAAAATTAAATTGAGCAAAGTTTTTCTATTTATTCTTATTTCCATATCAGTCATAGGGCCTACACATATATATGTTTTAAGTACTGAAGGAACAACCCAAGAGCTATATTTTACAAGTTACAAGTTAGATATCATTGTACTTGATTTTCACATATTACATGATTTACACACAAGCCAATACGTAAGAGAGAACTACATAAGTCAAAATCTCTCTTTGGAGTATTAGCTATATATGTAGCACTCATTAATAGAGGGGTCTTTAGATTAGATCAACATTGTGTTCCCACTAATCCATTTTTACTCACAACCACTATGAAGATGAAGAACTAGGGTTCTACCATTTTATGAGGAGCGATAATCTATGACCATATCTAAATGCATGGATTAAAGAAAAAACAAAGCCAAAATCATCTAGGTGGTTGCATCCTCTTCTAATAGGTATTCTATACATGAAACCTATGTCTGGGTCAAACAATAGTGTTGATGTAACCTTCCCAAGTTGATGTTAGTGTCCGCAGCTCCAAAGGAACTCAATCCAAAATTTGGTGATTGTTCTAGAATCATCTTCCAATTTAATTCATGCCTGTGTCATATACAAATTTGTGTTAGCATTATAACTAGATAAGTACATTGTTTCTTTATCATTTTCATATCTAGCATAGTTGTACTTTCTATCTTTAGACTATCTCAGTTTAATAAATTCAGCATATGTTATATCTAAGTTTAACATCTAATTGGCCTATTTTAGATATGATTATCACCCTTATGCATTGTCATTTTTATATTCTTAACCCTATCTACCCAAGTAAAAGGATCTATAACCAAATTTAACATTAAAAATTCTATAATAGATGGGCAAGAGCTAGATGAGCCCATGAACATTATGCATCTCAAGCACTTTTATGCTTGATTTTTTCAAACATTGTCTATGTGTGCCCTTAATTGGGGCACCCCTTCCACGTATTTTCCCATTCACCTTAATTGAATTTTATTTTCACAAATCAATCCTTATTCATTACCCACATCCTATTACCATCCTAATCTTGATTATCACCTATAGGTACTACACGTGACTTCTGAAGATGGTTTAACATACATTTTAGATTTGGTCATCATTAACATATCTTTGCAGGCATAATATTAGGACATATTTGCTACCAAGATGCTTTTCTTATTTTGTAGTTCTTGAAACAACTTATTTTAGCTCTGTCCAACTATTTTCCCCATTTTGCATCACTTTTTTTGCATTCTAATTTGTTATTGAATAGTAGTCCCTTTACATCCCGATTTGATATTGAACCCCTACCCAAGGTTGTTTTCCCCTTTACTAGATGGTTCCTTGTACATTTTTTTATATTCCCATGTATATCCTACTTATAGAATACTCTTGTATATATCTTATTCCAAAAATCCAAAAAAATAGAATTTACACAAATCCTAAAAATTAGAAACTCTAAAAAATACTAAAAAATAGAAAATCTAAAAAATCCTAAAATTAGAAAGTCATAAAAAAAAACACATAAAAATAAAAAAATCCCAAAAAGAGATGTAAAGCCACAAAATATTTGTACAGTTTTTCATCTTGTTCATGAGTAAATTTTCCTATTAGTTATGTTCTGAGTGGTACTATATGAGTATGACATGGATGAACCCCCTTTGCATTTGAACATTTCACAAGTAGTAACAGTGTCTCCAATCATGACTTCTCCATAAAATTCAGTAACATCTGATCATCATTCCAATTCTGATCGTCTTACTCCCCTAGGTGTTTGTCTATGTCTTGGGAGGGTATCTTTCATTCAATCATGATAATCATAATCAACATGGTCATTTATCCATTACACTCCCATCTTTGAGAGAATTACATTAGACTAAGGTCTACACAACTATGTAGGTAGTGCTTAGATACATGGGGTATCTGGGGTTAGCTCAACCACCCTCATTCTCATTTTCATCATCCCACCTCTTTGCCATTTGTCACTATCAAATTCAAATTTTATTAACATTATAAAGCTTTTATCTAGTTGTTTCTCATTATATTTCTCCTTCTTGGGGGAACTACAATGGATTGAGGTCCATAATAGACTATGTAGGCAATGCTCAATTACTGAGGTCAACTCAAGCACCCTTATTTAGGGCATTCTTCTTTTCATCACATTATTATTAACATTCAGAGCCTTCACATTATGCACATTGGGCACACTATGGATGTGATTAGAACACATGAATATGTGAGGATCAAACATGTGAACACTCAACTTTTACAGGGCCCTCCCCACCCTACTAGAAGGGACTATGTCAACCTCTCCCCTCTATATATAGATGGGATAACTCTATATAGATCTGGCTTCTCCTTCTCTAGAGTAGAGTAATGGGGACCCTATCTAACTATGAAATTGAGGATAACTATGATATAGAGAGGGGGTGGGGATTGTTGGCCCCCCTCTTCATCCTTACTATCACCATTCTCCTTTCTTATCAATTGTATTATTCTCTCTCCATTTTGTGATTCAATTCTACTACGTTCTCACCATTTTGCAAGTCACTTATATATTTATTCTTTGTCAATGTCATCTATCATTTTGTCATAAAATTTCCTCCCATATTAGGAGAAATACATCATCCTGAGGTCCACGATGGAATATGTAGGCAACACCCATTTGCATGGGTCATTTGGGGTCAACTTGAACACTTCTCATCTATCTTCCATTCCCCCTAGTTTTAGTCCTACCATCTTGAATAAGTCCAATTTATCACATTGTCTTATCTGACATTCCCTAGACTTAGGATAAAAACACAAGAGTAATACCTTATTATTACATACCTCTAACGATGAACTATTGTTTGTTTATTGCTTTCAAATGTATGTATTTGTGAATTGATTGATTGCTTTCTTATGTGTTTGGTTAATTGAATATGTTTTGGTTCATTGCATTATGTTTTACACTTAGGTCTTTATTTTTTATATCTTGATCTATATTTGTGAACATTTATATTAAACTAGTCCTCACATAAATGGACAACAATGTTATCATGATCCATTTTATAATTATGATGCATAATGTCATGTGAAAAATTAAACATCAGGTGATTGAGGCTTATATACAATGTCACACAAAGAGAAAACATCCCCTTGCAAGATCTATTAACATGGCTAAGTGTGATCATATGCATAATCAAAACATCATCACATTTTCCATAATCAAAATAAAAAAAATGAACACCATGATTACATATATGTTAATCATGATACACATCTACAAATGAGCATGTAAAAAGATTCATATACATTTTACATCATGATCACATGTCAATACATCAAATCAAATCACATCATCCTTAGTAGTAAGTGAAAGGCATTCATCACATTTTATATTTATATCAAAATTAACATCATCGGGAAGAGTAAGACAAAATAATCATGGAAATACATTAATATTAAAATAATCATCATAATCATAACATTAACATCAAACATATACTCTACATCATGAATCCAAATCAATACATGAAACAATCAAATTATATATCAAAAGAATATTAGAGTCCATGTGCATCATATAATTGAAATGAATATATATATATATATATATATATATATATATATATATAAAATCAAGGTATATACATCGAGAATATGTGCATCTCATAATAAAAATGTAGAGTTGTAACACAAAATCATATCTAACTTTGATCATCTAGTGGTAATCTCATTTGAGGCCTATCCTCCTAAAAGGTTTGTCTTATGCCATGTAATGGTGTCTATTGTGGTGGACCCATCCCTATCATTTGTGGAGGAGGATGTGCTATTAATCTCGGTGAAGTTGAAGTGTGGTGAGACCTAGACACCCAAACCAATCTTTGACTACTATACTCATGGTATTTGGGTGCCCTATAACCTACAAGTACAATTACCTCATACAGACTCATGTAATATCCAACCTCATATCTAGCCCACGTATTCTTTGTGAGGGCCTTCACTAGGATCTATCATGTGATAATTTTTTTGGCCTCATTCTGCTCCCCACAGAGCCTCAAAACATCAGCCTAGGCTATGTCCTTCTCACCAATAGTTATTATAGAATGAAATTCATATGTACAACCTCAAACCTTAGGGTGTAAATATGTGTCTGTAACATTGAAATATGACTTTGTGCATCTATAGCCAGGCCACCCTACCTCTTATCCTAAAATATCAATCAATGTAGTATCAACCTCCTACTACAATCCATCTATAGTGGCTTGATCTGACTCTGATCTAGTCAACCCTAAAGGCCCTACCTACTCTATAGTTTGTTCCATATCCACACCCTAATCCCCTCTATTTTGAGCCATTGTGACCTATGTATCATGGCCTAATGACTATTTATCACTCCTATCAGATCCTAAATCAATGTTCATTGGAATAGGATGCTGAAGAGGATCCTAAATATTAGGAGGGGCATGTATCAATAATGTAACCTTCCTCTATATCAAAACTAGTCTTGGTCCCCCACCCCCTATATCAACACTACTCGTACATGTCATTGTCATTGTTGTTATCTAGGTTGCTAATCCACATGATGAACATGATGTCTCAACACTCACATTGTTAGTGGTCTAGGCCAAGTCAATCTAACTATCCTAAATTGAATCCACCAAGTTGTATATGTTCATGTGACATGTGTTGTTACCAAAATCAGCTATGCTCATTTTTTGAAACAACCCCTACGAAACTTGTCTGTTTCATATTTTTCACTCTAAGTTCATATTTCGACATAAATTTTTTCTGATTTCAAGTTTGGTCAATTGACATCCTTGAAAATTTCATGACGTTCCCTCATTACAATTTCTCAAAAAACGTGAAAATTGTTACGATTTTGATGTGATCAAAATGTCAAAATTTTGATAAATTTTAAAGAGTTAGTGCATTTTATCAGTTTACATGTAAGGGCAGCATTTTTTGCCGCCATTGCATGTGGTTTTTCATCCCATGCAAAGGCAAAAAAATTTTCTGCCCTTGCATCCTTTCATGCAGGAGAGACGAAAATCACCGCCCTTGCATTTTTCTTAATCCGTTCCATGTAGAGGTGGCGATTTTTGTCGCCCTTACATTTTTCCATGCAGGAGCGGCAATTTTCACCGCCCCTACATCCTTCTTCAACCTCACATGTAGAGGCGACAATTTTTGCCACCCCTACATGATCTCATTTTTCATGCGTGACACTTATGGCCACGCGCATCAAGCGGTTGAAGTTGATTTTTTTAACCTTTTAACCCAATTTTCACCTCATTTGATTCATTTCAAGTTGTTTTCCCCTCCTCCCTGCATCTAGTCGATTGTGCAAATGAGTGGAATCATGATTTCTTCAGATTCAAGCATGGGATTGTGATTTGTTAGGTAGGGTTTTGCGTTCTTCTCTTCGATTTCTAAGTTTTTATTTTTCTCTTTCTCAGGGTTTTGGTTTCTTCTTCCTCTTCTTGTTTAAGTTTTTTATCTTGTGTTATTTTTACCCTCCTCCCTTTCTTCCCCGAGGAGACGACCTAGATGAAACCCCCCTTGAAATCTATTGGCCATTTCTAGTGGTGTAATGGCAGCAAAAATTGTCGCCCTTACACAATTTGCCTCATCCCATGTAAAGGCAGTGATTTTCATCACCATTACACCATCCGTTCCCCCTTTGTGATGACAGAAAAAATTGCTGCCATCACATAGTTTCTCACAGTTTCTTCCCATGTAAGGGCGGCAAAAATTGCCGCCCTCACAAAGTTCCCCTATTCGTGCATGGGTGAATTTTTTTTTTGCCCTTACACGATGTTTCCCTCCTTATGCAAGGGTGGCAAAAATTGCCGCCCATGCATGACTTTTACATGCAATGGCGGAAATTTTTGCCACCTATGCAAAACTATCATCAACATACAAGGGCGATAATTTTTGCCACCCCTGCATACTTTTCCTCTAAGTTTTTTAACTCTGAAAATTTTTAATTTTCTCACTTTTTCAAGCCTGCTTCCCTTTAAATTTTTTGACCTGCTCGCACCTTAGCCCTTTCAAGCACATTTCCATGGTCGTGATCATCAACGTGCAGTTTTCCCAGATTGTCAATTTTTTTTCTTTTTCTTAATTACATGATCATGATTCTTGTTGCAGTTTCTCTCAAGGATCCTTCTTCGTCGACATCTTTTTTTACAAAAGTTCTTCCAAATGACTGAGGTTTCTCTGAAAAAGTTAAAGATAATGAAATATAAGTATCAAAGTGTTTTCCCAATCACCTTGATTACTTCTAATGTCGATGACATTAGGGATACAGAGATCAGACACGTGGATATGATTGAGTTCGTAAAAAAAATAAATTAAGCAATTCCATCCATGAAATTAAGAAGATAGTTAAAAGTAATATTCATCGAGTCTCTTCTTTTCCTATAGCGACTCACCACATAGAGTTCGTTCTCCAGTGCGCTCAATTCTATAAAAAGAATACCAGGGTTGTGTTAGATGCTAGTGGTAATGTAGTGATTAGAGTAGACCCTGAGTTCATCGACAAAGTGTTCATGTGCCCTCCTGCTACTGAAGTATTGAAGCTTGACTTTGTTGAAACACAAAAAGAATATGACAAAGATTTCGAAAGAGTGAAGAAAGTGATCAATAATAGGTGGCTCAAGACTCTAAGAATGAACTTGTCAAGATGGCAATAGAACTTTCCACGGAGTGATTTTATAGAAGAAGTTGATGACTTGATCACTCTTCTCAGCAGAGTACAAGGTTTACCTTCTTCCTCTTAGTTTCACAAATGGATGTACCCCTTCGTTAAGATAATTCTCTAGGGCAAACAAGTCATATTTAGGGAAGAACAAATCAGCAACGCTCTACATAAGCAATTGATGAAGGTATCCACTACCTCCAAATTTTATATGACATCATACCTGGTGTATATTGCAGCGTCAATGAGAACCTTCTCAGGTTTAACATCGAAAGGAGATAGGAAAACAACCCTAGTGTATCAATATTATCCTCAGTTGACATTGAAGGGTTCCATCCATCATTTTAGAAGGGTAAATGATGCTTTTTTTGCAATATTTTTGTGTCTCTTTGATCCCCAATTAGAATAGAAAAGAGTGTCAGATGAACCCTGGACAGTTGTGGATGACTTCGGGTGTATGTTCTTGCAGTTCTCTTCCTTCTGTTATTTGCGGGTTAGTTTTTTCCAAATTTATCCCTATATGCTTCCAAGATTTTCCTCAGATAAATTAGTCTTGATGGAGCTGTGTAGGCAAATTGTTATCGTGCACAATAAGATGGAACTTAAGAAACCCGATTTCAGGTTCCCAATCGAAATTGGCAGGTTCTCAGTATTGACCGCTGCAAAAGCTAGAGTAATGGAGACTGAAATTCAACTCGTAACTACAAAGCATTTCAAAAGGAGGCCAAATTTTGACTACAGAGGTGTGAAAGATATAATCTGGAGAAAGACTCAGTTTCATGAACCTATGATCGAAGATATTTGGGTCGATTTAAGGACAGTGGAAAACATTGGAAAAATAGACTATAGTAGATTGTCCCTTGAGCAAATAGACTATCCGGGGCTTACTGATATCCCTTCAAATCTAGTGGATGATGGAGATTTGATAAATAATAGATACCATGCTAAACAAGTCACCAATGCCCCTCTTCCCCTGATCTAGTGGTCTTAGAAGGAGTTGACTTCCCTAAGAATGAGATTCAAACTAATATTAACAAATGCCAATGATTGGTTAACAAATAAGGAAATCACTTTGAAAGAGTTCATTACAGGGTCAGAAGCTGAATTTCAAGAAGAAACAAGGAGAAGGGTAGAAAATAAGACGAAGAATAAAAGTGATGTCCTTACTTCTGATAGGCCACATAAGCCTAGGACTGTCTTCGTGACAAAAAATTTGCAAGTTGAAGAGAAGGAACCAGGAACAACAGACATGGAAGTTGAGAAGCAGAGCGTCAAAAAAATAGTAGTGGAATAGATAGAAACTGATGATAGGCCTGCAGGTCAACAGGAAAAAGAAACTCTATCTCCACAAGCAGGTGTGCAGCCAAATGCAAGAATTTCTTCTTCCCCACCTAACTCACCTGATGTAACTCCTTCACCTATCTCTCCAATCAGTATTCCCTCTTTTGGAGCTATCTCTCCTTCCAAAATTATTTTTAGCAACCGTCAAAGCACTTATGGAGATGTTATTCATTCCTTAGGATCCATCCCTAGTTTGTCATCTCCATCTTTTGATATCAGAGATAGTTCTACCCTCGACCATTCAGCAACAGGTGTAGTTTTGACTGATACTACGCCCATTGTTTCAACCAGCAATGTAGGTGATACTCTAGTGACACCAACTACAAGGATTGATGCTAATGTAAGTGCTCCTGCCCTCCCACCTTGGTTTTTTTTTATACAACCAAAAGGAAAAAATAAGCCATCTCCCCAGATGACTTTGATTTCATTAAAATGGTGTCAGCCAAAGTCAAGACTCCCAAAAAGTCAAAAATTCTTTCAAAGATGATTGAAGATAAGGGGCACAAATTTTTAGAAGTTGCTAGACCTCCACAGGATGCAACTCTTAAATTTTTTTGATATGAGTGACTACTCTATCTCCCGAATTGAATTGAGTAAGATAACTCACGAAAGTGCTAAGAGTGACTTGTAATCAATGATGGACATTATGGTTCAGAAATTTGACAGAGAAAGAGAAATGAATGACCATTATAAAGCAATGATGGAACAATTGATTGCGGTGATAAGAAGGATTACTTTCACTCCAAAAATTGTAACTCTAGAGGCTATCTCCATCGACGACCCCATGATTTAGAAAGCAAAAAAGCTATCTCAAGGGAAAGCTGGTTGAAGATTACTTAGACAAGATGCATACACAAGGGATTTCTTTTTTTATAGAGTTGTCTAAGAAAATAGGTAAAATGAAGAAAACGAGAGCAGAACTAGATGATCTTATCAATATCATTTCTCAAGATATTGAAAGCACAGATAAATATCTTGACAAATGGACGGATATAAAAAAGCTAAAAATAAGCACTCTAGTGTCAATTATCGTCATTGCAGATAAAGACTAATATATTGAAACTAAAAAAACATTGATGTATAGGAGTCAGGTGCTCAAAGAATTAATCAGTGACCTCAAATCTTCCAAAGACCTCAATGAATAAAGTGATATCAATCTGTTGCATAGATTGGAGAAGCTGCCTTGTAAACTAACCATACAAGACAACCAGTTCATTTCAGCAAAAGAAATGATTCAGAATTTGAAGATATATTCAAAAAAGAATTTGAGGAAAAAACATTATCAGTGGCCTCTATGGACAATGTCCTGGATAATCAGTTAACTCTGGATAATTTGAAAATTAAGTTAACTAGTCATGCGAATTCAATCACAACAGTGAGAGACGCCACAGTCAAAGCTCAGGGGATCTTCAAGAATACTGTTACTCTAGACAGTATCAGGATACAAGTGGCTATCACCATGTACGATGATCATATGAAGAAAGATGGAGCTAAAAATTGAATCAACTTTTTGTTGATTTAATTTCTTTTTTTTCTAAATGCACTTTTGTAACTGCTTTGGACATTTACACATGTACTTTTGTCATGTGTAATTACATGTAAAAATATGGAAAGTCCAAAGTCAACAAAGACTTCCATCTTTGACTAGAAAAAGATATTTAGGTCTTTTTCATCTTCAAGGTAGCTCACTATAAATAGGGAGAGCCTCTTTTGTAAAGATATATTTTTTTGGTAATCAAAAGCAAAACTCTGCCAAAATTGAGATGCTTTCTGAGACTTTGAGCTCAGATTGTAAATCATATTTTCTTGAATGAATGAGAAAATAGGTTAATTTTTAGACTTTACGTTGGAATAACTTGTATTATTTAGGAAAGTGTTTTTGTGTCCTTTTCTGAATAATATCTCATCTATTTGATTAAACAAGTAGTGTAGAAATTATCTCAAAGATGTTTTGAAGTTAATTATGAAGACTTTGTGCTGCTATAATTACCTTTAGTTTTTGTTTCTTGTATTTTGGTAGAAAATATATTAGAAAGGCTTTATACTACTTTTGTCCTTTATAATCTTGTACTCTGTTGTGGTTTTCGGTGGAGACTGTTAGCTTCACTTCATTCTACAGTTTTATTAGTCCTAAATCGACAAGAGAAGCAACAAAAGACTTTGTGTTTTTGTGGGTTTTTCATGGATCCCATTACTACCCAATTTTTTTTTTAATTGTTTGTTGGACATCATTTCTAAAAAAAGAGGATTGCCTTCAGTTGTTACACATAAATTTTTCATTACCTTGTGGACATCATCTCTAAAAAAAGAGATATAGATGGTGTGATTTCACCTCTGAGTCTATTTTTAGTTTATATTGATATATAGTAGTTTATAGGGAACCTCCCCTTGATAAAATGAGAGATTTATCTCATCTCACTATGTTGTGGTAAACCTACACTTTTTATCGTATAAATTTTCTTGTGTTGTGGTCGATATACCCATTTTACCGTCAGTTAGTTGACGATAAAATATTCACCTAACAACATTTTGGCGACTCCACTGGGGACATGAACGCGCACTTTGAAGCCTCAAGATTCAAATTGGCGCATTTCCAGTCTTTATTCATTTTTTCACTTTGACAGATCCACCGTACATGTGAAGCCAGAAAGCTCAAGGTATTGTTGATCTTATATTCGAGTTAGTGCAATGAAATAATTTTGAGATTTCTCATCCGCCATCTCGCCTCTAGCGTACTAGGTGTTTTCCTCTTACCAACGTCAGATCTCCAATACCAAACGAAGCTTCTAGTCTTAGTGCTAGTAGAGTTTTATCCATACTTACCCCACCAAGATTTGTTATCCCTCCATTCAATCGTCATATCATGGCAGCCCAAGGTCCTTGGGGTAACTCTTTTGGTCCTCTCAATCTAGCCCCACCTTTATATGAACTACCTCGTAGTTTCAAAAAAAAATCTCCAAGTTTTATGGTGATGGGAAGGTTCATCCTGATGAGCATATTCCTGTCTTCTGCATAGCATGTGGTGTGATAGGCGTGGAATATGAAGATATAGCATTGAGATTGTTTATAGAAACTTTGCAAGGCGCTACCATAGACTAATTTTATCACCTTCAAGCTCAAACTATAACTGAATGGAATACATTCAAGGCCAAGTTTGAAGCTAGATTCAAACTCGATTAAGATGCACATGCCTTGTTGGCTCAGCTTATGCAAATGAAGAAGGAACCTCATAAGCTTATGCGAGACTTCATTGTTAAATTCAATAAGCTGAGGAACTGAATTCTTATAATTGTTCAGCCAACACCAGAGAACCTCAAGTGCTTTTTCATCAACTCTCAACTTCCTGAAGTAAGTTTTTTATTGAGGTGGGCCGATCCTATAGATCTTTCTGTAGCCCAAAATTTGGCTACCGAGGTTGAAGATGATCTTATTCTGGCAAGTAAAATCAGAAAAAAAAATTATAAAAATAAATTTTCCTCATTTGTTGAAAGTTCTTTCATAAGCACCACAGATCTTTGGTGTAAAAGTTGACAAATGAACTACTAGCTCTGAAAAGATAAATAGCCCAAGGTATGTCTGTTCCTCCTTATCAAAATATGCCAAGGAGGACATTTTAGAACCAATAATATCAAGGCAATGCTGCCAAGAATCAAGAGCAACCAAATCTTCTGCCTCCCCCACAAGAGAAACTTGCCATTGAAGCAGTACCAATTAACTCAGCAATTGGTTACCTTGAAGCTGAACATGATTTCTTGCTCCAACCTGAGTTGGACCAAGAAGATGATGATAATCCCTTTACAGAAGGAGAAGAAGAATTAGCTAGTGACTCTAACATTAGTTTCCTGATTATCAGGATGAAGCTAGAAGTAAGAGAGAAGTGTTTGATGGATCATATGTTATTTTTATCAGGTCCCAAAATCAGTCAACTCAACAAACTAATAAAAGAAAAGTAGGAGAACCTTAGCCAGTAGTCTCGATTGCTAAATGGGGGACTTCACCGCCTTTCTAATCAAAAGACCCAGTGACTAATAAGAAAGTAAGTGCCTCAAACCATCTTATACCTTCTACTTTTATTTCTCAGACTAGTGCCACACCCAATAAAGATCAGGATGATGGATTTCCTTTATTTCTAGTTTATTTTAATTATTTGATATAATTGATCATGTCAAAAAAATTAAGATTCAAATGACTGAAGTTAAGTACTTGAGAACTAATCCTAAACTGTTTGATAGGCTGGCCGAATACGTAAAAAATAAAACTATCCCTATAGGACAAGATTTTTCAAAGGTGTCTCATGATTCTTCAAAGAACAAATCCACTCAGAATAATCTTGTCGCTACTCGTCCTGCTGCCTTCGAGAAAATAAAACATTTCTATGTTTCTCTTTTGATAAATGGTCATAAGTTGACCAACTATATAATAGACTCTGGGGCCTCTGACAATGTTATGCCCACCAAGGTAGCAAATTATCTTGGTCTTACCTTAACTAAGACTTTTGGTAGATAATTTTCTATGGAGAACAAGCAAGTACCATTCCTAAGTCAAATCAAAGATGCCCAAATTGTGTTTGCATCTTTTCCAAAGAAGAGAATCAAAATGACAGCCTTGGTAGCTGATGTTTCAGTCTCTTATGGCATTCTACTTGGGTGTAATTTTTACAAAAATGTAGGTGGAGAATTAAATATGCCCTGTCTGAAGCAATGATACCTGTTAAAGTCATCATGAAAAAATTGATTCTTGAGAAAGAGTCGAAATATATAATCACCTAAACTTCAAATTCTGAAGCTCAAATTTTATTTGAATCATCAAAAATGGTAATTATTTTTTGACTACTAAAGATGTTTTCATCTCGTCAGATGAAAGTTCTTTTAGTGACAATTCAAAAAATTCAGATAGAAAATCAGAAGAATTGTTAGAGCAAAGCTCAGACAACAAATAATATTTCCTTACTAATGAAAAAAAATCTTTAAAAAGATCAGATCCTAATGATGTTTGAATTTTAAAATTTGATCGTAGTTGATCTTATACCGATTCTAGAGTTGGAATTGTTTTGATCTCCTCTCAAAGATTTGTTTTATTCATATAAGTTACAGTTCAACAGTACTAAAAACACCACCGAGTATGAGTCTTTACTGCTTGGATTGAAAGCTGCTCATTATAAAGGTATTAAGATTTTTTATGATCAACGAGATGCTAAACTGGTAGTTTGTCAGGTAAGAAACTTATACCAAACTAAAAATAAAAGATTGTGACATTATCGCAATCTAGTATGGGATTATATTGAAAGTTTTGATGCTTTCAATATTTCTGTTGTGGTAAGAGAATTCAATGATCGTGCAGATTCATTGGCGGTCTCTGCAACCCTCATGGTTCCCCATAAAAATTTCAAAGGAGACAAGTACACTATTTAGCTAGTCTTTCGACCAAGTGTACCTGATAATTCTAATCATTGGTAGGTGTTTAATGGTAACAACTAAATCATTACTTTTTTGGAAAAGATGGACAACTTTGAGGAACTTTATTTTGAAACAAGCGAATCTCTACCATGGAAATTAGTTCCTGAAATAAATTCCAAAACTGGTGAAGAGTTCCTTCAACTCAAGGGGAATAAAATTTTAAAAGGTTTGGTTTCTCTTGAGAGGTTGTTTGATAAGCATGACAGGTATGTTAAACAATGACAAATGGATTCAAGTTTCTCTAAAGAATTTGATCAAGTGAATTTGAGTATAACAAAAAATCCTAAAATAGTCAACATTATGAATTACTGCACTTCTGATGAAAAACTCAAATTTGTTACTCTTCATCGCTATTACATTGATGTTTTGGCATATTCTTACGATGATTTAAAATCTCTCAAGCCTAAAGAAATTTGACATGAAATTCCTCTGAAAGTTGGGTCATCGCCTTACAAGCAGAAACAAAGGCAATACAACCTCAAAATATCAGGTACTATTTTTTTTGAGATCCAAAAATTATTGAATGCAAGAATTACTTTTCTAATCCATCATTCCACCTAGATTGCTAACATAGTTTCTGTGAGAAAAAATAACAGAGAAATTTGTATCTATGTTGATTTCAGAAACTTGAATGAATCTTATTTAAAAGATAACTACCCCTTGTCCATCATGGATCAAGTGTTGCAAACAGTGACTGGTTCAAAAATATTATCAATATTAGATAGTTTTTCTGGGTATAATCAAGTAGAAGTCAACGAAATAGATCAGCATAAAACTACTTTTACTACACCTTGGGGCACTTTTGCATGTCACATAATGCCTTTTGGTTTGATCAATGCTGGCACTACCTTCCAAAGAGCAATGGATCTTGCCTTCAGAGACGAAATGGGAAAATTTATTGTGGTATATCTTGACGACTTGACCATTTTTTTCAAATATCATCTTGATCATGTGCACCATCTACAACAAGTGCTAGAATGCTGTTGGCAAAATAGTATCTCTTAATCTCAAGAAATCAATTTTTGGGGTTATAGAAGGTTAAATTATCGGTCACACTGTATCCCGAGAAGTCATAAAAATTAACTCAGAATTGAGTCAAATCTATCCAAAATGTTACTCTTCCTGCTAGTAAGGCTGTTGTTCATTCTTTTTTTGGAAAGGTGAATTTTCTATAGAGATTCATATCAGAGTTTGCAGAGAAGACTCGCCACATTGTCAACATGATGAAGGGTAAAGCCACTTTCTGTTGGACTACAGAAAGAAAGTCAACATTTGAGGATATCAAGAAAGTGATCATCCATGCACCAATCTTGGTTTGTCTAGATTATACCAAAGACTTCATACTATACAGCTATGCTTCTGAGCATACAATTTCGACTATTTTGGTTCAGCAAAACAAAGAAAGTGTGGAATCTCCCATATCATTTATGAGTTGTCCTCTCAAAGCTCACAAATTAAATTATTAAAATATGGAGAAGCATGCTTTTGTCATGGTCAAGGCAATAAAGCATTTCAAATTCTATATCCTGAATTCACATACTATTGTTCTGGTGCCTGATACAATAATGAAGTCCATTCTAACTCAACAAGAGTTTAGTACTAAAAGGGGTAATTAGATTTCTAAAATTCAGGAGTTTGATCTTGATATCAAACTTACCAAGCTTGTGCGGAAAAAAGGGCTCTACCAGTTGATTACTAATAATATATCCAAAGAAACAGAATATAAAGAAATAGAGGTCGAAGACATGCCTATAGTTCTCTTCGTCGCTACTAATAATGAGTGGTATTCTGATATCATTCATTTTCTTACCTATGGTGAGTGTCCCACCCATCTTTCTTACAAAAATAATAATGTTAAGTTAAAAGCTGCTAACTATGTCTTGTGAGACAATGATTTGTATAAGAGAAGCTTTGATGGGGTATTTCTTCATTGCGTCGATAAGACGCAACAAGGTAAACTTTTGGAGTCCTTTCATAATTTAACTTGTGGAAGACATTTTTCTGTACCAGTGACAACTCATGAGATTCTACGAGCAAGATACTATTGGCCTACGTTATTTCAAGATGCACACAAATAGGTACGTAAGTGTGAATTGTGTCAACAGTTCATCGAGAAACCTAAATGGGTCGCGTTACCTCTCAAACCAGTGGTGATCGAAGAACCTTTTCAACAATGGGGTATTGATTTTATTGGCACAGTAAACTCGTCCTCAAGTGCTGGATATGACAATGTTCTCACCGCGACTGACTATTTTACCAAGTGGGTGGAAGCCATTCTAACTAAGCATGTTACTTCTGAAGTGGTTGGTAATTTTTTTAAAGAAAATATCATATCTCGATTTGGGGTCCCAACTAAGATTGTAATAGATAATGCTACTTGTTTCAATTTTCAATAGGTTACTAAGTTTTGTTACAATTACGAGATTATTCTTTCCCACTCCTCTGACTACTATCCGCAAGGAAATGGTCAAGTAGAATTAAGCAACAAGAATCTTATTACTATTATCAGGAAACTAGTAGATGATAATCAGAGGATTTGACATAAAGTATTATTAGATATTTTTTGGGTAGATAGGATTACACCTAAGAGAGAAATAGGCATGTCACCATTCCAACTTCTGTATGGTTTGAATGTAAAAATACCAATCACCCTAGAATGACCAACACTGAGGTTGGTAAAGACAATCAAAGATTCAACTTTCAAAAAAATTATTGATAAAAGGATCATGTGCCTAACTGAATTAAATGAGCAGCGAACCATGGTAGTGGACTAGATTACTACACATCAAAATTAGGTGAAGAAACTCTTTGACAAGAGAGCAAGGATTCATGATTTTCAGATTGGAGATCAAGTCTTGTTGTGGGACAAGAAGAGAGAACCAAAATGAATGCATGGCAAATTTGATTCTTTGTGAAGAGGTCTATTTACCATTCATCAAGTCTGTGGTGAGAATAAATTCTTGCTAGAATATCAAGATGGAACGCCATTCTCATTGCCTCATAGTGGGCAACATCTGAAACACTTCAATCTTTGAAGTATTATATGAGTTCACTTGTACATTTGTATATTCTTATGTTTATTTATTTCTATTTAGTTTTTTATGTCTTTTTCTTTTTAGCTCAACTCCGTGGCCCAATGGTCTGGATGAAGGCATTTAGATACTACTTTCTACTCCCGTCAATCATTTCAAGGTTCGATCAATGGAAGTTCCACAATAAGAGCCAACTGTTATTCTCAAAATTAGCTACGCTCATTTTTTGAAACAACCCCTACGAAACTTGTCTGTTTCATATTTTTTACTATAAGTTCATCTTTCGAGACAAGTTTTTCTTGATCTCAAATTTGGTAAACTGGTATCCTTAAAAAGTTTGTGACGTTCCCTCGTTACAATTTCTTAAAAAAGATGAAAATTGTTACGATTTTAATGTGATCAAAACATCAAATTTTTAATAAATTTCAAGGAGTTAGTGTGTTTTCTCATTTTGCATGTAAGGGTGGCATTTTTTGCCGCCATTGCATGTAATTTTTTATCTCGTGCAAAGGCAGTGATTTTCACTGCCCTTGCATCCTTTCATGCAGGAGCGGCGAAAATTGCTACCCTTGCATTTTTCTTAATCCGTTCCATGCAGAGGTGGTGATTTTTGCTGCCCTTGTATTTTTCCATGCAGGAGTGGCTATTTTCGCTGCCCCTACATCCTTCTTTAACCTCATATGCAGAGGCGGCAATTTTTGCCGCCCTTGCATGATCTCAGTTTTCATGCATGACATTTATGGCCGCGCGCACTTAGTAGTTGAAGTTGATTTTTTCAACATTTTAACTCATTTTTTACCTCATTTGATTCATTTCAAGTTATTTTCCCCTCCTCCCTGCATCCAGTCGATCGTGCAAACAAATGAAATCATGATTTCTTTAGATTCAAGCGTGGGATTACGATTTTCCAGGTAGAGTTTTGTGTTCTTCTCTTCAATTTCTAGGTTTTTAGTTCATTTTTATTTTTCTCTTTCTCAGGGTTTTGGTTTCTTCTTCCTCTTCTTGTTTAAATTTTTTATCTTATGTTATTTTCCCCCTCTTCCCTTTCTTCCTCGAGGAGGTGACCTAGACAAAACCCCCCCTAAAATCCGTTGGCCGTTTCTACTGGTGTAATGGCAAAAAAAATCACCGCCCTTACACAATTTGCCTCATCCCGTGTAAATGTGGTAATTTTTACCGCCATTACACCATCCGTTCCCCCTTTGTGAGGGCGGCAAAAATTACCACCATCACATAGTTTCTCACAGTTTTCTCCCATGTAAGGGTGGAAAAAATTGCCGCCCTCACAAAGTTCTCCCCTTCGTGCATGGGCAGCAAAAAATTTTGCCCTTACATGATGTTTCCCTCTTTATGCAAGGGCAAAATTTTTTTTTTCCCATGCATGACTTTTACATGCAATGGCAGCAATTTTTGCTGCCTATGCAAAACTATCATCAACATGCAAGGGCGGCAATTTTTGCCGCCCCTGCATACTTTCCCTCCGATTTTTTTAACTCTTGAAAATTTTGATTTTCTCACTTTTTTGAGCCCACTTCCCTTTAAATGTTTTGACCTGCTCATGTCTTAGCCCTTTTAAGTGCATTCTCATGGTTGTGATCATTAACGTGCAGTTTTCTCAGATTACTAATTTTTTTCTTTTTCTTAATTGCACGATCATGATTCTTGCTGTAATTTCTCTCAAGAATCATTATTCGTCAACATCTTTTTTTACAAAAGTTCTTTTAAATGACTAAGGTTTCTTTGAAGAAGTTGAATATGATGAAATATAAGTATCAAGGTGTTTTCCAATCACTTCAGTTACTTCTAATGTCGATGACATTAGGGATATAGAGATCAGGCACGTGGATATCACTGAGTTCATAGAAAGAACTAAATCAAGCAATCCCAGCGATGAAATGAAGAAGATAGTTGAAATTAATATTCATCTAGTCTCTTATTTTCCTGTAGCGGCTCACCACATAGAGTTTGTTCTCTAGTGCGCTCTATTCTACAACAAAGATACCAGGGTTGTGTTAAATACTGGTGGTAATGTAGTGATTAGACTAGACCCTGAGTTGATCGACAAAGTGTTCATGTGCCCTCTCGCTACTGAAGTGTTGAAGCTTGACTTTGTTGAAGCACAAAAGGAATATGACAAAGATCTCGAAAGATCGAAGAAAGTGATCAATAATAGGTGGCTCAAGACTCTAAGGGCAAACTTGTCAAGATGGCCACGAAACTTTCCACAAAGTGATTTTATAGAAGTTGGCGACTTAATCACTCTTCTTAGTAGAGTACAAGGTTTACCTTCTTCCTCTCAGTTTCACGAATGGATGTACCCTTTTGTTAAGATAATTCTCTAGGGAAAACAAGTTATATTTAGGGAAGAACAAATCAGCAACGCTCTACATAAGCAATTGATGAAGGTATCCACTACCTCCAAATTTTATATGACATCATACTTAGTATATATTGCAGCGTCAATGAGAACCTTCTCAGGGTTAACATCAGAAGGAGATAGGAAAACAAACCCAGTGTATCAATATTATCCTCAGTTGACATTGAAGGGTTCCATCCATCATTTTAGAAGGGTAAATGATGCTTTCTTTGCAATATTTTTGTGTCTCTTTGATCCCCAATTAGAATAGAAAAGAGTGTCAGACGAAGCCTGGACAGTTGTGAATGACTTTGGGTGTATGTTCTTGTAGTTCCCTTCTTTCCGTTATTTGTGGGTTGGCTTTTTTCAAGGTTATCTCTATATGCTTCCAAGATTCCTCTCAAAAAAATTGGTCTTGATGGAGCTGTGCAGGCAAATTATTATCATGCACAATAAGCAGATGGAACTCAAGAAACCTAGTTTCAGGTTCCCAATCAAAATTGGCAGGTTCTCAGTATTGATCGTTGTAAAAGCTAGAGAAATAGAGACTAAAATGCAACTCATAATCATGAAGCATTTAAAAAGGAGGCCAAATTTTGACTATAGAGGTGTGCAATATATAATCCGGAGGAAGACCTAATTTCATGAACCTATGATCAAAGATATTTGGGTCAATTTAAGGACAGCTGAAGACATAAAAAAATGGACTATAGTAGATTATCCCTTGAGTAAAAAGAGTATTTGGGGCTTACTAATATCCCTACAAATCTAGTGGATGATGGAGATTTGATAAATAATAGATACCATGCTAAACAAGTCGCCAAAGCCCCTCTTTCCTTGATATAGTGGTCTCAGAAGGAGTTGACTTCTCTGAGAATGAGATTTGAACCAATATTGACAAACACCAATGATTGGTTAGCAAATAAGGGAATCAATTTGAAAGAGTTTATTACAGGGTCAGAAGCCAAATTTCAAGAAGAAACAAGGAGAAGGACAGAAAATAGGATGAAGAATAAAAGTGATGTCCCTGCTTTTGATAGGCCACATAAGCCTAGGATCGTCTTCGTGACAAAGAAGTCGCAAGTTGTAAAGAAGGAACTAGGAACAACATACATGGAAGTTTAGAAGCAGAGCGTTGAAAAACTAGCAGTGAAATAGATGGAAATTGATGATTGGCCTGTAGGTCAACAGGAAAAGGAAATTCTGTCTCCACAAGTAGGTGTGCAGCCAGACGTAGGGATTTATTCTTTCCCACCTAACTCACTTGATGTAACTCCTTCACATATCTCTCCAATCAGTATTCCCTCTTTTGGAGCTGCCTCTCCTTCCAAAATTATTTTTGGCAACCCTCAAATCACTTTTGGAGATATTCTTCATTCCTAGGATACATCCCCAATTTGTCATCTCCGTCTTTTGATATCGAAGATAGTTTTGCCGTCGACCATTCAGCATCAGGTGTAGTTTTGACTGATATTATGCCCATTGTTTCCACCAATAGTGCAGGTGCTACTCTAGTGATGCCAACTATAGGGATTGATGCTAATATAAGTGCTTCTGCCCTCCCACCTTAGTTGTCGGCTTATACACCTAAAAGGAAAAAATAGGCCATCTCCCCAGATGACTTCAATTTCACTAAAATGGTGTCAACCAAAGTCAAGACTCCCAAAAAGCTAAAAATTCTTTCAAAGATGATTTAAGATAAGGGGCACAAATTTTTGGAAGTTGTTAGACCTCTACAAGACGCAAATCTTGAAATTTTTGATATGAGTGACTACTCTGTCTCCCGAATTGAATTGGGTAAGATAACTCACAAAAGTGCTAAGAGTGACTTGAAATCAACAATGGATATTATGGTTCATAAATTTGATAGTGAAAGAGAAATGGACCATTGTAAAGCAATGGTGGAACAATTGACTGTAGTGATAAGGAGGATTACTTTCACTCCAAAAATTGTAACTCTAGAGGCTATCTCCGTCAATGACCCTGTGATTCAGAAAGTAGAAAAGACCTATCTCAAGGGAAATGTGCTTGAAGATTACTTAGGCAATATGCATACACAAGGGATTTCCTTGCTTACAGAGTTGTCTGAGAAAATGGGTAAGATGAAGAAAATGAGAGCAGAACTAGATGATCTTATCAATATCATTTCTCAGGATATTGAAAGCACAGATAAATATCTTGACAAATGGATGGATATGAAAAAGCTGAAAATAAGCACTCTAGTGTCAATTGGCATCATTGCTGATAGAGACTCGTATATTGAAACTAAAGAAGCATTGATGTATAGGATTTGGGTGCTCAAGGAATTAATCAGCAACCTCAAATCTTCTAGAGACCTCAGTGAACAAAGTGATATCAGTCTGTTGCATAAATTAGAGGAGCTGCCTTACAAACTAACCACATAGACAACCAGTTCATTTCAGTAGAAGAAATGATTCAAAAATTTGAATGTATGTTCTGAAAAGAATTCAAAGAGAAAACATTTTCAGTGGCCTCTGTGGACAATGTCCTAGATAATCAGTTAACTTTGGATAATTTGAAAACTAGGTTAACTAGTCATACGAAATCAGTCACAGCAGTGAGAGACGCCACAGTCAGAGCTAAGTTGATGTTCAAGAATATTGTTACTCTAGATAGTATCAAGATACAAGCAGCTATCACCATGTACGATGCTCATATGAAGATAGATGGAGCTACAAATTGAATCAACTTTCCATTGATTTAGTTTCCTTTTTTTCTAAATGCACTTTTGTAACCGCTTTGGACATTTGCACATGTACTTTTATCATGTGTAATTACATGTAAAAATATGGAAAGTCCAAAGTCAACAAAGACTTCCATCTTTGACTAGAAAAGGATATTTAGGTCTTTTTCATCTTCAAAGTAGCTCCCTATAAATAAGGAGAGCCTCTTTTGTAAAGAT
Source organism: Torreya grandis (assembly GCA_037957365.1). Lineage (NCBI taxonomy): Eukaryota > Viridiplantae > Streptophyta > Pinopsida > Cupressales > Taxaceae > Torreya > Torreya grandis. Next base: position 3,036,335 of record JARHVA010001366.1, read on the forward strand.
ATATCTTTTTAGTAATCAAAAGCAAAACTCTGCCAAAATTGAGTTGCTTCCTGAGACTTTGAGCTCATATTGTAAATCATATTTTCTTGAATGAATGAGAAAACGAGTTACTTTTTATACTTTGAGTTGGAATAACTTGTATTATTTAAGAAAGTGTTCTTATGTCCTTTTCTTAATAATATCTGATCTATTTGATTAAATAAGCAAAGTGTGTGGAAATTATCTCAAAGATGTTCTGAAGTTAATTATGAAGACTTTGTGCTATTATAATTACCTTTAGTTTTTATTTCTTGTGTTTTGGTAGAAAGGATATTAAAAAGGCTTTGTACTACTTTTTTCCTTTATAATCTTGTATTCTGTTGTGGTTTTTGGTGGAGACTTTGAGCTTCACTTCATTCTACAATTTTGTTAGTCTTAAATTGACAAGAGAAGCAATGAAAGACTTTATGTTTTCGTGGGTTTCTCGTGGATCCCATTACTACCCGAGAAGTTTTCCTACTGTTTGCTGGACATCATTTTTGAAAGAAGAGGATTGCATTCAGTTATTACATAATAATTTTTCTTTATCTTGTGGACATCATCTCTGAAAAAAGAGAGATGGATGGTGTGATTTCACCCCTGAGTCTATTTTCAGTTTATATTGATATATAGTAGTTTATAGGGAACCTCCCCTTGATGAGAGGAGAGATTTATCTCACTATGTTGTGGTAAACCTGCACTTTTTGCCATATAAATCTCCTTGTGTTGTGGTTGATATACCCATTTTGTCGTCAGTTAGTTGATGACAAAATATTCACTCAACAACATGTACATCTACCACTCCCTAGTATAGCCCATAAAACTACTTGTACCACCATAAAATTGCTAACTACCTTAGTTCTCAAGATGAGAGACCAACACTCATTGATATCATAAGTCATATGCACAAAGTAATGAGGCCCCTTAGGAACATCTTGCTAGAATTCAAACTTGTTATGTACCTAATCAGGTCGATATCACTCACGATGAAATCATGGTGACTTGTGATGTAACATGGAGTAATCATGAATAATGTCACTTGTCCATCCTTCAATCATCTAAATTAAATGTGCATATATGGGAACCAAAAAAAATCCTCATTAGTCATATCCTCAATAACTCATCGATAAAAGGGTGGGTCCCCTTTTTATCCCCATCGACCTCCTCATGTCAAATACCAAACATAAGTTAGAGACTTTTGTGTACCCCTTTGTCATCTCTATCTGATTGGTTGCACAATAAGGTCCTCCTAGGCCCAAACCTAAAGTACTGTATAAGGCCCAATGCTCCTTCCACAATGGTGAGCCACCATATGTAAATCCATGTATAATAATGCAAGAACCACGGGGTCCCAAGAAAAGTCAACAATGGCATCGATCATATCTCAAATCACCCCTCCTAATCCCATGTGGAAATAGTGACCATTCTTGTTAGGCATTAATATACCACTAATAATGCCTATAATAATGATGATTTCTCAATCAATCAATAATTATGCATTCATCATGCCATTCAAGCCCTCCAAAAAATCTATGTCGACCAATCTATCATGTATGATGACATCAATCACGCTAATCAAATCCTCTAGTACTATCTTTCTTATCTGTCATAACTAATATAAAAACTGTACTTAGATTAGAATATATAGAATTTTCCTGACATCTCCAAAGTCACTATCACCTCTTTAGTAGGTAGCTAAAACATGATTGTCTTTGAATGCCAGTGTTTGGCTAGCGTCAAGAGAAAGGCCATGTCTAATCGAATCACATACATTCGTGCTATATGCAAAAAATCAATCGACTTCAGTATAGCGATGACCTCCTCATTACAAATCCCCAATTGTCATAAGATACATGATCGTTGTTCACAATCTATAAAAACTAAGACTTGATCCTATAAATGATATCATGTCGACACACTTAGTCAAATCTATCTACTTGTACACTAAAATCTCAATAAAATGCAGCACATCACTCATTTTTTCATGTAGATCATCAAGTTATTCATTCAAACTAATCCAATCAAATTCTAGTCAAGTGAAGTCTTCATCAAAATCAACATTCATTCTTCATTTTCATCATTTTGAGGTTTTACATCAATATCTTTGTTTCAGGGCCTATTTCACCATTCCTTTCATCATTCTCACCATTTGGGCATTTTATATCTTCCATGGCTATTATGTCATTTGCCCTCATGATCTTGCCATTTCACGAGTCATTTTCATTATTTAAGTGATTTATACCATATTTATGTGATTTTGTCAATTTGGTTGATATCATCAATTTTGTCAGTGTTACCACCGATTTCATCACAATCTCATCGTTTTCAAGCCAATTTTGCTAATAGCATGGGCAATTTCACATTTTTTATTTTTTTAAAAATGTTGAAATCACCAATTCTCCTACTTCTACTTAGCATTAAAAAATTTCAAAAAATGAAAGGTACTTATTGAATGCCTGCTCCCCGATGGTGGCATGTACTCTCGAACCCACATGCCAAGATGTCTGTACTGAGGGATACACGCCATTGAAATCAAAGTACTCATGCGTAAAATATAGATTAAAATGATTTCAAGAGGGGAGGGTGAAAAAGAACTATTTTCACCCTAAGGGTCAATTTATAGCCAAAATTTTGAACTTTTACCCCTATCCCTCTCATTGCATCATTTTTCTTTCCAAAAGGCATGTTTATGGCTCCTTTGTCTATTTTCAATCTTGTTTCACCTATTTTTTTAATTTCTCAACCTATTTTACTGTAGAAAGTGTCATTTTATTCCCTTCAAGGTCCCATCCATCAATTTTATTTTTTCATTCAATCCCTTGAGGGGCATCATGGGCATCCCAAACATCATTTGGGGCATCATTGTAACTCATTTTTTTTAGTAAATTGAACAAGAGTCCAAAAAATGTGAACACGTCATTTTTCAATCATTATCAAATTATATTTACGACTTTCTATTTAAAAAAAAAATCATTACTTCATTTTTGTCTCGCAACACCCTTTCGAACATGAGCAAAATGTAGACACTCCACTTTCATCATTTTTGTGTCAAAATTGTAAATCAGAATAATTTCTTGTAATAACACACAAATCAAGCTAGAAATCATTAAAATTTTCCAGATCATCTACATAATTTAATGTGTACATTTTGTGACACATTGGTGCATCCATGATTAGGGAAATACATTATATTGAATCATCTAATTCATCATCAATATCCCTAAATTGGTCCACTTTTTGTAAATGTCTCACTAGGCATATTAAACCAAATAAATCAAACCTTGAAAATGAGACTAAAAATGACAAAATCAACTTATTTAGCTAATTTATTTAATAGGATTATTAAACTTCTTCTTAAAATCAGGTTACATGGAATGCATGTGTTATGAATATTTGAAAATCAAATATTTCCTAATATCCTCATCACATAACAAGTTGTCAATTAAACTTCATTAAATCTCTTACTTTCCATGGCAATTAAATGAGAAATGGATGGTGTATAAATAAGGTTAATGACATATATTACATTTCTCTTACACACTCAATCCAAAATTTTCCACACTCCATGCCTTCATAAATTGGACCTATTACAATCTCAACCTCTCATGTTTATGAAGGTGAGAATTCATTCTCCACCCTCCATCTCAATCTGAGATGGAGGGTCCATATTCACTCACCAAGTCTATAAATAGAGTATCCATTATCCATTGTAGACAAGATTTTTGTGCTAAAATTATGTTGTCAAATTCTCAAGAGAGCTTCAACCATTTTTTTCAATTTTTTATCCAATCATGCATAGTGAAATCGAAGATGTAATCCAATTGAATTTGTAACATTGCCAAATACCCTCAAATAGTATATTTGGGCTCATCCAAACTTGAATTCTAGAAATAGAGAGACATCTAAAATGGAAGGTATAATTGTGTTATTTCCCTTTCATTTAGCTTGTTTATGTTCTTTCTTGACCTTGACCAATCTGAAGACTTACACTTGGGCTTTAGGTTATGTGTATTTTGTTTTGATTACATATTCACATCAATACCTCCCTCAAAATCATGTGGTTCACACATAATAATATGTTACTAACAATATCCTTGATTATAATAAAAGGGAAGGTATAATTGTGTTATTTCCCTTTCATTTAGCTTGTTTATGCTCTTTCTTGACCTTGACCAATCTAAGGACTCACACTTGGGCTTTAGGTTATGTGTATTTTGTTTTGATTAAATACTCACATCACTAACTCCCTCAAAATCATGTGGTTCACACATAAGAATATGGTACTAACAACGTCCTTGATTATAATCAATGAGTCATCTTTATTGTGTTTGATTGTGTTATATGCTTTTAGCTAATCCACAACAAACATTGGTTTATGACATGTGTTTGGTCTAGTATATTAAGTTAGCTTTGAAGGGTCTAATATCCAATTAAATCATATGACCTCTTCTTTTATGCCTTACCCTTCCCTTCTTTTATATTTTTTTAGGGTCAGAATCACCTTAGTTTAGATCTACCTATCCACCTCAAGTAGAATTTAGATTTAGATGTAGATGTTCATCATATCTGAACCATCCATGGTAAATAAAAACTCCACTCATCATTATTATACCACATGGTTATTTATAAAACTAAGACCCGTAAATCATACTTTGGAGTGTAATTTCACCAATCCTAAAATGTTAGGGACCTTCCTATAAGAATCTTTGGTGTGTATAAAACCCACCTCAATAATACCTTCTACTACTCTAATTTTGTGAATGTAATGAGTCCATCACATCTTATACTCAAAAATGGGTTTGAAATGGAATTGAAGTTTTCCAAATCACATCATTGATTATACAAATTGACTAATTTCTTCAATTTATGATAAAATTAGGGTTAATTAAGCCATAAATTACATCCTGTATAATTAAAATTAGGCTCACGGGGCATAATTTGGCCCAAATCACATCATTGATTACACCAATTGAATAATTGGCTCTATTTGTGATGGAATCAGGTTCAAAGGGCTCAAATTAGCCCCATTAGCATCTATGATTGAACAAATCAATTCTTTGATTCATACAACAACAAACTAGGGATCAATTAATCCCAAAATCACATCCTATATAGTTAGAATTAGGTTTGAATAGGGATCAATTTGGACCAAATCAAATTACTAATTAGATCAATTGACTAATTAGATCAATCTATGATAAACTTATGTCTAATTGAGCCCCCAATCACATAATATAGTCACAATTAGGTTGAAGAGGCTCAAATCAGCCCTAATTGTCTCTGTGATTGAACCAAACGACTATTTGGTTCATTCTTTGATGACATTGGGGTTGATTAAAGCCCAAATCACATCCTATATAGTTAAATTTAGGTTCAAGGGGCTCAATTCAGCCCAAATTACATCACTTATTGTAACAGTTGATTAATTGGCTCAATTCATGATGGAATTGAAGCTAGTTTAGCTATAAATCACATCTTATTATTGTAGTTAGGTTCAAGGGGATACCATTGGCCCCAATTACATTCGTGATTAAACCAATTGATTCTTTGGTTCATTATTTGATGAAATTAAGGTTGATTGATCCCCATAACATATCTTAAAGTCAAATTTAGGTTTGAAAGAGGCTCAATTTGGCCCAAATTATGTATTTGATTATACCAATTAACTAATTGGCTCAATTTTTGACAAAACTAGGGATAATTGAGTCTCCAATCACATCCTATAGTTGCAATTAGGTTAAAGGGGATAAAATTGGCCCAAATTTCCTTTGTAATTGAACGAATTAAATATTTGGTTCATTCCACGATGACATTGGTGCCATTAAGCCTCAAATAACATCCTATGCATTCAAAAATAAGTTTACATGGCTTAATTTGGCCCAAATCATGTCACTAAATACACTAATTGACTAATTAGCGCAATTTATGATGAAATCAAATTTAATTTTACCCCAACTCACATCCTATAGTTCTAGTCATGGTCAAGGGGCTCAAATTAGCCCTAATTGCCTCCATGAATGAACCATTCAATTATCTAGTTCATTTTGTGATGACATTGAGGTCGATTGAGGCCCAAATCACTTCTTATACAATCATAATTAAGTTCATAAGGTTCATTTTTACCAAATTGACTACACCAATTACCTAATTAACTCAATTTATGATGGAATTAGAGCTAATTTAGCCCCAAATCACATCATATTGTCACAATTAGGTTTAAGGGGCTCAAACTATCCTTAATTATGTTTGTTATTGAACTAATCAATTCTTTGGTTTTTATTGTGATGAAATTGGGGCTGATTGAGCCCTAAATCACATCCTATACAATCAGAATTAGGTTTGAAAGGGGCTCAATTTTCACTAAATTGCATCACTGATTTCATCAATTGACTAATTGGCTAAATTTGTGATAAAATTAGGGCTAATTGAGTACCCAATCATATTCTATAGCCATAATTAGGTTAAAAGGGCTCAAATTAGCCCTAATTGCCTTTATGATTGAATTAGCTAACTATTTGGTTCATTTTGTGATGACATTTGGGGTCAATTGAGCCCCAAATCACATCCTATACAATCAAAGTTAGGTTCATAGGGCTCAATTTGACCCAAACTACTTCGCTGATTGCACCAATTGATTAGTTGGCTCAATCTATGATGAAATCCGAGCTAATTTAGCCTCAAATCACATCCTAAAATCATAGTTAGGTTCAAGGGACTCAAATTATCCCTATTTACCTCCACGATTGAAAAAATTGACTGCTTGGTTCATTTTATGATAAAATTAGGGCCAATTAAACCCCAAATCATATCTTATATAGTTGAAATTAGGTTCATGGGCTCAATTTAGCTCAAATCGCATCATTGATTATACCAATTGAATGATTGACTCAATTAATGATGAAATTGGGGATAAATTGTCCCCAAATCACATCATATAGTTACAAGAGAGTGTTATTTACAACATTAACTTCTCAATCTATAGTAACCTATGAGCTAGATATACACCTTAAGGGTCTTAAAGTCTTAATATACCTTCCTTCACAATGAAATATTAGAAACTAAAGGAATATATGATCAAAATTAATAATAAAAGGAAAAGAAACATAATGGTTAGCATTTAAACTTGATGTACTTATATAATTTTCTATGTAGCGTATCATTTTAGGGTTACAACAATTAACTACTTAATTTTTTTTTCCTATGATCAATCAATTTGGCATTTTGGCTCACCAATGCTATAATCCTTTAAAATTACTTAAGTCTACAATCCATTATCCTTATTGTCATCGAGGATGGATCACTAAAATGTGACATGAGATGTTGATAAATAACTTCTTACACAATTTTTATTGGAAGTTGCTCCCTAAGGCAAGACATTTCTATAGTGAAGAAGACCCTCTCAACTATGTCCTCTATATGATAGTGTATATATTGACACGCACCACTTTTATAGCCAAAAATATAAAATTTAAAAAATGACACTTCACGTTTACATCCCTTATGGCATATAGTTCAACTTTAGGAACAATACCTAGTTACCTATATGGACTATGAAAGCATTGTATCTCTATGTATGAATGTTGTCAGTGCTTAGTGATTAAAAATCACGTGAAGTCAATAAAAATAGAAGTGTGTACATGATTTTTCACAAACATGCTTTTACTTTGTATAATTTCAAACACATGCTTCTAGGCTTAGAAATGGTTTGGATTCCTGAGCCTAAGGGTTGAACCTGCACACATAGTTGAATCCATGTTTTTGACCAAAAATAACAAATTCTAACTTTCTCCATGATAAACACTATGAATTTTATCAAAAATTTCATAAAACTATTACTACGACATCGAGCACACTCTCCTCTTTCCCCATATATGTGTGTGTGGAATGAAGAGAGCGTGCTCGACATCGTAGTAATAGTTTTATAAAATGTTTGATGAAATTCAAGCTTAAGGGTTGAACCTTCACACATAGTCGAATCCGTGTTTTTGACTAAAAATAGCAAATTCTAACTTCCTCCATGATAAACACTATGAATTTCATCAAACATTTTATAAAACTATTACTACGATGTCAAGCACACTCTCCTCTTATCTATATATATATATATATATATATATGTATATATATGTCACTATATGTTGCAACTATACATGTCTATATTTGTTTATATATCATTTATTTCATTCATCTAAATGAAAAAAATTATATGCTTGCAAATTACCCCTGATCCTATAAATATTAAAAAAAATTGATAGAGGACGCACGATCGACTATCCATTTTTATCATTTTCAAAATCTCTTTACTTGTAAAATTATTTAGAAACTAAATATTCATTTAAAAATTACACACACACATTATACGTACATGTGTGTGTGTGTGCGCGCGCGCGCGCACATATATAATATCTGATGTGTATGTGTGTGTCTCATATATATAATATGCACGCGCGCACGCGCGCGCACACACACACACACACATACATAGAAAAATGTAAGATCTTATCTAACTTTCTATCAAAGAGATTTAAAACAATATTAAAGGACACTTTAAAAATTAGGGGTGTATGGCCAATTTATTACTATGTTTTTTTGAAAAAACAAAATTTCCTCTTAAAATTTTAGATGTTTGACTTATTTATACTTAACCATTTTTTGAAAAAAAATGAATAAAATAAAAACTAAACTCAAAATTATATAATAAATATTTTTATGTTATCTTCAAAATTTTAAGTATAACCATTTCAAATAATCTATTCAAATTGAAATTTCTTATTTAACCCCAAAAAAAAAAAAAAAACACTACAACAACAAAAACAAACAAACATATTTACTTAAAACCTTTTTCCATCCAACAATTCCAAGTTTTCTTCCCCTGATGCATGGTGCAAAATGCATTCTCCCATGTGAACAAACCTACTTTGTGTCCTTTTTAAACTAACATCGGGGGTATTACTATTAAACTTGACCCTATCTGCAAAGATGGAAACAAAAAATACATGATCAGTCACCTTGAATTTATCCTACTAAAATATTTTTGAGCCATATATGTAATCTCTAACCCACTCTGCTCCAAAATAAGAGCTCTACAACATGGCATGGGAATCCATATAAAGCATAATAAAGGTGGATTTTGGAAGTGGGTTTTTGCATTAGATCCAGATTTCAATAAATTACTTTTAATTCTATTAATGAAAATTGAAATTTAATTTAATTTTGACTTATTTTTATTTTCAAATTTGTTAATAAATATTAATGTTTTATTTGATCCATAAATGAAATTAAAATACATAAGAATTTATAAATTTATTGTAATATAATTTTCCAATGTCATTAATTTATATTGTTTTCACATAATTTTTATTAAAAAAATATGGTTTATATAGAAATAAAGATCATGCGCATGATAATAAATGTAATTATATTGGAGGTGTTTTTATGGTGAGGAATTCACCAAAGATTCATCTAACATCTCATTATATACTTGTCATGTGTAGGGTTGGCACAAATATTACTTCTTTTTTCTAAAGTTTTCTTGGATCTTCAACAATTGAACATGTGTCCAAATACACTTTAAGTTATTCTTCTCAACTACTTACAACACATATAAGAGGGCATGCCTTGCTCCTTGTCCCGTTGCTCTTCTTTTACAAAATCCATACACTCGTATGGTCATTGTTATTCAATAAAATTAAATCTCAAACTTTTAATTCTTTGAAACGTGTATAAAAATCATTTAAAGATCACATATAATGAATGCACCTGATTAAATGAAATTATCTAGAAAATTTGAAATTTTAGTAAGCATGTTGATCATGGTGTGCATAGGGGAATTGAGTAAATAGAAAAAATACGTTCAAATATTTACTGAGAATTGAACTTATGACTTATGAAAGAATGATAAAAAGACATAAAAGTTTCAATTATTATCATCGTTTATATTTTGAAAGTTTGATCAAATTGTTCATTTTCTATGATTGATGGCTAAAAGAAATTTGCCTCATAAAACAAAATTTATAATTTGGAAGGAAAATTATTGACTACCAAAATTAAAATTAAATTCAATAATTAAGAAAACTCACATTGAGTTAAAATTTTTGTCATAAACATATAAGAAATATATTAAAAATCATGCAATCTTATTTGAATATCTTTCAAGGTTAACTAGAATTTTATTTTATAAATGTAAATAAGCATTTTATTTTCTCATCTAAGACTTGTCAAGCTCGTAATGATGAGGCCATATGTACAATACCTCCAACTTATCGATGGTCTCCCTAAAAAAATTGAAATTAATTTTCTTCTCTAAACACTTCTTGACCAACAACCTCTCATTTATGTTCACATTATTACCTTTAACCTTACTCTTCATAGTCCCTCTCCCACGCTTACTTCCAAACACTTTTGCATTTTCATCTAAAATAATTTTAAGACTTCTTTCACTTGTTTGCTAAACCATACTATTCTTGTATTGAATACATATATATAGAGATAATGGAGTGAATGCAAAGTGAAAGGTTATTGTTGTTTAAAGCAAATGCATGAAAATTACAGCTCAGATCAACAAAATTTGCATTTGAGTTTGAACCATTAGGATGCACTTGCTATTAACAACCAGACCTAATTGAACTCAACACTCAAAACCCTTATCAAATGAACTTACCAACACACATGGTGATTTGATCCATGATTGGCTTCATGTTTTTCACCATAAAATTTGGAATATCTAATTGTGTGAGCTTTTAATGTCCACTTATAACCCCACTTGTCAAAAAGGTGCATTTATATCTTAGTTAGGCTAATAACAACAAATGACCATAATACTTGGCTTGTTTACCCTTAGATTCGATGAGATGGGCATCCACGGTGCCACCAAATATGGTCTTTTCAAATATGATATGACATTATTGCATGCCTTTTTAAACATGATTTCACCAAATTTACATCCAAATAAAGATTACTAAATAATTTGGAGCCATCTCCATTTTTCATCCCACTAATATAATATAATATTATTAATTATAATATTATACTATATTGATATCATATAATATATAGTAAATATATATATATATATATATATATATATATATATATATATATATATATATATATATATATATATACATATGTATGTATGTATGTATGTATGTATGTATATATAAGTTATAATTATGTAATGGGTAATTAAAACAGTTCAGTGGAATTTACAGATATGCCTTGTCTTTAAACTTTGCACATGTATTTTTTTGGGTTTCTCTAAGTCTAGTACTGAAAAACTCTATCATTGCCCCTTATCATCAATAATCATCTTACCTTCAAATATTTCACCACTTACATGTTTTTTTTGGCCTTGCCCTTCCCCACCACTTCGCCATTGCTCAAGCTTGTCATCAAATGGAATGTCTCCTTCGTACACAATGCATTACCACATCATATGAAGACACACACCTCATTTTCCACCATCCCCTCCACAAAAATTATAAAATTATTATTTCTTAACCCTTCATGCACAAAAAGTCAGATAGGGTCAGTGGTTTTGAGTTTCGAGTGAGGTACAATTGTTGATTTACACTCTTTCACTTTACAAAATCCTGATTTACTAAAATTGATAATTACATCCCTTCTAACATAATTTACATCTTTGAGGCAACTATTAGTGGGTATTAACTTATATCATATGCACATCAATTTAGAACTATTCAGACACAAGTATTGTTATATCTAATATATTGGTTGTGATGGTTGAATCAAGATGAAATAGTCACATCCCTGCCATAAAAGATAATATCTTTATGAATGTTGATGTAGAGTGACCCTTCAATACTCTACTATTTCCCAACTCTGATACCTGTAAATCTCTGTCAACTTATTGACATGGTTCTCTTGCATAAACTTTGACTAGGCTTCTTGATATTACTCATTCACCTTTTATAACATGCATACACTTCAATCTCACCCATAGATCCTTCTTTGTTCATTCACTCACTTTCTTTCATTGATCTCCAACACTAGTCTATAGGTTTCAAGTTTTACATCACCCAACTCACCTTTCTTGTTGATCTAAGACCTATATAGACAAACTTCAATTTGATTGGACTCTATAGGTTTATTTGGATCATATTCTACTTGCTTCAGCTTGCATTTAATTCTTAATTTGTCTCTCAATCCTCTTTTACAACTCTACCCTTCTCTTCCCTGACTCTTGTAGCCTTTTTTTGCTCATTTATTGCTTATATGGTCAGGTACAATAGATCCTTGGAAGACTAATTTGGTATTTGGATACCCTATATTGATATCCATTTGTTTATGCAATTTATTTGGCTAAATCCACTGCTAACCCTCTTTTCTTATACCCTCTTCCTTTTAATTAGACCTTTTAGCCCTGTTTAGCCCTATTTTTAATACAGTTAGTGATAATCATATGTACAGGTGTACTCAGTTTGAAACCTTAAAAATATCATTTGTTAGGTTAAATACTATTAGACTACAATTTTTTTTGAGTTTTCATCAGTTACTTTTCTAGTTATGCAACTTTTCCCAATCTAACCCTAATCTAGGGTTTCTGAACCCTGTGCAGGCCCGAGATGCTTTTAAAATGGATTTAAGGGGTATTTTTGGGTTTCAAGACAAGAAAAGACCTGTTTAAGGTTTGTATAACATATGTTCATCTTTATTAAACTTTAACTTCCCCCTGGTTACCTTCTAATCCCCTTTAAACAACAATTTTCATAGTATTTTCTAACACAGTCAACCTGTGTATGCTCGAGGGGTTAATATTTGTTGTTTTAGGTTCCAAAACAAAGTTTAAACCTATATGGAAATGTGTTAACATATTCTCCAAGTATTTACACCTTTTTCCTGACTTAACTCTATTGGAAGGACTTCCAATCACGTTCCACTCATTGATTACACAATATTTTGTTTACAACAACTACCTGTAAACAAACAAAATAGGGTTTGAACATTTAATTACTCACCTGGTATCTTCAAACATTATTTAAATCTCTCTAAATCTTATATGGCATCCTTTTCCCGCTCATTCTTATCCACACCAATCTACAACATGCTTACACCTAGTTATACACATCATACACAGATTTCTTGCCTGTATTCACTTAAACAGGATAGAGGACAAATAATTGGGTTTTTATATTAATAAACATTTATTTCATTGATTGGGATTATTTTCACTCATTATCAAACCCATTAAATAATTTTTCCATCTTAACTCACTCAAGAAACTCCTTTTACAATTCTTTTAAATTTCAAACTTAATTACACATAAAAAATCAAAAACTCAGTCTTCATCTAGTCCTACAACACAAGTCTTAACCTTTCCAAATCAAAATTACTGTCTTAAGGGTTTATATATTTTCAACATATCAAAATGCATTTCCATAATAAGATTAAACACAAAATACATAAGTATTTGTACATGCCAAACATGTTAATCTTACTGATTCTTCCTTTTTACATGGTATAAACTGCCTCCATGGATAGAGTACAGGTTTTTGTTATATTTATTCACTTTCTCCATATATGTGGCTTCTTCCCATATCCAGAACTAACTCCCTAACTCCTACTTACTCTTCTCTACAATATTAACAACCATTCTATTCCAAAAACTTGCTACAAGACATAAGAAATTGCCTTCTTATAACTAACTCTCCTAGCAACTATCTTCATATGGGTATCACATTCAACTTTTTAAGTTTATGCCATTGTCCTTATAATATGTACATACAACACACCTTAATAAACCAACCTAAACTCATGTAGAACCCTACATAAACATTTGACAACTTGACACTTCTTCAAAGCACTCCTAACACACTTATTCAAATTCAAAGTTTCAAATGCCCATTTTTGGAAGAAAAGCCAAAAGGGCCATAAAGACTCACTGATGGACTAACTTAATGACTCCAATGCCTTTTAAGGCATACTAAGAGACCAAAATCAGCTATACATGATCAAATTTGTACAATGTGCTTGATGCCCCTGCATCATATTCCTAGGGATGAATGAAATTGAGCTTTAATGGACTGTTATGTTATTTTTTCTTGTCTTCTAGTTCTTGTCTCTTGGATAATCCTTTGTTGATGTTGTTCATTTATGCCTCTATTGCTCCTTTTCACTCTCATGCTTATCTTTGTCATAGACCATTATCCTTTCTTACTTGCACTACTTGTTTACATCAACGTGCACTTGTTGTGCACTCCTTTGCTCTTTGACTTTGTCATGTGGGCTGATCATGACCCAAAACACTATTGTACCCATACTTTCACCTGCTCTTGACATGGTATTCATTCTTGCAACAGAAACAAAAATAAAGTCTTATCTTCTTGCTTCAACATGCTTCATTGTTGACAACATCTCTCTCTCTTTATGATCTTTGTCTTCATCCATGAGGCTCTCATCTATTGCAATATGTACTTGCACTTCATTTTACACCACTTCACCATGCAAAGCTTCCTCTAAGGCTGTCAATTCTACCTCTAGTTGCTCTTGGATGTTATACACAAACTGATAATTAGATTGCTTGCCTTGTTCAATCAATTATACTTCATTCTTCAAGCCTTCCAATAGGCCTTCAAACTGATCTCTTTCTTCTTTATCATCCTCAACCCCTAGTTGGCTGTAATTGTCCTCTTTCTATTCACTCAAACTGATCTCAACCACCTCAAGGTGTTCTTCACTTTCATCTTCTTGTGTACTTTGTTGTCCACTCATCCTATACCTCATCATCTCTCTCTTAAGTTGCTTGCATAGCAAATTTTTTACCTTCTCTCCTCTCTCTTTGCTTGCACCTTTATTCTCTTTATTTATTGTTTGATTTGCCACTTGAATGGCTTCTTACTCATGACCCATCCAAAATGTGAGTTCACACTTTCTCTCAACTGCTCTATCTTGACTAGTAACTCATCTATTTGTTGCCTCATCTCTGCCATCTGTTGACATAAAAAGATTGGTATCAGAGCTAGCAGTGATCGATTGTTGAATATATCTGTAAGAATTTCTTGATAGACTCTTGAGTTTCCTTGCTTTGAAAAATTCTTTGGGAAAGTTATTGCATCGAGTCCCTGGCTGTTATTAATTGTCATAGGCCCTTTTTTACTCTGCATCCCTGTTTTCCTTACCAAAATTTTCTTGCTTACCAGAACCTTAATCTCTTATCAATGGAATTCGGTAAATCCCAGATGTCTTTTACAGTAAAATTTTTTAATGAATCTGAAATAGAAGGAATGTATGAACTTCCTCCTTTTGTCCCCGAGTAGTTATCTGAAAGTCTTGATATAGAAATTATAGAAAAAAATATTGAAAAGGAAAATAACCTATACAAACCTCCAGCGCTTCACATGTTTATAAGAAATCTGAGCTTTTAAAGTCTAAGTTTGTTTATAAATCTACTTATTTGTCTTTTGTTAAATCAAGAATCAAATCTGTTGAACTCACCTTGAGTTATAAGCCCAAAAGAAATTTATAAACAAATTTGTTGTCTTTATTACTGGAACCTGAGATTAACTATATCAGATCTCACGAAGATGTCAAGTTTGTCCATTTTGGTCTTATCAGAATACATATTACCTCGTTGATTCTTGGTAAGATAAAGCCTGTTATATATTTAGCCTTGTGTGATAGATGCCAAGTTAGTTTTAAACATGCTTGTCAATTGTCTAGTCTTGGCCGATTAAATGATGAAGTTATTTGTTTTGAGGTTTGTCCAAACCTCTCTGTCGTAGTCGGCGATCGAGGATGTAAAGAATTAAAGTTTAGATCCCTAGATTGTTGGGGTTTATTTACCTCTCTGTTTGGTTTAGATATGTTTGGAGAGTTTAAATATGCCTCTATAAATATCTCTATTGTGTATAGTATGACAAATACTAATCACCCTAAAATTCTTGAAAATCTTCTTTATGCCTGCAGACTCAGTGGAACTGTCCAATTACAAAAATGTCATATAGAGTCTGTTGAAATTCTTTCTGATTAGAAAATTGACTGGTTAAAAAATGTTTATCCAAAGATGAAAGGTCAAGCTACTATGCATAAGAGTGATGGTAAAACCATCAATATACTTCCAAGATCCCTTTCTATGAATAATACTTCTATTATTTCTCCTTCCAAACCCTCTACCTCTTCTTCCAAGAGAGCTGTAAAAATAGGTCACATCTTAATAGAAGATGAAGAGATTAACCAAGGACATGATCCAAAAGATCAGTTGCCTTGCACCTTCATGAATCTTCCTAGAGAAGATAATTTAGACTTTTATACAGAAAATAAGGTCAGTCTGTATAGAGGAGGAAGGTGGCCTCTGCACAAAGGAATGTACAAGCAGACAGAGGGAATTATCCATTTTTTTTGCAGCATTCCAAGGAGATGTTGAACCATCAAATGAGTTTAAGCATAGAAACTATGTTTCTAAATTTAATTCGCATCTCTCTAAAATTTTTGATGACCTTTGTAAAGATGTTTTATACATAAAAAATAGTTTAGATAAACTAACCATTCTTGAAGACAATACCAACCAAGTTTGTACAAATATGCAAAATTAGTTGTCTTCTATTGATACTAAATTGGCAGCATTAGATGAAAGCCTTGACTGGTTAGTCAAGAAAGATCAGGAAGTTGAAGCGCAAATGCCTGCATTAACATATGAGGTTAATTTTGGCTCTAGTTTCAAACCTCATAAGAAACATCTCAATACTTCTTTGATGCAAAGGACCCATTTCCACCTCTAGCCATGGTACCTAAATATAGATGATCTGGTAAATCCATTAAATGAGATATCTGCCTGGTGTAACTCCATGCAAGTTATTATAGTCAATTCTCATTTAGATCCAATAGGTACTACAGTCTTTGCTTCAAAATTATTTTGGGGAATTATTACCCAATGGTGGGATTCAATGAATGAAAATGAACAACATGAGTGTGTTCATCCTCAACCTGATCCTTTAGCTGCATTATACCACTTACTAATTAATGAGTTTTCTCCTCTAGTTGGAAATAGAGAATTGGAATCAAAGAAATGACTTCTCAAAATGGGTCTCTGTGATCTCAAACAATTTGATGCTTTTGCCAAACAATTCAGAGAGTTGGCATATGAAAGTAAAAGCTTTGGATCTACTGAGATCAAATTAAAATTTTTGCATGCTTTGCCCTATAATCTTATTGACAAAGTTATTTCTTATATAGATCTCAAAGGTTTAACCATTAAATATCTCTCTCTTTCTAATGTTATTGACTTTGCAAAACAACAAGCCATGCAATTAGTCTCTGACACTAAAACTATCCAAAAACTAACAAAGCATCAAGCCTCTCAAATAGCTCATGTTTTTCCTAAAGCAATCCCATTTGGCTATCGACCATTTGTTCAACCTCACAAACAACAAAATAAGCGTCGCCTACATCTTTTATTTAAGCACCGCTCTTTTCCCTATAAATATTTCTATGCTCCTTTTCACCATTTCCTCAAGAAACATCATACTCTGCATCCTCAAGACAAGCAACCCATTTGCTATATCTACCGCAAACTTGGCCATATTGCACTGCAATGCCACTATAAAAATCCTGCTGTCAAAGCTATTTTTACCTCCAACGTAGCCACGTGGTGGGATATTGTCGATTCTAATGAAGATCTTTACCTCCAGAATGACATCTATGAACCAATTCTAAATGATCTCCCCACTGAAAACTTAAAAGATGATGAAGATGCAGATGCTCTTGAGTTATTAGTCAATGATTTGGAGCAACCACTCACTAATATGCAACGGCCCTGGCATCATGACTACTCACAACTTCCATATGAAGCACATGGAACCTAGTCTCATCATCACCAAGAAGTCCTAGAAAGATACGAGCGACCAAGGACCAGAGGATATAATAGGAGACAATAATCTACTAGAGGGAGATAGCCCTCTATGCTAAAGGTACCACCAACATTGCAAAGGCCCCAGCATCCTTCTTTGCAATTTTAGAGCTCTTTCAAGCCCATTGCCTCTTGGATAAAGAACAAATTCACCAGTACAGAACCTCCAAGAGAAATACCAGCACCAATAATAGAGCCACAGTGGGATGTTCTATTGCCCACACCAAAAGAAGAAAAGGATAAAGAAGTAGAAAGTTCTTTCGACTCAGACCTAGATTACTATCAAGGTGAATGCAGTAATCTTAGAGAAGAAGAAGAAGTCATCTACTCTTAGAAAACCATTGTACAAGAACCAAGGAAACAAAAACTGGTATGTACTAATATTCTTCCCTTAGAAATTCCATAGCTAGCGTACCTTACTCAATTGATTAATGACAAGTTTACCCAATTCATAACTTTAAAAATTAATAGTGGACTAGTAGATGCACAAATAGATATCGGAGCTTCTCTCTCATTTGCAAAATCACAGATCATTCATGATTGGAAGACATTAGATGAAACCCTAGCTTATAAGAGCCTGGATGTCCAAGGGAATAGTTTTTTATGTAATAAATATAAGCACCAACAAACCATTCACATCCAAGATAAAATCTTTCAGTGTGATTTCTTTGCTTTAGATAGAATGCCTGTAGATATTCTACTAGGAGGTGCTTTTATTGACAGATACTCACCTTATGGATCAACCACTAAGAGTATCATGTTCACTATAGATAATGAAAAGCTTAGGATTCCTTGCCTTGTTTATGCAACTGAGCAATTCCCAAGTTCAATGATCCAAACACCTGAACTTGTAATTCCTGCTGAAATACAAGCCATAGGAGAAAAGATTAAAACCACTATCTATTCTGATAACCCTCAGCAGTTTTAGTCCAAATCTATGCTTGAGATGGACATCAAGCTCATCAAAGGAAAACACATGAAGATTGGGAAAAAGATTCCCATACCAATGCAGGATTACAACGATATGAAACTACAGATCAAAAAATTAGAAAGTAATGGTTTTATAGAAAAATCAACCTCTCTTTTCTATTGTTATGCCTTTATGGTTAACAAATACTCATAACAGAAAAGAGGCAAGAAAAGAATGGTCATCAACTACAGACCATTAAATGCCATTACTCAACCCTTTCTATATCCTATCCCAGATAAGAGCTATCTCCTGGAGAAAGTAGTAACATGTAAGTACTTCTCCCAGTTTGACTGCAAATTTATCTTTTATCAGATCAGGGTCAAAGAAGCAAATAAAGAAAAGACAACGTTTAGCTACCCATTCAGCTATTATTAGTGGACTATTATGCCAATCAGTTTAATGAATGCCTGAGTATTTTATCAAACCCACATGGATAAAATTTTCAAAGGCACTTCAAATTTATTGTGTGTATATATTAATGACATTTTAATTTTTAGTAATTCTCTTACTGACCACTACTCCCATCTCACACAATTTTTTAAGATAGTGGAAGATGCAGGAATTGTCTTATCAGATACAAAGATTTAACTCTGCAAGACTGAATGAAATTTTCTTGGAATGGTTATCCAAGATTTGAAGCTACAAATCTAGCCACACATAAAAAAAAAGTTATCAGTTTTCCATAAAAACTCGACAAACCAAAGCTCCAAGCATTTTTGGGATTGTTAAATTATTTGAATAGATTTTATCCTAACTCTGGTGAAGACAGGTTTATACTCAAGAACTTCTCCAGAAAAAGAAAGCTTTCCAATGGAAGGATCAACACATAGCCGCTATCCAAAAAATTAAATCCAAAGTGGCTCTACTTCTAGAACTTTATATCCCAAAATCAGATCATTTTTTGGTTTATACTGATGCCTCTGATGTTGTATGGGGAGGAGTACTTATTTGTATATATAATAATATAGAATTCATTTGTGAATTCTCTAGTAGAGTGTTCAGTACAAATGTTCTCAAATGGATCTCTTCTGATAAAGAGATCTATGCTGTAAAGAAATGCTTAAAGAAGTTTATGTTAAAACTTTTGCATCTGCCACAATTTGTTGTAAAAACTGACTGTACTAGATTTCTGACCTTTAGAGAAAAAGATCATGGTCAGAAATATGGTCACAGTAAATATATTAGATGGCAGGCTTTCTTTAATCAATTTAACTTCTCTGTAGAACATATAAAAGGTATTGACAACATTACAACAGACTGGCTCAGCCGAAATCCGTCTACAACACTGATGCATGAAACTATCCTTGATTTTAATCTAACTAGAATCTACAATCAAGGATTTGCTTCTATGAATGTCCTTGTCCAAGAACAAATCCTCAGAGAAGGATTGCATTTGAGATACACCTAGATTTCCTATGTAGTAGGACAAGATCTATAGATGTCCTCAACAATAACTATTCATGCAGACCATCATCGAAACACTGGTGTAATTACTATTGAAAGATTCAATAGTGAATTCCTTTTTCACTAGTTCACTAAATTACTAAAGCGTCCTCTCTGGACATGGTTGATAAAGATCAGGTCATCTCATAATGAGCATCTCTATCGATGGATAGCCAGATATGGTCCACACTATATCCATGAAGAAGAGAACCATGATCAAGACATAGTCGTTCATATGATCATTCATAGATAGCTAGAATGTGAATCATACTTCTACATCATTCATCACTGTCATGCATGCGAAGCTAGACCCCAGCACTGACATCTTTTTAGTACCTTCCAACTAAGGTGTCTTTTTCAGCCAATAAGTGAAAATGACTTGCTGAATGATGCGGAAGCAATGTTGGACCCACCAAGCCAGTTGTCCTCATCTAATGCGTCCAAAAACATATCACTGTAGATAAATTTTGAGCTATAAAGCATGATGGGACATGGCACTGCCTTGGCAAAGATTCCAGGCAGGACCTCCCAAATGCTATAAATAAGACTCTCCTCTATAGAGATGATCATCGAAAAATATATAAGCATTTTAGAAGTCTAGTATCTTTGTTCAAAGAGTATGCTCTTCTCTTGCCCTTTTTGAAAGATCCTGAGAATCAGAAATTCAAACAACTATTTGTATAAAAGAGGGTAATAGTTTTGAGTTGTTTACAGAAAAAACCCGTGATAGTAGGCAAGGGCCGAATGGCTACGGCTTCACTATTTACACTCAAAACTATTACACTCTTTTATACAAATATTTTTTTAAATTTTTGATTCTCAGGATCTTTCAAAAAGGGCAAGAGAAGAGCATACTCTTTGAACAAAGCTACTAGACTTCTAAAATGCTTAAATTTTTTTTGATGATCATCTCTATAGAGGAGAGTCTTATTTATAACATTTGGGAGGTCCTACCTAGAATCTTTGCCAAGGTGGTGTCATGTTCCATCATGCTTTACAGCTCAAAAGTTATCTACAATGATATGCTATTGGACGCACTGGATGAGGACGTATGGCTTGGTGGGTTCAACATTGCTTCCACTTCAGTCAGCAAGTCATTTTCACTTATTGGTTGGAAAAGACACCTTAGCTAGAAGGTACTGAAAAGATGCCAGTGCTGGGGTCCAACTTCACATGCATGACAATGAGGAGTGATGTATAAGTATGATTCCCATTCTAGCTGTCTCTGAATGATTGTATGAACGACCATGTCTTGATCATGGTTCTCTTCTTCATGGATACGGTGTGGACCGTATCTGGCTATCCATCGATAGAGATGTTCATTATGAGATGACCTAATCTTTATCAACCATGTCCAGAGAGGACGCTTTAGTAATTCAATGAACTGGTGAAAAAGGAATTCACTATTGAATCTTTCAATAGTAATTACACCAGTGTTTCGATGACGGTCTGTATGAATAGTTGTTGCTGAGGACATCTGTAGATCTTGTCTTGCTGCATAGAAAATCTGGGTGTATCTCAGATGCAATCCTTCTCTTAGGATTTGTTCTTGGACAAGGACATTCATAGAAGCAAATCCTTGATTGTAGATTCTAGTTAGATTAAAACCAGGGATAGGTTGATGCATCAGTGTTGTAGGTGGATTTTGGTTGAGCCAATATGCTGTAATGTTGTCAGTACCTTTTATATATTCTACAGAGAAGTTAAATTGATTAAAGAAAGCTCGCCATCTAATATATTTATCGTGACCATCTTTCTGACCATGATCTTTTTCTCTAAATGTCAGAAATCTAGTACAGTTAATTTTTACAACAAAGTGTGGCAGATGTAGAAGTTTTAACATAAAATTCTCTAAGCATTTCTTTATAGCGTAGATCTCTTTATCAGAAGAGATCTATTTGAGAACATTTGTATTGAACACTCCACTAGAGAATTCACAAATGAATTCTATATTATTATATATACAAACAAGTACTCTCCATGCAACATCGAAGGCATCATTATAAACCAAAAAATGATTTGATTTTTGGATATGAAGTTCTGGAAGTAGAGCCACTTTGGATTTAATTTTTTGGACAATGGTTGTGTTCTCATCCTTCCATTAGAAAGCTTTCTTTTTCTAGAGAAGTTCTTGAAGTATAAACCTGTCTTCACCAGAGTTAGGATAAAAGCTATTCAAATAATTTAACAATGCCAAAAATGCTTGGAGCTTTGGTTTGTCAAGTTTTTCTAGAAAACTGATAACCTTTTCTTTGATGTGCGGCTAGATTTGCAGCTTTGAATCTTGGACAACCATTCCAAGAAAATTACATTCAGACTTACAGAGCTGAATCTTTGTGTCTGATAAGACAATTCCTGCATCTTTCGCTATCTTAAAAAATTGTGTGAGATGGGAGTAGTGGTCTGTAAGAGAATTAATGAAAATTAAAATGTCATCAATATATACACACAAAAAATTTGAAGTGCCTTTGAAAATGTTATCCATGTGGGCTTGATAAAATGCTGGGGCATTCATTAAACCGAATGGAATAATAGTCCACTAATAATCGCTGAGTGGGCAACTGAATGTTATCTTTTCTTTGTATGCTTCTTTGACCTTGATCTGATAAAAGCTAGATTTGTAGTCGAACTAGGAGAAGTATTTACATGTTGCTACTTTCTCTAGGAGATAGCTCTTATCTGGGATAGGATATGGAAATGGTTGAGTAATGACATTTAATGGTATGTAGTTGATGACCATTCTTTTCTTGCCTCTTTTCTGTTCTGAGTGTTTGTTAACCATAAGGCATAACAATAGAAAGGAGAGGTTGATTTTCCTATAAAACTATTACTTTTTAATTCTTTGATTTATAGTTTCATATCGTTGTAATCCTATGCTGGTGTGGGAATCTTTTTCCCAATCTTCATGTATTTTCCTTCGATGACCTTGATGTCCATCTCATGCATAGATTTGAACCAAAACTGCTGAGGGTTATCAAAATAGATAGTGGTTTTAATCTTTTCTTTTATGGCTTGTATTTCAGCAGAAATTACAAGTTCAAGTGTTTGGGTCATTAAACTTGAGAATTGCTCAGTTGCATAAACAAGGTGAGGAATCTTAAGCCTTTCATTATCTATATTGAACATGATATTCTTAGTGGT
Organism: Torreya grandis; assembly: GCA_037957365.1. Classification (NCBI taxonomy): domain Eukaryota; kingdom Viridiplantae; phylum Streptophyta; class Pinopsida; order Cupressales; family Taxaceae; genus Torreya; species Torreya grandis. The sequence continues at coordinate 3,059,770 of JARHVA010001366.1, forward strand.
TGATCCATAAGGTATCTATCAATAAAATCACCTCTTAGTAGAATATATATAGGCATTTTATCTTAAGCAAAGAAATCACACTGGAAGATTTTATCTTGGATGCGAAGGGTTTGCTGGAGCTTATATTTATTACATATAAAACTATTCCCTTGGACATCCAGGCTCTTATAAGCTAGGGTTTCATCCAATGTCTTCCAATCATGGATGATTTGTGATTTTTCAAATGAGAGAGAAGCTCCAGTATCTATTTGTGCAACTACTAGTCTGCTATTAATTTTTAAAGTTATGAATTGGGCAAACTTGCCATTAATCAACTAAGTAAGGTAAGCTGGTTATGGAATTTTTAAGGGAGGAATACTAGTACATTCCAATTTTTATTTTCCTGGGTCATGTACAACGGCTTGCTCAGAGTAGATGACTTCTTCTTCTTCTTCTTCTTCTTCTTCTTCTTCTCTAAGATTACTGCATTCACCTTGACAATAATCTTGGTCTGAGTAGAAAGAACTTTCTACTTCTTTATCCTTTTCTTCTTTTGGTATGGGCAATAGAACATCCCACTATGGCTCTATTATTGGTGCTGGTATTTCTCTTGGAGGTTCTGTACTGGTGAATTTGTTCTTTATCCAAGAGGCAATGGGCTTGAAAGAGCTCTAAAATTGCAAAGAAGGATGTTGGGGCCTTTGCAATGTTGGTGGTACCTTTAGCATAGAGGGCTATCTCCCTCTAGTAGATTATTGTCTCCTATTATATCCTTTGGTCCTTGGTCGGTCGTATCTTTCTAGGACTTCTTGGTGATGATGAGACCAGTTTCCATGTGCTTCATATGGAAGTTGTGAGTAGTCATGATGCCAGGCTGTTGCATATTAGTGAGCGGTTACTCCAAATCATCGGCTAATGGCTCGAGAGCATTTGTATCTTTATCATCTTCAAAGTTTTCTGTAGGGAGATCATCTAGAATTGGTTCATAGATGTCATCTTGGAGGTAAAGATCTTCATCAGAATCGACAATAACCCACCATGTGGTTGTGTTGGAAGTAAAAATGGCTTTGACAACAGGGTTTTTATAGTGGCATTGCAGTGCAATATGGATGGGTTGCTTGCCTTGAGAATGTGGAGTATGATATTTCTTGAGGAAACGGTGAGGAGGAGCAAAATCATTAATTAGTAAGTGGTATAATGCAGCTAAAAGATCAGGTTGATGATGAATGTAGAGTAAAATTTTACTCTATGTTGCATTCAAATTTTCAAAGTTGAGCACTGCAGTTTTGGTTCCCGTATACCCTGGACGTGGCGGCAGAGTTTTGGAGCAGAGGGCAGGTTTATTTTTGCCTAAGTGTCGAAGTGCAGCAGAAGCTGCCAAGTGTCACTCTCTGAGCATGGGTCCCTTTTTTCCCCCTTTTGTTTCCTTCATCTCATTTTTCCTAAGTATTGAATTTGAGCGAAAGCCACCAAGTGTCACTTTTCGAAACCCAGAGCTGGCTAGCTGGCATCTTTGAGCCCCTTTTTGTAACTTTTAGGAAGGCTGCAGAATGTGCCACGCATCCAATAGCAGTTAAGCGAAATGCACCACGTGTCAGAATCTGCGTCTCAGAGGCACCCATGTTTCATTCTATTTTTTGACAAAGACTTTTAATGTGCTAAGCAACAGAAAAGCAGAAAGTGTCAGGTGGCAGTCGCGGAAGGTCCTGAACTACCTGTTTAAAGAAGTAGCAGAAGTCACCACGTGTCAGGATCTGAGAAACTTTGGTTCAACACCTGGGTCCATTGCTTTGGTTCAATGCAGAAAGGCATCATTTTATTTTGCTTAAGTGCCATAAAGCAGTGGATGCTGCCAAGTGTCACTCTCCGAGTCCCTTTCTACTCCATCCCCAGAAACAGCGAAAGACGCCACATACCCCTAGAAAAAAAAGTGAAAGATGCCACGTATCTTCCCAAGAGCAGTGGAGGTCACCATGCATCAACTCTCGAGAGATCATCTTTGAGCTTCATTACCAAATGAGATTGTGGTGGGTCTCGAGTGTTACTTCAAAGGACTATGGAAGCACCAAGTGTCAACATGCAAAGCCTGCCACGTGCATCCATCCCCTCCTAAAAAAGTTGCCCGAGTAAGGAATGCGGTGAGTTTTATTTTGTTAAAATTGCAAAGCAGAGGAAGCGGATTGCGACAGGTGTCGAAGGCGGAGCGTTCTTGAGCAGAATATAGAGAAAGTGAAAGCGGCCAAGTGTCATTCTCCGGTGCCTTCTAGACCATAAAGAGAATTTTCATGGATTGACTAAGTTTCCTCTTTCGTTTCAATAGAACAGAGTGTCCATCTATCTGTTACAGCAAAGATGGAGGGAAACTCGATGGGAGTTATTCCTGGTAGATAGAACAGTGCACTGGGTAGATTTTTGGGGCTTACAAGCATTAAAAGGCATCATCTATTTTGTCCCCTGCGAGTGAAGGATGAAGTAGAATTGCACGGGAAAGAGAGCGATGTAAGGAGACATCCGAGGCTATAAAAGAGGAAGACTTGTAAAATCTAGGAGACGGGGGATTTTCTCATAGTTTTAGACTTGCTAGAGTTTTTGACCAGTAATATCATTTGCTCTTGTCTCATTTTCTTAAGTGGTAATGTTAATGTAACTGTGCATGTTTTTGTGCCTTTTATGTGGTTGAATAAATTAAGAGGATTGAGCTCCATGCCTTGGTTGGTGTTATTTGTGTCATTTGCAAAGTAGTCTATTCTGTAGATTCTTTGGAGTTGTGATTAGAAATGTCATTTGCTTTTGTCTCATTTTCTTGAATCAAAAGTTCTACATAACTGTACGTGATTTATGTGCCTCTTATGTGATTGAAAGATTTTGTTAAGAAGATTGAACACTATGCCTTTGTTGACATTCTCTGTATCTCAGCAAAAGAATTCCCTGTTGTGAGCCTCTATTTCTATTAGTTCAATCTTTTACATTGATCATGCACTTGTCTGCTCTTAAATGTAATTGAGTCCTATAATAGTCTCACTGTGCTCAGGTTAGGACTAGGATTACATTCAGGCTCATCGCCATAGTTAGGTTTCATTTCCTACACTTGCGTTTCTATTTAATTTCCTATCCCTTTTCCCAACACTTGATACAAAAGAAGAGACCAGCTTCTCTAAAATCTGGAGGTTGTTTCAAGCCGCATTGTCCCACAGCTTGAAACTTCCCATAGTTGATTGATTAAGATCAAGCGCAATTTTCATCATCAACAATGAACACGCTCATGCTATTCATTTTCGTTCATTGAATCCCACCATTGGGTAACAATTCTCCAAAAGAATTTTGAAGCAAAAACTATAGTACCTATTGCATCTAAATGAGAATTGATTATAATAACTCACATAGAGTTATACTAGACAAATATCTCATTTAATAGATTTAGCAGATCATCTACATTCAGGTACCATGGATGGAGTTGGACATGGGTCCTTTGCATCAAAGAAGTACTGGGATGTTTCTTATGAGGTTTGAAACTAGAGCCAAAATTAACCTCATATGTTAATGCAAGCGTTTGCACTTTAGCTTCCTGATCTTGCTTGACTAACCAGTCAAGGCTTTCATCTAATGTTGCCAATCTAGTATCAATAAAAGACAACTGATTTTGCATATTTGTACAAACTTGGTTGGTATTGCCTTCAAGAATGGTTAGTTTATCTAAACTATTTTTGATGTATAAAACATCTTTACAAAGGTCATCAAAATTTTCAAAGAGATGCGAATTAAATCTAGAAACATAGTTTCTATGCTTGAACTCATTTAATGGTTCAACATCTCCTTGGAATGCACGTATCAAACCAAATAAAACTAGGTTTATTAAAAGTTGCTACATCCTGGCCAATATTATTTATGTTTGGGAAGGAATGGAATGGGCTCGTGTCTCTCAAAAGAGAACCATATTTCTCAAGCTTGAATTTGATTTTTTTTATGATAGGCTAGAGTCATCATTTATTCTTGCCATGCTTAAAAAATTAGGTTTTGGTGACCTCTTTTTGTGGGAGGTTCATAATCTATTCTCTAAAGCCTTGGCTTGTCTCGCTATTAATGGTCTAATTCCAATATATTTGGGATTTTTGATCCATCAGGAAATATTTCCCTCTCACCCCGACATTGTATGTCCTAGCAGTGGAAGCATTTGTGTATCTTCTTTCTCATAGAGTTGATATAGACTGATTAAGGAAATTTCTCTCCCTGATCGCTCCACTCAACCTATTAATGGGCATTTTGAAAATGATTCTTTCCTAATGCTTGTAGAATAAGAATCCTCTTTCAAAGAGGCATTTCACTGCCTTGACACTTTTTGCAAAGGCAGTGTGTCAAGTTTACAATGCGTTAAAACACAATGCTACAAGAAAAGCATGATTCCATTGCTAGAGTGGATCCAAGATTATCAATGGAAATGCATCCAAAAGAGGGAGAAATTCAAAAACCTTGGTATCCCCTTTGAATTTGAATGTTCCCCCTTTATGTTATGGCAATATGTAATTGAAGAGTGGGAAAAAATCACTTACTAGATTACCAAGCCTCTTTTTTTCACAGGAAAGTTTCAACTGTGCACTAAAATTCTTACAACTATTCATATCTATTATTCTTCTTTTTGGGCTCCCTCTAAAGCCTTAAATGATAAATTAGTGAAGGTGATTATAGAATTTATTTTGGCCAATGCTAAGTAGAATCAAGGTTTTTATAGAGTAGCTAGGGACATTTGTTACCTTTCTCATGAAAAAGGAGGCATGAACACTATTGATATTTATAGACAAAGCACTAATCTCTATACTAAATGCACTGTAAGGGTTATTGAAGGTAATATCATCTTGGAAATTTCTCTTTAGGCACTACATTTTTTATGGTTCTCCTTATGGAAATAATTTTTGTAAAATCATATATTTTCACACTCTTTAGATTGCTTCTATGCTAGATAAAATAGAAGGGTCATTTATTGCTAAGAGCATCTAGAAAGATTTTGAAGCGGTGAATCCTTATCTCAAATGGGTTAGTTATGGTTTTTGAATTGGTCTCTATTTTAAAGACCTCAATGTTTGATGTTCCCCTATCATGAAAAACACTAACCTCACTTTGGCTAATACGTCAGGTATTAAAGTTGTTTGGGCTTTTTGGAAAATGAATTTGCATAGTTCAGGATTTAGATTCCTCTCAAGGTTGGATATTGTGGCACACTTTGAAAACAAAACATAAAGTAATGAATTCAAACTTACCTTCTATTCTTTGTATTCAGGTATTAATGTTGGATGCCATGCTTTATAATATGAGTTTGCAACCCCCAGTTGCTTAGTGGAAGGATTGGCAGTGGAATTGCATTACTATCTTCCAAAACTGTGCTCCTAGACTCCTCTATCATATCATGAATACATTTTCTTTGGCTCTAGATAAACTTAATATGAAATGGAGTTTGAACTCCTTGCATACAATGTGGCTCTCTAGACTCAACAAGATTTAGAATGCAAAGCTCAAGGCTAAATTGACTCACTTTCTCTAGTGTCTAGTTTATCAAGGTCTTCCTCTTGGGAAGCATCTCAAGCACATTGGTTGGGAAGCATCTCAAGCACATTGGGATCCCTAACCCCAAGTGCCTGACATGCTCTTGACCTAAAACCTTTTGGCACATTTTTTAGACATGTATGGTATTTGAAAAACCATAGCAATGGTTTTATAGCTTATTTCAACATCATCATCCTGAACCATTTAATTGACGAATGACATTTTTTTGGGGATAATGTTCAGTGGCCTCCATACATTGCATTTTTATTTAATTTTTTTGGAGCTATAACTTTATTTCAGCTATGGAAGTCTAGACATTTAGTTGTTTTTAACAATGAAGATTTTTTATGCAATTCTCTATTAATGATAAAGTACTTACTATTTCTTTTGTGTTTCTTTAGATCCAAACATAGGAAAAAAAAGGTGGCCTTGGAATTTTAGCATCTTTAGGAGCTCCTCAACTGGTGGTGGAGTGTTGCATTTATCATGAGTTATGTTCCTCCTAACCATCCCTTGCATGACACCCCTACATTGGCACCTAGACATTGGTAGATCCATTCCCACATCCACTTCTCCTCTCCTCCTCGTAAATGGGTGGGATGGAGTCCATCATTTTACAGAGAGACCTATGTAGGCTCATCTCAATGGAATTCACTTGTGTAGGGTGGTGAGCAAGTTGGTTCTTATGTGCCACCACCCTATAGTTGGGAAATTACAATTTCCTCAGGTCCCTTACAAATGAATCAAGATGGGTGGGTGGCCCGTGAGCCTCCTTCGGTCGAGTCCTCTTTTTGGGTTTCTCATCTCCCTAAGGATGATTTGTGCCCACCTCCATCGAGGATTATTGCATGTGTTTAAATATCTCATTTACCTTGTGATTTGTTGCTTTGATTAATTGATGATTATGTTTTAGTGTTTTGTACTGATGTAGATAACGAGTCGCAAATACTAATCGACCACCTTTTATTGTAACCATCCATGTTTTATGATTTGTGTTGATGTGTTTAACCAACAATTATGTTTTACTATTTTGAGTAGTGTTTTGTACTGGTGTAGATAAGAAGTCGTGAATAAAAATAACCACCTTTTGTTGTAACCATCTATGTATTATTTTTTTATAGATAATAATAAGGGGAAAGGGGCCCTTACCCCATGGCACAAAAAGATATGACTAGCAAATCAGATAAAATGGGACAAAATACACCTTTAGGAGAAAAGATGGTTACAAGGAGAATGTCGGAAAGCCAAATAGCCAACAAACCAGATATAAAAGAGAAGACCAAAGAATAGAAGTCTAGAAACTAAACATCACAGATCAGTCTAGGAGTGCTAGAGGAAAGCACAACCATGGAACCACTCTTGAGAAGTAGGAAGATGTCAACCCCAAAAACCTTGGACACTAGAAACCATCTATGTATTATTATTTGTATGATTAATAAATATATCGATAAGTACTAATAAAAATTTATGGCCATCATAGTAAACTTTTTAGTTTTCAATAGTTAATCTAACTATAAAATTAAATGGATTTTGTATCTTAATTAAAATTGAATATACACAAGGTTTAGTTCACTTAATCTTGACACCCTATAGAGATATCCTTGATCGTGAGTTTGATTCCGAACTTATCCCACGTTGTATGTTGAGGGCCCACTTCATACTACCCATAAATTATAGGAAAACTCACCCTATGTTAAAACGATGAGATCTGTATACTCGGCCAAACAAAGTTAAAACATGAGCTCCATATACTCAACCACAAAGCATCAATTTCCCTCTGGTTAAGCCAAAAAAAAAAAAACATTAAAAAATGAATATACACATAGTACATTAAAATTTTAAGGAAACGACAAAGAAAACAGGGGCCAACATCCACATAGGTACAATTTCTCCGAGTCCCAATAAATGAACAAGGGGCACAAAGTGCCAAGTTCCTGCGGGGCAATAGTTTCAGTTAAAGCTAAACTTCAAAGCATAAACAATGATTCTAAGTAGACTTGAACAATAAATAAAACAGGTTGACAAATGCATAAAAGAGAGGGAACTAGCTGCTACGACATGTTACCAATACCAATGGGCACCATCAATGCAGACACATACAAAGCAATATAAAATTAAAAACTTTCCAATGCATGCATGTAAATTCCCTGTGCTTTAACATCGACAAGCATTCAAGTATGGGATGGGTGTTCATGCAAGGTAGGGATAGGCATAGGCACTTAATTATGACAGATAGAATCCAGACTGTAACACATGAATTGCAATTTATCAGATCTACACAGGGTTCTGTCCTTGTTTGGAATGGATTAAAAATTTAAACTTTCATTTAAGCTTTACTCTAAATTTGTAAAAACAAATAGTCTAGTTGGAGGCATAAAAGGGGCAACCCTCTATCTTTGTCTTCTAGTCTCCATATTTTTTGTCGAATGGCCCCTGCAAAAGCCCTCCTAACAGCTCTGCAGGGTCGTAGTATACTTTTACATCCACCATTCTCAACTTCTCGTCCACATGTAATCAATCCAAAAAATTATGGACTGCCCACACAAGCAAATCCTCTAGGAAACACAGTTCAAAATATATCGTGAGAGGAGTCAAACGTTTCCTTGGATGTTTTGTAGCACTAAAATTGCTCTGGCAAGGAATTTTGCAGTAATGTGTTGTAGCTTCCCATTTGTAGTGTCTCCTTTGCTGATAAAGCAGGCCTACTTGGAATTTGAAAGTTATACACATAACTTATCCATGCTAGAAATGGACGATATGTACATAGAAGACAAGTAATTACCTACAATTTACTATGAGCGAGAAGTTGTCCAGATCAATTGTTTTGAAATCATGAATTTGAATCTTGTGCGAAAGCTCCATTTCCCACATTTTCCCCAGGTTTTGGATGGTTTCTTCCAGGGAACCCTTGGCCCATACCTGCACACACCTTCAAAGTTATACTATACCATGTGTATATATATCTTAAATATCCGAAAAGAAACGAAGAATCTGATTAAAAAACAGATCTTGGTCCAAGTGTTTTGAAAGAGGGTGTTAACTAGTGTGTAAGAAGGAGCTCCATGCCTCCACACCGTATTTTTCTCAGATTCTCCATGCATACTCCCACGATACGGATCATTGCCCATTTCTATTGCCTCTGTTTCACATGATTTGGGTTATTCGTGCCATATGTAATGAATATAAAAACGTCGCGTATTTAATAGTTAAAAACATGATTTAACCACAGTAACTGCACTCTTCCCTATGTTAAGAATAGAATGTGTTTAGATTTAGATTGATTTCAATTCAGTTTGGACAGTTTGCAGAGAATTTGACAGAGAGCAACTCAGTAAGTTCTTTGAAGGAATCTTTGCGGATGAGAGGGTGACAAGTGAAGAAAAAGGGCTCATCATAAGAGCTCTGGATGGAGAGTTTCCCGAGTCCTTCGGATCTATTGACGCATATGATACAACAAAAACAGATATACATTTGATGCCTCAGAGATCATTCAATGGTAGATTCCTGCTCAAGCCACATGGCAGTGACATCAAATATCTGTTTTATGTTCTTCTGAAATTGAATAGCGCTGTACAAGTTCTTTCGACCGTCAAAAGCAGGAAGCGAATTTGATAGCAGAGTTTTCTGTAACTAATTTGCGTTTCAGATACCTGGCTACCTCCTTAGATGGCAGAGGCAATTGTATGAATTAACCTGTGGTGCATGACTCCCATCTAGAATGCTGAAAAGCGCCAACAAGGGCACCGCCCTTCTAGTGATAGAAACCTGCCACGACAAGGACACTCTCTGTGGGTGTTGGCCAGTAATGACTACATCAGACCTAAAATAATGTCTAAAATCACGCGTTGCCTCAATCTACATGCAATGTTCTCAGCGACTCAAAATGAATAAAATAATATTATTTTATGTTATGACTTAAACTCTTCACAATTGGTTTAGGAAAAAATGTTTACATATTTTCAATACATAAACCAAGATACGCTGATTTGCTAACGGATGGAAGATTAATAAGCAATTAACGTCAAACAAAGACAATAGCCATTCCCTCCGACAGTAATAATTTTACAAGTATTCTCTAGACTTGACTCTTGACTTTTCACATGCGGGAACCACACGCAATTATCTGAACATATGGTAGATAAAGAAGCGTCTCAATACAAGACAGAAATGGACTGTGCCGGCTAGATAATGGTAGGTGGCAAAGGGCAGAAAAAATACAAGAGGCCAATTATGGCAATGAAAAACAGGAAGAGTAAGCTCTCTCAGTATTCTTCATTGTGTGTTGTAGTACTTTTGTTGCTAGTATTAGTGAACGTGGGTGTCTGTCAAAACTGTGGGTGTTCTAAAGATTTGTGCTGTAGTCGGTATGGATACTGTGGAACAGGAAATGCCTACTGTGGAGAAGATTGCAGAGAAGGGCCTTGCTACCCTTCTCTTCCTTCTACTGGAGATGTAAGTTATATAATTTTTTTGATATATGTTACCACGAGTCCACATCCAATCTGGAATACAATTGAGGATGTGGGTTCTATCACTGCTAGTGTTTTTAACTCAATAGTTGGAGAAGCCGGCAGTGGGTGTGCAGGAATGGGGTTTTATAATTACAATGCTTTTATTACTGCTGCTAATGCCTTCAATGGATTTGGCACATCTGGCTCCTCTGATTTCCAGAAGAGAGAAGTGGCCGCCTTCTTTGCCAATGCTGCGCATGAGACTGGAGGTAAAGTTTGTACCTCTACTATGAATTATTTCTGATTTCTGTGCCTACATTTCCTGTGATTCAGAATATATAACAGCCAACTTAAACTCAATTTCATTTTTTTTATTGGTAGTATAACAGGGTTCTGCTTCATTGAAGAGCAAAATACTGCTGATAAATACTGCCAGGCCTCCTCCCAGTATCCCTGCAACCCAAATAAGCGTTACTATGGCAGAGGCCCTCTGCAGCTCTCATGGTCAGTATTATATTTCATTTCTTGTAACTAATTCAAAGACCTGACAATAACATTTCTCTGTTAACATTAGATGAAATGAAATGGAAATTGACAGGAACTTCAATTACGGAGTAGCAGGAAATTACATTAACTTTGATGGGCTGAACAATCCAGAAGCTGTGGCGACTGACCCAACGATCTCATTTAAGACAGCTGTATGGTTTTGGATGCTGAACAGCAATTGTCATAAAGCGATTACGTCCGGACAAGGCTTCGGAGCCACAATTAAAGCCATCAACAGTATGGAATGCAACGGTGGAAATTCTGCAGCTGTGACTTCCAGAGTCAATTATTACCAGAAGTTTTCCCAGCAGCTTAACATCGACCCACGGTCGAATCTTCGTTGTTAATTAACTTACTAATGATGTTTCATATACTGCAACAGATGACGATGCCAATTCATATCGACTCCATCTAAATATCTACATACTTCAAAAGCTATCGTAATTATAATGCAACAAATTTTATGATTTCACCATTTAGTTTATATGTCTTTGTTTTTTCAAAGGAAAACGATAATCATCTCTGTGTTTGACCAACGTCAGCCTTACAAAAACATTCTTTCAGTTAATAGGTTAACTGTTCTTCATCATTTTCTGTAGGAATGTCATGCAGTTTCTATTTAAATATGTAGTATGTTATGATATGAAAAATCACTATAAAAAAGCCCTCTTGTGGAGAAAGACCGAAGTAACATTATTTCTCAGTATTGTTCAGTGCCAAATAATCTGTATTATTGTTTAACTCAGTCTGAAACAGAGCATACTCTGTTTTTTATTCTCTCAATTGGTATCAGATCATAGAAGTGATTGTGTAGAAATTGTTGCGAGGAAGAATGACGAATGGCAACTTTCCCTTGCAGATTCCGCAGTTTGCAGGACACAATTATGAATATTGGAGTACTAAAATGAAGATCCTGTTGATGTCTCAGGATCTCTGGGAGTTGGTAGAAACTGGGTTTGCTGAGCATACAGATCAAAATGCCTTAAATGCTTTGACTATGGATCAACGAGATCAACTAATTGATAACCGTAAAAAGGATAATCAGGCCCTATTCGCTATACAATCTGTGTTGGATGTGAATCTTCCCTCGGATTGCTGGTGTGACAAAATCAAAGGATGCTTGGGACACCTTGCAAGCTGTCTCCCAAGGTTCAGACACAGTAAATTTGGTAAGGCTTTGAACTCTAAGAAGGAATTTTAAAAGTTTAAAGATGAAGGAAGTTGAGTCTGTCCAAGTTTTTATTACTAGGATGCAAGATATTGTGAATGGACTGAGGTCTCAAGGGGATCTGTCATAGAACATAAAATTGTGGAAAAGATTTTGAGATCTCTTCTTCCAAAGTATGATCCGGTGTCCATAGCCATTGAAGAAAGCAAAGATCTCACCACTTTGAAAGTGTTCGAGCTGATAGGCTCTTTGCAGTTACATGAGGAACGTATGCAACGTTCTACAGAGAACTTGGTGCAAGCTTTCCAGTCTTCTGTCAAAATTGATAAGAAAAATCCAAGCTTATGACTGGAAATCGTGATCTCTTTGGTAATATAGATGAATCTGTTAGAAGCCAAGCGAACTTTGGCAATGACAGAAGTTGATGTGATGGGAAAAGGTTCTATTGCAAGGAGAAACAGCATATATTACTGCATGTACCAAAATTTCAACACAATCTTCTATGTGTGGGACAGCTCATTGATTAAAATTACAAGGTTTTATTTGAAGATAATTGCTGTAGAATATTTGACAAATCTGAAAATCGTCATCTTGTGGCAAAGGTCTTAATGACAGGGAACAAGATGTCTCCTCTAGAGATTAAATCTGATTATTTGCATGTCCAAAGCAACCGCATATGATTCATGGTTATGGCACAAAAACTATGGACATCTGAGTTTTCAAGGGCTGAGCTTGCTTCACAAGAGGCAAATGGTGAAAGGACTCCCTGTAATTCAACCAAGAGAAGAAGTTTGTTCAGGATGTGCGCTAGGCAAGCAACATCGAGATAGCTTTCCGGTCAACAAGTTGTGGAGGGCAAAAGTTCTTCTTGAGCTTGTCCATGTCGATATCTGTGGCCCTATGCAGACTCCATCTTTGAGTAAGAATACTTATTTCTTGACTTTTATTGATGAATTATCATGCCACACTTGGATTTATTTTTTGAAACATAAATCAGAAGCCTTCAAATGTTTCAAGCACTTCAAAGCAATCGCTGAAAAGCAAAGTGGGTACTATCTTAAGGTACTCAGAACAGCTAGAGGGGGAGAATTCAATTCTTTGATTTCTGCAACAACATGGCATCAAGAGACAACTGACTGCTGTCTACACCTTCCAGCAAAATGTTATGACAGAAAGCAAGAACCGTACCATTATGGAGTTGGCACGAAGCATGCTGAAAGCAAAAAAAAATCTTCCGAATAGTTATTGGGCAGAAGCAGTGGCGACCACAATATACATTTTGAATTATAGTCCCACTGAGTCAATGAAGAATATCAATCCAAATGAAGCTTGGAGTGGTCATAAACATTTTTGTGGCTCATTTTCAAGTTTTCGGTTGTGTGCCATTTACATATTCTAGATGAGAAGTGGAAGAAATTGGAAGCAAAATCCCAGCCTTGTATTTTGTGGGATATTTTGAACCAACAAAAGGTTACAAATTTTACAATCCTTTAACCATGCAGTTGATTGAAATTCGAGATGTACTTTTAAATGAAGAGGGAGTGTGGCAGTGGAAAGAAGGAGAACAACAGGAAAAACTAGTGATTGTGCAAATAAAAGATGACATAACACCTTCTTCCACAAGCTCTAGTGGAAGCACAAGTTCTTTTAGCAGCCCAAGTTTTGGGGATAGTTCTTCACCAAGCTCAAGTTCAAGTCCATTACCAAATCTAAGTCCTCCAAGAAAGGTAAGATGCCTTAGTGAAATATATCAAAGGACTTCCAATACAAATTAGTTAGTTAATTTTGTTTTATTTATAAAATTTCAGTTGAATTGATTTTTTTTTTTTTAATTGAAAAACGCATTTTTATTAATATAACAAATATAGTACATTGTTAGTCAAACAAAAAAGATGGGTGGAAAAGTCACACCCCATAAGCTAGGTCACACTGAACTAAAAAGTCTCAGGAAGAGAACAAAATAACAAAAGGGCCAACTCAAGGCCTCTCAAACCACAAGCTACACTAACTCAAATGCACATCAACCAAAAAAATGATCACAAAAGCAAAAACAACAAGGATCCAAACTAAGTAGCAGCATCGAACATGGCAGCCAGCAGAGGAGGGTAAGGGATCCCATCCATAATAAAGATCCAACTAAGCAGCAGCAATGAGCATGGCAGCAAGTGGAGGAGGGTAAGGGATCGCATCCATAATCTTACTGATTTTTTCATTTTCTTCCTGTCAGGAGGATGAAATGGCAAACGCTGTTGGAGGGGGACCCAAGCCCCGCCCCCCTCCACCACCACCTCTATTAGCTCTAATAGACCTGCCATGGTGTGGAGATGACAAGTGAGAGTGAGAAGAGGGGCTCCTTCGGCTTCAAAATCGTTGCTATTGAACCCCATGTCCACGTCTACAAGGAGGATAGCGGTGGTGGGGAGGATCTAGAGGCTCACGACTGACAACACAAGGAACAATCCCCCAATGATCCAAGAAGATTTGTAAATTGTGAAGCTCAAACTGAACTTTATCAGTTTGGACCTAGATCTAGAAGATAACATTAGAAATTATAACAACTTTGTTAGTTACATAAAATATCCTTTCCATTTCTTCATGATTAAAACAAACATTATTTCTAGTTTTTCAAATCTAAAAAAAAATGTCTGCACGGAAAATATGCCAAACTCTGTTTGTATCTTGCAGGAAATAAGGTAGAATCCCTTAAGAGACCCATTTTCCAAGTGAAGAATTCGGGTCTAAAGGGCTCAAAGAAGGTGTAAATGTATCTCTAAGCAAACTGGGATGAGGATAAAACCAAAAATGGTGTTTAAGAGTTTATGGCTAGTGATAAGCTGGGCAAATGAGATTTGAAACCCCCATGTGCTTGAGATGGTCACCCATAGGCAAACCCTAGTAAGGAATACACCAAAAGAAATGGGTTTTTTTAGGCTCTACGAGAGTAGCCCAAATGGTAGCAAACCTTCGAGACTAGACAATATGAAGGGATCAAAGATTCCATCAATGATTGAGAGTTTCAGTGTTAATGTGTTGAGGAGCCAACATACTATACCCTAGTCGAGGAGGATAATGACAAAAGGGTGTAGCTGTAGGCCATTGCCAATCCTTCCACCAAAGCATGAGGGAAGAAACACCAATCTTGTGTAAATACTCCTCAGGTATAGAACTCTGATTCTGAGAAATGGATTCTACATCTTCATTGTTAAGATTGAATTTATCTTTCAGAAGATTCCAAGGGAGCCAGTCTTGACTAATTTTGCAGAAAAGATCCCCAATGGTTTCAATACCCTTTTTAAACAATCTCAAGCTTTTAATCCAAGCGACCATGGCAAAGGGAACATTGTGAAAATTGATCACTGGGGACAACCATAGGGAGTGAGAGTTTAGAGAGAGACCATTTTGAAACCCCTCCCCCACCTAGATGAGGTGAGATTTGAGATTTTCCCAAGCCTTCTAGATGTTGTGCATAATAAATGTACCTCCGATCTTAACAGGAACAGGGGTAATGAGAAGATTGTGTATACCAACACCTTGCCAGGGCTTTTTGCCTAAAGGGCACCCTTAAGAAATGTAATGCCTTCACAATTTTTTTCAGGATTCATCACCTTCCAAACCTCTAATAATCCACTTGACACTGAAAGCTAGGGCTTGGAGTTTAATGTCAATGAGCCCAAGTCCTATTTCTTTGGGTTGACAACAAATGTCCCAAGAAACTTTTTGGAATCCTTTATGACCTTCAAAATTGGCCCAGAGAAAATCTCGTAAAAGGCTTTCCAATTTATTAGAGGTAGCATTAAAAGGAGCCAAACAAGAGGAATAGTAGACATGCGTAGCAGCCATAACCTTAGAGCATATCTGAGTTTTTCCTGCTAATGACAAGGGTTTGGCGATCTAGAACGATATTTTTTTCTCAACCCTTTGAACCACATAGGACCACAAATCAACGGGTGAGGCTCTAAAAATAAAGAAAATGCCTAAGAATTTGAACCGAACTCTAGGGAGAATCCACTACCATTGAAATCCCTCCAACTAGGGAGGTTTGAGAGACAGAGATTAGCGATAACACTGAGTTTTCTTCCATGGAATGGAGGACCCTGAAGTAAGATAAAATATCAAGGCATTCCATAGCATTTTTAACACAATCCTCTTCCTCCTGAAGGGTAAAAGAGTCATCGATGAAGTGCCCATTGATCAGCTGATGGTCTAAATTAGAGAGAGAAATACCCTTCACCAAACCCCTATAACCATAATTATCCAAAAGATAGTTAAAGCCTCCATCAACCAAAACATAAAGAGAAGGAGCTAAAGGGCAACCCTGCCTGATAGATCTATGAAGCTCAAAATGATGAGATTGGGCACCATTGATAGTAATGCAAGCACCAACATCTTGAAAAAACATGTTGACAACCAACACATACCTGGGGCCAAAGCCAAGAGCTTGAAGCATTGCTATAATGAAGGGCCACTATATTTGATCATAAGCCTTCTAAAAATCAATATTGATAAATAAGGTCTTCTGATTGTAGACCCTAGCCCATTTCATCCCTTCCTAGATAGCAATGACATTGTCAAAAATGTATCTGTGTTGAATAAACTTTGTTTGTTCACTTATAACAATTAAACGAAGAAGATGCTTAATTTTGAGCTCTAGAGCTTTAGCAATAATTTTGTAAGATACATTGAGAAGGGTTATAGGTCTCTAATTAGTGATGGCTTCATGATCACCAACGTTAGGAATAAACTTCTATTATCTTGGTTGATTAGAGGGCCCAAAGAATTAGTCAAAACAACTTTGGAATAGACTATGTGAAGATCAGGGCCCGCAATATCCCATAGGATTTGGTAGAACTCAAAATGAAAACCATCAACCCCTGGAGCTTTGTCAGTGTCCATCTGTAAAACAACTTCCTTAAGATCATTGAAGCTGAGGGGTCCATCACAAACTACTCTCTGTGTTTCAAAAAGCTTGCAAGAGACTACACCAAAGCATTGAGATAGAGTAACTTCTCGTTCAAGAATGATGGGATGAGCTAAAAACACACCATGATAGTGGTGCACAAAGGCATGCAAAATATCAAGTAATTTGGTAACTCTGACCAAAGCATCCTTAATGGCTTTGATTCTGTCAGCAACCCTTATTGAACGAAGGAGAGAGAAGAATTCCTTGGTTAATTTATATCCAACTTTCAGCCAATGCATACGAGCTTGAAGTTGTGTTCTTCTAGCTTTGTATGCCTCTTCAATTTGGAGTTTATGTCAAAGGGCTACTTAAGTCTAACGCTGAGTATTAAAAGGCAAAGCCTCAAGTTTGTGTAAAACCCTAAGGTATTCACAGTTTGTAGCATACTTGAGGTGTTGTTGGAAGATAACATCTTGCTTGCCATATATTCGAAGAAAAGTGGTGGTGCGAGAAATGACATTGGACTACCATTCAATCCAACCAGTGTCCCTAGTGGGTCTAGGGGATTAATTCCAGATTCGAATAATATTCCCAAAATTTCTTTCATGCTTGAGATGTGTTGTGTTGAAATAGATCTGTGTTTTGGAAGGTCTAATCTGAGTATTAGTCTATTCAATACAGAAGCATATAGGGTGATGATATGGAAAAAGAGTGTTAGGGAGCATACTAACCGGTCAATCATGAATAGGAGCAAATAAAAAAGGTCTTGTTCTGCAATAAGAGCACGATAAAGAGGCTTAAGCACCTCTATCTTCTCCCTATCAAAAATTAGACCAAGTGAACCAAGGAGAATCTGAATCACTCCTCTAGTGGTGATTAGGATCAAACACCCTGAGTTTGTTATACATGTAGAACCATGCCTCCCACTCCCTAACACACCAATGCATGGATAGGCAACATTCTTTGTCTTAAGGGGATTCAACCATATTGAAGTCTTTGTAGATGATCCAATGGGCATTAGGAAGAGAATTTGCCAACCATCTCCATAAAAAAGTTCATTCCACAACATCATTGGATGTATACAGGTTGACCAATCTAATAATACAGCCATCAGAATAAAAAAGGGTTCAGATGACCCAATGAGATGGGTTTGTGCCCTAAAAAACAATATTTTGAAAAATATCAAGTGCTAAAAGGGTGAAAACACCTAGACAGCCAGACTCATACAAGTGTCATGATAGAAGACACCTAGCCAGATAGTGTGAGCAACAAACTAAAGAAGGAAGTCAAAAATATTGACTTCTTGCATGCAGAGAATTTTCATGTGAGAAAAGTTTTGACATTTATTCATGACTGTATACTTACATGTTGGATTAGTAAGACCTCAAACATCACATAAGTATACTAACATTGAGAAACATCAAGATTCATGTCATTTACCTCTGTAAGATCTTCGAGGGCTACAAACTGATTAAGAGCGAGATTATGAAGCATTTAAACATCGAGATGGAAAGGATGTATTTTTTCTAGCCCATACTTGTTATCCTTGAAAGGTGAGGACTACAAGAATATCATAGAATGACTTTGCGGTTAAGAGTAATGAGATTGGTCTCGGAGTTTGATATTGTCACCCCAGAAGTGAGTTGTGATGATGGAGCCAAAAAAGCAGGAGGCAAAGAAGAAAAAAGTTGGCTTTCACTTGAGGTGTGTGAGAAATAGGAGGCGGTGCCTTAACTGAGATGGGAGCATTAACTTTTCCAAAAGATGCCAAAGGTCTAGGACCACATGTGGGTTGGTACACAACGTCTTGGGGTTTGACATTGCCATGGGCTGGGCTATTTTTCTTATTAATGACTGTGGTCCAACTACTAGCATTCCCATTTTGGGGTTTGGGCTCAGACCCACCTTTTTCCTGAGGAACAAGAGGAGTGGGGAACATTAAAGGGCATTCTCGAATCATATGGTTTGAGGATTGGCACGTAAAACAAGTGTTTGGCAAACTAATATAAAGCACATGTGTGAACTGGTTGCTTCCCACTTGAATCTCTATGGACTCCTTAAGATATTTTGCTATGTCAATCTCAACACAAACCCTTTTCTAAGGACGTGCTGCGTAGAACTTAGTTGTTCATGGAAAATGAACCATCCAAGAAGTTTAATGAGTTGGTCAATGAAGCCCCACAAGGGGAGAGGTAAACCTGAGAATTCTATCCAGATCAGGATCTTAAGTTTGGCTTGTTCAAAGACTTGAAAGTCTTGAGTCTAGTGAGAAAAAACAACCAGAGTGTTGTGAATAAATCAGGGGTCATGGCTAACAATGGCTTTGCATTGCTCTGGGCTGGGAAAGCGAAACAAGAAAAAACATTTGATAAGGTTTTGGAATCCTAGTTTCACACCATGCCCTTGAAAATAGTTGTGGACCCATTATTTTAATAGGCTCCCAAGAGGGACTCTACCCATAAAGTAAGCAACCGGAGTGAAATTTTTGAAATAGTTACAAGCTTTATCAAACACTGGTAAGTCAAGCACAACATCAGGTAAATGAGTGTTTGGGCTAGAACCAATACCTCATGATATACCTTCAGTACAAACTTTTGTCCCTGTTTTGGTGCCTTTGAAACTCAGGCTCCTACTAGATTTATCGGCATCCAAAGATGCAAAAATGGTGGTGGTGTCCATTTAATGAAGGGTTTGAAAAACCACCCAAAGGGTAGAGTGCCAGCACAACTCAATGCAATAAATGTGCAATAAAACCAAGATAATCCTGCCCGGATCGACTAAGATCGGCGGTTTGACAGATGGGATATAATACCTAAAATTCTACAGACTTTTGTACGACATAAAACCCTATTGTCCACCGCCCTTTGGCCCCCTCACCCCAGACCCAACAACATTGTGTAAAACATAACTTCCGAACTGACTATTTTTGAAGAAGCAATAAAATAAAAAGTATGGGTTGATGCTATGAATGAAGAGATGGAAGCAATTCACAAAAAAAATACATGTGAACTAGTTCAACTTCCAAAAGATAAACAAGCAGTTGGTGTCAAATGAATCTACAAAATCAAACATTGTGCAGATGATTTGGAATGATACAATGCAAGACTTGTGTCCAAGGGTTTTGCACAAAAACTTGGAGTAGACTATTTTGAAGCTTTTACTCTAGTTGCAAGATTTGACACCATAAAGACTATGTTGGAAATTGCTGCACAACACAAGTGGACCGTGTTTCAAATGGATGTGAAATCAATGTTTCTAAATGGCTATATAGATGAATAAGTCTATGGAACAACCAATAGGATATGAAATTGAAGGCAAAGAACAACTGGTTTACAAGTTAAAAAAACCATTGTATGGATTGAAGTAGGGTCCTTGTGCTTAGTATGCAAGGATTGATAATTATTTCTTGAAAAACAGTTTTGATAGAAGTAGCTCAGAGCCAACTTTGTATATCAAACATTCTTGAAAAATGGTTTTAATAGAAGTAGCTCAAATCCAACTTTGTATATCAAACATTTTGGAAATGAAATTCTTATTGTTTGCATTTACCTGGATGATCTAATTTATATAGGAAATAACACAAATTTAATGGAAAACTTTCGAGTGGCAATGGCACAAGAATTCAAAATGACAAATCTAGGGCAATGGAAATGGCAATGGTGTTTAGGATTAGAATGACCTGCAATAAAAAAACATAACTGATGATTTGGATAAAAATGAAACCCACTTGGAAGATGACATGACTTTATAACTCCTATGGAGATTGTAAGCCCATCTTCACGAGTTGGCAATGATTTTGGTGTTTTGTTTTGTCATTTTTTAATGTTTTTGTATTTTTGGGAAAAGCAACGGAAACACAATATGAACAAAGGTACAAGGACCCACTTAGCCGAGGAGATGCACTTTCATAGGTAAGAGTTCAAAAGATAGCTAAACTGGCCGCAATGGGTGGAGAGGACAGTAAAGTAATGACCATATGAAAGTAGTGGTAAATACCAAGTAGCAATAATAAGAATAGAATAGTACATAGTGCAAAAAAAGTCCCAAGGAACCATCAAGCAGGGAAAAACCATGTGTTGACATATCCTAGTACACTTGTCTGCAAAAGAAGCTACGGATACTGATCAAGTCAAATTGCCTTGTAGAATGGTCCCTAAATATGTACAGAATGCCAGTGAATCCTAATCAGGATCATAATTGGTGAGGGGCACAAAATTAGAACAATGGAATAGAAATGGTCCAGGGTACAACGATCCAAGTTACAATGGTCTAGGATACAACGGTCTAGGTTACAACAGTCTAGGCTACAATGGTGTAGGGTACAACGGTCCAGGATATAACAGTTTAGAATACAACAGTCCATGGTACAATGGTGCAAGTGACACGTATAATGGAAAAATAAGCAATTTTGGCATAGGGTGTCCCCAAGTAAGGGCTTTTATAGACAACGGTTCAAAAGGTTGTCAAGCATAGAAACACTTGAGATGTAAAATGTTTATTGATTCTGGGAGCTCTTCTCCTTCTGGAGTAGCCAATCTATATGCCCCTGAACCATAGTTTGTTATAACTACGTATGGGCCCAACCAATTGGGTTGAAACATACCCTTCTTATGTTCAGCATTTGTATTCTTTTGATTTTCTTCTAGGACCAAGTCACCAACTTCAAACTCCTGAGGGAGAATGCATTTGTTATAACTGCAATGCAACCTATTATGATATGCTCTTAAATTGTCCAGGGTAGCTAAATGCTTGTCATCAAGAAGTTCTAGCTCTTGCAACCTGAAAATTCTATAGTCTTCGTCATCAATAATGTACTACAAAGATACCCACAATGAGGGTAGCTCAATCTTAACTTGGATAATAGCCTCTGTGCCAAAACCTAGGGAATATGGGGTGGCTCACGTAGGGGTACGATGACTAGTGTGGTAGGCCTAGAGGGCAAGAAATTTTTACAAGTGCCAATTATAGCCAGCGTCATTGACAATCTTCTTAAGGATTGTGACAATGGTTTTGTTGGATGCCTTGGCTTGACTATTGACTTGCGAGTTGTATGGTGTGGATTTCTTGTGTTTGATTTTGAACCAAGTCTAGAGGGATTTAATGTCTTTGTTCACAAATGAGCTGCCATTATCGGATATGATTCAGGCGGAGATACCATAATGACAGATTATATGGTAATGGACAAACTTGGCGATTTGCTTCCCTGTTACGTAAGTGAGAGGAATGGTCTCAATCCACTTAGTAAAATACTTTGTAGCAGTAAGAATGTGTTTATGACCATTAGAGGATGTTGGGTTTATTTTCCCAACGAGATCGATACCCCACATAGAAAATGGCCACGATGTAGTAATTGACTGTAGCGGTAATGAAGGTGCGTGTATCAAATTACCATGATGTTGGCGGGCAACACACATCTTGACATATTTGCAAGCATTTGTCTCCATCTTAGGCTAATAGTATCATGTTCTTAGGAGTTTCTTGGCAAGGACTATGTCGCTGGTTTGGGCCCCACACATTCCTTCATAGATCTCTTTAAGCGCTAATGTGGATTCTCCAGAAGAAAACAACAAAAAAATGTTCCATAGCCCCTACAATAAAGTGTGTTTCCAAGGAGGGTATAATGGGCTAGGTGATGAAGGAAAAGTTTTTGGCAATTTTTTGAAAGGTCAGGAGGAAGAAAGTAGTCATAAAAATAGTTATAAATATCTTGGTACCTAGGAGGTTTGGTTGGGAGATTGGGACTGAAAATAGTATAAACCCTCTCTGAATCTAGTAATACATGAGCAGGCTATAGAAGGTTTTTAATGAGAAACTGATACTCTTTAACATTGCTAGTGACTTGTACCATTGACCCAATTGTTACCATTTCATTGGCTAATCGGTTATTGACTCGTGGTACCTGTTCAAATTGTAGCGACCTAAAATGTGGCTCGAGATTGTCCATAATATGTTTGTAGGGTACAAACTTTTCATACCTAGTATGATACTAGTTTGTAGTTTGATTAATGATTAACTGAGAGTCCGCATAAACCATTAACTATTGGATATCCCATTGTGTTGCAAGATGAAGTCTTGAAATAAGGGCTTCATATCCGACCATGTTGTTGGTGCAGTGGAAGATGATATGAACTGCTTTGGGGATGAGGTCCCCTTGTGGTGTAACTAGTAAAATGCTAGCCCCAGATCTATGAGATGCGAAGGAGCCATCAAAATATAATTTCTAGTGTTTAGATTCATGAGCCACTTCCTCTATTGTCATGATAGAGTCATTTGGAAAATCAAATGTAAGTGGTATAGTGTCTATGATAAGAGCTTCAACAAGTTGATCTGCAGTGACTTGTCCCTTAATAGCTTTTTGATTCTAGTACTCAACATCAAATTCACTCAATAGCATAACCCATTTAGCCATGCAGCCTATAAGAGTTGCTTTAGACAATAAGTATTTGAGAGGGTCCACCTTAGCAATGACAATAGTCTTATTATTCAACATGTAGTGCTGTGACTTTTGGAAAAAAAATACCATTGCCAAACAAGCTTTCTTAAGAGGTGAATAATTATGCTTATATGTTACGAGTTTCTGACTGAAATAGTAGACCGCATGTTCTTTACCTTGTGCATCATGTTGGGCCAAGAGTGTCCCCAATGCATGTTCTGTTATTGATATATAAAGAAGCAATGGCTTGCCAAGTGTTGGTAGTCTCAATATTGGTGGGTTGGCCAGGGATGTTTTTGGTTTTGAAAATGCTTGCTGACATTCAAGATCTCACTGAAAGGCGACACCTTTCTTGAAGAGGTGCACAAAATAATGGCACTTATCTGTTAGTTGTGATATGAACCTGCGAACAGATTAGATTTTACCTTGTAGGTTGCGGTGCTATTTCAGATTGGAAGTTGGAAGCATTTCCATGATGGCCTTGACCTTAGAGGGATCCAATTTAATTCCTCTATGTGATACAATAAATCCTAGAAGTTTACCCAAAGTAATGCCAAAGACACATTTTTTAGGATTGAGACGAACCTTGTATTCATGAAGTCTCTCAAAGATTCTCCGTAGAACATCAGGATGTCCAGCACGGGTTTTTGATTTTGCTAAGATGTCATCAACATAATCCTCAACTATAACATGCATCAAGTCATGGAAGATGACAATCATGGCACGTTGATAAGTGGCACTAGTGTTCTTAAAGCCAAAAGACATGACTTGGTAATAGAATGTTCCCCATGGTGTGGTGAACGTCATCTTGTGTTGGTCCTCTGGTGCTATATTGATTTAGTTATACCCAGAGAATCCATCCATGAGGGATAACACCTCGTACCCTGAAATTGAGTCAACAATCATGTCGATGTTTGGTAGAGGGAAATCATCTTTAAGACATGCTTTATTGATGTCTCTAAAATCAGTACACAAGTGTATGCCCTATGGCTTTTTGCTAACTGGGACTATATTTAATATCCATTCAGAGTAGTCCAGTGGTCTTATGAAGCCAGCTCCCAATAATTTCTTTAGATCCTTTTTCACTAATATGGCAATGTGCAAATGCATTTCCCACATTTTCTACTTGATCGGCTTAGCATCTAGATGTACTACAAGTCGATGCATGGCCAAGGCAAGGTCCAAGCCTGGCATGTCTGAGTAAGCCCATGTGAATATATCAATAAAATCCCTCATAATAGTGATACTATAATCACGTTCTTCGTCAGTGAGGGATGCACCCAAATAAATGATCTTGGGATCTTCGCAGGTTCCAAGGTGTATCTCAGTTGTATTCTCTACAAGGAGTGTGGAGTTGTCTTCTAGAATAGTAGGCAATGTTTGATATGGATCCTCTTAAATAGCTATTGTTTGTGAGTCCCAAGGCTCTTCCATATAGTAAGAGGAATCCGAGTCAACTTGTTCTGGTAATGGTTAGTTGACAAATTTCTTGGAAAAGTTGAGAGCAAGACGCACAAAGACTTTATGCTATTCAAAATTAATATTGGAATTGGCTGTAAAGCTTGGACTTGGTGAACAATGTGCTTCCTATGGAGGTGAGCAAACTTCCCCATTGAAGAGTGCCTGAAACAAGTTTTCACTCAAGGGCTTGTCTTTATCTTTACTATTTCCCTGACCAACGAGTGCCTCAAAGAGGTTTTCACTCAGAAGATCTCAATGTTTTTTCTAGTGTATGACCAAGGAAGTTTGCTTGCTCTCCAAAGTAGGCAGTAGGGTCCAATGAGAAGTCAAAACCTTGTTTGTGATCACCAAGTGGCAATCCATCTTTAAGGCTCATATACTCTGCAATAGATTCCTCTTTTTAAAACTCATCCAGAGGTATAATAGAAATTTGTTGGTCCCAATTGATAAGGTCAGGATGGAAAATGGTAAGTGGGTAATGAGCTATGATGGTCATAATAGAATTGGAATCAAATAGGTTGGTATCAACGAGCTCATTGTAGGCACTATAATTGGACATTATGTCACTTCCAGGAGTTTCTTCATCAGTCAAAAAAGAGGAATCACTTTTAAAATACATGAGTTCACCCTCAAGTGGTATAAATCTGAGGCCTTGGTTCTGAGTAGGTATGCCAGCAGATAGAGGTTCAAGAATACCTTACTCTCGTGGCCCTAGGACTTTACCTGCATAGTCCAAACTATCCATGATTTGATTAGGGATAAGGTATTTAGGATTTTTAAATCCATTGGCGAGGCCGTCAGCGTACAACCAATGTCCTTCAACAATGGCCTTTCGATCCTGATTTGGTGAAGTGTCTGGTATAAATACCATTGGTTGCTTCTACTAAGGTGTGTTTTTCTTCTGCCAAATCATGTTGGGCTTGTTAGGGCTTTCAGAAGGTTTGGGTCTTCTATAAAACTTGGGAGATTCAGGAAACTTTTTTATATGAAAAGCATCTTTCAGATGGTATGTGGAAATGCCGACGTCCTTAATAGTAAAATGGTTTGCAATCGCTGTAGGAAATGGATCGGTCGAAGTGGAAACAAGATCACTATGGCCGATATAATTGGATTTAGGTGGTTCATAAACTATGGCTTTGTTCTTCTTGGCTACAAATTCAGATCCAGGGCAATAATTATAATTCTTGTATTCAGCCTCTAATATTGGCATGGTTGCAGATCAACATGAATAGTGATCTCAATTTAGAATGGGGGAATTGGAGGCATTGATGCAAGGTAGAAGGAACAACTCGTAATTCATGGATCCAATGATGACCAATAAGTACATTATAAGGCAATTGTATGTCTATGACATGGCACAGGGTATCATGGGTTACAGGCCCAACAATAATTAACAAACAAATGGTCCCTGAAGACTCGCTTTCAGCATTGTCGTATGCTTTGATTGTGATTGTTTCTAGTTGCATGTCTTTGGCTGTATATCCCAACTGTTGTATCAATTTTAGTGATACTATATTCAGTCCTGAACCATTATCTATAAGAACCCATTTTATCTTTTGATGTGTTATAATGACCTCGATATACAAGGGATTATTATGGCTAGGACCAAGGGAAGACATATCTCATTGACCAAAGGTAAGTTGCTGGCTTGGAGATAGATGTCCCATGAGTGTTTGGAATTGGCTAGGGTTAATGTCCTCAGGAATAGTGGACTGTTGGAGGAAGTCATTTAGTATGGGCCTGTGAACTTCTGATGTATGCAAGAGATCTAAAACAAAAATTTGCACATATATTTTGCTTAGTTATTCATGAACATTATATGGTGTCTCAACATTAGGGCGATAAGGTTTGGCCTTAGCTGGTACAAGGTTTGGTTTAAGATTGGAAGGCATAGGGTTTAAATTTGGCTCAGTATTGGAAGAAGGCAAAGGGCCTTGAAGGGTAAGTCATGAGCATCTAATTGTGACTACACAATTTTGAGTGGTAGAGAGTTATCATAATTAGAAAAATTGGGTGGTGGTCCAAGAATAGTAACTCACAAAAGTAGAAGTGTAACATAATTGCTTGAACTTGGTACGGCCTTACTTGAAGAAGAGGGTGACAACCCTAAAATAGAGGGACTAACGCTTCAAGAAGCTTCTAATAGTATATGGGATTTGACTATAATGGTGGCAATGTGATTACCAAAAATATGCCCCACGATATGATTATAATCATATGGCATAGTATTGTAGCCCAGGTATTGGTTTGGGTATCATGATCCTGATTATGATGTCGATTCTATTTCTGACCTTGTCCTTACTGACATTGGCCCTGTACTTGGTTCAAATTATTCCATTATTGTTATTGGTTGTGCTTGGGAAATGGGTCTTTGTAGATGCCCATAGTCTGATTGGTGTTATGTGTTGCTTGTTTTACTTCAATCTCTCCGTTCTCAATTAGGTCTTCAATGAGATGCCTTAGTTATACACATTGATAAACGACATGGCCAATAACACGATGGAAATCACATAACTCATCTTCACGATACCAGTCAGGTTTGGATTGGTATTTAGAAAATGGTTTTGGCACAGGGCATATGATTAAATTAGTTGTAACCAGCTTCTGGAATCCTCTGCATGGAGGAGCTCTTTGCAAAGTGGGTGGTGGATTAGGTTGTGCATGTTAGGTCAGCGGAGCCTGCACTGTTTGCACATGTCATGACTATGTTACTCCATTAACCACCATGTTCTTGTTTTTATTAACAACTTTAGGTTTTTCCTCAGTATTAGCTTGAACAGGTGTTTGCATCTGATTGGATGTTTGATCATGTGAATAGATTTTCACTAGGCCTCTGGTAATAAGTGCTTTCTCAATCTGCACACCTTTCTCAATAATTTATTCGAATGTGTGAGCACAAGTGAGTCTCAGATTATGGGCCACGTTGGGGTGCAGGTTTGTGCAAAGATGTCAACGAGTTGCTTGTCTAGTAAATTGTGCTAAAAGCAACCAACTAGTGCTCTCCACCATCGTAGATATGCCACAAAGCTTTCCCTGTCTCTTTGTCTTGATTTACATAAGTCAACCACTATCATCTCATACTCAATATTATAAGAAAAATTGTTCACAAATTTTTTGATAAATCATTGAAATTTGTCACCAATTCTTTAGGTAGTTTTAGGAGCTAATCTAATACTTGTCCAGCCAAGCTGTGTGTAAATAAGCGTAACAAATAGACATTGTTTTAATCTACCTCCTGGCATACCATGAAGAAGGCTTGAATATGTTCTCTAGGATCACCTTTCCCTTTATATTTATCAAATTTTGGTGGCTCAAAATGAGGTGGAAAAGATACCTAAATAATGCTCAAGTTGAACGGATAAGGACATATCTCATCGAACTTTTATTTTTTGATCTGATTGCCTATTTCAAACCTTGTGACTATCTCTTTCATTGAATTCCACTCTTGTATATTTGGATGTTCCAAAATGTAAGGTAGGATTATAAATTAGGTTAGTTCATGCGTTAGTAAGGAAAACCAATAATAAGCATAAAGAACTTAACATGCTAAGCCCACTCCCTCGAAGGGCAGTATCAATGAAATCAAGAAACTAATGAGGAAAGCAGGATAATAAATACTTTCCCATAGTGGCTCTCCTTCAAAGATGGTCCATAAACGTGTTTGTGCCCGGATTTGGTGCTCCAAGTCTTTGTCAATGCAGTTGGGAAAGCGTCTCCATCATCTCTTCTAGCACCAATGGCTTTGGCTCCTTGATTGATCAATTTGGAGGAATTAGTGAAGCTTTTCTAGCAATATTTCTACATAGATTGTTTGCACTAAAAAGCTTCCTTTTTTGTCTATGGTGGCATATGTATTTATACTTTTCTAGAAATGTTAAGAATCAACCGTGACTGTCCATCCTAAGATCAAGATGTGTGGCCAAGGATTAATTCAATTTTCAAGGACAAAGAAATTAATATTTTGGAATAAGGTAGCATTAATAAGGCATGGATGGCTTAAAACGTGATATTTATCTCCATTAATACCCAATGCTTGACACCCTTTCGATGATGTCATGGGTGATGTCATGGCCCATATATTTTGAGTTATGAATTTCTAATAATAGATATTCATTAACTTTCCATGGATTTTCCACTTAAGCTCTTAATTTGATTTGATTTGCTTAATGACTTTACTTAGTATTTTACAATTCTTGGAAATTGTTGCACGTTTAATCAAAATGGTTGAAAATGTCAATTTACTTGGTCGTAATTTGACTAGAATTGAATCAGAGTAAGTTAACAGTTGAGAACAATGCATTGCCACATTCAGGGATACATAGGCATAAATCAACACTTTCATGTGACGTGTGCAAACAAATTAGAGTGTTTAAATGGTCTAGAACGATAATTTACTTGATCGCAAACTTGACGTGAAGTGAATTGGAAGAAGGTAACGATTGCATAAAATGCATTTGCCCATTCAGGATACATGAGCACAAATCAACACCTGCACGTGATGTGTGCAACTGAATTAGAGCATTTCAGTGATTTTGGTCCAGATTGTGCGTTGTTGCAGAATGTCATTCCGATTTGCAATTTTAGCACAATATTGATAAGAATGGGATGTCTACACATAGTAATAAACTAATTCACTTGAAAAGGTAGGATGAGGGGATATCATGAAAAGTGACATGTCATCATTGGGGACATCGAGGGCAATCCTCATGTTGAAAACCATATATTTCATTCATTGTGGTTGGCTTACTTGTGTTGGCAAGCTCAACCCATCATCAACTACCATAATTCTTGTGTTTGACTAACACGACTTGGTGTTTTTTTGTCTTCTTCAACTTGTGGATGTTTTTATAATTGTATTTATTGCATTTTCATATTTTTTGCCTCTTGCCCTACTTGCTTATTTTGATCAATCCATTTTGATTGGTCTATTTTTTCAATTTATTGATGAATTTGTTGGATTTCTTCCCTTCCATATCTAGTGAACATAAGTATGTCCTCCACATTTGTTTCCTCCTCTTCCTACTCAATAGTGAATGCATCGCTAGGGTGCATGTCATTGGTGAGTGTATCTTGGTTGAGAGGCCAAATATAATTTATTTTAAATCTAGATTTAATATTTGATAGAGTCAAATCTCTATTGAAAGCCTTGCTATTAAGTGTTGCCAATTCAGATCTCTTAACTTATAGGTTACACTATTTAGACATCCATTTCAATATTTCATCTTTAAAGTCAGTCTTCAAGGGTGAAAACACACTAACATCTAGTGGTTTTAGCTTGTGGTTGGTGTGGGTAGTTAGAGTGATAATATCTATACCCAATTCTCTTGCTTCCTAGATTTTGTCATAAGCCACGTGGCTACCATGGCTATCAAATATAAGGAGATGTATGTTTAATGATGAAACACCACCTGGAACAGATCTTAGAAAGTGGTGTAGCTAATTGAGAAACAATTCCTTAGTCATAAATGCATGTGGTTGGGTTTCCATGCATGCATCAAGCTCAGTTTTTAATGTAATTTGCAAACTATATTTGTGCTTTACAAAGATAGAAACCTGATATAATTTGTCTTGTTGTATTAACGCAACAAAGGATAGTGAGCCACTCTCTACTTCTTAGAAGTATGTGGGATACACTCTTTCTACACATCTTTGTTAAGACTCTCATTCCACAATTCTTACTAGTTTGCATAGTTTCATCATAATTTCACATTCTACGAGGTCCATATTGCTTTGGTTTATACAACATGTCTAGGTTGTCAAAAAATACTATAACTATGCTTGGCATGAGCATGACTACTATGTCCTCATCAATGCCTTATTCAATCCTTAGAGATAGGTCTAGATACCTCTTTTTGAACCTTGCCCACTTGAATGGAAGATGACATGTGTACTAGTAAAACCATAAAACCATCCTTGAATGGATTAGGTCTGGTTTGACATGTGTGAGACAAGTGAGCCTTTAGTGGTTTTATTTCTAGTCAATGACCCATATATGCCATGTATTTACATCATATCACAATTTCAGACTCTTCTTCATCCATTAAAATGGTTGGGGGTCCCTTGCATTCCCAGGTTGTCAATGTACTTGGAGGGATCCCCCACTTGACTGCAATAGTTCTTATGGGTAGCCCATTTACCTTAACATCCCTTGTTGCTTATTTCATTTCATCCTATGCCCATTCTTTTCTAAAGGAAATTTCATTTGATGTACCAATATTCATTCCATTAACTTCAACATTCTACTCAATGTCTTCTGACAGATTGGACTCAGGTTCTTCAGGTGGATTTGACTCAATTTATTTTATTGGATTTATAGCATCATTATCCTCCTCAGAATTAGGTAGATCGGTGAATCTCACACCCCTTTTTAGGTTCCACGATTTGTGACTTACGTAGTGGATTTGTCCCTTTCTTCATTTGTACCATGATGATATGCATTAAGGAACATTCAATAATAAATAATCTTTTGTACATTTGTAACTATGCAATCCAACTGACAATCACATCTACATTACAAAAATGATATGTAAATTATTCAGGTGAGCCTAAGCTTCAATTACAAACCTCACTTGCATTGGTTTCCCCTGTCAATGCTGAAATATGGTGAAATGGCAACATTTCTTAGTTACTTGAACAAAACATATTGTGTTAAAATGATGTTCATAGGATCGGCGTATATTAAAATGGAGATCATTTTTTGGTTGTTTGAACATATGGTTATGTAAATGAAATGATCCTTAAATGTTTATTTTTATGGTTTCACATGTTATATTATTATAAGTAAAGAATGTTATAGGGAGTATTTAAAATATGACTATATTTTCTAGCCAATCATGAATGGGATTTTAATATTAAGTGCTTTAAAGGTCAAATTTTGGCCATAAGTTAAAAAAATCTATATAAAGACCTCTTATGATAAAATTGATACTATTGTATAAGTTTTATATATTGATATGATACCGCTCGGAAGTAGTTTCAGATATGATCCTTCTTGGATGCATTCAAGAAACACTAGAAACTTTACAGATACTCTCGGATATATCTCATGATGTATCCAGGGGTATACACATGGTTATCGGCATTTCTTGGTCATAAGGAGTATTTAAAATATGACTATATTTTCTAGCCAACCATGAATGGGATTTTAATATTAAGTGCTCTAAAGGTCAAGTTTTGGCCATATGTTAAAAAAATCTATATAATGACTTATGATAAAATTGATACTATTGTATAAGTTTTATATATTGATATGATACTGCTCGGAAGTAGTTTCAGATATGATCCTTCTTGGATGCATTCAAGAAACACTAGAAACTTTACAGATACTCTTGGATATATCACAGGATGTATCCAGGGGTATACACATGGTTATCGGCATTTCTTGGTCATATCCAGGTAGGATTTATGGCTAAAAACAATTTTTATTATCTGTTTTGTTTTTACTTGATAAAAATTTAATTATAAACTTCAAATAACAATTAAAACTACCCATCATGTCCCTGTTTATTTCAAAGTTGGGAGTGTTTGCTACCAGCTATTAAAAGTTGAAGGCCTATTCGACCCTTGGTGAGAAAATATAATGAGCTCATACTCTGTCTTTGGAGGAAGTATCTGCCATCTTATTTTCAAATGGCGCATATTCAAATGAGCAATCTAGATATTGTTTCTAACTATATAGTTTGAAATTCTGAACAGGTTTTATTTACATCAGAGATGACCAATCAATACATTTATCAACTGAGTAATTGTTTAAACAATTTTTTTATACAAAATCGATAAATGGGCAAGAAGGCAAAAACTTGTGTAATCATTGGCTCAAATCTTCATCTGTTGCTCGATCTTATTTTCTCCGAGGGCTGCTGAAGTCAATGTTTTACTGTAGAAAGATGGAATTTTGTGAAAAAAGATATCAAGGAACAAGTTACAGAAATATATATTATTTTCAATTGAAAGCAATGTACAATATACAAAGATTTTTGTCTATTAACTGTGTAATGGTGCTTGCTCGTTTTTCATTCATTTCTAACTATATAGTTTGAAATATGTCACCAATTCTTTAGGTAGTTTTAGGAGCTAATCTAATACTTGTCCAGCCAAGTTGTGTGTAAATAAGCGTAACAAATAGACATTGTTTTAATCTACCTCCTGTCATACCATGAAGAAGGCTTGAATATGTTCTCTAGAATCACCTTTCCCTTTATATTTATCAAATTTTGGTGGCTCAAAATGAGATGGAAAAGATACCTAAATAATGCTCAAGTTGAACGGATAAGGACATATCTCATCGAACTTTTATTTTTTGATCTAATTGCCTATTTCAAACCTTGTGACTATCTCTTTCATTGAATTCCACTCTTGTATATTTGGATGTTCCAAAATGTAAGGTAGGATTATAAATTAGGTTAGTTCATGCGTTAGGAAGGAAAACCAATAATAAGCATAAATAACTTAACATGCTAAGCCCACTCCCTCGAAGGGCAGTATCAATGAAATCAAGAAACTAATGAGGAAAGCAGGATAATAAATACTTTCCCATAGTGGTTTTCCTTCAAAGATGGTCCATAAACGTGTTTGTGCCCGGATCTGGTGCTCCAAGTCTTTGTCAATGCAGTTGGGAAAGCGTTTCCATCATCTATTCTAGCACCAATGGCTTTGGCTCCTTGATTGATCAATTTGGAGGAATTAGTGAAGCTTTTCTAGAAATATTTCTACATAGATTGTTTGCACTAAAAAGCTTCCTTTTTTGTCTATGGTGGCATATGTATTTATACTTTTCTAGAAATGTTAAGAATCAACCGTGACTATCCATCCTAAGATCAAGATGTGTGGCCAAGGATTAATTCAATTTTCAAGGACAAAGAAATTCATATTTTGGAATAAGGTAGCATTAATAAGGCATGGATGGCTTAAAACATGATATTTATCTCCATTAATACCCAATGCTTGACACCCTTTCGATGATGTCATGGGTGATGTCATGGCCCATATATTTTGAGTTATGAATTTCTAATAATAGATATTCATTAACTTTCTATGGATTTTCCACTTAAGCTCTTAATTTGATTTGATTTGCTTAATGACTTTACTTAGTATTTTACAATTCTTGGAAATTGTTGCACGTTTAATCAAAATGGTTGAAAATGTCAATTTACTTGGTCGTAATTTGACTTGAATTGAATTAGAGTAAGTTAAGAGTTGAGAACAATGCATTGCTACATTCAGGGATACATAGGCATAAATCGACACTTTCATGTGATGTGTGCAAACAAATTAGAGTGTTTAAATGGTCTAGAACCATAATTTACTTGATCGCAAACTTGACGTGAAGTGAATTGGAAGAAGGTAACGATTGCATAAAATGCATCTGCCCATTCAGGAATACATGAGCACAAATCAACACCTACACGTGATGTGTGCAACGAAATTAGAGAATTTCAGTGATTTTGGCCCAGATTGTGCGTTGTTGCAGAATGTCATTCCGATTTGCAATTTTAGCACAATATTGATAAGAATGGGATGTCTACACATAGTAATAAACTAATTCACTTGAAAAGGTAGGAGAAGGGGATATCATGAAAAGTGACATGTCATCATTGGGGACATCAAGGGCAATCCTCATGTTGAAAACCATATATTTCATTCATTGTGGTTGGCTTACTTGTGTTGGCAAGCTCAACCCATCATCAACTACCATAATTCTTGTGTTTGACTAACATACTTGGTGTTTTTTTGTCTTCTTCAACTTGTGGATGTTTTTATAATTGTATTTATTGCATTTTCATATTTTTTGCCTCTTGCCTTGCTTATTTTGATCAATCCATTTTGATTGGTCTATTTTTTCAATTTATTGATGAATTTGTTGGATTTCTTCCCTTCCATATCTAGTGAACATAAATATGTCCTCCACATTTGTTTCCTCCACTTCCTACTCAATAGTGAATGCATCGCTAAGATGCATGTCATTGGTGAGTGTATCTTGGTTGAGAGGCCAAATATAATTTATTTTAAATCTAGATTTAATATTTGATAGAGTCAAATCTCTATTGAAAGCCTTGCTATTAAGTGTTGCCAATTCAGATCTCTTAACTTATAGGTTACACTATTTAGACATCCATTTCAATATTTCATCTTTAAAGTCAGTCTTCAAGGGTGAAAACACACTAACATCTAGTGGTTTTAGCTTGTGGTTGGTGTGGGTAGTTAGAGTGATAATATCTATACCCAATTCTCTTGCTTCCTAGATTTTGTCATAAGCCACGTGGCTACCATGGCTATCAAATATAAGGAGATGTATGTTTAATGATGAAACACCACTTGGAACAGATCTTAGAAAGTGGTGTAGCTAATTGAGAAACAATTCCTTAGTCATAAATGCATGTGGTTGGGTTTCCATGCATGCATCAAGCTCAGTTTTTAATGTAATTTGCAAACTATATTTGTGCTTTACAAAGATAGAAACCTGATATAATTTGTCTTGTTGTATTAACGCAACAAAGGATAGTGAGCCACTCTCTACTTCTTAGAAGTATGTGGGATTTACTCTTTCTACACATCTTTGTTAAGACTCTCATTCCACAATTCTTACTAGTTTCATCATAATTTCACATTCTACGAGGTCCATATTGCTTTGGTTTATACAATATGTCTAGGTTGTCAAAAAATACTATAACTATGCTTGGCATGAGCATGACTACTATGTCCTCATCAATGCCTTATTCAATCCTTAGAGATAGGTCTATATACCTCTTTTTGAACCTTGCCCACTAAGATCTACTAGTAAAACCATCTTTGAATGGATTAGGTCTGGTTTGACATGTGTGAGACAAGTGAGCCTTTAGTGGTTTTATTTCTAGTCAATGACCCATATATGCCATGTATTTACATCATATCACAATTTCAGACTCTTCTTCATCCATTAAAATGGTTGGGGGTCCCTTGCATTCCCAGGTTGTCAATGTACTTGGAGGGATCCCCCACTTGACTGCAATAGTTCTTATGGGTAGCCCATTTACCTTAACATCCCTTGTTGCTTATTTCATTTCATCCTATGCCCATTCTTTTCTAAAGGAAATTTCATTTGATGTACCAATATTCATTCCATTAACTTCAACATTCTACTCAATGTCTTCTGACAGATTGGACTCAGGTTCTTCAGGTGGATTTGACTCAATTTATTTTATTGGATTTATAGCATCATTATCCTCCTCAGAATTAGGTAGATCGGTGAATCTCACACCCCTTTTTAGGTTCCACGATTTGTGACTTACGTAGTGGATTTGTCCCTTTCTTCATTTGTACCATGATGATATGCATTAAGGAACATTCAATAATAAATAATCTTTTGTACATTTGTAACTATGCAATCCAACTGACAATCACATCTACATTACAAAAATGATATGTAAATTATTCAGGTGAGCCTAAGCTTCAATTACAAACCTCACTTGCATTGGTTTCCCCTGTCAATGCTGAAATATGGTGAAATGGCAACATTTCTTAGTTACTTGAACAAAACATATTGTGTTAAAATGATGTTCATAGGATCGGCGTATATTAAAATGGAGATCATTTTTTGGTTGTTTGAACATATGGTTATGTAAATGAAATGATCCTTAAATGTTTATTTTTATGGTTTCACATGTTATATTATTATAAGTAAAGAATGTTATAGGGAGTATTTAAAATATGACTATATTTTCTAGCCAATCATGAATGGGATTTTAATATTAAGTGCTTTAAAGGTCAAATTTTGGCCATAAGTTAAAAAAATCTATATAAAGACCTCTTATGATAAAATTGATACTATTGTATAAGTTTTATATATTGATATGATACCGCTCGGAAGTAGTTTCAGATATGATCCTTCTTGGATGCATTCAAGAAACACTAGAAACTTTACAGATACTCTCGGATATATCTCATGATGTATCCAGGGGTATACACATGGTTATCGGCATTTCTTGGTCATAAGGAGTATTTAAAATATGACTATATTTTCTAGCCAACCATGAATGGGATTTTAATATTAAGTGCTCTAAAGGTCAAGTTTTGGCCATATGTTAAAAAAATCTATATAATGACTTATGATAAAATTGATACTATTGTATAAGTTTTATATATTGATATGATACTGCTCGGAAGTAGTTTCAGATATGATCCTTCTTGGATGCATTCAAGAAACACTAGAAACTTTACAGATACTCTTGGATATATCACAGGATGTATCCAGGGGTATACACATGGTTATCGGCATTTCTTGGTCATATCCAGGTAGGATTTATGGCTAAAAACAATTTTTATTATCTGTTTTGTTTTTACTTGATAAAAATTTAATTATAAACTTCAAATAACAATTAAAACTACCCATCATGTCCCTGTTTATTTCAAAGTTGGGAGTGTTTGCTACCAGCTATTAAAAGTTGAAGGCCTATTCGACCCTTGGTGAGAAAATATAATGAGCTCATACTCTGTCTTTGGAGGAAGTATCTGCCATCTTATTTTCAAATGGCGCATATTCAAATGAGCAATCTAGATATTGTTTCTAACTATATAGTTTGAAATTCTGAACAGGTTTTATTTACATCAGAGATGACCAATCAATACATTTATCAACTGAGTAATTGTTTAAACAATTTTTTTATACAAAATCGATAAATGGGCAAGAAGGCAAAAACTTGTGTAATCATTGGCTCAAATCTTCATCTGTTGCTCGATCTTATTTTCTCCGAGGGCTGCTGAAGTCAATGTTTTACTGTAGAAAGATGGAATTTTGTGAAAAAAGATATCAAGGAACAAGTTACAGAAATATATATTATTTTCAATTGAAAGCAATGTACAATATACAAAGATTTTTGTCTATTAAATGTGTAATGGTGCTTGCTCGTTTTTCATTCATTTCTATTGTATGCTTAATATAATTTATATATTAATTAAATAAATCTATTTAATTTTTGGATTGTCTATGTAATTTCTAGGCTTGACATGGATCAGATGCCATGGACCTAACCAACTCTATTAATATTCAATACGCCTCCAATTTCAATTGAAGGCAATATGCAAGGATTTATGTCTATTAAAGGTGTAATGGTGCTTCTGCATTTTTTAATCGATGCAATATTGTTATTGCATGTTCAACATAATATCTATTTTAATTAAATAGACATATCTTTTAATTAGTTTGTGGATTATCCCCCGTGCAACTTCTGGGCTTGGCATGGATCAGATTTCATGGACCCAACCAATTTTTTTGTGAAGCTATTTTATAAAAGATACCTGAAAATCGTCCTCCATTGGTATCTACTTTTCTGGTCTTCTGATAACTTCATTGGCATCTAATTTTCTAATCATCTTATATTCCTGAAAATCATCCTCTATTATCTTTTATTTGCTGCAAATAATTGGCTTTAAAAGAGAAATTCAGAAGCTGTGTGGTTTCAATTTGTGAATCTTATTGCATGTAATATCTTGGAACTCTCTTGTAGAGAATTTTTTTCTGAGTGGGTCGTGTTTTGAAGAGATATATGTCATGAATCTTCTCTCTCTCTACTTGTCACAGAAATCCCTCGGAACAACAATTCCCGTGTTGTTGGTACCTGAGCAATTCCTCAGTGTGCTACTGTTCGGTTATTGTGGAGTATTATATTTTGCTTTTTTCAAAAAAGTACTTAGTATTTGTATTTAGAGTTTGAGTATTGTTTTTTTTTTTTTTTTTTAATATATTTGAAACAGCAATGGTCATTTGTAGTTGTTTGGGTCGTGTTTTAATCGATTAATTTTATTATTTTGGAGTTGAATTTATTTTTCAATAAATAATTTGAACTGTGATTTGTCCAACTACTTTACTTCATAATTTTTTATAATTATATATATTTTTTATTAATATAATGTAAAACTTCCAATAATAAAAAACAATCTTAAAACTGTGAATACTATTTACAAACAATTATTAACTAATATTATTTGATAAATTATTATTAATATTTTTAAATACATTTTTGGGTAGAACTATTTAAATTTTGTATCTGGTCATGTGAAATATTCTTTGAAAGCTAGTCCAACCTATTATAATAGGCATTGCATTCACAATTTAACAATAGGAGTAGGACTTATGGGATCAAGAAATTACTCCTTGTTTGATTTTAATGAATTTAATATTGATTTTATTGAATTTAATATTATTTAATTTATGAATTTCAACATGGCAATAAGGTTAAATAATGAATATAATATGTTTCATTTATCACTTGATTTAGAGTACTTCTCCATTTCTTTGAGTCATAAATATTTTTGGGAAAACTCTTGACTCTTCCAATTTTAATGTAATTAGAGCTAAGTGATTATAATGTGGTAGTCGATGTTGGTGTTGGGATGGTATGGTCTTGAACATAGCATGTGAAGTAGAATTAGATTTTTTATTTTTTGATGACTATTATTTTATGTCGTGATTTTAAGTTAAGAATTAAAGATTGAGGGGTATTTATTTCGTTAAAGTTATTTGGGGTACGATTTCAGCATCATCTCTTTTTCGTGTCAAAGTTTGTTAGTAGTAAGAATTGATCTCTGGTGGGTTCTTTATGAGCCAAACAACTTCACCAATTGAACCAACAACCGTTCATTATAAACATTATTTTATTTTCAATTATTTTTGAAATTCATATTTGAATTTTTATAAAGTAAAATTAAAAAATATATATATGAGTCGTAGATCCTCTCTGAATATAGATAGGGTCTTGCATAAGCATTGTGGATCCTCCCAAATACGACTCAATATATAGTATGTAGAGTCTAAAATCCTCCCTGAAGATCCTAACCGTATTCAAGTAAGATCAGACCAGGTTTCATATCAAAAATGTTTCATACAAAAATTCCAAGATATATTCGGGAGGATCCACAATCCTCCAAGATCCAAGTAAAATCAGAGCAAGATCCATATCAAAAATATTTTATACCAAGATTCAAAAGTCTAAAGCGAAAGATTTGATAACATAAAATCAAAATATATAAATAAAATTCCTCCTAATAACATAAAGAAATCAGTTTACAATTTTTCAGAAATAATTTGCTAATCTTATTGGAAGTCAATAATTCCCTGAATTTTTTACATAATCTTAAAATAGTCTAAACAAAAAAATGGAATAAATCATAATAATGTTCACAAATATATTAATTAGGTTAATGGAATCCAAAAGTACATTTACTTTTAAAAAGTAGTACTGGGACGAAAGGACTCGAGGTTATAACTACCTGCAAACTGTGAGACATTAATTAGTCAATTTTTTATAAGTAGCTCTATGAGTATTGACAATATGTGATCGGAGAACTTTGGAGGATTGTGTTAGGAACTTATGTTCTACTCTTCTATTTACATTATTAGCATCGTAGTTGCTTTGGATGCATATGCTTTGTAACTCGTCCCTGGAGCACATTTTTATTATCCCACATGCATGAGATGAAATAGTTGTTAGAATAGAATTAGCATTTAAGTCAGTGTTAAGGCCCAATGAAGGCATCTACAAATTGTATTGAATTGAGCTTGCTTAAAGGAGGTTGCACCCTCGAAGAGGCCAGTGATTCTGCAATTCAGTGATTGTAATTCATTTTTGTTTATTTAAATTAATATATTGTTGATTTTCATAGTTTATTTTGTGTATTTGCAATTATATTCTAATTTGTTCAGGAAGGATCATATCATCTGGTATCAGAGTGTTTTTTTAGGTAGATTTTTTTTCTACCCATCGTATGTTCACCTTGTCGTAATTGGACCCTGGTGATCAGAAAGTGGTAACAGATCCATTCCCGGCCTTTCTATGTGACAATCCAGATCGGTAGTTTCATTTTGGTAACAGGGCATCATCAAAGATCATGATTTTCTGCTCGACCACATTGTGATTGTGTTTTGCTTTGGATTTTATCTTTTATTTCGGATCAGGGTAAATATATCCACATAACTGTGGAAAGTGCTTGGGTGAAAGCTCAAACTCATTGTGAGGAGTACCACATGAACCCCAAAGTGGCTGGCCCATTGAGAGGATATGCCAGTAAAACGTGCAACAACCCTTTCCTGATTGACTAGTTCTCACTCGTGAGAAAAACCAAGAGCTGTCGTTAAGAGATAAATCTGTGGTCAGAATTTTTTTGGAGAGCGGTACTCGCTCATACGACATTGGTGGACAGAGAGATTTCTAAAAACTTTTAGTCATCCGGTCAAATTTGGGTTCCATTTTCACCAGGCAGAGCAGAAACCAGAAACCTAAACAGAGCAGCAGAAAACCAGAAATCTCAGCAGAGCAGCAAAAAATCAAAAATCAGAAAGTGTTGAAAATTTTCATTTTTTTGCAATATCTCCCCATCTATAGCCCCGTTACTTCTCAAAATTTACCAAGACCCCTGAAATTCCATTCTCCACGTTTTCTTCTTTGAGGTTCCATATCCCCATTCCATTTTGAATTCTCGCAAATCCCATTTTCTCATTTTTTGGGTTTTATCATAACTTCTTTAGTTATTGTCCGTTTGCCTCAAAAAATTTACACAGTGTTCGTCTCCCTTTTTTGCTTCTTTCTCCCTTTGATAAATTTTTTATATTTTTCATTTTTCCTTCCAAAATTGTCCTTGTCTCCGTCAATCATACTCCTATGCAAAAAAATTAGTAAAAATACCTTTACCCCTCTCGATTTCATCCAAATTAAAAAATTCTCTTACTAAACTTGTTTTAGCTTTAGGTTTCCCACCCATTGCAAAAAAAAATTCAAAAATCATAGGTTATGGTAGTCACACGTGTAGGCACCAAGATCATGGAGAAAGAAATTGTAGCTTTGACGACCTGGGTCACTGACTTAGCTGATATGGTGCATGGATTGAATGAACAGAATGGTCTTTTCCTCAGCAGATTACAGAAGACGGAGTCTTCTTTCGAGTGTCCACCCACCACATGGGCCCAAACTGGACTTTCCAGGTTCAATGGTACAGACCTGACAGGTTGGATCTATCATGTCAAGCAATACTTCAACCTTCATCATACTTATCACCTCAACAAAGTTCTAATTGCTTTCTTCCACTTAGAACTAGAGGCACTCCAATGGTATCGTTGGTATTTCAAATCTAATGATGACCCTGAGTGGACAACTTTTGCATCCCTACTTTTGAGTAGGTTCGGTCCCTCAACATTCAAAGATTTTACGAGAGCTTTCACCAAACTTCGTCAGACAGGAACCATTCGTGATTATCAAATTGAATTTGAGAAGCTGACAAATCACACTGAAGGGTTATCAGATGACTTCTTCAAGAGTTATTTTATTAGTGGCCTCAAAGAGCCCATTCGCGTTGAGGTCAAAATGTTGCAACTTCAGAGCATGATGGTAGCCTTGGGTCTCACAAAGCTCACTGAAGATAAAATCACCGCCTAGCGCCACACTTCTAATTGGGCACCCTCCAATCCCTCTTTCTAACAACCCAAC
Source organism: Torreya grandis (assembly GCA_037957365.1). Taxonomy (NCBI): domain Eukaryota; kingdom Viridiplantae; phylum Streptophyta; class Pinopsida; order Cupressales; family Taxaceae; genus Torreya; species Torreya grandis. The sequence continues at coordinate 3,101,696 of JARHVA010001366.1, forward strand.
CCTAAGACAACCCCCATCAAATGACTTACAAGAGTTGAAATGTGTGCACGTCGTGAAAAAGGGCTTTATTACAATTGTGATGATAAATGGGTTCTAGGGCACAAATGCATTGAGCAAAAATTGTACCTACTAGATGTTGATTCTCCCCCAAATATTGAAGATTATGAGGATACTATCGAAGAGATCGTATAACAAGTTAAATATTCTACGCACTCGAAGGGCGGTGTTAATGAAATCAAGAAACTAAAGAAGAAAACAAGATAAGCAATACCTTCTCATAGTGGCTCTCCTTCAAAGATGATCCATAAATGTGTTTGTGCCAGGATTTGGTGCTCCAAGTCTTTGTCAATGCGGTTTGGAAAGTACTTCTTCGTCTCTTCTATCACCAATGGCTTTGGCTCCTTGATTCATCAATTTGGAGGTATTAGTGAAGCTCTTCTATCAATACTTATACATAGGTTGTTTGCACTAAAAATCTACATTTTTTTGTCTATGGTTGCTCATGTATTTATACTTTTCTAAAAATGTTGAGAATCAATCGTAACCATCTATCCTAAGATCAAGATGTGTGGCCAAGTATTAATTCAATTTTGGAGGAAAAGGAAATTAATATTTTGGATTAAGGGAGCATTAATAAGGCATGGGTGGCTTTAAACTTGATATTTATCTCCATTAATACTTGGTGTTTGACACCCTTTTGATGATTTCATGGGTGATGTCATGGCCTAGATATTTTGAATTATGAATTTTCAATAATATATATTCAATAACTTTCCATGGATTTTCCACTTAAGCTTTTAATTTGATTTGATTTACTTAATAAATTTACTTGGTATTTTACAATTCTTGGAAATTGGTTGCACGTTTAATCAAAATGGTTGAAAATGTCAATGTACTTGGTCATAATTTGACTAGAGTTGAATCAGAGGAAGTTAACAGTTGTGAATGATGCATTGCTCCATTCAGGGATGCATAGGCACAAATTGACACTTATACGTGACATGTGCAAACAAATTAGAGCATTTAAATGGTTTAGAATGATAATTTGTTTGGTCTCAAACTTGATACAAAGTGAATTGGAAGAAGATAACAATTGCATAAAATGCATTTGCCCATTCAAGGATACATGAGTGCAAATCAACACCTACACGTGATGTATGTAGCTGAATTAGAGTATTTCAGTGATTTTGGTCCATATTGTGCATTGTTATGGAATGTCATTCTGATTTACAATTTTAGCATGTAATATTGATAAGAATTGGATGTCTACACATAGTAATGAACTAATTCACTTGGAAAGGTAGGAGGAAGGGGTATCATGAAAAGTGAAATGCCATCATTGGAGACGTTGAGGGCAATCCTCATGTTGACAACCATATGTTTCATTCATTGTGGTTGGCTTACTTGTGTTGGCAAGCTCAAGCCATCATCAACTACCATAATTCTTGTGTTTGACTGACATGACTTGGTGTTTTTTTGTCTTCTTCAACTTGTGGATGTTTTTATAATTGTATTTATTGCATTTTCATATTTGTTGCCTCTTGCCCTACTTGCTAATTTTGATCAATCCATTCTGAATGATCTATTTTTTCAATTTCTTGACGAATTTGTTGGATTTCTTCCCTTCCATATTCAGTGAACGTAAGTATGTCCTCCACATTTGTTTCCTCCTCTTCCTACTCAATAGTGAATGCATCACTAGGGTGCATGTCATTGCTGAGTGTATCTCATTTGAGAGGCCAAATATAATTTTTTTAAATTTAGCTTTAATATTTGATAGAGTCAAATCTCTATTGAAAGCCTTGTTATTAAGTGTTGCCAAATCATATCTCTTAACTTCTAGGTTACACTACTTAGACATCCATTTCAATATCTCATATTTAAAGCTAGTCTTGAAGGGTAAAACCACACTAACATCTAGTGGTTTCAGCTTGTGGTTGGTGTGGGTAGATAGAGTGATAACATCTACACCCAATTCTCTTGCTTCCTAGATTTTGTCATAATCCATGTGGCTACCATGGCTATCAAATATAAGGAGATGTCTATTTAATGGTGAAACACCACCTAGAACATATCTCAAAAAGTGGTGTAGCTAATTGAGAAACAATTCCTTAGTCATAAATGCATGTGGTTGGGATTCTATGCATGCACCAAGCTCACAGTTTTTAATGTAATTTGTTAACTGTATTTGTGCTTTACAAATATAGAAACCTAATATAAATTATTTTTTTGCATTAACACAACAAAGGATGGTGAGCCACTCTCTACTTCTTAGAAGTATGTGGGATACACTCTTTCTACACATCTTTACAAAGACTCTCATCCCACAATTCTTACTAGCTTGCATACTAGTTTCATCGTAATTTCACATTCTATGAGGTCCATATTGCTTTGGTTTATACAACATGTCTAGGTTGTCGAAAAATACTGCAACTATGCTTGGCATGAGCATGACTACTGTGTCCTCATTAATGCCTTATTCAGTCCTTAGAGATAGGTCTAGATACCTCTTTTTGAACCCCGCCCACCAAGATCTACTAGTAAAACCATGATTGAATAGATTAGGCATGGTTTGACATGTGTGTGACATGTGAGCCTTTGGTTGTTTTATTTCTAGTCAATGACCCATATATGCCATGTATTTACACCATATCACAATTTCAGACTCTTCTTCATCCATTAAAATGGTTGGGGGTCCCTTGCATTTAGTTATTGTGAGACCCTACCACCAGGTTGTCAATATACTTGGAGGGATCCCCAACTTGGTTGCAATAGTTCTTATGGGTATCCCATTTACCTTAACATCCCTTGTTGCTTATTTCATTTCATCCTATGCGCACTCTTTTCTAAAGGAAATTTCATTTGATGTACCAATATTCATTCCATTAACTTTAACATTCTGCTCAATGTCTTATGACAGATTGGGCTTAGGCTCTTCAGGTGGATTTGACTCAATTTATTCTATTGGATTTATAGCATCATTATCCTCCTCAGAGTTAGGTAGATTAGTGAATGTCACATCCCTTTTTTAGGTTCCACAATCTATGACTTACGTAGTGGATTTGTCCCTTTATTCTTTTGTACCATGATGATATGCAATAAGGAATATTCAAAAATAAATAATCTTTTGTACATTTGTAACTATGCAAGCCAACTGACCATCACACCTACATTACAAAAATGATATGGAAATTATTCAGGTGAGCCTAAGCTTCAATTACAAATCTCCCCTGCATTGCTTTCTCCATCAAAGCTGAAATATGGTGAAATGGCAACATTTCTTATCTACTTGAACAAAACATATTGTGTTAAAACGACGTCCATAGGATTTGCATATACTAAAATGGAGATCATTTTTGGTTTATTGAACAAATGGTTATGTAAATGATTTGATCCCTAAATGTTTACTTTTATGGTTTCACATGTTATATTATTGTAAGTAAAGAATGTTATAGGGAGTTTTAAAAATATGACTAGATTTTCTAGCCAACTATGAATGGGATTTTAATGTTGTATTAGTGCTCCAAAGGTCAAGTTTTAGTCATATGTTAAAAAAATCTATATAATGACCTCTCATGATAAAATTGATACTATTGTATAAGTTTTATATATTGATATGATACTGCTCGGAAATGTTTTCAGATATGATCCTTTTTTGATGCATTCAAGAAACACTAGGAATCTTACAGAAACTCTTATATATGTTCCAGGTTGTATCTGGGAGTATACACATGGCTCTCAGCATTTTTTGGCCATATCTAGGTAGAATCTATGGCTAGAAATATTTTTTATTATTTCTCTTGTTTTTACTTGATAAAATTTCAAATATAGACTTCAAATAACAATTAATACTACCCATCATGTCCCTCTTTATTTCAAAGTTGGGAGTGTTTGCTTCCGGCTATTAAAAGTTGTAGACCTATTTAATCTCTGGTGGAAAAATATAGTGAGTTCATACTCTGTCTTTCGAAAAAGTATCTGCCATCTTATTTTCAAATTGGTACCTATTCAAATGAGCAATCTATATATTGTTTCTAACTATAGTTCGAAAGTCTCAACAAGTTTCATTTACATCAGAGATGACCAATCAATACATTTATCAATTGAGTAATTTTTTAATCAATTTCTTTAAACAAAATCGATAAATGGACAAGGCAAAAACTCGTGTAATCATTGGCTCAAATCTTCATCTGTTGCCCGATCTTATTTTCCCTTGAGGCTGCAGAAATCAATGTTTTACTGTAGAAGGATGGAATTTTGTGAAGAAAGTTAGCAAGGAACAAGTTACAAAAATATATATTATTTCAATTGAAGGGAATATGTAATATACAAAGATTTTTATTTTTGAATGTGTAATAGTGCTTACACATTTTTTTATTCATTTCCATTGCATGCTCAATATAATTTGTATATTAATTAAATAAATCTGTCTTTTAATTAATTTTTGGATTGTCTTTTCTGTAACTTCTGGACTTGGCATGGATCAAATGTCATGGACCTAACCAAATATATTAATATTCAATATGCCTTCAATTTTAATTAAAGGTAATATGCAATATTCAGGGATTTATGTCTATTAAAAGTGTAATGATGCTTCTGGTTTTTTTAATTCTTTTAATATTGTTATTGCATGTTCAACATAATATCTATTTTAATTAAATAAATATATCCTTTAGTTAATTTGTAGATTGTCCTCCGTGCAACTTCTACGCTTGGCATGGACCTAACTAATTTTATTGTGGAGCTATTTTATGAAAGATCCCTGCAAGGAACAAATTATCCTTCATTGGCATCTACTTTTCTAATCACCTTTATCTTCATGAAAATCGTCATCCATTATCTTTTATTTGCTCTAAATAATTGGCTTTAAAAGAGATGTTCAGAGGTTGTGTGGTTTCAATTTGTGAATCTTATTGCATGTAATATCTTGAAACTCTTTTATAGAGAAATTTTTTCTGAGTGGGTCGTGCTCTGAAAAGATATATGTCAGGAATCTTCTCCCCGCTCTACTTGATATAGAGATTCCTCGGAACAATAATTTCTCTGTGTTGTTGGTACATGAGCAATTCCTGAGTGTGCTACTGTCCAGCTATTGTAGGGTGTTATATTTTGCCTTTTTCAAAAAGGTACTTGGTATTTGTATTTAGAATCTGAGTATTGTGTTTTTTTTTTTAAAATAAATTTGAACTAGTAATGGTTATTTGTAGTTGTTTGGGTCATGTTTTGACCAATTAATTTTGTTATTTTAGAGTAGGGTGTATTTTTCAATAAAAAGTTTGAGACGGGATTTGTCTAACTATTTTATTTTATAACTTTTTATAATTATATTTTTCTATTAACATAATGTAAAACGTTTCAATAAGAAAAACAATTTTAAAACTGTTAATAATATATACAAACAATCATTACCTAATATTATATGCTAAGTTATACTTAAATCCAACTGATATCTATTGATAATATTTTTAAATAATTTTTTTTTAAACTATTTAAATTTTATATCTTGGTCCTTGAAAACTAGTTCGACCTATAATCCATTGCATTCACAATTAACAATAGGAATAGGACTTGTGGGATCAACAAAATACTCTTTGTTTGATTTTGATGAATTTAATATTATTTAATTTATAAATTTCAACATAGTAATAAGCTAAATAATGAATATAATATGTTCTATTTACCACTTGATTTAGAGTGCTCCCCTATTTCTTCGAGCATCAACATTTTTGGGAAGACCTTTGACTCTACCAATTCTAATGCAATTAGAGCTAAGTAGTTCTAATGTCGTATATCTAAAACATACAATCTTAAAAAAATTATATAAAAACTTTAAATAAATTCACACACTATTGAAATTTAACTTTTTTCACTAATCAAATTATACACTTTTCAAAAAAGTATATAAAAACTTTAAATAAATTCACACACTAGTGAAATTTAATCCCTTTCGTAATTAAATTGCATTTTGTTGTTTTAGAGTAGTATGTATTTTTCAATAAAAAGTTTGAGACGGGATTTGTCTAACTACTTTATTTTATAACTTTTTACAATTATATTTTTCTATTAACATAATGTAAAACGTTTCAATAATAAAAACAATTTTAAAACTGTTAATAATATATACAAACAATCATTACCTAATATTATATGCCTTTAAGTTATACTTAAATCCAAAATATTTTTAAATAATTTTTTTTTAAACTATTTAAATTTTATATCTTGGTCCTTGAAAACTAATCCAACCTATAACCTATAATAAGCATTGCATTCACAATTTAACAATAGGAATAGGACTTGTGGGATCAACAAAATACTCTTTGTTTGATTTTGATGAATTTAATATTATTTAATTTATAAATTTCAATATAGTAATAAGCTAAATAATGAATATAATATGTTTTATTTACCACTTGATCTAGAGTACTCCCCCATTTCTTCGAGCATCAACATTTTTGGGAAGACTTTTGACTCTACCAATTCTAATGCAATTAGAGCTAAGTAGTTCTAATGTCGTACATCTAAAACAAACAATATTAAAAAAAATATATAAAAACTTTAAATAAATTCACATTTTAGTGAAATTTAACTTCTTTCACTAATCAAATTATACACTTTTCAGAAAAGTATATAAAAACTTTAAATAAATTCACACATTAGTGAAATTTAATCCCTTTCACTAATTAAATTGCATTTTTTTTTAATTTTTTTAAATCGTTAGTCTCTATCAATCTTTCTAGCAGAAAAATGTGGTTGAATGTCTAATCTGCAGAAATTAAATAAAATTATTAGACATTCTCATGCCTTCTATTTATAAAATTCAAATTTTAGTTGATTTTTGTTTTTTTTATTGAAACTTTATTTTTTCACGGATTAGGTGTACAAAATACTTTTTTGACTTAGGTTCTAAGGATTGAGGGGTATCCATTCTGCAAAATTTACCTTGGGCATGATTTTGGCCTCATCTCTTTTTGGTATCACTTGGGTCTTGTACTTTGGTGGATGCATAGGCACCACCTTTTACACCATCATCCTCACCATTAAACTACAACCTACTTGATTTAGTTGTTGATTTTTTGAATTAGAGGGATTATTAAAATATTAAAGGGATTTTTCAAATTGCGATTCAATTCTATATTTCTTAAAAAATAGCGAGTTAGACTTATATTTTTTGCACAGATTAACTTTAATGAAATTGAAAGTGTAATAAATATACATAAATATCCAAATACATGAAATTGACAAAATTAAATTTTAGAAGTAAATTGTTGATTTTATATTCAATAGAATTAAAATATTACACGTAATATTTCAAAAATTGAACACACACACATATATGATTGTTAAATATATAAATTAATACTTTATCAATTAATGTTGACATTTCCATTTTATAACTTAATACTTTATCAATAAATGTTGATACTTTTTTTTAATAACTTAATACTTTATCAATGAATATTGACAGTTCTTTTTAATAACTTAATACGTTATAATTTTTATAGAAAACTATTTTGTTTTTTTTCCTCGAGATATACGAAGAAGACAAAGATAGGTACATTAAAATCTTATCAAAATATAGGCATCAAATCTAAAGCAATGAATGTCACTTCTTGATTTTAAACTTTTAGTCCACCGTATTGTCTCTCACTCCCCAACCATCCCACAATTATTTGTTTCCTATACAACGTACAAATGAATCTTTCACATAGTCTATAAAGATACAGATACATGTGAAAAGCTGAAACGTTTTGATTTCGATGTATTTTAATTAAAAAAAACTCAACTTTTTATTTTCAATTTTTTTTAACATTATTTATTAAAAACTAACATTTTTATTTTTAAATAATACAATATTTGATATTGATTAGGGAATCAAGTTGGTTTGGAGACTTTTTTTTAAAAGCACATTCTTATAAAAAAATACCTAGACAATATGTTTCTTGAAAGGATTTTTGTAGTTTGTACTCAAGACATGGTTCACATGTTTGGAATTTGATGGTTAAAGCTATTTCCATAATCAAATCTTTGTTAAGATGGATTGTCAAAAAAGAAAATAAGGCCAAATTATGTGCAGATGTCTGGATCTCTCCATCCACTCTAAGTAGTTTAGATAATATGCATAATCTATGTGTCTGATACACGAAGCATATTGGAGTTTCGATTGAAGATTACTTCAATAGGGACAAAGATGGATCACTAGATTTCCAAGTGCCAAGACATCTCTCTAACGAAAAGTCCATCCTTATAACTATTCTTTGTCCCTTTCATTTCTCAAAGCAGAAGATACCTTATTTTGGATGGATTCTTCAAATGGCAGGGACAATGTGAAAGATGGCTACAGAGTCTCTATGAGGATGAACAATCAGGGCTGTCGTAATTTTCTAGCTTCCTAGATTTGGTTCAAATATGGCCTTCCTAAAGTAAATAGTTATCTTTTCATACTAGGACCTAATTCTTTCTTTCTACAATCTAAATAAGAGAGGTTTCTAGGGTCCCTCTTGGTGTGTTCTTTACTAAAATAATGAAGAAGATTTTGATCATTTGCTCATTCACTGTCAATACTCTAGGAAAATTCGGAGCTCCTTATCCAAGTATTTAATCTCAGTTTTGTTTTTTCGAAATCAGTCAAAGATTTAATCTCCGAATGATTTTTTAAATTCAAATCTCCCCTCTAGAATATTTAGAGTGTTCTTCTAGTTATTGTTTGTTGGATCATCTAGGTGGAGAGAAATGGGAGAATTTTTAAGAATGAGTCCAAAGAAGAGTCCTTCATCTTTACCTCCATTTTGAAGATTCTCAGAGAACTTTTCGCATCTTGGCCCCCAAAGAGCGGCAAAATTATTCATGAAGAATAAAATTGTCTTCTCAATTGGAAAGACACCCTTACCAATCGCCTTGATAATAGTGTTGGCAGAATTTTTAAGAGACGATCTCCAACTCGTTGGAATCCTCCTCAGGGCCATGTGATCAAGTTAAATTTCTATGGAGCTAAAAGGGGTAATTTGGGTTGGGTTGGAGTTGGAGGCACCTTCAAGGACTTCAAAGGTTTCAGTGAAGCTTTGGGTCGATGCAGTAACAATCATGTTGAAGTCAAGTCCCTTTGGAGGGGTCTTTTAATTGCTTTGCAAAAGAACTAGACTAGTCTAGATATATAAGGTGATTCTCAACTAATTATGGAAACAATGAAAACATGAAACATCAACTATTGGAATCTAGCCAGCATTATAAAGGATTGCATGAATCTCTAGGAGAGCTTTATACACTCCACTCTTCTTCACTCCTGTCATGAAGGCAATCAAGTAGCGAATCACTTCTCAAATCTTGGTGTCGTGCTTAATTTCCAAGATCGTTCTTTGGAACTCAATTCTTTGTCAAACTAGATAGCAATGCCAAGAATCTTATTGTGAATGATTGTTGTAATGAAAATATTTCAACAATAGAGTAGAACACATCATTAGATCATAATATATTTGAAATATAATAGAATATAAGAATAAAAGACAAGTCACTTCGAGGAAGCAACCTCCACAAGCTTTAATAAGAGCAAAATTCACAATCTGATGATAAACAACTACCCACTACCTCCTATATATAATCTATCTAGGCCATGGTTACTCCAAAGGTTGACTTACTAACCACATGAATGCATAGAGAAATGTGATATAACATCAAAGAGGGATAATTAAGCCACATCCCAATACATGCAATAGGTTAGGGGCATGACATGCCCTTCCCCTTCGAATAAATGTTGTCCTTAATGTTGAACAAATCTGGATGTTATTGCATAAAATCTTCACCCTCCCAAGTTGCATCCTCATTGCTCAGGTTTTTCCACTTGTTCAAATATTTCTTAATCCTTTTGGTTATTAACCTCTTAGTACACATTTTTAGGATCTTCTTTGACTCCAAAATGACTCATCATTATTCATCTAGTTCTAGTAGCTCTGTCTGGGCTGAAACTTTCTGTCCAATGACTATTTTTAAGCAGGAAACATGAAATATTGAGTGTATGCGAGATAATGAGGCAACTCTAGATTGTAAGCCACACTTTTGATTTTATGTAGAACCTGATAAGGGCCATAATATTTAGAGTAAGTTTGTTGTCTTTTTTCTTCTACTTCAGGGACATCTGCTTATAAGGTTGTAAACATACAAAGACCCAGTCACCCATGTCAAAATCTCACTCACTACGATGTTGATTTGTTTGTTGCTTCATCCTATTTTGTGTTAAGGCCAAATGTTAGAGTTGGTTCTCATATTTTATAGATTCTATAGATAGTTTTTATCTTTTTTCTATTTTGTTCTTTTGTGGATTTATCCTACATTAATTAGTTTGACTTCTTATTTGTCCTTGCCTATTTAAGTAAAGTCTCTTATTTGTAACATATAGAAGTTATTTTATGGATATTATATGATATTGCCTTTGTCTTTGCATATTATCTTTGCAACTCTTTATGTGATGTTTTGTTGTTAATGCTTCAGACCTTTGGCTTGGAATGATCTTGTTGACATTCTTTTCATGGTATTAGAATAGTAGGTGTTGCAACCATCCATTTACAAGTTTGTTGCGGCAAGGGTTTGTCCATTTATCAAAATTTATTCTTGGCAAAGTGGAGGAATTTTGTATAGATTTAAGATCTATTTTTTTGACCATTGACCATGCTATATGGATCCTAGGCTGTATCATTAAGTACTTATTTTTTTAGACCCATGTTTAAGTTTGTTTTAGAATATTTTTAGGCAATTTGTGCATTTTTTTTTTTTTATGGTTTTAGTCCATGCATGCATCAAAATCCAAATATAAATATGAGTTTTATATCCTTTTTAATTTGTTATAATATCTAAATATCAGATTGTACAACCTTTTTACTCAAAAACTTGTTCATTGGTCTATTGGCAGATACCTACCACTTATTTAGTTTTCTCTCACCACAAACAATACAGATCTAATTTTTTAGATCTAAGACCTAGTACAGTTAGCTAACAGTCCAAGATTTACTACCATACCATTTGAAAGTATTTTGGAGTAGTTCATATATCTCTTTTGGCATTTTGAAAATTATTGTAGCAATGTGTCTTCATCATCTAGATAGCTGGTCAATTTTCTTTTAGTTTGAGGGCATACGATCTATAATTTGAGATCTTTTTTTTGGATAGAATAGTATTTTATGTATAATATTATAATATAACATTAATTACCATTGTGCATCAATATTTACCATATTTTGAAATGTCACAACAGGGCCCATTCAACCATTTTTTTTGGATCTTGCAAAGAGTCTTTTTGAAGTTGGGTTTCACCCATTTTTGACAATCTGTGATTGGTTTCTTCTTAAAAAATTACTAGAAATATTTTTTTGAAGTTTTTTTCAAATTCATGAAGTGTTAAAGATTTTTTCGATCCTTAGTGCATTTAAGTTGTATACAATGTTTACTTATTTGACCTATTTTAATGATAATTTTTTTGTAAAGACTATAACTTTTGAACCGTGACTCGAAATCGAGTACTATTTTTTTTCAAAAGTATTTGTTTTTTAATTCTTCATACATTGGGGTCATTTATATTTTAAAATGCACTCAATTATAAAGTGCAAAATTTGTGAAGCCTTACACTTTTTGTGGAGTTTATTCCATGTTGAAGAAATTGTTATTTTGGGGGATCATTCTTCATTCTTATTGAATTCTTCCTTGTATTTCAATAATAGAGCCCCTAAACACTTCCAACTATATTATTTGGAAATTAAACATGCAGATTCACTTACAACATAAATTCTTGTGGATAATGGTGCTTGGCAACATTCTCCACTTCATAGATGAGAAAGATCTTGCCTGGATTTCATCCATACAAGATGAGGTTCTTTATTTGATTTACCTCCATGTTTCAGATAGTTTGCAATGTTATGTCATATGTATCATATCACCAAAAGAATCTTGAGATGCTATTATAGCCTTATTTGATAAAGATACTGAGTCTTCTCAGTCTTTTGCACTCTCTTTTACTCCACCTCCTTTTATTCCACTTCCCTCTCCTCTTGTTAATGAGGATTTATCTTTTGATGATGACACTGATGTTGTTCAAGATTTGAGTCTTGACAGTGACATGGGTGAGGAACTATTGTCACTTCCTTCTCCTCCTAGTGAGGATTCACTCTTTACTAGTGACATGAATCGAGATTCATCTTTATTTTATGAGGATATACTTCTTGATGGTGATCCAAATGAGGCATTATTTCCTCTTACACCTCTTACTACTCCTTATTCAGTTGTTAGTGAGGACTTGTCTTTTGACAATGTTTTTCTTGAGCACCTATTACTCCTCATATAGTTTGTACTCCTATTCATTTCATTGATCGAGAGGACATGATTAATGAAGATGTGGCACCTTCACCATAATTTTTAGATATCATAGATGAGATACCATCATGACTTCTTGAGGATAACTTTTATTGTGCCACAAGTGTTTTTCCTTCATCACGTACTCCTCTTGTTTGTGAGGATATGTGTTTAGATGGTGATTTCCACAAAGAACATATTATTGTTGCACATTCTATTTTTGATCTTGTTGTTATTCTTACTAATGCATTTGTTATTTGTACCAATTTGGATCCACCTGATTATGTGCTTGGTTCCTTTGAGAAACATACTCATGGATTTGAATCTTGCATACTTCACTCTCTGGGCTACACTCATGGAGGTCTTGTCTTGCATACTTCACTCTTTGGGCTACACTCATAGAGGTCTTGGCAGTCTCTTACTAGGTATTGTCTCTCTTATTGGCATTAATATTTCTATAGGTGATGTGTCTTTGGGACATCTTATTTGTAGCACTCAGGAGGAAGGTATATTTATGGAAAGAACATTTTATTTTTGGGACTATCTCAACACTTATGTAGATGGTTCCTTACATTATTTCCATCCATGCAAGATATATAGTACTAATCTTCACGTGGGGTGAAGAAAGCTATCCTTTAGGAGGATTCCACTTGAATTCCTTCATTCCTTTATTTTTATCTCTTTTACATTATTTTATAGGTAGTTTTTTTATTATGGGTTTTCTTCTATTCTCCACATCATGGATATATATTGTACATGAGTATCTGATCAGTTCATATAATCAGACTCATATTATGCATGTGTTACTTTATTTTTTGATATTTTTATCTCCTAACTTCAGTTGAGGGGGGGGGGGGGCGGCGGGTGTGTTAGAGTTGGTTCTCATGTTTGTTAGGTTCTATAGATAGTTTGGTCTTTTTCTTAGTTTGTCCTTTTATGGATTTATCCCATATTAATTAATTTGACTTATTTCTTGTGTGTCCTTGGCTATTTAAGCAAGGCCTCTCATTTGTAACATATAGAAGTTATTTTATTGATATTATATGACATTGCCTTTATCTTTGCATATCATATTTACAACTCTTACAACTCTTTTTGTGATGCTTTTGTTGTTAATGCTTTAGATATTGGGTTTGAAATGATTTTGTTGACGTTCTTTTCACTAAATTCTCTCTCAAACTAGCTAAAACCTCTTGTGATGTTGAATGTGCTCTTTCACATCTCAAACTTTGGTTTTCACCTTTAAGAAAGAAGTGATGGAAGGTGGATAGTAATCATATAGTGTTATAAATGGAGACATTTTAGAAGAGGTATAGAACTATGTGTTTTACTACCATTCTACAAGAGGTATCCATTTAACCCAACATTCCAACTTATCTAATACAAAACAATGGAGATACCCCTCTAAACATTTGTTGACCACTTCTATTTATCCATTAGATTAGGGGTGGTAAGATGAACTATGAGCTAGCTAAGTACCTAAATAGGAAAATAGTTCAGTCTAAAAATTATTAGTGAAAATATGATCATGATCACTTACAATTATTTTTGGGGTTCCATTTAATTTTAGAACTATCTCCAGAAAAATAGTTGCTATTATACTTGTTATAAATGGGTGTGAGAGGGAAAAAAAATGGGCATATTTTGTAAACCTATCCATAATTATAAAGATAACATTCTTACCTCCAGAACAAGGTAATCCTGTGATGGAATCTATGAAAAGCTCCTCCCACCTTTGACTAGGAATTGCTAAAGGTTGTAACATATTCAAGTTCTTAACTGTCACATCTTTTTTCTATTATCTTATCAAGCATTCTACCACAAAAATTTAAACATCTCCCTTAAGTCCTTCCCAAAATACTTCTTGCTTGATTTTGTGATAAGTTTTTTAGAACCCAAAATATCTCCCAATTAGAGATGCATGCAACTCTGAAAGAATATTATGAATTAACTTTGAATCTATGCACAAGTATAACCTATCCTTATACCATAGGGCATTAATTTTTCATTCAAATTTATCAGAGGCTATAGAACCTTGCTAGATATTTTGAATCAGAACTTGTGTATCTTTGTCCTGCTCCCACTCTAACCTGATTTCATCCACCCAATTTTCTTGTAACATGAACATTGTATAAAGTAATGCTTCTATGGATGTATCCCATCTAGATAGTGTATCTTCTACTACATTATCTTTACCCTTATTGTATTTAATTTCAAAATCATAACCCAACATTTTTGTTACCCACTTTTGTTGTTTCTTAGATGATAATCTTTACTCAATTTTTTTTGAGACTATCATGATTTGTTTTCACTTTAAAGTGTTTACCCATCAGATAGGGCCTCCATTGTTTGACTGCATAAAGAATAACCATCATTCATTTTTCATAGATAGGTTTTTGTATATTATTACCTTTGAATTGATCACTCTCAAATGCAAGGGGTCTTTATTCTTTCATTAGTACTGCTGCCAACCCTGATCCAAAAGCATCACATTCAACAATGAATGTCTTTGAAAAGTTTGGAGTAGCCAAATTTAGGGTGGTATACATAGTTACTTTCATTTGCTCAAATACTTTAGTGGTAACATCATTCTAGTGGAATGCATCCTTCTTTAGAAATACAGTGTGTGGAGTTGATATGCTATCATAACCTTTCATAAATCTTTGGTAGTAATATGTTAGTCTTAGGAACTCTCTGAAGTTTTTGAAAGTTTCAGGAATTGGCCATTCCACCATAGCTTTGATCTTCTGATGATCAAATTTGACACCTTCATGGGATACAATGTAACTCAGGTACCCTACCTCATGTACTCCAAAATCACATTTGGATGGCTTCACATACAGTTGATGCTACTCTAAAATAATCAACACTTGCTTCACATGTTGCAAGTGTGTTTTCCATGTCTTAATGTAAATCAATATGTCATCAAAGAAAACTAGCACAAACTTGATTAAAAAATACCTAAAAATAATGTTCATCAAGCTCTGAAAAATAGATTATACATTTGTAAGACCAAAGGGCATTACCAAAAACTCATAATGGACCTTATGAATTCTAAAAGTAATTTTATGAACATCTTCATCCCTGATTCTAATTTGATGGCACCCTGAATGGAGATCCAATTTTGTGAAATAAACAACACCATGCAACTCATAAGTACATCATTAATTACTGAAATATAAAAGTTATCTTTGATGGTGTACTTGTTAAGTTACCTATAATTTGGATACATCCTCCACGTGCCATCCTTATTATGCACCATAACCACTAGTGATGAATATAAAAGTTGGCTATGCCTAATGATCCTTGCCTCCAACATTTCATGGACCATATTTTCTATTTCACTCTTTTTATAATATCCCCACTAAGATCTACTTAAAAAAACTTGATTTTTTAAAAAAATTACTCTACGTATTATTTTATTAAATTTCACCACGAGAATATAATTTGTGATCCAAGTCTAACATACCAAGCATGTTAACTTAAAAAATAAATATGTAAAATTTATCTATCATTGATCACTATCATCAGATGAATCAAAATATCATCAAATATAAAAAATAATTACAAATTTTTAATCATGACTAGTACAAATATACAACTAATGTTATCAATGTACAATGAGTAAATAATTACATTTCATCAAGGATAATGTTTTAATAATAATAAAGATAATACATGATACAAGATACAAGGCTCCACAGAGCATGAGTTTTCTCAAACTCCAGTATCTATGGCAATATCAAGTGTAGTCTCTAAATAAGTACTAGTGTGGGGAGGGAGAACATCTTCTGAGCATTTTTTCACACCAACCACAGGCCATCAATTTCCCACACAATTCCCCATTAGGCAATGACACTCCCTTCATAGATGAGTAGATAGTGATGGAGCGATAATCTATAAAGACAAGATAGTACTCGTGTGTTATATGATTTCTAAGAACATGCAATGTACCATAAAGAAATACGTTCTAACATTATATTACATAAACATGTAAATCATACATATGAAATGATAATGTCTAACTAACATTACTTTGATCAAAATTTTTAATAATTATTGATCTTTAAGATCAGTCAAATTCATACACACCACTTGATCGGATTACCCTCATCTGACATTGGTGATACTAGTAAGCTAGTGAAGTCCTCGCTATTTAGTACCAGTAATATGAGATTTGGTTAATATAAATATAAATAATAGATTAATATAGTTTACTTCTTATTATTAGACAAAACATGTTAAACACAAAAATAATCAATATGCATAATTTTAGTCCATCAAACATATGAATGAATCTCCACTGTATCATTTACCATAGTAATAAGCATAATAAGTACAATTTATACCAACCGGTTATAATATATATAAACTGTAGATTTCTAATTTATATAAATAGATTCAAATATAATGCATTCTATGATGAACAACATTATTATAGTCCATTGTTCATATGTACAATTACTCCATTAAAAATAACTAGTCATGATAAAGAAATTCAAAAACCTTGTGAAAATATAATCTTTTGTTTAAACTACTTGTTACATTTGTAGGAGATTATATTCATATAGCTATAGTTTCCTGACTCTTGAGATATTATGACTCATTTTTAACAGTCAGTAAAACTATAGGCACACTCCTCAATATAGCAATATATGTTATATTCTTATAGGAATACCTAAATCTTTAGATAGATATATTTCTTGTATATATAAACTCAACAATATATAGATACTATATATAAATATCATCAGTAATCTATAATTCTAATCAAAAACTTCATATGATTTCAAAAATCATTATAACCTTCTTAATCATGAAATACATTGACAATATTTTATAATATATTAATATTCCCAAAATATTAATGAACAAAATATTATAGTTAATAGACTAATTATATCTATATCAAATCGCCGTCTAGTTATAATATACGACACTCACCGTTTTTTATAATATTGTATACATAAAGATCCCCATTTATTATAATTAATCAAAATCATCTTGATATTTTGATTGTGTGTATACAACACAATATATAAATCACTCTTGAGGATATTTATAGATAATACACTATCTATACAACATTATATATATATATATATATATATATATATATATATATATATATATATGTTATGCTTAGTACATACAATGCTACCTTAGATATTTTATTATATTTCCTTAATTTTTATACTCTGTTTCATTGTATGTATATGTAGATAAAACCACCACCTTTCTTTGCACACAAATCCTTTACAATATAAAACTTATAACTAATGAAAGAATGAGTAAAACACACACACCATCCTTGTATTTATTATAAAGGCTCATTTTTAAAAATAAATCAAACTCAGACTTCCTATAAATATATAATCGACTTTAATGACAAGGTGCACAGTACATGTAATTTGTAATGCACTACACACCTTTATCATTAAAGTTGATTATATATCTGTAGGAAGTCTGAGTTTGATTTATTTTAAAACATGAGCCTTAAAAAGAAATACAAGGATGGTGTGTATGTTTTACTCATTCTTTCATTAGTTATAAGTTTTATATTGTAAAGGATTTGTGTGCAAAGAAAGGTGACGGTTTTAACTACATATAACGAAACATAGTATCAAAACTAGGAAAAAATAGAATATAATATCTAAGGTAGCATTGTATGTGCTTTAATGATAAAGGTGTGCAGTCCATGTAATTTTTAATGCAATTCCAACAATCCATTCATTGAAGTCATGGTTTTAGTTCGCTATTTTTGATGCTCACGTAGTTTAGAATTTGGACTCCATGCAGTTCTTATATGTATATACTAATTTTAATCGATTTCAAACTATCAATGCACAAAATTTCTTTGAAAATTTCTTTCAATTATTAAATCAACTCAAACACCATATTTATCAAAATACACATAGAATTTTAGACAAACATTTGTCTCGGTATACATTATAGTTTTTATGATAAATTTGATCTCTATGTGAATCGACCATCTGCCAAGGTTTCAGATATATGCAGTCCTATGTATTTTAACGCTAAGTAGACTTTCAAAAAAAGTGATGCACATGATTTTGATCTCTTAAATATTTACGGTAGACGCCTTGTTTATTTCACTAGTTTTACTATCAAGATTAGGGTTTTAGGTTATCATATACATATAGTTCGCTCATTCCTATATACTTGTACCAAAAAAGTTTACAACTTAACTACACTCAATTCATTAATAAATATAATCAATGTTTTATAATTAATTATATACACAGTCTGTACAATTATATAATGCCTCATTTTGTAAAATAGGAATACACACATTTCATACGTTTATAAAAGTACTCAGACCATTCGTATGTCTACACACAATTTTTTTCTAGATTTCACAAAATTTATACAAAAGCCTACCACTTACAAGCTCCCAAATTTAATGACATGAACTTGAAATCCTTCATTTGGCTCCCTCTATCTTCTCCTCCATTTGCTACGTCTTCTCTTTCTCCTCTTCAAGTTATTCTCTTATTCCCCAATTCACACTCCTCTTCTCTTCTTATCCTCCTACGTCGCCCCAACTTCCTTTCTTTTTTTCCATTGCATGAATATGTTTTTTTCTTTAAAGTTTGCCTTTCTCCTTTTTGGTGTTTTTTTTCTTTTTTTTCTATATATATATTTTTTCTTATTTGATCCAATCATGTTTTCATTTTTTGTTTTATTCATTTTATTTTTTAATTATAAAAATCCATTAAAATTGTTAATTATAACATAATACATTACAATCATTTTATTTGTTACTAAATTAGTATAGGTAAATGATCATTATGATTTAATAATTATACTACTAATGTAAGTCGATAATATTCTTTTAATCTAAAATGGTAAATAAAACAATGTTATATCAAAACACAATGGTTATTATAACAATGTAATTGTTATGTTATTACTATGTCATATCAATTATCTCTATCTTTTGTTATCTTTATGTATTAAGACGTTAAGCCACATAATGGTATTTATCAATATCATAAAAATAATAGGTTAATGTTCTCAAAGATTACAAAGTCATGATGGTTAGTCTACATATAATAGTACCAGATACTATTTCTACATGTTTACATCCTTAAAAAATATTAATAATCATGAATACAATGAAATAACCACATAATAATATTCTAAACTAAATCTACATTTAATATCCATAATATAATCACATAAGATTAATTCCACATAGACATAAATCTAAATTAACACACAAGTAGCATGCATAAATAATTATCTAAATGCAAACAACATAAAAAATGTACTAATGCTAATAATTCTAACAATGCATTTAATGTGTATTATTTAACATGGTGTGTGGATGAGTTCTATTCATTCCTGTATCATCTCCAAACACCTCTATCTACACCACCCTTTGATGATGCTCTTCCTTCGCCATGCTCTGAGAGATGAATATTTCCTACGTCAAACTCATAAAAAGAAGGTAGTTAACCTGTAACATATATATATATATATATATATATATATATATATATATATATATATATATATATATATATATATATATATATATATATATAACATGGTGTGTGCATGAGTTCTATTCATTCCTCTATCATCTCCAAACACCTCTATCTACACCACCCTTTGATGATGCTCTTCCTTCGCCATGCTTTGAGAGATGAATATTTCCTATGTCAAACTCATAAAAAGAAGGTAGTTAACCTGTAACATCATTTTATATATATATTGCAAAAATAAATTAACATGATCATAATGTAAAGATTATACCATACAGCTAACTCATAGCAATACAATTATGTAATCAAAACAATATACAACTATCTCATAACAACATATGAATTACATCTTAGTTAAATAATAATAAAATAAAATTACTAACCACAAAAATATATGGATAATCAAGTAAATTTATTTAGTAAAAAATTGGGATGTAACATTCTTCCCCCCTAAAGTTGGTCATCGTTTCGATGACACTTATTCAAACATTAGTTTTGAATTAAAAATATTATTCAGCAAAAAGATAACATAATATAAAGAAATAAATCAAGAAAATAAATATGTAAATCACCTGTAAGACTCATCATAGTCCTCCCAAATAGAACTATTATAAAAGTATTAGTTATACAAGACCTTGCACAATGGCATATCTCTATTATACAAATAAATTTTGTGAGTGTCAATTACTCTAATTAGTTCTTCCATGACTACCTCAAGATTTAGACCCTGCAATGTATTCCAATCCAACACATGTGAAGGATCAACTATATACTTTTTAAGATAAAAAAACATGAAATACATTATGCAATAGAGCTAGGGATGATGTCAATGCAAGCCTATATGTTATAGGATTGACCACTTCTAAAACTTTGAAGGGTCCCACATATCTTTGTGAAAGTTTCATTGACTTCTCAAATTTAATCGATCTCTTCTATGGCTTACCCTGCAAGAATACTTTATCACCTACTAAAAACTACCTATCTATTCTCTTCAAATTAGCATCACTCTTATGCCTATCGTTGGTTTTGATTAATCTCTGCCTGATTAATCTGACTTGATCTTCCATTTCTAAAAGTATCTCAGATCCAAAGACTTCCCTATCTTCCAATCTATTATAAATGATGGATGCCATGCACCTTCTTTCATAAAATGCTTCAAATGGTGCCATCTTAAAAACTAATTGGTATGAGTTATTGTAAGAAAACTCAACCAACAGAAGATAAACTTTCCACTTGTATTGCTGATATATGCAATACATATGAAGAAGATCCTCTAACCCTTGATTAATTTTTTCAACCTGACCATTAGTCTCTGGATGATATGCAGTGTTGAAGTTTAGTTACGTACCTAAATTTAAATTTAGAGTTATCCAAAACTTAAAATTCATCTTTGGATCATGATCTTAAATGATTTTCTTTGAAAATCTATGCAACCAATATACTTCATTTACAAATCTCTTCACAAGAGTAGGTGCACCATCTTTTAAATTGCTTGATATAAAATGAGCCACCTTGGTTAGTTTGTCAACTAATACTAAGATCATGTCATGTATGTTTCATGACAATAATAAACATTAGAAAAAGTCCATACTGATCACCTACCACTTCTATTTCAATATGTTATGTGGATATAACAATCTAGTCAGATCACATATTCATATTTTACATGCTAAGATTCTAGACAGCATGACATAAACTCTTCAACATCTTTCTTGATTATTTTACAAAAATAAAGTGGTCTAAGTGTTAGGTTGTGGCGCTAAAAGCTTCACTGATGCAGACATGGAGGAGGTTGCAGGAGAGTTGCAGAGTGTCACAGAGAATGGCGTTGGTATGGCCAACCAACATCGACAGGATAAGACAGGAATGCAACTGACGTCGGTCATGGATCGGCCAGCGTCGGTGACCCCCAGGCGGACAGGGACTGACGTCGGTCACCTGTGTGGTTCGACTGCGAGCTTATTACGGGCAGTTAGCTAACGAACCAAGTATTTGCATGATGAGATCTATTTTTAGACTGAGAGATGCGGATCTAATTATTGTAATTAGATGTCTAATTATTGTTTGGATGAGATCTATATAATAGACTCATGGTTGTATTGGAAAGGTGTTCTAGTTTGAGTTGAGCAAAGTTAGCTCCTTCTGTGTGTGAGGTGAGCAAGGGTGTTCCTCCTAGTTCCACAGCAGTACCAAGGTGGGTGCTGGTTTTGGAGAGTCAGCAAGATTCTTCAGGTGTGTAGGATCTTGGTCACAGGTGCATGGCCTTTATAGGAGATCTACATGGTAAGTAAGATCATTGATCTGCAGGTGTATGTGTGTGCAAGGTCAAGGTTCACAGGTGTACAAAACCAGGTTGATTTGTAGGTGTGCAAGATCAGATAGGATAACAACACAACATGGAGCAGAATCAGGCAGGATCTACTTGGAGTACAGGTGTGTACTCAGATAAAGCAAAGAGGAAGGCAAGGGAGTTCCTTCCATAAGTATGGTCTGTTGAATTGCAGGTTGTTGCAGGTTCATGGGAGATCTACTTGAAGTACCTTGAGTACTTGTGGAGTACATGGAGTACTTGTGGAGTGCGTGGAGCACTTGTGGTGTGCGTGGAGCACAGGAGGTGAACACCAACTCTGTGTTTGAGTTGTGTGTTGGGACCTGAGAGAGAGAGCTTTGAGGAGAGAATTACTGTTCACTTGAGGTGTGGCAAGCCTCTGAAGAGGTGGTGGAGAAGAAGTGGCATCTTCTTTATTGTATTCTTTTCTGTATAAGTATTAATACAGGTTGTGTACTGTCAGGGACAGATGCATGGGAACCGATGTCGGTCAGATGCAGACTATGGAGTGATCGAGGTCGGTCACTGTAACAAATTTTGGGTGGACAGCACACTGTCAAGGAGTCTCAAACACCCATACGGAGGACTAAAGACGTAAGTAGGCCCTCAAATTCATTGTTCCTCTTCTTTATACTCGTTGCTGATTGTAGAGCAGGAAGGATCCAGGAAACAGGTGAGAGCATGGCAGGGATATATTGCAGAACCAAGCAGAGTTTTGGTAGGGTTGCCAGCGGGAAGAAAGCACAGAAATGAATGGATACCTTAGTTGAATAATAGAGAGAACGGATACGTGAGACGGAAGACTAGGTATATGGTCTTGAGGAGCTACAGGACAGTGGTACAGGTTTTGACAGGTGGAGAATGAAGCATGGCTTCAGTCAATGTCAGGGTAACTACTGTGGTTTGTCTTACTAGGTGGATGATGATTGCAACATCATTATGTTGCTGTATGTGGATGGTATGTTTTGCTAGTAGGATTGTACATACAGGGTTTTGCTGAGCTAAGGGTAAGGTTAGTTCAGTGGCATGTCATGAGGAGTTTGGAGCAGCAAAATTCATTGACATGGGAGACATGGAGATCATAGGTTGATTTTGTCTCAAGTGGGAGCTGATGTGAATTAGGTGTTGGTGAGGTTCAGGATGCAGAGCCAGAGCACACTAAGGGCTGGACAGGTACAGTGTCCGAAATCACATGAGGTCTAGTATAGACCTGAATATTCCCATGCAGTGGGAGCTGTCAGAGAGTTAGGAGCCAATTCAGGGAAGTGTGTTCTCAGGTACTTGAGAGGGACTAGCAGCAGGGATTCATGCTATGCAGGGTTAGGACTTCACTACATGGGTTTGTAGGTTCGGATGTGGCAGGGTACTCGGATGACAGGAGGTACATCACAGTGTGTGTGGTGGGTTGTCTTCAGGATTGATCTTGAAGAGGGATACAAACCAGGAAATAGATTAGACAGAGTATAGGTATAGGTACAGTGCAGCTATTTATCTCCAAGTGGGAGATTGTTAGGTTGTGGAGCTAAAAGCTTCACTGATGCAGACATGGAGGAGGTTGCAGGAGAGTTGCAGAGTGTCACAGAGACTGGCGTTGGTCTGGCCAACCGACGTCAGCAGGATAAGATAGGAATGCAACCGACGTCGGTCATGGATCGGCTGGCGTCGACGACCCCCAGGTGGACAGGGACTGACGTCGGTCGCCTGTGTGGTTTGACTGTGAGCTTATTACAGGCAGTTAGCTAACAAACTAAGTGTTTGCATGATGAGATCTATTTTTAGACTGAGAGCTGTGGATCTAATTATTGTTTGGATGAGATCTATATAATAGACTCATGGTTGTATTGGAAAGGTGTTCTAGTTTGAGTTGAGCAAAGTTAGCTCCTTCTGTGTGTGAGGTGAGCAAGGGTGTTCCTCCTAGTTCCACAGCAGTACCAAGGTGGGTGCTGGTTTTGGAGAGTCAACAAGATTCTTCAGGTGTGTAGGATCTTGGTCACAGGTGCATGGCCTTTATGGGAGATCTACATGGTAAGTAAGATCGTTGATCTGTAGGTGTATGTGTGTGCAAGGTCAAGGTTCACAGGTGTGCAAAACCAGGTTGATTTGCAGGTGTGCAAGATCATATAGGATAGAAACACAATAGGGAGCAGAATCAGGCAGGATCTACTTGGAGTACAGGTGTGTACTCAGATAGAGCAAAGAGGAAGGCAAGGGAGTTCCTTCCATAAGTATGGTCTGTTGAATTGCAAGTTGTTGCAGGTTCATGGGAGATCTACTTGAAGTACCTTGAGTACTTGTGGAGTATGTGGAGTACTTGTGGAGTGCGTGGAGCACTTGTGGTGTGCTTGGAGCATAGGAGGTGAACACCAACTCTGTGTTTGAGTTATGTGTTGGGACTTGAGAGAGAGAGCTTTGAGGAGAGAATTACTATTCACTTGAGGTGTGGCAAGCCTCTGAAGAGGTGGTGGAGAAGAAGTGGCATCTTCTTTATTGTATTCTTTTCTGTATAAGTATTAATACAGGTTGTGTATTATCTCTCATATCATGTGTTATTTCTGAATTCTAGTTACTTGTTGATTCTGGTTATTTCTGCATATTAAGTTGCTTGGTTTGGTAATCAACTGTATGCTTCCGGTGTTTCGCATCCTGACACTAAGCTCTATCATAATCTTGGTTACTCCTAGATGTCCTAAATATGAGGCATTGTGTAGTTATTTGAGCACTATGCTCCTCAAATTCTCTGATCTGACACATATATCCCTCAATTGTATCACAAAAAACCATCATTCTATAATTTGAATCTTTTATACTTAAGATTTTGGGCATTCTCAGACAATGCTTTCATGATCTGATCGTAGAATTCATCTACTAGTGAGAATTTGATCACTTGATCCTTGAAAGTACTCTTGATAATAGCCATAACTGCTATGTACCTCTTATGACTTAAGACATCAACTACTCTATTTTTTTGCCTTTGATATAGTTGATATTGAAATCATAATCAGATAAAAACTCTAACCATCATTTTTGATGAGCATTTAGATTCAACTGGGTGAAGATGGACTTGAGTCTCAAGATATCAGTCTTGAGTTCAAACAATTTTTCCAACAGATAATGCCTCCAAACTTGTACGGCATGCATAATTGCTACAAGTTCTAAGTCATGAGGGGTATAGTTCACCTTATAAGGCTTCAACGTTATTGATTCATAATCTAATACTACACCATCTTGCATAAGGAATCCTCCTAGTCCATCTCTCGATGCATCTATGGTCATGAAAAATTGACCATTGAAATCAGAAAATCTTAGTAATAGTGCTGAAGTAAGACTCTTTTTCAATTCTTGAAAAGCTACTTCATACTTGTTTGACTAAATAAATATTTGATTCTTCCACTTCAGATGTGATCTAGAAATTTGACTCAAGAGAGGATGGTTAGTATGGTGTTAGTTCTAAAATAAAAATAAAATAAAATAAACACACTAATATCATAGCATCTCTAGGCCTAAACACTAAGGAGAGCTTAGTTAACAAAATCAAATGACTAGCACAACAAAAAAAACAATGAATGAAAACACAAGAATTCCTTTCACCTTCCTTGGATGCTCCAAATGCCTTTGTAATGGTGGCTTGCTTGGCTTGTGTTTTAAGAGGTCTTCTTCAATGGAGTGTAGCTACCTTTATCTCCCCTTGGCACCTTTGGCTTGTGGCTAGGCTTGTCTTGGAATCAATTTAACATTATAACACTAGTTTCTTGAAGATTTGTGGAACCAATCTTACATTATAAATTTGCACTAATTAAGCTTATAAATGATGTTGTGAGGCCTCCTATTTATAGATTTATAGATTTGATCAGAATCAACCTCAATAGTCCATCTCAAGATTGAAATGTGTGGTTGATGATTAATTCAATTTTTAGAATTAAGTTTGTAATTATCCTCATCATTACATTGAAAGAAAGGGCAATTTAAGAGGCATGGAGGGCATCATGGAAGACATTAATGAGGTATGGGGGGCATGAATCTTGATATTTATGATATTTATGGCTTAGAGATGTCTTCCCAAGAAATAAGGTCACTTGATGATGCATATATTCAATATTCATTTCCAAAAATAAGTATTCAACAAGTTTCTATGAAATTCTTGATTAGGCCTTGATCTGGGTTAATTAGCTCTTAAGCATGATTAAGCACATTATGCATAAATTACCCAAATTGATTAGAATGTTTTATTATTAGTCCTAAATTTGACTGGATTATAATTGGAAGGCATTGTCAGATACATTGGAATCGTATTCATATTTAAGATGTTGTCAATAAGAAATAATAAAAGCACGAGTCTTGTGCAAAAGATTTGATAAGAAAGAGCAGTTTAAAGCATGTGGGTGTAAAATTGACATTTTGACTCAAAATGGATTGATCAAAGTTAGTTGGCTTATAAATTGCATTACCCCATTTAGTGATATCTTGGCCAAAATTGACATTTGAATATATTAGTTTCACATCATTTTGCATGTTTTAGTGTTTTTAGGTCAAATTGTGCTTTTTAGATTTAGCTAAAAACCTGGTTAGAGGTTATCGGTGGTCAGTTTTAGGTGTCTACAATTTGCCCCTATTTGGGAAAATGTTACAAGCTATAAGCAAAGTAACATCTTCTCAAAGAATGAAAATGTCATGCATGCCTACAATTGGAATCATGAAATACTAATTGTATGATGCCCCCTTGAAGGGACGGTTGGTACAAGTGGGTCGACGAATGGTCCCTTGAAAAGAAAGAAGCAAAATGAGGGGACCAAAGAAAGGAAAGATGATGGGGTGAAAACACAATGATAGTGAAAACGTAGTCAAAATCATTGAGAGTGCAAGTGGGATGGTGTACAATGGTTTTCCTAAAGGCGGTTATAAGCATTGTACTTCGATAGTGGCAACATGGTATGATAACATAATAATTTTCCCAAAGATGATTATAATCATTGATAAGATGGAGTTGCCCCAGTTAATATAGACAAACAAGATAAAAACATGCCCCTATATAGGTATGAAAAGTAAAGTGGTGACAACATAATGATTTGCCCAAATATGGTTATAATCATTGAGAAATGCAGGTGGGATGGTGTGTAATGATTTGTCCATAGATGATTATAATCATTGGACCCCAACTATGACAAACATGATCAATTTGGATGAGGATGATGATAACTTAACACAGAGGGTGATGATGAATTGGAATAACCTACTAATAGGGAGATGCTTGTCTGAACTAATAAAGATTAAAATTATTTCATGGTTAATTACTCTGTTTGGGATATGATTGGGAGTGAATTAGGATGTCGATACCGAATAGATGCCACTATTATTAAATAGATTCTTTGAAGCTGAGGTTTGTTATATCATGTGATGGTTGGCTTATGATAGAACACCATAAAGAATTGGCTAAAATATGCATATAGACTGACTCTCATAATCCAATACTCAATAGAAAACAATGCACTAATGATAGAAACAATGATGACAATGTAAACAAATGAATATGGATATATTCAAGTGTAAGTGTGGGAAAGAAATCACCCAATAAATAAATAAACTGAATCAAGACAATAGTGCTAAAAGCAAATAAACATGCAGATAAACAAATAAAATAAGTAGAAACAAATAAACAAATAATGCAATAAAAATCCTACGAACATTGCCCCTAGAAAATAGGTGACAAATTAACAAATAAACAAAAAAAGGGGGAATAGAAGAAAATAAAGGGGGTGGCCGAGATGTCTCCATATGCACTAGGCAAGTGGACAGTGCCTACATAGTTCTATTGATGCAATATTCAATAAAAAAACTTCAAGCCAAATGTAGTTCTCCCAGAGAATGGAAAGAATGTGATAACTGATGAAAACAAATAGAAAAGATGTGATAGAATATGAATGGTCTTGCAAAATGGCAAGTGCGTGAGAGAAAAAGGCCAAAAAAGATGGGGAAACTAAATGACAAGTCATTTGCTTGTAACTTAGTAAGGGTTCTCAGAATCTTTAAGGTAAAGAAGTGGTCAATGTTTTTGCTCTTTTCTAATGATTTTTAAAATATTTTTGGAAGTGTTTTGGAGTGTCGTAACTCAATTCAGAATGATGATGTAGGGAAATCCAAGAACAAACACACATGTTCTGATTCCTCTTGTTAGGATCTTGCTCCTCAGAAAGAGCACAATATGATTACCAAATATAAGCAATTAAATATGCGGAAATAACCATAAACATAAGTAACTAGAATTCACCAATAGCACAGAATATGAGAGACAATACACTATCTTGTATTAACACTTTACAAAAAA
Organism: Torreya grandis; assembly: GCA_037957365.1. Lineage (NCBI taxonomy): Eukaryota > Viridiplantae > Streptophyta > Pinopsida > Cupressales > Taxaceae > Torreya > Torreya grandis. The sequence goes on from JARHVA010001366.1 coordinate 3,130,185, forward strand.
GAATACTACAAAGAGCCGCCACACTCTTCCTCCTTACAGAGGTTTTCCACACCTCAAGTGTACAGTAATTCTTCTTCACAACACTCTCCTACACAAAAATGGTCCCAACAGCCAACTCACACATAGAATTGGTGTTCACCTCTCCAACCAGTCAGTAATAACCCTGCCGGTACACCAAGCACTCTATAGCACTTCAAGTTGATCTCCCATGAACCTGCAACCTACAATTCAACAGACCAAAGTTACATGTAGATCCCCTATGAGATTGCAACAACCTGCAACTCAATGATCTTACAATGGAAAGAACTTCCTTACCTTCCTTTTCAACTCATACTTTTACAATACATGCCAATGGGTCTATAAATAGATCCCAGACTTAAACAATAACTTAGACTCTTAATTTAGACAATTATCCTTGCAGCTCAAGACTGTAACTGGTCTTTACATGCAAACACTTCATTCACTTAACTAACTGTCCATGCAACGAACAGTTTTGGAACACACAGGCGACCGACGCCGGTCCCTGCTTGCCTGGTTATGCCGACATCAGCCGACTTTCTGCCGTCACCGGTGGCCTTCTGCACTGGTCATGACCGACGTCGGTCCTGATGCCGACGCTGGTGCTCCTGGATCTCAGCAACCTTCTGTTCCTACTGTTTGCAAAGAGTTGAAGCTTTTAGCTCCACAACCTAACAGATGAGACACTAAATAGTACAAGCTCACAAAATGGTGAGAGCGTGGCTTAGATTTCTCACAAAATGGTGAGTGTGGTCAAACTTAGGTTACTCACAAAATGGCAAGAGTGTTTAAACTTAGGTTGCTTGTAAAATGATGAGAGCATTGGGAAAAAGGTGACTGAGCTGATCTTAATAAAGATTGAATTTTACCTACATAGTCCCAGAGTAGGACCTCAAGTCACTGTAGTTATACCCTTACAGTGAAGGAATTTGACTAGTGTAGTAGACAATTCAAAAAAAATAGGCACAGTTGGTAAATAGACATAGTATAGCATATGAAGTGGCAAGTTGGTACATTAAGGCTTAGTATTTCCCCTAGTTTGTCCATAGGTGGTTATAACTAGGACACAAAGACATAGATCAATGATATTAATTTGCCCAAAGGTGGTTATAATTAGTAGCATGATTGGTGGTAAGAAAGGACTACCAAATGAAGGATGCAACTACTAAAACTTCTATCACACTATCCCAAGATATGATCTCTATCTGAAGTTCTTGAACCAAATAATGAATTAATTAGATACCTTGATGAAAAAATTACATAATGAATGATAAAAACTAAGGTCAAATGAGTTAGGCTTTAGAACACATTGGGTCGATAGGTCAAAATTAGAAAGTGGATATGGCAAAGATGACAGATAAAAATGGCATGTGTACAAATAGGAATAGTGACAAGAAGGCATAACTAAAATGATCCTTACAAACACTACACCTTAGCATTCAAGCATAGTACCACTTGAGATGAATAATATTCATTGGATCTGTAAGTTTGTCACCATCTAGTGTGGTAATCTTGTATGCTCCTGATCTATAATCTATAGTGATGACGTAAGGCCCTATCCAGTTTGGTTTGAATTTCCCTTTAGGTTTCTTCTCAGCCATGGTTATTTATTTGGTTTTCTTTGAGAACAAGATCACCAAGTTCAAATTCTTGATACTTCACACACTGACTATAGCTGCATTTGAGTTGATTATAGTATGTTTAAATATTATTGAGCATGGATGTACATTTTTCATCTAGTAGGTCCAACTCTTGCAAGCGAGCTAATCGATAGTCATGATCATCTAGGACATGCTTGAATGAGATACGTAGTGAAGGAAATTCGACCTCAACGGGAAGGATGGCTTCAGTACCATAAACAAGTGAGTATAGAGTATCTCCTATGGGGGTATGATGATTGGTACAATATGCCCAAAGGACAAGGAATATCTGGAGGTGCCAATCATGACTAGCATCATTAACAATATTTTTGAGAATGTTGACAATAATTTTGTTGGATGCCTCAGCTTGGCCATTACCTTGAGGGTAATATGCTGTAGAAAAGTGTTGTATGATGTTGTATTTAGCACATAATTAGTCTACATCTTTGTTCTTGAATGATCCTCTATTATCAGATATAATATCATAAGGGATACCGTAGCAACAAATGAGATGGTTGAAGATGAATTTGGAAATTTACTTTCCAGTCACATAAGTGAGGGGTATAGATTCAACCCACTTAGTGAAATATTTAGTGATGGTAAGGACATGTTTATGACCATCAGATGAAATGGGACTAATCTTCCCAATGAGGTCAAGTCACCATGTAGAAAATGGCCATGGTGTCAACATTAGTTTCATAATTTTTGCTGGAGCATGAATCAAATTAGCATGTCATTTATATTTGTCACATTTCTTTACATATGCAGTGGCATCTGCATCCATTTTGGGCCAATAATAAATAGTACGCAAGATATTTTTGGATAGGATTACCTCAATAGAATGGACTCCACATAATCCTTTGTGAACTTCTCTTAGTGATAATGTAGACTCTGTCAAAGTTAAATAATGAAGCAGAGTTCCATCAAAACTACGATGGTAAAGAGTGGATCCAAGTATATAATAATGAGTGGAATGATGAATGAAGGCTTTAGTTTTTTTTTGAGATGGGTTAGGTGGAAGAACTTGGTCATGAATGTAGCTATAACGGTTTGAGTACCGGATAAAATTAGGACCAACAATATCATAAATTATGGAAATGGTTGAAGGTTCATGAGATGGTACTAATAAATTATTGATACTAATAAATTTTTGACAAATAACTGATACTCTCTAACTTTATATATTTGTTAAATCAGAGAACCAATAGTAACTATGACATCTGCAGTTTTGTTACTAGCTCTCGGTATATGCTCAAATTAAATGTTGGCAATTTGCTTTTTAAGAGTGCCAACCATGGCTTTATATGGAACCAACTTATCATCTTTCATCTGAAAATGATCTGTGACCTGATTGATGATTAACTAAAAATGATCATAAACTTGAAGATAAGATATATTCTAATGCACAACTTGTCAAAGTCTTATAACAAGTGCTTCATACTCAGCCATGTTGTTTGTACAAGGAAAGCTAATTCTGAATGATTTAGGAATTAGACCCCCCTGTGGTATAATAAACAATAGGCCTGCCCCTGATCAATATGAAGTGAATGATCCATCAAAATATAGCTTCCAGGGCTACTCCTTAAGGGGTGTAATGGTCATGATGGATTCATCAGGAAAGAGAATGTCCATGAGAGGTGCTTTAGTAAGTTGATATGTAAGAACTTGTCCTTTGATTGCTTTTTGATTGACATACTCTATGTCAAACTCATTAAAAATCATGATCCATTTAGCCATTCTACCTTGTAAAGCTATTTTAGATAGTAGATATTTAAGTGGATCTACTTTTGAGATGACCATGGTTTTATTATTCAACATGTAATAACACAGTTTCTGAGCTATGAAAACCATGGCTAGACAAGCTTTTTCAATAAGTACATAGTTATGTTCATATGTAACCAAGGTTCAACTTAGGTATTAAACAACATGTGCCTTTCCATTATCATCATGTTGATCCAAGAGTGCCCCTAGAGCATAATCGATAGCTAAAGGTATAACAAGAATGGCTTTCCTGGCATATGAGGTAATAAAATAGGTGGATCGACAAGATAGTCCTTAAGTTATTGAAAATTTGTTTGGTAGTGATCATCCTAGTGAAATTTAACTCCTTTCTTCAAAATATGTGTAAATGGATGGCACTTGTCTGCTAATTTAGAGAAGAAACATTAGATGGACTAGATCTTACCTTGAAAACTACAAAGTTGTTTCAAATTGGTTGGTGGTGGTATCTTGATTATAGCATGGAATTTAGTTGGATCAACTTCAATATCTCTATGAGAAATGATGAAGCCCATTAATTTGCCTAAAGTTACACCAAACACACATTAAATTGGATTTAGTCTAAATTTGTACTCTCGTAGTCTTTCAAATATCTTATGCATCACTGTTGGATGGTCGGCTCTGGTCTTGGATTTTTCTAATATGTCATCAACATAGTCTTCAATAATATCATGCATCATATCATGGAATATGAAAATCTTGGCTCTTTGACATGTATCTCTCACATTCTTAAGGCCAAATAGCATCACCTAATAACAAAATGTTCTCCATGGAGTGAACATTGTTTTATGCTGATCTTCTAGTGCTATTTTGATTTGATTGTATCCTAAAAATCCATTCATAAGTGAAATCATTTCATAACCTATCATGGAGTCAAAAATCATGTCGATATTAGGTAAGGGAAAATCATATTTAGGATAAGATTTGTTGATGTCATAAAAATTAGTACAAATTTTGATTCCTTCAAGTTTTTTGCTAATAGGTACAACATTAGAGATTCATTTAGAGTAGTCAATGGATCGGATACATCCTACTTATAAGATTTTTTCCAACTCTTTATTGACTAATACAAAAATGCAAGGATGCATCTTATGAAGCTTTTGTTTTACTGATTTGACATTAGGATTAACCACAAGGTGGTGCAAAACCAAGGCGAGGTCTAATCCTAGCATGTCAGAATATACCCATGCAAAAAATCCACAAACTCTTAAAAGAGCTATAAAGATGTCACATTCCTTCTTAGTGAGAGAAAATTATAATTTTATCCATTTTAGGTTTGATAGAGTCATGATATTTACCTCCATTGTGTCTTCGACTAGAAGGTTCAAATTGTCTTCTAGGATAGTAGGTAGTGACTTAAACTATTGGACTATGTCAAGGTCCTCTGTTAGGACTTGCTCTTCAACCTCTCCTAGGCATGATGAGTCTGAGTCTTCTAATGGTATATTTAGCCATGTAACAAAAATAGTCAAAAATTCTTAGAGAATTTGATCAAATACTTGTTATTTCTCAAAACTAAACTCAAATCTACAAGCAAATTCGTCATTGGTGGTCTCCTGGTCTAAATTCGAAGAAGAATGAACACCTCCATCTAATGACACCTGAAATAGGTTTTCACCACTAGAATGACCTTTATCTCAACTTTTCCCCTAGTTATAAAGTGCCTCAAAGAGGTTTTCACTTTATGACCTCAATGTTTTACTTATTTGTTTTTGGCTAAGGGTGTTCACTTGCTCTCAAAAATAGGCTACATGATCTAATGTGATTAAGAATCTTGATTTGTGATCTCCCAATAGAAGATTGTCTCTAAGGCCTAAGAAATCACATAATACCTCATCATTCTGAAACTCATCAATCAATAGACTAGATTCTTGTTGGTCCCAATCTATCAATTAGGGATAATATAATGGCAATGGATTGCGATGAATGGCTTAGATAAGGGTACAAATGGTATTTTTATCAAACATGTTAGTTTCAGCTAGGTTATCAAAGGTAAGGCTATGATCGGACTCTGCTTCACTATCAACATCATCATCACTAGTTGATGGTGATGGAGTTTGAATAAAATATGAGGGTCACTCTCAGGCAGTTTAAATCCAAGTCCATAAGGTATTTCATACTTAATCATGGAAATCGGCTCAATGGTTCCTTACTGATTTGGTCTGAGGCCTCTTCCTTCATAATTGTGATGCTCCATGATCCTATTGGGAATATGATACTTTGCATTTTTATCACAATCAGCTTAGTCATCATTGTATAACCATGATTCGTTCCCTTCAAGAGGGTCAGGTCCTAGGCCAGATGCTGGTATAAATGTGACAGGTCCCTTATCTTTGTTCTTTTGTTGCCAATGCATATGTTGAATAAATTTAGGTTGTCCAAAGATTTTTAGATTTTTGGGAAGATTGATGATATGAAATGTGTCATGGGTCATATATTTTCTCAGGCCATTATCTAAAATGGTGAAATGATTGGAAGCTTAAGGAGGCAACATGTGGGAAAGGGAATCCAAAGTATTAGGATCTATGCAATTATCCTATGAAGGATCAATAAGCATAAATTTTTATTTATCCTAATTAGAATTGGGATTCATACCATACTGATAATTATAGCTTTGAAACTCAGCCTCAAGATGCTTGCAGTGTTCATATGGGTGTAAACCTCTTCGAATACTCACCTCCATCCTTGAGTGGGAAAACTTGATACATTGGTGCAGTGTTGACGAGAATGCATGAATCTCATGTAACCAAGGCCTGCCTAGAAGTATGTTGTATGATAACTCAAGGTCCAACACATGGAAAAGTGTATCATGGGTCAAAGGCCCAATGATAACTAGGAAACTAATAGTGCCCTATGATTCTCTTTCTTGATTATCATAAGAATTGATAGTTATTGTTTCTGGTTAGAGATATATGATCGTGTACCCAAGAAGCTTGATGAGCTTCAGGGACACTATGTTAAGGTCATATCCATTATCGATAAGGACACATTTTACTTTATGTCATCTGATACAAACTTCCATGTATAATAGGTTATTATGAAGTGGACCAAGGGAAGATATATCGCTTTAGTTGAATGTGACTTGTTGGGCTAGAGTTAGGTGTCTAACCAAAGCTTAAAATCTATCAAAGGATATGTCACTAGCAATAGTATATTGGGTCAAAAACTCATTCAAGATGTTTTTTGGATTATTGATGTCCGCAACAAATCTAAAATATAAATTTATGCTGGTGTCTTTTGCAATTATTCTACAATATCAAACTTCTTGTCTTGGTCAGTAGTGAATGGATTATTCCAAGGCTAAACAGTTGGTTAGATGATAGGTAAAGTAGAAGATGGTTGTGGGTTTGGGATAGTAATCTTTGACCTCTGAGTTATGATTTCATAATCAAGATTAAATACTGGACCAATAGTGCTAACCAATTTTAGGAATGGTGTGGGACCAGATAGGGCAAGGCTCAGTTATCAATGCACTTGCATGTGATCACATGGCAAGAATGAGTTGTCACTATAAGATTCAAAAGAGAAAGTCTTAGTTTGTTGGTTTGCTTGTATGCACTCCCAAGTCAAAGAAATATTATCCATATGATTTGGATGAATATTGTTGTTTAGGAATGGTCCAGGCTGATTAGTGCTTGGTCTAAGATTAATGGAGATGGTATTAATGTTGCCCTCTATAATATAACCTACAACCCTATTGTATTCATGTGCAACTACATGGTAGGTTTGTTGGTTGTTACTTTTCTGACTTTAGTTTTATTTATTATTTTTTCATTGTGAATTTTACTATTGATTTTGTTAGTTCTGCTTGTTTGGCCTTTTATTTTGATACTGTTGATTTTACTAATGCATTGGCCATTGTTGTTGTTACTGATTGTTCTAATATTATTGATTGTTTTGTTAGGGAAAGGGGTTTTGATAGATCCCAAGAGTTTTATTGGAAGTGAAATCACCATTATCCAATTTTATCTCCCCACTCTCCAACATATTATCAATTAAATGCTTGATTTGGACACATCTTCGTAGATTATGCCTGTTGACCCAATGATAGTTAAAAAATTTATTTCATGATACTAATCAGGGTAAAGAATGCCTTATAGATAATGCTTTGGTATAGGCCAACTAATCATATTAGTGGTAGCAATCTTATGGAATATAGATTCAATAGGTTCCCCTAGGTCACTAAAGATACGATGTGTAGACATGATTCTCCTAAGATGAGGGGTTTGCAATGGTAAAAGCTATTTTATTTATTGTGAAGGTCTCAGTTATTGAATTTGCATCATTGGTTGGGGAGGTTAATAGGTAGGAATAAGCTAAAAAGGTGGTACAAATGATGTTTGCATAATTTGGACGTAACAAGATTCAATCACTCCATTTTCCACAACATTCCTATTTTGGTTGAATTACTTCGATCTTTCATGATTATTTCCTTGTGTTGTTTATGATGCTTGCATTTTGATAGGATGTTGGTCATTTCCATGATTGGTACCTTGATTTTGATTAGTTTAATTAAGCTTGATGACCCCTTTATTGATGAGCACTCGCTTGATCAACAAACCTTTATCAATGATCTTTTAAAACATATGTGCACATTATAGTTCCAGATGATAGGATATATCACTATGTAATTTTTTAGTAAACACAAAAACTAATTGATTATTTAGTAAACTATGGGTGAAATGGCTTGCAAGGGTCCTCCATCATTGCAAATAACTCATAAAACTCTCCCCAACGTTTTGCTTTTCTTGTGTTAGGTCTACTAATGAAATATCATGTTCGAGATTATAAAAAAAGTGTTGCACAAATTTATCAGAAAGATCATCAAAGCCTATTACTAAATTCTTAGACAACTTTAAAAACCACTCCAAGGCTTATCCAGCCAGGCTCCTTGAATGCAACAGTAAAAGGTATATGTTGTTATATGCCACTTGTTGACATGTGACAAAGAATTCTGTCAAATGGGCCTTAGGGTCACCTTTCCCTTTATACTTATCAAATTTGGGTGGTTCGTATCTTGGAGGAAATGGTATCTACAAATACTCCATGTTGAATAGATAAGAACATACATCATCCAATTTAAAATTCTTAGTTTGCTTCCCCACTTGAATGGCAACAATTGCATCCTTCATCTGTTGCAATTCTTGGGATATGAAATTGGAAGGGATATTGGTTTGAGAGAGAATACTGGTTTTCATAGATAGTTGGGAGGTCACAAGTGTGACACTTTGACCATGGTATGATGAAGACACCTGTTAGGGTACATTAGCTTGGTTGGGGAATGGACCAGGAATACACATACATGGATTATGATGTACTTGAAATTACACATTTGGTTGCATGATATTCTGGTTTGGGTTAACAATAAAAGTTTGACTTGGAGGATTTTTTGGTTGGGATGAAGGGATATAACTATACTATGCCTACTGTGGTTGATAAGGGACATGCGACTGACTAATCGAACCTTACTATTGAGTGAAAACTTGTGAACCAAGACCCTATCTCTGGATTTGTGGCACATTTTGAACCAACAGTTGTTTAATAGGTGCTTGAGAAACATGGGGACATCCTTTTTGTACAAATCTCTATGAAGAAGTGAAAGCATGCTGTAATTTTGGCATCTATCGTTGACCAATATTTACACGTTGTTGGCTAGTTATTGATTGGTTTTGGACTGGCATATTATTCTGTAGCTGAAGAGGTATATTTATCATTACTTGGCGAGGTACAATATTAGTTTCCCCTAGTTGAGGTGGCAATGTACTCATCCTCTATTGTGTTGATACACTAGACTATGTCTATTGTTGTGGAATACCACTCGCTACTTGTTGAGGAGTAGGATTCATCACATTCTGTTATTGAGGTGTAACAGTAGCCATTGCTTGATTATCTAATCTTATAGGTTGTACAATTAATGAAATCACTGGCTAAGGCTGGGGTACAAAAACTCCTATTCCTTAGTTTGATAATCTACTCATGGGATTAACTATAGGTACATGTTGTTGGCTAGTTTTTTGTGCGTTAGTACCACTTTAATCAAGATTGGACATTGTTTGAACATTGTCTACTACATTTGGCTCATTATTCAGTGTAGAAGTTGAAGACGCTTATTCAATAGCTGGCATATGTATCAAGTTATCTATTAAAATGATTTGTACAAATGGATCAAAAATTAGATTTTATTGCTAATTAATTCTATCAACACCCCTGTTGAGGGAACTAGGTCAATGAGAGGCTTACATACCATGTTCATCTAATTAAACCTATACACAAATATAACATATCCTTATATCATAGGGAATTAATTTTTCATTCAAATTTATTTGAGGTTATAACACCTTGCTAGATATTTTGAATCAGAAATTGTGTATCATTGTCCTGCTCCCACTCTAACCTGACTTCATCTACCCAATTTTACTATAACATAGACATTGTACAAATTAATGCTTCTATGGATGTATCCCATCTGGATAGTGCATCTACTACTACATTATCTTTACCTTTATTGCATATGATTTCAAAATCATAACCCAACATTTTTGTTGTTTCTTAGATGATAATCTTTACTCAATTTTTTTTTGAGACTATCATGATCTGTTTTCACCTTAAAGTGTTTACCCATCAAATAGGGCCTCCATTGTTTGACTGCATAAAGAATAACCATAATTTATTTCTGATGGATAGGTTTTTGTAGATTATTACCTTTGAATTGATGAGTCTCAAATGCAAGGGGTCTTCATTATTTTATTAGTACTGCTCCCAACCTTGATCCAAAAGCATCACATTCAATAATGAATGTCTTTGACATGTCTAGAGTAGCCAAATTTAAGGTGGTGCACATACTTACTTTCATTTTCTCAAATACTTTAGTGGCTACATCATTCTAGTGGATTGAATCCTTTAGAAATGTAGTGTGTGGAGTTTTTATGCTACCATAACCTTTCATAAATCTTTGGTAGTAACCTGTTAGTCCTAAGAAATCTCAGAAGTTTTTGAAAGTTTTAGGCATTAGCCATTCCACCATAGCTTTGATCTTTAGAGGATCAACTTTGACACTTTCATGGGATACAATGTAACCTAGGTACTCTACCTCATGTACTCTCAAAGCACATTTGGATGGCTTCACATACAGTTGATGCTACTCTAAAATAATCAACACTTGTTTCACATGTTGCAAGTGTGTTTCCTATGTCTTAATGTAAATCAATATGTCACCAAAGAAAACTAACACAAACTTGTTTAAAAAATATCTAAGAATAGTGTTCATCAAGCTCTAAAAAATAGATTGTGCATTTGTAAGACCAAAGGACATTCTTAAAAACTCATAATGGCCCTCATGAGCTCTAAAAGTGATTTTATGAACATCTTCATCCATGATTCTAATTTGATGGCAGCCCTAATGGAGATCCAATTTTGTAAAATAAACAACACCATGCAACTCATAAATAAATCATTAATTATTGAAATAGAAAACTTATCTTTGATGGTATACTTATTAAGTTACCTATAATCTACACACATCCTCTGTTTGCCATCTTTATTATGCACCATAACCATTGGTGATGAATATGAACTTTGGCTATGCCTAATGATCCTTGCCTCTAACATTTCATAGACCATCTTTTCTATTTCACTCTTTTTATAACATCCCCACTAGGATCTACTTGAAAAAACTTGATGTAAAAAAAAAATTACTCTACATATTTTTTTATTAAATGTCACCATGAGAATCTAATTTGTGATCCAAGTATAACATACCAAGCATGTTAACTTATAAAAAAAACATGTAAAATTTATCTATCATTGATCACTATCATTAGATGAATCAAAACATAATCAAATATCGAAAGTAATTACAAATTTCTAACCACGACTAGTACAAACATACAACTACTGTTATCAATGTACAATGAGTAAATAATAACATTCCATCAAAGATAATGTTTTAATAATAATAAATATAATACATGATATAAGATACAAGGCTCCATGGAGTATGAATTTTTTCAAACTCCAGTATCTATGACAATCTCAAGTGTAGTCTCCAAATAAGTACTAGTATGGGAAGAGAGAGCATCTTCTGAGCATTTTTCTACACCAATCATAGATGATCAATTCCCCACATAATCCCCCATTAGGTAATGGCCCTCCGTTCATGGATGAGTAGATAGTGATAGAGTGATAATTCCAAAAAGACAAGATAGTGCCCGTGTGCTATATGATTTCTAAGAACATATAGTGTACCATAAAGAAATATGTTCTAACATTATATTGTAAAAACATGTAAATCATACATATGAAATGATAATATCTAATTAGCATTATTTTGGTCAAAATTTTCAATAATTATTGATCTTTAAGATCAGTTAAATTCATACACACCACTTGATCAAATTACCTTCATCTAGCATGGGTGATACTAGTAAGCTAATGAAATCCTTCTCACTACTTAGTACCAGTAATATGAGATTTGGTTAATATAAATATAATTAATAGATTAATATAGTTTACTTTCTGTTATTAGACATAAAACATGCTAAATACAAAAATAATCAATATACATATTTTTAGTCCATCAAACGTATGAATGAATCTCCACTATATCATTTACCACATAGTAATAAGCATAATAAATACAATTTATACCAACTAGTTATTATATATATATATATATATATATATATATATATATTTCTAATTTATATAAATAGATTCAAATAATGCATTCTATGATGAACAATATTATTATAGTCCATTGTTCATATGTACACCTACTCCATTACAAATAACCAGTCATGATAAAGAAACTCAAAAACCTTGTAAAAATATAATCTTTCGTTTAAACAACTTGTTACATTTGTAGGAGATTGTATTCATATAGTTATAGTTTTTTGACTCTTGGGGTCTTATGACATATTTTTAACAGTCAATAAAACTATAGGCACACTCCCCAATACACTAATATATGTTATATTCTTATAATAATACCTAAATCTTCAAATATATATATATATATATATATATATATATATGTCATCAGTCATCTATAATTATAATAAAAAACATCATATGATTTCAACAATCATTATAACCTTCTTATTCATGAAATACATTAACGATCTCTTATAATATATGAATATTCCCATAATATTAATGAACAAATATTATAGTTAATAGACTATATATATCCATATCAAATCGCCATCTAGTTATAATATACGACACTCACACAGTTTCTTATAACAGTGTATACATAAAGATCCCAATTTATTATAATTAATCAAAATCATCCTGATAATTTGATTGTGTGTATACAACACAATATATAAATCACTCTTAAAGATATTTATAGAAAATATACTATCTATACAACACAATGTGTGTGTGTGTGTGTGTGTGTGTGTGTGTGTGTGTGTGTGTGTGTGTGTGTGTTATGATTAGTATATACAATGCTACCTTAGATATTTTTATTATATTTCCCTAATTTTTATACTATGTTTCGTTGTATGTATATGTAGTTAAAACCGCCACCTTTCTTTGCACACAAATCCTTTACAATATAAAACTTATAACTAATGAAAGAATGAGTAAAACATACACAACATCCTTGTATTTCTTAAAAAGGCTAATGTTTTAAAACAAATCAAACTCAAACTTCCTACAGATATATAATCGACTTTAATTATAAAGGTACGTAGTGCAATACAATTCTTATATATATAATTTAATGATAAAGGTGTACAGTCCATGTAATTTTCAATGCACTTTCAACAATCCATTCATTGAAGTCATGGTTTTAGTTCACTATTTTGGATGGTCACGTAGTTCGGACATTGGACTCCATGCAATTCTTATATATATATACTAATCTTAATCAATTTCAAACTATTAGTGCACAAAATTTATTTGAAAAATTCTTTCATTTATCAAATCAACTCAAACACCATATTTATCAAAATATACATAGAATTTTAGACAAACATCTATCTTGGTATATAATATAGTTTTTATGACAAATTCGATCTCTGTGTGAATCTACCATCTACCAAGGTTTCAGATATATGCAGTCCTATGTATTTTAACGCTAAGCAAACTTCCAAAAAAAATGATACACATGATTTTGATCTCCTAAATATTTACGTTAGATGCCTTGTTTATTTCACTGGTTTTATTATCAAGATCAGGGTTTGAGGTTATCATATACATATAGTTCACTCATTCCTATATACTCATACCAAAAAAGTTTGGGACTTAACTACACTCAGTTCATTAATAAATATAATCAATATTTTATAATTAATTATGTACACAGTCTGTATAATTATATAATGCCTCATTTTGTAAAAGTAGAATAAATACATTATAAAAGTACTCAGACCATTCATATGTCTACACATAATTTTTTTCTAGATTTCACAAAATTTATACAACAACCTACCACTTACAAGCTCCCAAACTGAACGACATGAACTTGAAATCCTTCATTTGGATCCCTCTATCTTCTCCTCCATGTGCTACTTCTTCTCTTCTCCTCTTCAAGTTATTCCCCTATTCCCCAATTCGCACTCCTCTTCTCTTCTTATCCTCCTACGTCACCCCAACTTCCTTTCTTTTTTTCCATTGCATGAATATGTTTTTTCTTTAAAGTTTGTCTTTCTCCTTTTTGGTGTTTTTATATTTTTTTTCTATATATATTTTTTTTCTTATTTGATCCAATCATGTTTTCATTGTTTGTTTTATTCATTTTATTTTTTAATTATAAAAATCCATTAAAATTTCTAATTATAACATAATACATTACAATCATTTTATTTGTTACTTAGTATATGTAAACGATCATCATGACTTAATAATTATACTACTAATGTAAGTCGATAATATTATTTTAATCTGAAATGATAAATCAAATAATGTTATATCAAAACACAATGGTTATTATAACAATGTAGTTATTATGTTATTACTATGTTATATCGATTATCTATGACTTTTGTTATCTTTATGTATTAAGACGTTAAATCACATAATGGTATTTCTCGATATCATAAAAATAATAGGTTTATGTTCTTAAAGATTACAAAGTCATGATGGTTAGTCTACATACAGTAGTACCAAATACTTTTCACACACATTTATATACTTGAAAAATATTAATAATCATGAATACAATGACATAATCACATAATAGTATTCTAAACTAAATCTATTTTTAATATCTATAATATAATCACATAAGATTATTTCTACATAAACATAAATCTGAATTAACACACAAGTAGCATGTATAAACAATTATCTAAATACAAACAACATAAAAAATATACTAATGTTAATAATTTTAACTATGCATTTAATATGTACTATTTAACGTGGTGTGTGCATGGGTTCTATTCATTCTTCTATCATCCCCCAAGACCTCTATGTAAGTCACCCTCTCTAATGATGCTCTCCCTTCATCATGCTTTGAGAAATAAATATTTCTTACGTCAAACTCATGACAAATAGATAGTTAACATGTAACATATATATATATATATATATATATATATATATATAATTACAAAAATAAATCAACATGATCATAATGTAAAGATTATATCATACAATTAACTCATAACAATGCAATCATGTAATAAAAACAACATACAACTGTCTCATAATAACAAATGAATTATATCTTAGTTATATAAGAATAAAATAAAATTACCAATCACAAAAATCTATGGATAATCAAGTAAATTTACTTAGTGAAAAATTAGGGTGTAACATTCTTCCTGCTTAAAATTGATCATTATTTCGATGAAACATATTCAAATATTAGTTCTAAATTAAAAATATTATTTAACAAAAAAATAATATAATATGAAGAAATAAATCAAGAAAATAAATGTGTAAATCACCTGTAGGACTCATCATAGTCCTCCCAAGTATCACTATCTTCATAGTATTAGTTCTATAAGACCTTGCACTATGACATATCTCTATTATGTAAATGAAGTTTGTAAGTGTCAATTACTCTAATTAGTTCTACTATGACTACCCCAAGATTTAGAACCTGTAATGGATTCCAATCCAACACATGTGAAGGATGAACTATATACTTTTTAAGATAAATAAATATGGAATATATTATGCAATAGAGCTAGGGATGGTGTCAATCTAAGTCTATATGTTATAGGGTTGACCACTTCTAAAACTTTGAAGGATCTCACATATCTTGGTGAAAGTTTCCTTAACTTCTAAAATTTAATCGATCTCTTCTATGGCTTACCCTATAAGAATACTTTATCACCTACTAAAAACTGTCTATCTATTCTCTTCAAATTAGCATAACTCTTCTACCTATCATTAGCCTCAATTAATCTCTGCCTGATTAATTTGACTTGATCTTCCATTTCTAAAAACATCTTGAGTCCAAAGACTTCCCTTTCTTCCAGCTTGTTTTAACTGATTGGTGGCATGTACCTTCTTCCATAAAATACTTCAAATGGTGCCATCTTCAAAACTAGTTGATATAAGTTATTGTAAGTAAACTCAACCAAAAAAAGATAATCTTTCCACTTGTATTGTTGATATATGCAATACATATAAAGATCCTCTAACTCCTGATTAACTTGCTCAGCCTGACCATTAGTCTCTGGATGATATGCAGTGTTAAAATTTAGTTACATACCCAAAGTTAAATTTAGAGTTACCCAAAATTTAACATTTATCTTTAAATCATTATCTTATTTGAAAATTCATACAATCGATATACTTCCTTTACAAATCTTTTTACAAGAGTAGGTGTACTATCTGTTAAATTGTCTGATATAAAATGAACCACCTTGGTTAGTTTGTCAACTAATACTAAGATCATGTCATGAATGTTTCATGAAAATAATAAACCTTAGACAAAGTTCATACTGATCACCTACCACTTCTATTTCAATATGTTATGTGGATATAACAATCTAGTCAGATGCACATATTCAAATTTTACATGCTGACATTCTAGACAACATGACACAAAGTCCTCAACATCTTTCTTGATTCTTTTACAAATATAAAGTGGTCTAAGCTCTATCATAATATTAGTTATTCCTATATGTCTTGAATATGAGGCATTGTGTAGTTATTTTAGCACTATGCTCCTCAAATTCTCTCGATCTGGCACATACATTCTTTAATTGTATCATAAAATACCATCATTCTCTAATTTAAATATTTTATAATTAATATTTTTGCATTCTCAAACAACGCTTCTCTGATCTAATAATAGAATTCATCTACTGGTGAGAATTTGATCACTTGATCTTTGAAAGTACTCCTGATAATAGCCACAACTGCTATGTACCTCTTACGACTTAAGACATCAGCTACTCTATTTTCCTTGTCTTTGATATAGTTGACATTGAAATTATAATCAGATAAAAACTCTAACCAACACTCTGATGAGTATTTAGATTCAATTGGGTGAAGATGGACTTGAGTCTCAAGTTATCAATCTTGAGTTTAAACAGTTTTTCCATCAGATAATGCCTCCAAACTTGTAAAACATGCATAATTTCTGCAAGTTATAAGTCATGAGGGGTATAGTTCACCTTATAAGGCTTCAAATTTCTTGATTCATAAGCTAATACTACACCATCTTGCATAAGTAATCCTCTTAGTCCATCCCTCGATCCATTTGTGGTCATAAAAAATTGACCATTGGGATCAAAAAATATTAGTAATGGTGATGAAGTAAGCCTCTTTTTCAATTCTTGAAAATCTATTTCATACTTATTTGATTAAATAAATCTTTGATTCTTCCACTGTAGAGATGTAATCAAATTAGCTATCTTGAAATTTTTTGGAATGAACTTTCTGTAATAGCTTGCTAATCCCATGAAACTTCTTATCTCGTCTACATTCTTTGGTGTCGACCATTCCATAATGGCTCTTATCTTTGTCAGATCTACTAAAATACCATCTGCAAAGATAATATATCCCAGATATTTTACTTTCTTTTGAAATAATGTGCACTTAGACAATTTACCTATAATTTGTGCTTCTGCAACCATTACAAAACCAATTCTAGATGTTAAAGATGTTACTCCTCATTCTTAAAGTATATAAGAATGTCATCAAGAGAGATCAAACTAATATAGTCTAAATAATCTTTGAACACATTATTCATAAGATTCATGATTGTTATCAGATCATTTGTCAACCCAAATAGTAACACGGTGAACTTGCCCATATCAAGTTTTAAATATTATTTTACGAATATTCTCATCCTTAATTCCCAGCTGATGGTACCCTGTTCTTAGATCAATCTTAGAAAATACCATTGCCCCTTTTATTTGATAAAAAAATCATCTATCCAAGGTAGTGGATACCTACTTTTGATATTTGTTTTATTCGACATTCTATAATCTATGTAAAACTGAAGAGTACCATCTTTCTTCTTGATAAAGACAATTGGTGCACCCATGGTGACACACTTGGCCTGATCAACCTTTTTGATAATAATTCTTAGATTTGAGCCTTCAATTCAACTAATTTAGTGGTTATCATCCTATATGGTACCATACACTGTAGTTTCTATCCAAATTTGATATCGGTCGAAAAATTAAACTCTCATTTGGGAGACAATCCTAACAATTCCGCTAGGAACACATCATGAAAATTACCAAGGAATGGATAATCTTCAAGAGATGGTTCTTTAGATTATTCCATTTCATTTATCTTGACTATAAATACTTGGCATCCTTTTTCTTGAGCCTTCTTGAGTTGCATTATAAAAATTTACATAAACCTCAACTCTCTTTTCTCACCTTGAATTTGTGTTTGATTCCCAAAATCATCCAGACACTCAACCTTCTTTAGGTAGAAGTCAACATTGGCAGTATGCTTCAAAATCTAGTTGAATCCTAGGATCACATCATATGACCCGATTGATGCTACATAAAGATCCATTACTATTGTGAATTTGGGTAACTTAGTCTCTGCTTCAACTAAACACTTATCAACTTTGATTTTTAAATAATTTTCATATTGTACCATCCATAAATTTATCATTAATCTAGCTCTTCTAGATAACTTATTTAAAATTTTATGAGCTATAAAATATTTTGTAGCCCCTGTATTTATTAAAATAAAAATTATTTGTTCAAACAAAATACTTGATATTTATGAATTCAGCTTATCGATTATCAATTGTTGCATGAATACGTAGCTGAAAATTTCTCTACTGAGGAGTAGAACTTACATTTTTTATCTTATCTTGGGTACACTCAAAAGCATAATGGTCACCTCCACACATGAACCAACTTCTAGGTGGTCCCTTCCTATCAAACTATTGGTTTCCCTTTAAACTACTTTTGAAACCTTTGCTCAATTTCTTATTGCCTGAACCATTATTGAATCTAGAATTATGATTTTTGAATTGACTCTTAGAGTCTCCATCCATTTGCTTCTAGTTATTTTTTAAATTTTATTTAAAACTTTAAAACTTTTTCTTAAACTTGTTCCCACTCTGAGCAAGAGATTTCAAATTTTATTCCTGCTTTACTTCTTTCTCGAAGACTTGGTCTATGGTAGATGGTCCATTAATGTCTACCTCTCCATTGATCTAGGGTTTAAAACCCATGATAAACTTTTTAATTTTGAAACTCTCATCATCTTGGTATTGAGTTACATACTTCAAAAATTTTATGAACTATTCCTAATACTCATTCATCGATAAGTCTTCTTGATTTAGATTCTAAAAATCTGTAAGCTTCTGATCAAAGTATGATTTTGAAAGCCACCATGATCTGAATAATGTCACAAATTGCTCTCATATAGTGGTGGTTGAATTAAAATTTATTTCTGACTTATAGTTGTCCCACCATGTAGTTACTTCACAACTAAATGGTAAGCTCCCCACATTACTTTAATGATCTCGAAGTAGTTTTGAATCTCAAAATATTTCGCTATCTCAGTCATCCATGTTTCAGCTTTGTCACTTAAAATATTTTTATCAAACTTAGGTGGATTCATTTTTTTCATATCTCTAGCCAATTTTATAGCTACTTGAGCTCTTATGTCCTAAGGGTTTTCCTACTCAATGGGATACTCTTCAAGTACATCATGATGTAATTCTTCTTCATGGCCATGAACTTCCTACTCTAGTGCTAAAATTTGATCCCTAGTTTTATTCATGGCTGTGAGAATCTGATCTAATTTTACTGCTTGATCAATGGCAAATTGATTATGATCAAATAGAGAGTTATTATCATTGACATTTGAATGACCCTCTCTGGATACTCTAGCTTTCACCATTATCCTTTCTAATAAATAGAAGGATACGAAAATGTTAGTGGACTCATTAAGTCATAGAGTTTGAGCTGTAGCTCTGATAGAACATGTAAAATCTTCACTGAGATCTACTTATAAAAATATATTTTTTTAAAAATTAATCTACGTATTCTTTTATTAGATTTCACCATGAAAATCTAATTAGTGATCTAAGTCTATCATATCAAACATTTTAACTTATAAAATAAACATGTAACAGTTATCTAACACTGATCACTATCATTAGAGGAATCAAAACATAAGTGAATATAGAAACTAATTATAAATTTTTAGCCATATATGATACAAACATACAACCACTATTGTCAATGTACAATGAGTAAATAGCTACATTTCATCAATAATAATATTTTAATAATAAATACAATACATGATACAAGATTCTATGAAGCATGATTTTTCTCGAACTCTAATATCTATGGCAATTTCAAGTGTAGTCTCCAAATAAGTACTATTGTGAGGAGGGAGAGCATCATCCGAATAATTTTTCACACCAACCACATACCATTGATTCTACTCAAAATATCTCATTAGGGAATAACCCTCCCATCATAGATAAGTAAATGGTGACAGTACGAGAATCCAGAGAGACAAGCTAGTACCCATGTGTTATATAATTTCTAAAAACATACAGTGTGCTATAAATAAATACATTCTAACATGATATCACACAAATATGTAAATAATACATATAAAATAACAATGTTTAACTAACATTACTTTGGCCAAAGATTTCAATAGTTATTGATCTCTAGAATCAATCAAATTCATACACATGACTTGATCAGATTACTTTCATCTAGTATTAATGATACTAATAAACTAGTGAAGTCTTTCTCACTACTTAGTACCAATAATATGAGATTTAGTTAATATAAATATAAATAATAAGTTCATATAATTTACTTCCTATTAACAAGTATAAAACATGCTAAACACATAAATAATCAATATGCATACATTTAGTCCATCCAACGTATGAATGAATCTCTATTATATCATTTACCACATAGTAATAAGCATAATAATTACAATTTATACCATATATTCTAATTTCCATAAATACATTCAAATATAATGCATTCTATGATGAATAATATTTTTATAGTCCATTGTTCATATGCACAACTACTTCATTACAAATAACCAGTCATGATAAATAAAGTCATAAGCCTATCAAAAACATAATCTTTCGTTTAAACAACTTGTTAAATTTTTAAAAGACTGTATTCATATAGTTATAATTCCCTGACTCTTGGGATCTTATGACTTATTTTTAATAGTCATTAAAACTATAGGCACATAACCCAATACACCAATATATGTTATATTCTTATAAAAATACCTAAATATTTAGATAGATATATTTCTTATATATATGTACTCAACAATATATAGATACTATATATAAATGACATCAATCATCTATAATTCTAATCAAAGACTTTATATGATTCCAACAATTATTATAACCTTCTTATTCATGAATTACATTGATGATCTATTATAATATATTAATATTCTCAGAATATTAATGAACATAGTATATAATCAATAGACTATTTATATCTATATTAAATCACCATCTAATTATAACATATGACACTCACACAGTTTCCTATAACAGTCTTTATAGACACTTAAATCTAGCCACTAATGATCTCTAATCGAGCTTTTAACCAATTTCTACCAAAATATATAATTTGGCCTAAAAACACTAAAGTACATTAAATGAGTTGAAATTGACATATTCAAGTGCCAATTTTGACCAAGGTATCATTAAATGGGGCAATGTAATTTATGGGCCAGCTAACTTTGATAAGATCATTTCAAGTCAAAATGTTAATTTTGCATCTAGGTGCTTTAAATTGCTCTTTTCTATCAAATTTTTTGTATGAGATGCGTGTCTTTGATATTTAATGTTGGAAACATCCTAAATTGGATAACGGATCCAATGTATCTGACATTGACTTTTAATTCTAATTCAGTCAAATATTAGATCAATAACAAAATATTCTGATCAATTTGAGTAATTTGTACATAAAATGCTTAATCATACTTAAGAGCTAATTAATATAAATCAAGGTGTAATTAATAATTCCATAAAAACTTTTTGAAAACTTATTTTTAGAAATGAATATTGAATATCTGTATCATCAGATGATCTCATTTTTCAAAAAGACATCTCTAGGTCATAAATGATACAAATATCAAAATTATGGATCTCTCATGCCTCTTTATTACCTCCCATGCCTTATTAATTTTCCTTCTTTCAAAGTCATGATGAGGATAATTATGGATTTTAATTATTTAATTTAATTAATCTATGACCACACATCTCAATCTTGAGATGGATGATCATGGTTGATTTTGATCATTCTTAAAAAATTATAAATAAAGAGGTCATGAAAATCATTTTTAAGCTTAATTTGTGAAAAATTATCATGTCAAATTGATTATGTCAAATTTATGATG
The DNA here is from genome assembly GCA_037957365.1 of Torreya grandis. Lineage (NCBI taxonomy): Eukaryota > Viridiplantae > Streptophyta > Pinopsida > Cupressales > Taxaceae > Torreya > Torreya grandis. The sequence continues at coordinate 3,152,423 of JARHVA010001366.1, forward strand.
CCAAAATATTGAGCTAAGTCAAGCCAAAGCCATAAGGTGGCAAGGAGAAGAGGAGATAACCAAGCCTCATTTGATGAAGACTTCATGAGCACAAGCTGAGCAAGCCACTAAAATAAGCATTTGGAGCATCCAAAGAAGATGAATGAATCTTGTTTTTCTTTACTTTTTAGTTATGATTTTCATTTGTTTTTGTTATTAAGCTCACTCTAGTAACTAAGCCTAGAGATGTATGCTAATTAGTGTGTTTTTATCAATTTGTTTATATTTTTGGACTAACATAATACTAATCACCTCTCTTGAATCAAATTTATAGTTCACATAATGACATGCCTGGTGGGACCATCTTTATGAGAACACAATCCACAAACTTTTTAGTGTTTCATAATTCTGATTTTTTTTTTTTTGTTGTTTTTGCTTTGAGTAAAAATGACCAATAAAAAAGTCATAACTTTTTATTTACTTAATTTTTTTGTCTAAATTTTTGTATGCATATATATAAATATTTAATGGATATTATTCAAAATTTTTATAAAAAAATTATTTATATTTTAGAATTTATAGTTATTTTAGTGACTGTCACTTTCTATTTTTTATTTTTCTGATAAAAGCAGTTAGAACAAAGTTAATTTTTTTTGTATTAAATGTTTGGACTTTAAATTTTTCATATATATGTGCCCTGAAGTTATTGATAACATCTCAAATGTTTTTAGCAAACTGATTTATATTTTAAAAGTTATGTTAAAAATACTAATTATAGGTTTTTATATTTTATGTTCAAGATTTTATGTTGTGTTATATTTTATTTTTAGCCCTCTAATTTGTTGTTTGCATGGGTTCATATATTTAATATTATTTTTTTTAATATTTTATTTATATTTGTGTTAACATTGTCTAAGCTAACATATTTGTTTTTGGGGTGATGTCTTAAGGGTAAACAATTAACTGACGGACTTCGAATTTGTTAAAACATGTCTTAGACTATCTTTTGCATGCTTTTAAAATGAACTAAGAACTTTGTTTTAGTACTTAATATAAAATTTATATTCTTAAAATAAATGTTTGATAGTTAGAATTTTAAAGTTACAATTTAAGACCAAGGGGTCAAATAAACACCACCACACCTTTCGATTTGGGACTTAAAAATGAACTCATCTTTCAAAGCTTTTGTGTTCACTACTTGTTTCAATTAACACTTTGTTTTCATAAAGAACAAGGATGTTGCGTATATGCTATTCCATTTATCCATTTTAGGAAAATATTAGAATCAAAAGTGTTGTCCTTATTTGTAAATTGTCTAGTCTAAGGCATAGAAAGAATGTCGTCTAAAGCACTCCTCAAAAACTCACAAAAGTATTGGTTGATCTTGACAACGATCCAAAAGTCTTTCTATTTTATGTTTTATTTATTTTATGTAAACTTGGATTGCAAGGGGTATGCCATTACCTCTTGTGAGTTCTTTAGGCAAGCTTTGACTCAGGGTTTCACCTCCTGACATTGACTTCATTTAGCTCCATATTGAAGTTGTACATGAGACGTAGTGACACTTTGCACATTGCACTACATTGAGCGAACAACATGATGTAGTGGTTGAAAAAAAGACTAGACCTTTTTACAATAAGTCAAGTGATATGGACCCAAAATCTATGATTTTATTTTGCATTGTTTGATGTGAAAGTCATTGTGCAATTTATTCTCTTAGAATGTTCGAAAACTTGTAGATTAGACAAATGTTCACTTGCTGAAAAAGTATTATTGGTGCAAGGTGCGTATGAAGGTCCATGTCATAGTACTATCATTTGAGAGAAGGGAGGTGTAAAAACCTTATTATATAATATGCATTTACTTTTGGATGAACATTTAAAATCCTCTCAAATGACATATATTGATAGATTCTAACAATACTAAGCAATCTTGTCAGTTTAGGATCTAAGAGTGATTAATTAGTTAGTTTTGTCTTAGATTAAAGTCTTGTTTGGAGTCAAAACTTGGTGTAAATAAATGATTCAAACCAAACACATGATCCTCATTTTTATTTGAACAAAGAGGCATTATGTTGCCCATGTGAAATCATCAATTTGTCTTGTTCAAAGTTCATCAAAACTTGGAGTCATGTCATCCACTTTGACACAGTTATGCTGCCCAATTGAGTCTAGACCTTTGTCAAAGTTTTTAAAGTCCATTTTTAATATAAATTCAAAATTGCACCTTTATAAGTTCATAAGGTTGATGTGTTAATCGGGTTCGCCATTTGCACTAAATTTGTGGAAACTTTGATTCAATTTCCAATTTGAGTTGAAAGCCATTTAAAACTCATGATCATTATCACCACTTGATAGACTTAAGTCATTTCATGTTAAACACTTGCACTTTGAGTTTATGCACAATATTTTGAATCAAGAAAGGTAGTGTTATGATTTCAAATTTATGAGAAATTATCTTTACCTTAGAGAGTTTTTGAAACAAGCATTTTGTCACATCTTTTGGGTAGTCTAACATTGTTACGTTGCCCAAAACATTTCAGATATTATTTCATAGGCTGTCTTGCATAGAGTTCAAATTTGTTCCTATATTTTTCAAACCAATCCGAGTATACTTTTGTGAACTTTTATCTAACACAGTTATGCCTTTCACTTTTATCTAGCTTATCTATCAAAAGAGCCAAGTTTTATACCATTATTTATGAGAAAATAAACTATCTCTAAAGTACCTTTGCTTCATACCTTATACCTATTTGATCGAGTCCATGTTCAAGAATCAAATTCATGATGTTTGTTAGAAGTGTTTCAAATCTATTAGATTAAAATTTTCATCTATTTTCAAAGTCTAATTTTTGATGTCATTTGGCCAAGAGTTCTAGCACATGCCTTGTTTGAGCCTAGCTTTTGATGTCACGTTTGGCCAAAATACCTAACATATTTTAATTTTATAGATTAGACTAATTTGAAACACTTTGACCTTAGCATTTGAAATTTTGATTTTTAGTTCATTCACTTAATCTTTTTATGTAAGACATGTAATGTTAGACACTTAATGTTGGCTTGTGTTATCATAAATCTTTGCATAAACCTTTTGATCTTTTTGATGAATCTAGACCAAGTTTGAACATCATCTTTTTAGACATTGTCCTTTTAGAGTTTGTAGAAATCTCTTCTCTTTTTATCACAAAGCATTGACTATGGATCCCAATATGTATCGTACACTCATAGTGGACTCATGTACAATATAGGGATTAGTAATGTGATTACACAAGAAGAAATGGTGCAAGACCCCTATGTAGATAATATTTTTTATGAGATGGATCTTTATCCCTCTTATAATACTGAATTAGGGGCACAAAGCCAATATCCATTAGTCAACTATTTGGTTGATACACCACCTTATTCAGAATAAGACCAAGAACAAATCACACAATACTTAGCTACAATACTCACAGATAATGAACCAATTCCTCAATAGTCATGCTCTATTAATATGCCTTCCATGTATGATCTATTTTTGTTTGAGCGTCATTTGTTGGAGAACAAATATGATATTTTGGTTCAAGCCATAGAAATAGGGGCCAAGTTTTCAGTATACTTCCCTCATGAGAATTTACCAAGCCTAGTAAAAATGTCTCACAACATAATTTATGATCAATAGGCTTCTTCTAGCAATCCTTTGGCTCTAGTCCAAACAATTTATCAGGACCCTAATATGCCTAATAAAGACAAAAACCTCATGAAAAATCACTTTAACTAAATACAGACGGCATATCAAATCTACTTGAATATAGCACATAATTTCAATCAAATGACCATGGTGAGCAAACCTATTATTGACTTAGTTCCTTCAACAAGAGTTTTGATAGAGTTAACTAGTCAAGACAATCATAGTTTAGACCTATTCATGTAAAACACTTCGATAGACAACTTGCTGCATGTGTCCATTATTGAAAAAGTGTCTTATGCTTCTACGCAAAATAATGAGCAAAATATAGTGGATAATGTGCAAGAAACGTCTAATCTAAATCAAAGTGGTCCTAATACACAAACAACTAGTAAAAAACATGTGTATGTAGTTAATACTACAAGTGGACTATCATATTAGGGAATAGAAGATTCTGCATTCCAACCTCAACCAACTGCTTCATCAAATGTGCAACCAACATGATTAGGTAGTCAACCAATAACCAATGTCACACCTCAATAGCCAAATATGATGAATCTTACTCCTCAATAAATGATGAGTAGTATTCCACAATAGTAGGCACAATCTATTGTACCAATGCAACAAAGGCTGATTATATTGTCACCTCAACAAGAGGTAATTAATGTTTCTCCTCGTCAGGTAGTGGAAAATATACCTCCTCAGTTACAATCCAGTTTACCAATTCAAAATCAAATGATTACTAGCCAATAATATGTAAATATTTATCAGTGACAGATGTCAAATCTTCAACATGATTTTGATTTTCAACAAGGATTCATGCAACAAGGAGGCTCCCATGTTTCTCAAGTACCTACTAGACAACAATCGATTCAAAATATGCCACAAGTTCAGAGATAGGGTCTTGGTCTATAAGTTTCCACTCAACAAAAAGGTTCAATTAGTCGACATCATGTCCCTTTTCAACCACATCAGGCACAATATAGTTATATCCCTCTATTCCAACAAAAAAATCCTCCAAGTCAAACTTTCATAGCCAACCCAAACTAGAATATCGCAAAACTATATGTGCAATTTCAAGTACATCCTAATCCATGTATGCATATTCTTGATCCATTTTACAACCAAACCAATATACCCCAATAGATATCTCCATCATACTCTAGTCAAAGTGTCCCATTTATGACCTCCCAACCATCTACCCAAACCAATATTCTCCCTGAAACCAATGTTCTTTCTAGTTTTCTATCCCAAGAATTGTAATAGATGAAAGATGCAATTGCTACCATTCAGGCTAGGAAATAGACTAAATAATTTAAGTTGGATGACGTGTATTCTTATCTATTCAACATGGAGTACTTGTAGATACTATTTTCTCTAGGATACGAACCACCAAAATTCTACAAATACAAAGGGAAAGGTGACCCTAAAGCCCATTTAACTGAGTTCTTTATCACATGTCAAATAGTGGCATATACTAATATATACCTTTTGTTATTATTTCCAAAGAGATTGGATGGAAAAACCTTGAAGTGGTTTTTAAAGTTTCTTAAGAATTCAGTAATATATTTTGATGATCTTTCTGATAAGTTTATGCAGCACTTTTCCTATAATCTTAAACATGAGATTTCATTGGTTGACTTAGCATAAATAAAACAAAATGTTGGTGAGAGTTTTTCAAGTTATCTATAGTGATGGAGAGCCCTTGCAAGATGATTCACCTATAGTTTATCAAGTAAACAATTAACTGTTATGTTTACTAAAAATTTACATAGTGAAATAGCTTATCATCTAAACTATAATGTGCACATACTTTCAAGAAGATTATCAACAAAGGCTTATTGATTGAGCAAGGCCTTATTAATAAAGGGATCATCAAGCTTAATCAACTAATTAGAATCAAGATATCAATTAGGAAAGTGGCTAAAACTAACATCCAATCTAAGCACAAGCATCATAATCAGCACTGGCCAATAACCAAGATAGACCAAAGCAATTCAACTATAATAGGAATGTTGTGGGTAATGGAGTAATCGAGTCACATCATGTCCAAATAGTTCAAACATCATTTACACCACATTTTTAGCTTACTCCTACCCAATAACCTCTCCAACTAACATTGTAAACATAATAACCAAGACCTGCACAATAAATGCAGCAACTTTTACCATTACAAATCCCTCCTCTAAAGAGAACAGTGCCTACGCATCGTGTCTTTAGTGACCTAAGAGAGCCTATTGAGTTTGTATTTTGCAAACTTATCTCTACTAATATGATTAGTTAGTCTATATCAAAGCATTATCTATAAGGCATTCCTTATCCATATTGGTACCCTAAAAATGAATTTTATGAATATCATTGGGTCAATGGGCATAATCTATGAAGATGTGTGCAAATCAAGCATTTGATTAAGAATATGTTGGAGAATGGGGAGATAACATCAGATAATAGTGCTTCCACCTCTAATCAAACTCTTAGGATTTATCAAAACCTTTTTCCCCAACATAATACACAACAATAACATAACAATCAGTAATAACAACACCACCGATCAGTTTAATAACAAAATCAATAGTATCAAAATCAAAAGCTGAACTAGCAAAATTAGTAGAATAAATAACAGAACCTACAATGTCAAAACAATGGATAAAACTAAGGTTAGAATGGTAAAAACCAAAAAATCTACCATGTAATTACATATGACTATAATAGGGTTGTAGGTCATATTACAAGGGACAATGTTAATAACATCTCCATTAATCCTAGACCGAGCACTAATCAATCTAGACCATTGTTAACCAATACCACTCAACTAAATTACATGGATAATTCTTCTTTGACCTGGGACTGCACATAAGCAATCTAGCAAATTGAGACTCCTACTTTTGGACCATATACCAATAACTCACCCTTGCTACGTGACCACATACAAGTGCACTAGTAACTGAGACTTGTATTATCTGATCCCAAACCATTCTCAATATTTGTTAGCATTTATGGTCTAACATCTAATCTCAATTGTGCAATCACAACTCAAAGGTGAAATATTACTATCCTAGATCCACAACCATATGCCACTTTGTCTATTATCAACTAGCCATTCAACCTCAAAATAAACCATTCACCATTGACCAAGATAAGAAATTTGATATTGTGGAACAATTGTCGAAGACACCAACACAAATTTATATTTTATATTTTCTATGAACATCAACAATCTATAAGAACATTTTGAATGAGTTTTTAACCCAATCCACTATTTCCATTGATATATCCCCTAATAAATTTCAAGCTTTGGTTGGACACCTAGCTCTAGCCCAACAAGTCACATTCAACTAAAGTGATATATCTTCCTTTGGCCTGCTCCATAATAGTCCAGTGTACATATAAGTTTATATAAAGTGACATAAAGTGAAGCGTGCACTTATCGACAATGGATGAAACCTCAATATAGTGTCTCTAAAGCTCATCAAGCTTCTTGGGTGCATAATGGCAGATCTCCAGCCATAAATTATAACTATCAAAGCCTATGATAATCAAGAAAGAGAATCACAAGGCACCATTAGCTTACCAGTTATCATTGGGCCTTTGACCCATGATACACTTTGCCATGTGCTTGATCTTGAGTTGTCATATAATATGCTTTTAGATAGGCCTTGGTTACATGAGATTTATGCAGTCCCGTCAACGTTGCACCAATGTATCAATTTTTCTCACTCAAAAATGGAAGTAAATATTTTAGGTGATTTACACCCATATGAACACTACAAACATCTTGAGGTCGAGTTTCAAAGCTACAATTACCAATACAACATGAATCCAAGTTCCAAACAAGATAAAAAAAAGGCCATACTTATTGATCCTCCACTAGATAATTGCATAGATCATAATACCTTAGATTCCCTTTTCCACATGCCACTTCCTGAAGCTTCCAATCATTTCACCATTTCAGATAATGGCCCAGGGGAGTATGTGACCCATGATACCTTCCATATTTCCAATATTCCTCAAAATCCAAAGACCTTTAGATGACCTAAAAATACCCCACACGTGCATTGGCAACAAAATAAAAAAGATAAGGGACCTATTATGTTTGTACCAACATTTAGCCTAGAACCATACCCTCTTGAAGGGGATTAATCATGGTTGTACAATGACAAACAAGCTGATTATTATAAAATTACAAAGTATCATATTCCCAATAGGATCATGGAGCATCAAGATTATGAAAAAAGAGACCTCAAATTGAATCAACAAGGAACCATTGAACCAATTTTCATGACTAAGTACACAAGACCCTATGAACTTAGATTTAAACCACCTGGAGGTGACCCCACATATCTTTTTAAAGTTATATCACTAGTGTCTAGTGATGATGATGTCAACAATGAAGTAGAGTCTGATCATAACCTCACCTTTGATGACCTAGCTAAGACTAACATGTTCGATAATAATGCCATATGTACTCTTACCCCAATCATTTGTTACAATCTAATACCATTATATTGTCCCTAACTGATAGATTGGGACCAATAAGAATCTAATTTGTCGATTGATGAGTTTCAGAATGATGAGGCATTCTGTGAATTTTTAGGCCTTAGAGACAATGTTTTGTTGGGAGATCATAAATCAGGATTCTCAATTACATTAGATCTTGAATCCTATTTTAGAGAGTGTGTGAACACCCTTAACCAAAAACAAGTAAATAAAACATTGAGGTCCCCAAGTGAAAACCTCTTTGAGGCACTTTTTGACTAGGGAAAAAGTAAAGATAAATGCTAGTCTAGTGGTGAAAACCTATTTCAAGCACCGTTAGACGGAGGTGTTCATTCTTTTTTTTATTTAGACTAGGAGACCACCAATGATGAACTTGCTTATGGATCTTAGTTTAGTGTTATGCAACAAGTATTTGATTAAATTCTTTAAAAATTTCTGACTATTTTTGTCACATGGCCAGATCTCCCATTGGGGGACTTAGATTCATCATGTCTAAGAGATGTTGAAGAGCAAGTCCTAATCGAGGACCCTGATATAGTCAAATAATTAAAGTTTTTGCCTACTATTCTAGAAGATGGTTTGACCCTTGTAGTCAAAAATATAATAGAGGTAAACATCAGGACTCCATTAGACCCAAAATAGATAAAATTAGGTGCATCCCTCACTAAGGAGGAACGTGAAGTCTTTACAACTCTATTGAGAGAATTTATAGATATCTTTATATGGACTTATTCTGACATGCCAGGTTTGGACCCCACCTTGGTTTTACACCACCTTGTGGTCAATCTTGAGGCCAAATCGATGAAATAAAAGATGCGTAAGAAGCATCCTCGTATTGTTGTGTTGGTAAAGAAAGTGTTGAAAAAAAATTAGAAATAGGATATATTCAGTCCATTGACTACTCAGAATGGATATCTAATTTTGTACTTGTTAAAAAAAGCCTAAAAAAATCAAAATTTGTATTGATTTCTAAGACATAAACAAATATTGTCCTAAGGATGACTTTCCATTGCCTAATATTACATGATCATTGACTCCATGGTATGTTATGAAATGCTTTCACTCATGGATAGCTTTTCAAGATACAATTAGATTAGAATAACACCAGAAAACCAACATAAAACAACATTCAACACTCTATGGGGAACATTTTGTTATCAGGTAATGCCATTTGGTCTTAAGAATGTTGGAGTTACATATCAAAGGGCCATGACTATCATATTCTATGATATGATGCATGATATTTTTGAAGACTATATCGACAACATATTAGAAAAATCTAAGACAAGGGCTGATCATCCAGCAGTGATGTGTAAGATATTAAAAAGATTATAGGATTACAAATTTAGACTCAATCAAAAAAAATATATGTTTTTTGTAACTTCAGGCAAATTACTTGGCTTCATCATGTCTCATAGAGGCATTAAAGTTGATCCAGCTAAAATCCATACTATAATCGTGACGCTATCACCAACCAATTTGAAGTAATTATGTAGTTTACAGGGTAATATCCAATCAATCCAATGTTTCATCTCTTAGTTAGCAAACAAGTGTCATCCATTTACACATCTTATAAAAAATAGAATCACATTTCACTGGAGTGACCACTGCCAAACAACTTTTCAATAACTCAAGGACTATCTAGTTAATCCACCTATTTTGTTACCTCCTATGCCAGGAAAGTCATTCTTATTGTATCTATCAGATACCGATAATGCCTTGAGGGCACTTTTGGCTCAACATGATAACAATAAAAAATAGCATGTAGTATACTACTTAAGCCGTACCTTGATCACATATGAACACAACTATGCACTTATTGATAAAGCTTGTCTAGCCATGGTCTTCACATCTCAGAAAACTATGCCATTACATGTTGAAAATAGGACCATGGTCATTTCAAAAGTAGATCCACTCAAGTATCTACTATCTAAAATATATTTAAAAGGTAGAATGGCCAAATGGATCATGCGTCTTAGTGATTTTGACATAGAGTATGTCAATCAGAAGGCAATCAAAGGACATGTCCTTACAAATCAAATTATTGAAGCACCCCTTGTCAACACAAAGCCACTCATATTTCATTTTTTTGATGAATCCATAATGACCATCATTGAATCACCTCTTGGAGAGTAATACTAAAATCTATATTTTGATGGTTCATTTACTACACATGGATTAGGGGCAGGTCTCTTATTTATTATACTAAAGGGGGATCTAATCCCTAAATCATTCAAAATAATTTTTTATTATACAAACAACATGGTTGAGTATGAATCACTTATCACAAGACTTTGACAAGTAGTACAATAGAATATATCTCATCTAAAAATTTATGGTGATTCTTAATTAATCATCAATCATGGCACAAACCATTTTTAAACCTAAGATTGCAAGTTGGTTCCATATAAGGCTATGGTCGATACCCTAAAGCAACAAATTTCAAATATCCAATTTGAGCATATACCAAGGGCTAGTAATAAAATTACAGATGTCACAAATACTATTGACTCTATAATTTGACAAATAGACAAAGCTAGAGAATATCAATTTTTTGTTGAGAATTTATTCGCACCAGCTCATGAATTTTCAACCCTTGCAATGATTTGTGATATTGTTGGTCCTAATTCTATCTAGTACTCAGACCTTTAGAAATACCTTCATGACCAAGCTATACCACCTAACCTATCTCAAAAACAAACCAAAGCCTTACTTCATCATTCCACTTGTTATACTCTACTTAGATCTACCCTTTATCATCGTAGTTTTGATGGAACTCTACTTCATTGTTTAACTTCGACAGAGTCTATACTAGAGTTAAGATAAGTTCACAAAGGAGTATATGGAGCTCATTATAGTGGGGCAGTCCTATCTAAAAATCTCTTACGTACTGGTTATTATTAACCCATAATAGATGTAGTTGCATATGTAAAAAAGTGTGACAAATGTCAATGACATGCTAATCTAATTCATGCCCCAACATAAACTCTAAAATTGATGTTGATACCATAAACATTTGCTACATGGGGACTTGACCTCATTGGAAAGATCAACCCCACTTCATCTGACGGCCATAAACATATCATTACTGCCACTGAGTATTTCAATAAGTGGGTTGAAGCTATACCCCTCACTTACGTGACTAGAAAACAAATTTTCAAATTTATCTTCAACCATCTCATTTGCCACTACAGTATCCCCTCTGACATTATATCTAATAATAGAGGATCATTCAAGAACAAGGATGTAGACCAGTTATGTATTGAATATAACATTAAATAACATTTTTTTACAACATATTACCCTCAAGGTAATGGCCAGGCCGATGCATCAAACATAACCATTATCAATATTCTCAAAAATATTATCAGTGATACTAGTCTTGATTGGCACCTATAGATATCCCTTGCCCTTTGGGCATATCATACCAATCATCATACTCCTATAGGAGCCACTCCATATTCACTTGTTTATGGTACTGAAGCCATCCTTCCCATTGAGGTCAAATTACTTTCACTACGAATATCTTTCAAACATGTCCTAGATGATCATGAATATCGAGTAGATCGCCTACAAGAGATAGACCTAATTGATGAAAAATGCATAGCTACACTCAGTAATCTTTAGGCATATTATAATTGACTCAAAGACCACTATAATTGACGTGTCAAATATATAAAATTTGAACTTGGTGATTTTATCCTTAAAGAAAACCAAAAAAATACCACAGTTGAGAAGAAACATACAAGTAAATTCAAACCAAATTGAATAAGGCCTTTCATCATTACTGTATATTATGGATCAGGAGCATACAGGCTTGACACATTAGATGAAGATGAACTTCCTGAGCCGATGAATATTATTCACCTCAAGTGGCACTATGCTTGAGCGCTAAGGTGTATTGTCTGTAAGGACCATTTCAATGGTGCCATTTTATCAATATTCTTATTTTTACAAATTTCATAGCTTGTCATTCTTTTTATCCCATTCTATCTAATTTTTCATTCCATTCTATCAATCAGTCATGTTGTAAAGCCTAGCCCATTTGACCTTGGTTTTTTCCATTTGTTACACATTTTTAGCACTGAGAAATTTGATCAATTTCATTAGTTATTTTAATTACTTTAGACAAAGATCATATTTTGGAGTAGTATGACAGGAGTTTTAGCAGCTACATCCTTCATTTGTTATTCTTTTCTTATAACCAGTCTTGTTACTAATTATAATTGCCTTTGGGTAAATTAGTACTATTAATTTATAACATTGTATCTTAGTTATAACCACCTATGGGAAAATGAAGAGCAAAATTTGTTTATTAAGTCTTGACATACCAACTTACCACTTTCTATGCCATACTATGCCTTTTTACCACATGTTTCTATTTTGTTTGAATTGACTACTACACTAGTCAAATTTCTCCATTGTAGGGCAAAACTATAGTGACTTGAGGTCTTAATTTGGGACTATGTAGGAAGCACTTGATACTTTTTTAGGTTATCTCCATCACTCCCTTGCCATGCTCTCGTCATTTTGTAAGAAACCTAAGTTTGAATACTCTCGCCATTTTGCAAACAACCTAAGTTTGAACGCTCTCACCATTTTGTGAACTTGAACCATTTAGTGTCTCATCATTCTTGATCGAGTTGAGATACTTCTAATAATTCCAAAAATATCTATAAAATCGTTAGAAAAACCAAAAACATTTGACCACTTATTTGCCTTAAATATTTTGGGAACCCTTATTAAGTTGCAATCAAAGCACTTGTCACTTAGTTTCTCCATCTTTTTTGACTTTTTCTCTCATGCACTTACCATTTTTTAAGACCATTCATCTTCTTCTATTACATCCATTCTGTTTGTTTTCATTAGTTTTCACATTCTTTCTATTCCTTAAGAGAACTACATTTGGCCTGAAATTTTTTATTGGATATTACATCCATGGAACTATACAAGTAGCGTCTACTTGCTTAGTGTATATGGAGACAACTCAACCACCCCCTTTATTTTTTTTATCCACCCATTTTATTCATTTATTAAGTTGTCTCCAATTTTATAATGGCAATGCTCATATGGTTTCTATTGTGTTGTTTATTTATTTGTTTGCTTTTTTATTTACTTTCAGCATTGTTGTCTTGATTCGGTTTATGTGTATTCATTGGGTGATTCCTTGGCCACACTTATACTCAAATCCATTCATATTCATATTTTTACATTGTCATCATAGTTTCTATCATTAGTGCATTGTTTTTTTTATTGAGTATTGGGTTATGGGAGTTAGTTCTCATGCTTATTTTGAGTAAGTCCTCATGATGTTATACCATGATGCCTACCGACACGTGCTACAATAAACCTCAACTTTAAGAAGTCTATTCAGCAATGGCAATATCAACATCTCTTTGAAATCTACATCTTGATTCAATCCCAATCATATCCAAAATAGAGTAATTGACCACAAAATAATTTCAACCTTTATTAATTCAGATGAGCATCTCCCTACTAGTAGGTTATTTTAATTCATCATTACCCTCTGTGTTAAGTTATCACCATCCTCATCCACATTTATCATGTTTGTCATAATTGAGGTCCAATGATTATAACCGTCTATGGATAAATCATTGTACACTATCCCACCTATATTTCTCAATGATTATAACCGCCTTTGGGAAAATCATTGTGTTCTCATTATTTTAATTTTTCTACCTATAAAGGGGCATATTATTATCTTGTTTGTCTATCCCAACTGGGACAGCTCTATCTTCTCAATAATTATAACCGTTTTTAGGTAAATCATGTTATCATACCACGTTACCACTATCAGGGTACAATACTTTTAATTGCCTTTGAGCAAACCATTTTACACCATCCCATTTGCATTATCAGTGATTTTGAATACTTTTTCAAATTTATTATGTTTTCACCCCATCACCTTTCCTTTCTTTGGTCCCCTCATTTCACTTCTTATTGAGGGACCGTTTGCCGACCTACTTGTGCCAACCATTCCCTCGAGGGGGCAAACCATAATATAGTTAGTTTATCATCATTACACTTGTAGGCATACATGACCTTTTTATTCTTAAAAAATATGTTATTATGCTTATAGCTTGCAATGCTTTCCCAAACAAGGGCAAACTGTATATATCTAAATCTAACCACCGATGACCTTTAATCAAGCTTTTGAGCAATTTCCACCAAAATGCACAATTTGGCCTAAAAACACTAAAGCACATTAAATGATTTGAAATTGACATATTTAAGTGCCAATTTTAGCTAGAGTATCACTAAATGGGGCAATACAATTTATGGGCCAACTAACTTTGATCAGATCATTTCAAGTCAAAATGCCAATTTTGTACCTGGGTGCTTTGGATTTATCTTTTCTATCAAATTTTTTGTACGAGATGCGTGTCTTTGATATTTGGTGTTGGCAACATCCTAAATGGGATAACAGATCCAACACATCTGACATTGTCTTTCAATTCCAGTCCAGTCAAATTTTGGACCAATAACAAGGCATTCTGATCAATTTGAGTAAGTGTTTAATCATGCTTAAGAGCTAATTAATCCAAATCAAAGCCTAATTAATAATTCCATAGAAACTTGTTGAAAACTTGTTTTTATAAATGAATATTGAATATCTATATCATCAGGTGACCTCATTTCTTGAGAAAACATCCCTAGGCCATAAATGCTATAAATATCAGGCTTATGGGTCTCTCATGCCTCTTTATTACCTCCCATGCCTCATTAATGTCCCTTATTCCAAAGTCATGATGAGGATAATTATGGATTATAATTACATAATTAAATTAATCCATGACCACACATCTCAATCTTGAGATGAACTGTCATGGTTGATTCTAGTCATTCTTGAAAGTCTATAAATAGAGAGGCCATGCACATCATTTGTAAGCTTAATTTTTGCAAAGTTATCATGTCAAATTGATTCCAAGATCTCTCACATGCCAAATTTATGATGCCAAAATATTGAGCCAAGCCAAGCCGAAGCCACAAGGTGCCAAGGAGAAGAGGAGATAGCGAAGCCTCTTTTGATGAAGACTTCATGAGCACAAGCCAAGCAAGCCACTATAACAAGCATTTGGAGCATCCAAAGAAAGTGAAGAATTCTTGTTTTTATTTACTTTTTAGTTGTGATTTTCATTTGTTTTTGTTATTAAGCTCACCCTAGTAACTAGGCCTAGAGATGTATGCTAATTAGTATGTTTTTATCAATTTGTTTGCATTTTTGGACTAACACAATACCCATCACCTCTCTTAAGTCAAATTCTTAGTTCACATTCTTTACTTAAAGATTCTCATTTCTTACAATTAATCAAAATCATTCTGATATTTTGATTCTGTGTATACAACACAATATATAAATCACTCTTAAGGATCTTTATAGATAATATGCTATCTACACAACTATATATATATATATATAATTTTGATACTATGTTTTGATGTATGTATATGTAGTTAAAACCGTCACCTTTCTTTGCACACAAATCCTTTACAATATAAAACTTATAACTAATGAAACCATTAGTAAAACATACATGCCATCTTTGTATTTCTTATAAAGGCTCATGTTTAAAAACAAATCAAACTTAGACTTCCTACAGATATATAATCGACTTTAATGATAAAGGTTCATAAGACAAATTTACAACACACTTCTAACATCTATTCATTTGTCGAAGTCATGGTTTTAGTTAATTATTTTAGATGCTCACGTAGTTCAGACTTTGGACTCCACGCAGTTCTCATATGCATAAGCTAATCTTAATCAATTTCAAGCTATTAGTGCACAAAATTTCTTTGAAAAAATCTTTCAATTATCAAATCGACTCAAACACCGTATTTATGAAATATACATAGAATTTTAGACAATTATCTGTCTAGGTATACAATATTGTTTCTATGACAAATTCAGTCTTTGTGTGAGTCGACCATATATGAAAGTTTTAGATATATGCAGTCCTATGTATTTTAACACTAAGCGAACTTCTAAAACAAGTGATACACAAGATTTTCCTCTCCTAAATATTTACTATAAATGCCTTGTTCATTTCACTGATTTTATTACCAAGATCAAGGTTTTAGTTTGTCATATACATATAGTTTACTCATTCTTATATACTCATACCAAAAAAGTCCATAACTACACTCAGATCATTAATAAATATAATCATTGTTTTATAATTAATTATATACACATTCGTATAATTATATAATGCCTCAGTTTGTAAAATGGGAATACACACAGTTCATACATTTATAAAAGTACTCAGACCATTCATATGTCTACAAACAATTTTTTTTCAGATTTCAAAAAAATTATACAACAACACCTACCTCTTACAAGCTCCCAAACTGAATGGCTCGAACCTAAAATCCTTCACTTGGCTTCTTCTATCTTCTCCTCCATGCGTTGCTTATTCTTTTATCCTCTTCATGTTGTTCTCCCACTCCCCAATTTACACTCCTCTTATCCTCCTACATCACTCCAACTTCCGTTCTTTTTTTTCCATTGCATGAATAAGTTTTTTTTCTTTAAAGTTTGCCTTTCTCCTTTTTGGTGTTTCCCCCTCTTTTTTTCCCTATATATATTTTCTTTCAAATTTAGCCCAAACATGTTTTAATTTTTTGTTTTATTCATTTTATTCTCTAATTATAAAAATCCATTGAAATTGTTAATTATAACACAATACATTATAATTGTTTTATTTGTTACTAACTTAGTATAGGTAAATGATCATCATGACTTAATAATTATACTAATAATGTAAGTCGATAATATTCTTTTAATTCAAAATGGTAAAATAAATAATGTTATATCAAAACACAATGGTTATTATAACAATGTAATTGTTATGTTATTACTACGTTATATTTATTATCTATGTCTTTTGTTATTGTTGATGCTTAAAACATTTTCCCCTGGCAAACAACCTTCTATGGGAAGCTTTATAGATGTGGGACTTGTTGACCAATTTTTGCCCCAAGCAAAAAATCATTCACCTTCTTTATTATTCACTTTTCGAAGACAGAGGTTTCCAGGTTGCACAAGTTCAATGCCAATGTTTTCTCATTTTGGTTCAACGGCCTAGTTCAAAGCTTGGTTCAAGGGCATGCCCTTGAACCGAAGGGTAAGTTCAAAGGCTTAGTGCCCTTCCGAAGGGCCGGCACTTCAATGGAGAGGACCCGGGTAAGTTCAAAGCTCAGGTTCAAAGTTTAATTTGTTCGAAGTCGACTAAGGAATTCAGGCCGCTAACACATTAAGCTTCAAAGCAAAGGCAAGGGCGAACATAATTTCCACGGACCTTTTGTCCGCGAGAAAATGTCCACGAACAAAAGTCCGCAGAAATGTTCAATTTCAAAGGGACATCAGATAAAGAGTGCCTGGGAAGGTGCAAAGGGAGAATGCGAAGCCGCAGAAGAAGTCATAAGGCCCGAGGACGTCCTAGAGGACATCAAAATTAATGAAGCAAAGTGGTCATTTGTCTTCAAAAGCAAAAGAAGCGCAGACCATGGAAAAGAGCTGAAAATGCAGCGACCCCCCAAGATGTTCGCCCCAAGGGCCGAATAAGCCAGATAAGACAAATGGAGAAAAGACAAAGTGACAAGCAAGGAATGAACAGGCAGTTTAGTCCAAGTGGCAAAATGAGGCATCAATCTGAGAAGCGACTCCAGCAGGTGAAATAGTTCCTTCGAATTGATCATGAGAAGACGCAACAACTAAGTAATGTAACCGGTTTCTTCATTTTACATTTAATGGGTGGACAAACCGTGTTTTGACATTAAAATGCGGACTTCGAGCAGACAAAGCACACGGCTCATTAATGTTTTGAGCAACTTGTTAAGGGGACATGTATGCCACTTGTAAAAGAAAGAGCGCCAAATGAGCCTCTTGGACTTTCCATATATTTTGATACTTGTCATTTTTGTAATGATCTTTTCACAATTTTACAAGGCGCAGCTCTGTTAAAATTTCTACCTGAATCTATAAACACATATTTTACCTCTTCTTGGATAGATATTCTGTGTATGTTCTGAGTGTTTGATTTGTGTTCAGTCATTGTCTTTTAATGCTCTCACAGGTTCGACACCAACACACCAGTTATCTACAAAGTGCCATTTTTCTACAGCTGACAGGAGAAGAGCTCTATTTGAAAGTATAGGACAGAGGAAGTCATTTACAGTATGTATTTCATAGCATCTTGGTGAGTCCCTATTTTTGTGTTTTCATAAGAACCTCCCTGCCATTTTCAGCAGCCTGGTCTTTCTGCCAAGTCTGAGTGTATGTATGTTGTGTTTGTCTGATTTTGAGAGTGGGTGTGAAAAGGTCACCAATGTAGTTTATTTTCCTGCATCTCTTTTCCCTTTTCATCCCCCCCTTATTATATATATACCTTTTCACACCCACTCTATATATATATATATATATATATATATATATATATATATATATATATATATATATATATATATATATATATGCCTGTATTTGCACTTGCTGGAATAAACATGATACATCAAAGGGAGCTAGCCCATATCTAAAGACTCTCCTCTCCTACTTCACCATCCCATAGGCGAGAGAGAAGTTTCCATGTTGCGAGGAGAAGGCAGGAGCTTGTTTTCCTACCACTGGGTGCAATCTCCTGCATCAACAGTTTTAGCACGCCCGATGGGACAAATAGTTTGATAACTCAGTAAGGTTTCAAGATTGATGCTGGTCCTATTACAACAAATCAAATATTTCCAGCATTTGGCGACTCCATTGGCAGAGCTTTAGTTTTCCAATCAAAGACCAGTTTTACTTCTGATGCCTAAAGTCACCACACGATCCACTAATAAGGGTGTCCCTTTTGAATTCATCAAATTACCTTTCAACTCAGCAAAGTGACTGAGGTTCAAAGGGACTCATCCTTATTTAGCGAGTCATCTTCCCAGTCTGGCTACAGGTGTTTCCTTCACAAGAGAAGTACCCCATTTGAATCCCCTTATTGCTATGGCATTACCCAGCATAGAGAAACCAGCTGCTGCTCCATCCAATGAGCTTCATGAAGTTAAGAGGCTGTTGCAGAGTATGTCAAATGAACTTGTAGCTATTAAAAGGCAACAAGCTCAAAACAACAGACCAAATCAGGGATATCAGCACTATGGTCAAGCTTCTAGACCTCCTTTCCAAGGTTACAGTCAAGGACAAGGTTAGCTTACTCAGACTAGACCTTTCCAAGGCTACAACCCAAGTGCCCCTCCACCATCTAAAGTTATGGTGCCCGTTCAGAACAATCTAGTGCAGGAACAACCAAGTTGTTCAACCACATGATATGGTCAGGAGCAAGCTATTTATACAAATGAGATGATGGGTTGTTACCCAAATGTGCTGGACAATCAGGAAGCCACTCATTCTCAGGTCTTTGAGGCTCCAATGCAACCCAACACAAGCAGCAGTCAGAGTTAGCCTGACTCTACTCTTATGAACCATCTGGAAGGTGAGTTTTGTGCAATCAATAATGTGAGTGTTGCAGACAATCAGGCTGACTGTGTTGCAGCCAATACAAGATCCAAAGGGAGAGCTATGGAAGAAACTCAAGCAACTATTCAAAAGTCCACACAATTTCTTCCACCACAGGTGAACCAGAAATTCCCAAATTTTAGGTTGTCAGTCGTACATTTAGCTCCCTGGCCTACGCCTCAAAAGGCTGCAAGTGACCCCAAATAAAATATGGAAGGGAGCAATCCTCAGATCAACATGGTAGATCGGGCGAAGGAGTTGCACATAAATATTTCCTTGTGGGATCCATTATCGATATTGGGTGTGTCAGATAAAGGAGACGTTAGAATTTTTCCCTTTGATCCAGGAGGGTAAATCAAAAATACCTGGTTAGTTGTATATAGTAGGTTGCTTTCAGTTTTCTTTTCCTATTTTCCCTAAGTGATGTTGCACAAGTAGTAGTTTTCTTAGTCTTGTGTGTGTTTTCTTTTCATGGAGGTAGATTTGTGTGGCTGGTTCTAAGTTTTGACAGAGCTATTGCTGGTTTCTAATGTTACTATTTGACTCCATGCCCAATGGATTTTTCAAGGCAGTTGGTCTTTACGCGTAGCAGGCATGCTTCCCCTGTGAGTCACCATTTGTTGACCAATTTTTGCCCCAGGCAAAAAATCATTCACCTTCTTTATTATTCACTTTTCGAAGACAGTGGTTTCCAAGTTACACAAGTTCAATGCTAGTGTTTTCTCATTTTGGTTTAACGGCTTGGTTCAAGGGCATGCCCTTGAACCGAAGGGTAAGTTCAAAGGCTTAGTGCCCTTCCAAAGGGCTGGCACTTCAACGGAGAGGACCCAGGTAAGTTCAAAGCTCAGGTTCAAGGTTTAATTTGTTCGAAGTCGACTAAGGAATTTGGGCCGCTAACACATTAAGCTTCAAAGCAAAGGCAAGGGTAGACAGAATTTTCGTGGACCTTTTGTCTGCAATAAAATATTCACAAACAAAAGTCTGTGGAAATGTTCAATTTCAAAGGGACATTAGATAAAGAGTGCTCGAGAAGGTGCAAAGGGAGAATGTGAAGTCGCAGAAGAAGTCATAAGGCCCGAGGACATCCTAGAGGACATCAAAATTAATGAAGCAAAGTGATCATTTGTCTTCAAAAGCAAAAGAAGCGCAGACCATGGAAAAGAGCTGGAAATGCAGTGACCCACCAAGATGTTCGCCCCAGGGGCTGAATAAGCCAGATAAGACAAATGGAGAAAAGACAAAGCGACAAGCAAGAAATGAACAGACAGTTTAGTCTAAGTGGCAAGAGGAGGCACCAATCTGAGAAATGACTCTAGCAGGTGAAATAGTTCCTTCGAATTGATCATGAGAAGATGCAACAACTAAGTAATGTAACCGGTTTCTTCATTTTACATTTAATGGGTGGACAAACTGCATTTTGACATTAAAATGCAGACTTCGAGCAAACAAAGCACATGACTCATTAATGTTTTGAGCAACTTGTTGAGGGGACATGTATGCCACTTGTAAAAGAAGGAGTGCCAAATGAGCCTCTTGGACTTTCCATATATATTTGATACTTGTCATTTTCGTAATGATCTTTTCACAATTTTACAAGGTGCAGCCCTGCTAAAATTTCTACTTAAATATATAAACACAAATTTTACCTCTTCTTGGATAGATATTCTATGTATGTTCTGAGTGTTTGATTTGTGTTCAGTCATTATCTTTTAATGCTCTCACAGGTTTGACACCAACACACCAGTTATCTACAAAGTGCCATTTTTTTGCAACTGACAGGAGAAGAGCTCTATTTGAAAGTATAAGACAGAGGAAGTCATTTACAATATGTATATCATAGCATCTTGGTGAGTCCCTATTTATGTGTTTTCATAAGAACCTCCCTGCCATTTTTAGCAGCCTGGTCTTTCTGCCAAGTCTGAGTGTATGTATGTTGTGTTTGTCTGATTTTGAGAGTGGGTGTGAAAATGTCATCTTGTTTTGGTGTATCACCTCCTTAGAGTAGTTTATTTTCTTGCATCTCTTTTCCCTTTTCATCCATATATATATATATATATATATATATATATATACTCCCTTATTTTATATATATATATATATATATATATATACATATATATATATATACATATATATATACATACATACATATATATATACATATATATATACATATATATATATATACATATATATATATATACATATATATATATATATATATATATATATATATACATATATACATACATATATATATATACATATATACATATATATATATATACATATATACATATATATATACATATATATATATACATATATATATATATATATATACATATATATATATATATATATATATATATATATATATATATATATATATATATATGCCTATATTTGCACTTGCTGGAATAAACATGATACATCAAAGGGAGCTAGCCCTTATCTAGAGACTCTCTTCTCCTACTTCGCCATCCCACAGGCGAGAGAGGAGTTTCCATGTTGTGAGGAGAAAACAGGAACTTGTTTTGCTGCCACTGGGTGCAATCTCCTGCGTCAACAGGACTCAAATGCAATCTGTAAAGTGGCCTTTGGGGCTTTCGAAGCCAGATCTTCGAATTGATTTAGGGAGAAAGGGTAAAGAATAAATGCAAGTAAAACTTAAAAATAGAAACTAAGACGATGATAGAGATCTTTAAAGTAATTACCTATAATTGCATAAAATAGCTAGGATCTTCAAACATCATAAATTATTAAAGGAGCACATTCATGAATTAAAAGCTGACATAAATAAGAATCAATACTATAAAAGTAAAGAAAGGAAATAACAAATAGAAATAAATTTCCACCTAGTTTGACATAGAACACCACATTATCTTCATTGTTAGGTGGAGAATAAAATATAAAGTCCTCAATGGACACAATATACAATATCAGATCCTACCCGTGAGGGGTACCTGCTAAGGTCATATAATGAAAAATGCTAAAAATATTGTTACTTCTATTACAAAACTAAATTTTACAATGTCTACTCTAGTATCAAATAATTATCTAAAATCTAACCCTTTAAAAAAGAAAAGAGCTTGGCTTATATAGGCATAATAGCCTCATGAGGAAATGACACCTAGAACCAGGCACTCGCGCTCATAATGAGGTCATTACAATTGACTAGGGAGCTCTAGCTCATGAATGTAGTCGATCTTACAAATCCTAGATATGGTGCAACTATGATGCCTCATATTACCCACAATACTTAGAAGAAGCATAGTAGTGACACGTGTCCACCTTCAAAACTATCTCTGGAATGTTTGCTAGCAATGGGGCCCCACTCTTTTCATCCAATGGTGTTGTTTGAAGCTCTAATAGGAAAAACTTCACTTTAGACAAGCATCATGATGTCATGTAGAATTTTGCTTCCTTCTCATTGTAAATGCTTGGTGGGATCCTTTCCAACTTCATCAACCAATGGCATAATTCAGAGTTCTAACAAAGAAATCCTTACACCTGAGGAGCGTTGTGATGCCACATGGTGAGCTAACACTAATTCTAGAGAAGTCAAGAATTCTTTTAAAAAAATGAGCATGGGGGTGCCATGTGGAAAGTCTACATCCCTCTTTATAACTGCACATTGGGCCTTGCCTATTACTTCCTTAGCCAATGGTACTACTAAAAAATATAATAAAATCAACCTCCCTTGGATGAGCACCAGGTCACCACATGGAGAGCTGGTGATACTCCTGGGTGAATCGATAACTTCTTTGTGATGAATGAGTGTTGGGTTGCCATGTGGTAGTAGTGAAAGGGATCTAAGACTTAGCTAAAAATAGAAAAGGGGCTTTGGGAAAAGGAAAGGCCAAATAACAACTGTCAAATTTTATCGAGCACATCCACAACTAAACACTAATTGCTCTAAAATATCAAAATGTGGATTACAATCCATAGTTATTAGCAACTTGTATGGGGAATCTACATGTGGATAGAAGAATCCAAAACTTCTGCTTCCCAGATGAGTCAAAGCAAAATTACAAAAAGGGTCGCGGCCTATAGAACTTATGATTTTGAATAGTACACTTCAAAGGTATCCACTCTTCCTCCTTTAACTGAGCCTTCTTCTTCAAGGCCTCAAAATCCTTGTCTAAATTGATGATCTCCTTAAAGGAGATGCTACTCAAGCCTTGGAATACTATGAACATCTAGAATTCTAGCTAGGCAAGAGGTTACAATATGGTTTCTACTTTGGAGATACTGGGCACTTGATTGAGAGCCATAAAAATGGTTTGGTCATTCTATTTTTTCTCTAGTAACTCTTTTATTTTTTTTCCCGAGAGGATGATGTTTTCCACAAGGAATGGAGAGGGGAGTCCCAACTGGACTGGATATTCAATGCGCCCCTTCATATCATGGACTATGTTCTCTAAGGCATTTAGAAATGCCTTACACTTTGTTACTACCTTGTTATAGCTTAAAAATTTATTTACCTTCACCACCGCTTGCCTTCAATCAGCCACCCCTACTGCTTATAGCATCCTATCCATTACACTATATATGTTTTGGACCAAGAGTCATGAATCTTAAACTTTTAGGGATATAAAGGCAAGGACCTAGTCTATAGATGTGCTCATTTGAGAGCTTAGTCTCTATGAGTCTGTGATGAAACCAAGTGTTAGCTTCAAGTTTGTGACCACATTCTTAATCCTCTCCCAATAGGATATATATAGTTTTTGAACCATTGGGAGGATCCCTAGGATCTAGTAGCAAGTGGTGAGGTCATTCTTTAGTTATAGGATCTCTTGATCCTTAACTGAGGATTCCTCCTGCATTTGTTGCTACAATTGTTGATGCGCTCTTGTAGAGTCTATGAGACTCTAGTGGGTCTATGCAAGATCTAACTCCTTTTCTTATAACTTAGCTTCTACGGTCACCTTTTCCTTCTTCAGTCCATCAAGTTGGGCCTTTAGTTTTGTGACTTGAATCCAAAATTGGGATCTTTGACTAGCTTTTGCTTGAAAGCTCCTATTGGTGACACAACTCTAAAGGTCGGACCTCATTTTGGTGAGCTTCACATCTTTTAACTTGGACTTAGTTTTGAAGTGATTGATCATATATTTCAATCTTTCGAGTTTCAACTCTTTCTTCTCTAACCATCGGCAATCTTTGATATAGTCTATAGTGACAGACTTTTATGCTTCCTCTGGGTCTAGCCTGGCTAAGGTTGAGGCCAATGACTTGTATTGAGTAGTCCCTTGATTACATCTATTCTTGGATCTTGACTACATGGGGTACCATGTGTACAATCATTAAATATTATTATGTTGGGTCAGAGAATGACCCTATGTGAGGCACTAGTAGGGCCTTAGCCTATTTTCCTCTTCTCTTCTCTGCCTGGGCCTCTCAAGGTTTTCTAACAGTCTGTGACTACTAATAAAACTACTCCTATAACTAGATTAACTCCCTCATGAATGGGGATCCTTATGAAAATTTGAAGGGAATGATCACTTTATGTTATAAAGTAGTGGGCATTATTCATTAGGGGAAAAGTGGGTGAAGGGTTAGGATGGAAGGAGAGAAAGGTGGGAGGCCATGGATAGGGGTGTGAGGTGATTTCACCATAATAGATGATGACATGGGTGATGAGGGTGGAGGAGTGATAAATAACATAAGGGAGGTGATCGACTGCATAGAGCAAAGTAGCATGAGTGAGGTGATAGGTTTGGCAATGAAGAGTGGTGTGAGCTTAATGTAAACTATTGAGGGTGAAGAGGGAGTGAAAAATAAAGTGGAAATGGAAAGAAGGAGCTAATAAAATTATACCTTATTTTATAGGGGATTTAGTAGAGGGATAAATGCTCGTGCCTTGGGTTGTTCATTCTGAGATGACCCCACCTCAAGATGTCCCAAAGAGGCATGTTGTTGTTGCAAGGCAGTTGGGTATGGATATAAAGGAGGCATCCAAGTCGTGGGTCTCTAAATCACTGTAACTTCATCCTCCTTCTCTAAAAGGGTGTCCTCTTCTTCTTCTAAAGGAGTATCCTCCTCTTCTCCTTTGATCAAGACTTCTTCAGCTAGAGCTTCCTTCCTGTGGTGCTCATCCCAAAGGTTCTTAAATCTCTCATCTATGTCCAAGTCATAAAAATTAAACTCTTGTTGGCTAATTTATTGCCTATAATTTCAATAGGAATCTAGTTTTTCCTGAATCCAATCCCTTTGGATGAGCTATACCCTCAGACCCTTTGTTATCTTCTTCATGGGTTTAAACTCCCAGACCACTTTGTAAAAGGTCTCCCATGACTTACGGGTGTCTGATAGGATCTTAGACAGATCCATGTAATACTTGATGTCATCTTCTGCTAGTGACCCTTATTATTTTAGGTATGGTTGGGGCTCATTATTGAGTGGGGAAATGATATTCAAGGTAGCTATGTGTCCAACTAGGTCATAATTCTACTGGTCATCAAACTAGTCAAGGCCAAGCTCTACAAGCTTGAGTACAAGGAGGCACTCTTACAACCTTTTTACCATCATGATGCCTCTTCTTGAGAAGGGGACATCATACATGGCCTTCTTCTTAAGGCCCATGCCATATTCTGAGTTGATCACATTGAGATGGTGAGCTAACTCCAAGGCTAAGGTCTTATTCATGAGAAGGCATGAGATCTAGAATAGATCCTCCTTAAATCCATGGGCTTGGATAAAAGTGAAATAGGACACAAAAAACTAGTTGATCAAAATTATACCACCAATGAGCTACGATCTTTGGTTGTCCTTCATCCTAAAGGTGATAGCCTCCTAGATAAGGTTAATCAAGACCAGGGATAAGAAGGATTATAAAAACTCATAGTATTCTTACGTGGTTGATAGGATGTGGGTCTACACGGTGATGGGGATCACCATGTTAGGATAGGTATTCATCTCAATGGAGTTTAAGGTGAAGTATGAAGAGAAGAATTAGGAGTTATGATATAGGATCAGGTGGAGGAGGAAGGAGGAATACCTAAAGGTATTCTATGTTGAGAAGTTTGTCAGCTCATTATGTATGATAGCGGTGATGGCATCTATAAAGTCCATTATATAAACCTTCTCCTTGCCTATCATCTTCAAAAATAAGACCACCCCCAATTGGAAATTGATGACATGATCATTTGATTCCATCCCAAAGATAAACACCAACATAGAAAGGGCATCTTTCATGTCTTGTGTTATGAAGCTTACGAGGGTAATGGGTAGAGGAGGCACTTTGGTGTAGTTATTACAGAGGAGTAAATTGATGAACTCTGTCTTATATACTTAGTTTTCCCAAAAAATATATAAGCTCTTCATGCTATAGACATTAGTGTTGGGGTTACTTGGGAGTGAGAGCATCTCCCTCATTATGTCAACACTAACATCCAATTTTAGGTGGTTGTTGCCTGTAATAATGCTAATGTTGGCATCATATTAGTTTGTGCATAATGCCACAATATCTAGGCACAAATGCACAAGAGGCACCATGTATTGGGCTAGTGTGGAGGTCCAAATCTTGTACCTGAATGACTCAGTCATTGCTCTAAACCTTCTCGATCATTCGAGTGTGGGTACCCCCTTTAGGCTCTTTGGGTTCATTGCTAATGTGGGATTAAATATCCCATCTACATAATCTAGGATGAATGAGGAGTCCCTGTAGTTCCCCTTGGTGATGCTCTTAACATTCGGTACTTTGGGCCTTGATTTTGTGAAGGTAAAAGCATATGATTTCTTCAATGCATACTATGAGGGAATGTCTCCATGACCACTTGACCCATGGGTTATCTACTTCCTCAGATGCCTTCCGCTATTGGATGAAGATGTAGAGGTTTTCATTTTACAACTCTTTCTAATAATTGAATTTGCTCTATTTGAAAACTTTGTGAAAACACTAGATATTGGTTTCCTACTCATAATGCCTTGCAATTCCTCACTTAAGATATTTTTCTCAATTGCTCAATTTTTTGTTCAATTATCTTGGAAAATCTTAGGCACTACAAATGTTTGGATTGATTGGGAGAGATATATTTATAGGCCAACACTTTGAATGCAATCATCATGTCATTTTTTAATTTGGGCACCCCATAAATGTTAAAGGCATCACACACACTTGAGGAGCAACTCACAAGAGATTTTGCGGTGATCCCCATGGGGAATCATGTAATTGAGAGCATCTAACATTAATGGGATAGGGGAGTGGGTTAGATATCTATCTATCACTGGATGATTCAAAATCATAAAGGCTAAGGTGTGGACACTTGGCAATATGATGAACAACTTGTGCCGAGGACACTTATTCTCGAAAGGAAACATCAACAAAATAAGAAACAATAACAAAGAAGGGAAACTAACTATGTATAAGGGAGAATCATTAAATTAATTGAAGTATTTTAAATCAATTTCATTAACTGGAATCTATAATGCATTACTCTTTTCATCCTCCAACTCAAACACATTACCCTGTCGATTGTCCATGATGCAAAAAGGCCCCCTCTATAGGGAGTCAAAATTCACATGCTAGCCTGGCTTTGTGGCCCTTTGGTCGTACTTAAGGACCAAATCCCCTAGCTTGAATCCTAGGTGGGATGTTTTCCTATCAAACCATCACTTGACTACTTGTTATTGGGTGACCTTAGCATTATCATCTTGTTCTCTCTCTACTTGGAGCTTGAGCAATTCCATCAGCCTAACCTCCATTGCTCTGTTCTTTGCTATCTTGATAGCTTTTAAAAGATGTAAGGTAGGAATTTATGATGATATGGGAATGACCACTTCTTTATCATATACTATCTCATATAGGGATGTCTTTAGAATTTGCTTGGGAGTAATTCAATCGGCCTATAGATCTATTTTAACATGTATATGCCACTCTTGTTATTGGTTGATGCCAATATTTTTTATCAACCTCATGAGGTTCTTATTAGTTGATTCAGCCAACCTATTCCCTTGTGGGTAGTAATTGGATGAAGTCTTAGGAAAATACCATTTTGGAGTACAAATTCTAAAATCTTAGAACTGAGGAAGGCCTTTGCATTGTCTGATATGATCATCTTTAGAGGGTTGAATCTTATTGCTGGCTCCTCCAAGAAATTGAGGATCATATTTTTAGTCGCCTCTTTCAACAAGATCACTTTGGTCCACCTGGTGAAGTATTCAGTGGCCGTAAGTATCCAGTTATGGCCCATGCTAGATATAATATTTATCATCCCAATGAAATCTAAGCCGCATTGTGTGAAAGGTTCATTGGTTACGATTGGATTCAGTGGCATGGCTAAATTATTCCACTTACTCACAAAAAATTAACATTATTAGCACTTTTAACAGCCTAATGGTAGTTGAAGAACATGGTTAGCTAGTAGCATCTTACATGCATGATCTTGGTCATGGTTGTAATGGTGGAGAAATGTCTGCCCAGAGGGATGAAATTCATATCTTGTATAATTTTTCTAGCTTGGTGATCATCAACACATTGGAGTAGTTCCCCATCAAAATTTCTCTTGAATAGGACTCCTTATACTAGTGTGTAGTTATCCCCTTACAACATATAGAACTTCCTTTTGTGTGCAGGGAGGTCATCTAGGTATTAGTCAGTTTGCATAAAATGGGTCTTATTAGCAACCTAAGATCTATTAGCTTCATATTGATTCACTAGAACTATTTCTAATGTATCTTGTTCTTCTATTGGGGCATTTGCACATTGGGCTAGATACTCACAAAGCCCTCTTCCTTAGATCACCTTGGTTGGCCTAACTTTAATTCATATTCTAGGATCTTGGTGATCTAATTGGACCTTTTTTTTTTGTTCTCTCTTTCTATTATGTACTCTTTGATGCTAGAATGCACCATGTATACCATTATCTTGTTCTCCGTCACTAGGTGTCTAAGCTTTTTGAGACCTTTGATGATGGTGAAAGCTTGATTTTAAATAAAATTTTACTTGGTCTCATAACCATGTATATTTTTTTTTAATAGAAGGCAATCAGGTGCTCACTTATCCCTTCTTCTACCTTTTATGTTAGCACAACCGCGAGGCTATGTTTGCTTCCATAGATATACATGATGAAATGTTTGGAGAAGTTAGGATTGATTAGCACGGGAGTAATGGATATTGGTTCCTTAATCTTATAGAATGCTATTATTCCTTTGGGGCTCTATTTGAAATGTTGATCTTTCTTCAACATCAATGTGATGGGCCTTACCAACCTTACAAAGTTGGATATGAATTTGCTGACAAAATTAATCTTTCTTAGGAAAGATTGGACCCCCTTCTTATTGATTGGTAAGGCCAAATCCCTAATAGTCTTAAATCTATTTAGATCGATAGAGATTACTTATTTGGATACCAAGTATCCAAGTAACTTACTTTACAAGACTCAAAAAATGCATTTCTTAGGGTTGAGAGACACCCCAAATTCTTAGCACTTTTTAAAAATCTTCTCCAGATGGTCTAAATGGTCTTATTTCTTCTTAGAGAATATAGTGAGATCATCCAAGTAAATGAGGATGATTTTATTGATTAGGCCTTGAAAGGCTATGTCCATGGCTATTTGGAAGGTATCCCCTATGTTAGAGAGGCCAAAAGGCATCTTCACATACACAAAGGTCCCCCCACTTTATAGTAAAAGTGGTCTTGTGTTGGTCCTCTTCATTAACCCATACTTGGTTGTACCCCGAGAACCCATCTAACAAAGAAAACATTTTGGCACCCACTACTATTTGAAGGATCTATTCCATGGAAAGAAGGGGGTAATGATCCTTTAGAGACACTTTGTTCAAGTCCCAAAAGTCCATACATAGCCAGATTTTTCCATTCTTATTCATTACTATAAATAAGTTGGACACCCAAGTTGAATGATTGATTGGATATATAATTATTGAGTCTATCATTTTCCTTAGTTCCTGATCCATAAGGGACTCAATTTTTGGGTAAACTAGCATTTACTTTTACCGAATGGGCTTGGATCCCTCGACTAGATCAATGGTATGTTGGATTACCTCCCCGTCATACCCTTTCAGTTCATCATAGGTCTAGGCCATCACTTCTTCATATTTGTTACAGAAAGACACTAGTCAATCCTTGTCCTTTTGGGAAGCCTCTTTCCCAACCTTCAATTTCCTTCTCTAATATCAAGCTCAAAGTAGTCACTTTTATTTTTGATAAAATTTTGTTTATCATTTTTGGCATCATCAAAATCAAATGTATTCTCTAGGGTGATCAACCCATTAAGAATCTTATTGAATTTAATTGCATGATCTGATCTCCATAAGCCTCCTCGATCTTTGATTTCAACTATTCAACAAATTTGCATGATTATTGGAGAAACATGGTAATCTAGGCATCACTCTCAAACACTTTCTAATTATGGTCATTATCAGGAATGGTGGGTCTGATGATCAATCATATTGCTTGTTCATTAGTGAATAAATCTATCACGAGATCAAACTATGAACCAATTATCACCATCTTGTCTACCTTCACTTTCATGGTCCCAGGGATGATTTTAATGTTAAAAGCTTCAAATGCTTCAATCAAATCCCATATCTGGTGGTAGTAGGACCTCATAAAAATATTCTTCACAATGGTGACCCCTATCACTTATCTCACCACTAATTCAAAATCATCAAACACTTTTAGTTGCTTTACACCCATACACTCGATGAGGCTGAAGCCATGGACTATTATTTTATATTGGGATTCATTGTTCATGCAAACAAATTATAGTTGGAAGGATCTTAGTTTCTCTTTTCTCGATGGAGACACCAATCAGATGCATAATTTGAATCCAATTTTGCATTTTGCATCGTCAAAATGTAGATTCCAAAAACTAAACTCACCTTCAAGTTCTTTACTCTGACCCTCTTTCTTCATCACCTTAGGGATGGCCTGATCCTCATCATGGATTACATAGGTCCCAAGACTGATGGAATTAAAATTCATGAAAGGATCATTCTTAATGAATTCACTTATGAGGACTTCTTCCTCTAGGCTCCTATTGTCTGCCACTCTTTCTTCTTCAAGCATTTTTACATGATACATCTCTTTCTTAGAGAAAGAAGTGTGTCTTACTTTGAAAGTTAACATAGTCTCATCAGCTATGTGTTCGAGATGCAGAGTCTTAGATAACACCTTCATTTTCAAGCCATATTTGGTTCTTAGGTTCAAATGGGATCAATCTAAATATAAGTATCCACCTATTTTGGTGGTGAAATATCTTGATAGACATAGCCTGAAGACTAGTGGGATGCCTATTACTACAACTGATTGGGTAACTGTGATATTGGGATAAGAGTACAATGTTAGGGGGAGAGCCCTAATAATACTTATAGTCTGAACTTTCTTCCTATCTAATTATATCACTCCTTTATTCAAAGGTCCATAATGCAGTTACAGTACATATGTAATCTATGCTTGGCATCACTGTGGTGTTAGTACCAGAGTTGATCATAGAATTGTGAAATAGTTTCTTCCCCATAATGAGAGTCAAATATAAAGGAGTGGGTTTCATCTTACTTACCCCCACTTGAGAGTTAATGAACATGAATGGCACATCAGGTTACGTACTATTTCTGGCTTCCTTTCCTTTATCTTATGTCAACTTTATAGCTAATATAGCTTGCACATGTTTCTCTTGGTCTTCCAATGCTTCTTTCAATAAAGATTTTT
Source organism: Torreya grandis (assembly GCA_037957365.1). Taxonomy (NCBI): domain Eukaryota; kingdom Viridiplantae; phylum Streptophyta; class Pinopsida; order Cupressales; family Taxaceae; genus Torreya; species Torreya grandis. The sequence continues at coordinate 3,184,759 of JARHVA010001366.1, forward strand.
GCTCAAGAATAGATAAGACATCCCAGAGAGAAACATTAGCTGGAGCCTTTTTTAGTTCTTCTACTACATTGTATGACCCTTTTGATCACACCTCATAATCCTTTGGCTTATTCTGCATTATTTTACTCCATTTTTAATATGTCAAAGGTGGTGATTGGGGTCCTTTGGATTTTCTTCAAAGTCAATTTGGGCTTTGTGGAAGCTTCTTGGGTCTCAGTCGGTCTCTTCTTAGATCAAGTGAAGTAATATGATTATACAAGAGAGGCCTTCAACGTTGAGATCTCACTCACATAAACCATATCTTCACCTTCTACCAAATAAAAAAGTTCATGCTCCAGGGCTATTTCCTCTTGTTTTTTTAAGGACATTCCCTACATCTGTGCTATTAAGACAACATTTTCAACACCTGAGGATTGATATCCATAAGAAGCTAAATCAGGGGCATTTTCTTGTTTTTGTTGCTCAATAAATTTTTGATAAAGGTTACCTCTCAAAAAGTTATAAGGTATGTGTGCATCATTGCATGAGAAACACCATGAATTAGAATCATCTACCAAGTTATTTTGGTCAATGACTAGTTCTCTGTTTGAACTCGATGAGATAGTTTCCAAGGGATCAAGAACTGGAACAATTTGATTTGTGGGTCTTGTTTGTTGATTTGACACCTAATGATTCGGCCTTTACCTTTATTCATATTGATTATGTTGATATGACACCCTTTAATTCTTTTAATTTTGGTATGGGGGCTTTGGGGGCATGCCCTGTTACCTCTTGAGATTTATGATCTCATTAGAGAAGTTTCATAAGATACTCTTCATGTTGTTCATCTTTGCAGCTAGCTAGGATGAGGAATATGTACTCGCTTGAGTAGGTAGATATACATACATACATGGAAGGAGGCATTTGTGAGGTGCTTGGGACTTCTTCTTGCGACAACATCGATATTTTCAAAAACATTGGCATCATCAGTCGAGGGGGAAACTTCCTAGCATCTATTAAATTGTTCTCCATTCTGACAACTATGTCATACACATTTAGCAGTGTCTGGCCTCTAAGAGATTGAATCATGACAACAACATCTAATTTGAAGGCCTTAAGTTAGAATATAATAGCCATGCCTATGGGTAATCGAGTTCCTATTAGGATTATTTTCCTATTCTTATCAAATCAGGTATTAAAATTTATAATAACCTCTTGTGAGGGTCTTTTAATGGTAATTAGCTATTACAGGAGAGATGACCAATCTACTTTCTCATTGAATCTTTCAAAGAATCTATTTCCCATGTCATCCCAGTGGTGATGGAGTTGGGCAGAATGGATTGGTACTAGTCAAGAGCTCTCCCTTTGAAAGAGGTAGTCATTCATCTTAGGGCTATGTTCTATTACATGACATAGTGTACAATACAAACATTGGTGACATCTTACAGATGTTTCGTTGCTCTTTTGAAATCTTTCCTTAAGAATTTGGGGGTACCTTCAATGCATTAGTAGGAATGGGATACCATGTAACTGAGGATACTAGAGGGATGAGTGGGCTACCACTGTTCCATGCTATGAAGTTCTTTGGCAGTCCATGGATAGCCATCTATTATTGTTGTTTCATAGTGCTAGATCCCATAATCCTTTGATGAGTTAGGGCTACCAAAGGTGGTGTTAATAAGCTTGGATTCTTTGTTGTTTATGACCTTGTAATGGGCCTATGGATCATAAACTATGACTTCTAATTAGGTAGATTAGTAGTCCAATCCCACTGGGCATGCTAGAAAAGAAAATTGTTGATGGCTAAAACTTTTGCCCTTAGAAAAGAATCTTCTATGGAAAGCTTTACAAATGTGAGACTCGAATGCGATCTATAAAGTCACCTTCGAGGTTTTATAATATGACTCTTTGAATTGATTTAGGGGGAAAGGGTAAGGAAGAAATGGAAGTAAAAATTTAAAATAGAAACTAAGGCGATGCACCGAGATCTTTAAAGTATTGATCTACAATTGCATAAAATAGCTAGGATCTTTGAACATCACAGATTATTAAAGGACCACATTCACAATTTAAAATCTATAACATAAACAAGAACCAATACTATAAAAGTAGAGAAAGGAAATAACAAAAAGAAATAACTTTCCAATCAATTTGACACATAACACCACATCCTTTTCCTTATGAGGTGGAGAACAAAAAACAAAAGGCCTCGATGGGCATAATATATAATATTCAATCCTACTCGTGAGGGTCACCTACTAAGGTCATAAATTGAAAAATGTTAAAAATGTTATTACTTATATTTCAGAACTAACTATTACAATAGTTTCTCTAGTATCAAGTAATTATCTAAAATCTATCCCTTTACAAAAGAAAAGAGATTGGATTATATAAGCATAATAGAATCATGAGGAAATGACACCTAAAACTAGGCATTCACACTCATGATGAGGTCGTTGCAACTAAATATGGCGTTGCAACTCATGAATGTAGTTGATCTTCCAAATCCTAGATATGATGCAACTATGATGCCTCATGATACCCATGATGCCTAGAAGAATCATGGTAGTGACATGTGTATACCTTCAAAACTATCTCTAGAATGTTTGCTAGTAATGGGGGCCCACTCCTTTCATTTAATGGCACTACTTGAAGCTTTAACATGAAATTTTTTACTTTAAACAAGCATCATGATGCTGCATAAAAGTTTCACTTCCTTGTCATTGAAACTACTTGGTGGGCCCCTTTTCAACTTCATCAGCGAATGGCACAATTTAGAGTTCTGACAAAGAAAGCCTTGCTCCCAAGGAGTGTAATGATGTCACATGGTGAGCTGGCACTACTTCTGAAGAAGCCAAGTGTTCCTTTACAAAAATGAGTGCAAGGGAGACACGTTAAAATTTTGTATCCCTATCTATAACTTCACATTGGGCCCCACCTATTACTTCCTCAGCCAATGGCACTACTAAAAAGTCTAACAAAATCAACCTCCCTTGGATGAGCACTGGGTTGCCACATTAAGAGATAACGCTACTCCTAGGTGAAATGAGAACTTCTTTGTGATGAATGAGCATCAGGCTGTCACATGGTAGTAGTGGAAGAGAGCTGAGACTTAGCCAAAAATATTAAAAGGACTCTGATAAAAGGGAAGGCTGAAGCACAACTATCAAACTTTCCCAAGCACGTCCGTGATTAAATGCTAACTGCTCCAAAATATCAAAATGTGGATTATGATCCACACTTATCTTTATGTATTAAAGCATTAAGCCACATAATGGTATTTATCGATATCATAAAGATAACTAGATAATGTTCTCAAACACTACAAAGTCATGATGGTTAGTCTACATATGGTAGTACCAGATACTATTCATACAAATTTATGTTCTCAAAAAATATTAATAATCATGAATACAATGACATAACCACATAGTAACATTATACACTAAATCTACGTTTAATATCTATAATTCAATCACACAAGATTAATTCCACATAGGCATAAATCTGAATTAACACACAACTAGCATGCATAAACAATTATCTAAATGCAGACAACATAAAAAACGCACTAATGCTAATAATTCCAACTATGTATTTAATGTGATGTGTGTATGGGTTTTAGCCATTCCTCTGTTGTCCCCCAACACCTCTATTTAAACCACTCTATTTGATGATGTTTTCCCTTTATCATGCTCTGAGGGATGAATCTTTCCTGCATCAAACTCATGACAAGAAGGTAGTTAACCCGTAATATATATATATATATATATATATATATATATATATATATATCTTATCCTATGTCAAACTCACGACAAGAAGGTAGTTAACCTGTAACATATATATATATATATATATATATATATATATATATATATATATATATGTTACAGGTTAACTACCTTCTTGTCGTGAGTTTGACACAGGATAGATTAACTAGAAGGTAGTTAACCTGTAACATATATGTGTGTGTGTGTGTGTGTGTGTGTGTGTGTGTGTGTGTGTTACAGGTTAACTACCTTCTTGTCGTGAGTATATACATATATATGTTACAGGTTAACTACCTTCTTGTCGTGAGTTTGACACAGGATATATATATATATATATATATATATATATATATATTGTAACAACAAATCAACATGATCATAATGCAAAAAAATATACTGTACAATTAACTCATAGCAATGCAATCATGTAATCAAAGTAACATACAACTATCCCATAATGACATATGACTTACAATTTAGTTAAATAATAATCAAATCAAATTACTAACCATAAAAATTCATGGATAATCATGTAAATTTTCTTAGTAAAAAATCAGGATGTAACATTTTTGCACATATAGTTTCTATATGGTCTGATATTTGGTGGTTGACTCCATGGAAGTAGTTGACTGGTATGATTATGTTCTCTTTTTGGTGGTAGTCCTTTTGGCATGACCCTAAAAATAAATGGGTGGTCATCAAGAATCATTTGAAGATTAGGATGTGTAGATGTCTTTTTGGTTTGAACTTCTATGGAACATAATCATGCTATAAATCATTCTGCCCCCCTTTTTAACATCTTTGTCATTTGATTTGGATTAACCAATTGTGGACATTTTGCTCGTAATTTGCATAGTTTAATTTTCCTTCCTTCAGAATGAAAGTGCATGAATAGTTCCTAGAAGTTCATCTCAATTGTACCCAAGGTTGTGAGCCATTGGACTCTCAAAACAATGTTTTCACCACCCTTGGGAATATAATACATAGGAGAACCTAGATTGTACTCGCCCATAGTAAGCTTAATACTATGGCATTTCCCTAAACAATTAACTGTGCCACTATCTGCAATCATGACCTTAAATTTTTATGTTGGGTAAATGAAACAATATAATCGAGCGGCCAACTTATGGTTGATGAAGTTATGTGTGCTCCTTGAGTCAATCAACACTGTCATCTTTTATTTCTTGAGGAAACCCACCACTTTAAGTGTTTGAAGAGTGCTAATACCCAAAAGTGCATGACAAGACATTGTAGTTGTGAATCTTCAGGGACCTCCTCTATTTGTTCCTCATCATCATCTTCATTAGATCCCTCAATGTAGAATAGCTTCTTCTTAGCACATCTATGTCCTTTGATCCACTTGCTGTCAAAATTGAAGCATAATCCTTTTACACAGTTCTCTTCAATTTTTTGAGGGGTTAATCTGGTAGGTGAAGAAAATGATGGTGTTGATATGTTATGATCTCTGAAGTGAGTGAATGGTTACTTCTTGTTAGCTATGAATTTTTATTCAACCCCACATGCCATGATAATAAAATAAAAAAGCTTACTTAGATTAAACATGTGTACCTCATGTTGAATGTGGTCCTTGAGGCCACCCAGAAATAGGTCATTCAGGTTCTCATCAGAAATTATCTCCACACATAAAAATAGGTTCTGCAATTGATGAATATAATCCTTGATTGAGCTAGTCTGTCATATTTTTTCTATTTGGCTGAAGTAATTATTTGTCACACTATTGTTATAGTGTAATTGCATCTCCTCTATAAAAACTAAACATGTGACACTGAGAGCCACTTTTTCTTTTGAGCATAAAACCATTGATACCAAATGAATTGTTTAGGTTCTTGATACAAGGATGCCATGGTAACCTTATGTCCACATGGGATCTAATGCAAATAAAAAAAAATCTCCATTTGGTTGATCCAATTAAGTGGATCCTTTTCATCAAATTTGTGCATATCTACCTTTGGTAACAAATTCCTCTATGGTAAGGTACTTAGATTTAGATCAAGCACAGATATAACTAGAATTTTATGGGAGAATTGTGGATCTTCCTAGTTATGTTCTAGGAGATATCCGAGAGGATTCATAGTACTCATGCATGATCTCAATGATATTTAAGTAGGATAAGACCAAGATCCATATAAAAAATGTTTCATACCAAAATCCAGGACATATCCAAGAGGACTGACAGTCTTCCCACAAGATCCTAGTTATATTCAAGTAGGATTAGACTAGGATCCATATCAAAAATGTTTTGTACCAAGATCCAGGGGTCTAAAATGAAAAATATGATAACGTAAACTCATAGTATATAAATAAAAGTCTGCCTAATAATAGGTAAATCAGTTGGTACAATTTTTGAAAATTGATTTGCTAATCTTGTTGGAAGTCCATAATTCCCCAGTACTTTTTACATAATCCTAAAGGAGTGTAAAAGAAACAAATAAATAAATCAATCATCATAATGTTCACAAAAGTCTTAATTATGTTAATAGGACCTGAAAGTACATTCACTTAAAAAAGAGAAGTACTAGGGTGAAAGGACTCGTGATTATAACCACCTACAAATTGTGAGACATTAATTAGTCAAATTTTTTAAACTAGTTCTATGACTATTGACAATATGTGATTAGGAAACTATGGAGGATTTTCATCAGTTTGTTGTTACTAAGAGAACCTTTTTTTAAACGAATCTCTAGTATTAATTATGATGCAGTTGTTTTACATGAACAATTACTTCCTTTTAATGAAGCAACCAAAGTTGTAGAAGCAACCAAATTTGTAGCAGTTGTTCTTTAAGAAGTTGGCCATATACATTGAATTTTTAGGGGCATTCCCAGATATATGTTGGAGGAAAGAATTTTCTTTTTCAGTGATATATTTTCACTTTGGGATACAAAAATATTTGAGAAAGGCATCATAAAGAGTAAATTTAGAGTTGCACTGAAAAGTTTTTTATGACATTTATTTATTCAGTAGTGCCCTTTAAAAGCAAGGGCAATTTATTGTTAAAGAAAGAAACAAAAAAAAGATTAAATATATAGTCTTTTGGATTGTAGTGTAACGGTTGAAGTAGATATATTTGTAGCAGAGTAACCCAAGTTTAAATCTCACAAATGATCAGATTTATCAATTGGCAACATAAAATTAGTTGAATGACACAATAAAAATATGGGTACTGGAACTCCCATTTGTATTCCAATTTAAGTGTGAACTCGGCAATCCCACATTAACTAGTATCAAAAAACTAAAAATATATTTATTATAATCCTTTAAAATGATTAACACTACACCCAAAAAAATTCCCTTCTACTCATATAGTCTTTAAAAAAGTATATAAAAACTTTAGATAAATTCACACACTAGTGACATTTAATCCCTTTAATTAAATTGTATTTTTCTATTTTTAAAAAAAATGTTAGAGCTTCTGTCAATTCTCTTAACGGAGAAACTTTGATTAATTTAACAGTTTGAATCTCTAATTTGTGTTGTGGTCGAATATTTAGTCTGTGTTATGGTTGAATATATAATTTGCAACTATTAAATAAAACAATTAGACATCACCGTACTTTGTCTTTATAATATTTTATAAAATTCAAATTCAAATTTTAGTTAATTTCGTATTTTAAAATGTATAAATTTATACTTTATCAATAAATTTAAACATTTCTTTTTTACAACTTATCATTTTAAATTAATATTTAAACATATATTTTCATTCTTCATATTTTAAAATATATTAATTTTAAAATTTAATATATTTTTAAATAAATTTATTATTATCATATATCAATATATTATAAATAATATATTTTCACACAAAAATATAATTAAATTAAAAAATTTATATAAACATAAATATATTCAATGAATAAATTCCACTTAAACAATTCACTTTTCAATAATAGAAATTTTTCATATTTCAAAATATATTCACTTTCAAATTTAATATATTTTTAAATAGATATATTATTATTATATATTATTATTATATATTATAAATAATATATTTTTATATAAATATAATTAAATTTATTTATTAAATAAATTAAAATATATATACACATGAATATATTCAATCAATAAATTCCACCCAATCAATATATTAAAATAGATTTTTTTTTTTTTTTTTTTTTCCCTCTAGTTATACGAAGATGACAAAGATACGTACATAAAATCTAATCGAAGTATAGCCATCAAATCTAAGGCAAGTGAAAGTTGATTTCAAAACTTTTAGTCACACCGTACTGTCCCTCACTCCCCAACCTTCCCACAATTATTTGTTTCCCATACAACGTACAAATGAATCTTTCACATAGTCTATAAAGATACAGATACATGTGAAAAGCTGAAACATTTTGATTTCGATGTATTTTAATTAAAAAAAACTCAACTTTTTATTTTAAATTTTTTTAACATTATTTATTAAAAATTAACATTTTTATTTTTAAATAATATAATATTTGATATTGATTAGGGAATCAAGTTTGTTTGGAGACTCTTCTTTTTTTTGAGCACATTCCCATAAACAAATACCTAGACAATATGTTTTTTGAAAGGATCTTTACAGTTCGCACTCAAGACATGGTTTGTATGACCGGAATTTGATGGTTACAATTATTTTCATAATCAAATCTCTGTTAAGATGGAATGTCGAAAAAGGAAATAAAGCCAAATTATGTGGAGATGCATGGATCTATCCATCCACTCTAAGTAGTTTAGATAATATGCATAATTTATGTATCCGGTACATGGAGCATATTGGAGTTTGTTACGAACTCGTGATATCTCTTCTCTTTACTCTGTTAGTTTAGTAGTTGCTATGGACGCATATGCTTTGTAAGTCATCCCGTGAGCATTTTATTTTATCCCACATTCATGGAAAGTAGTAGTTGTTTAGATTATGATTCATATATAAGTAAGTGTTGAGGCCATTGAAGGCATCCACAAATTGTATTGAATTGAGCTTACTCAAAGGAGGTTGCCCCCTCGAAGAGGCTAGCGATTTTGTAATTCTGCTATTGTAATTCAGTTTTGTTTATTTTATTTAATATATTGCTTATTTTCTTAGTTTATTTCATATATTTGCAATTATATGCTAATTTATTCAAGAAGGATCCTCTCATCTGGGATCAGAGTGCTTTCCAGGATTTTTTTTTCTGCTACCCACCGTATGATCTCACCTTACTGTAATTGGACCCTGGTGATCAGAAAGTGGTAACAGATCCATTCCCAGTGCTTTCGTGTGATAGCCCAGATTTGTAATTTCATTTCGACAATAAGACATCACCAAAGATCATGATTTTATGTGCAACCGCATTGCATTGTGTTCTGTTCTAGATTTGATCTTCTATTTCAGAGCAAGGTAAAACCTATCACTTAACTATGGGAAGTGCTTGGGTGAAAGCCCTAAAACTCATTGTGAGGAGTACCACAAGAACCCCAAAGTAGCTGGCTCATTGAGAGGACCTGCCAGCGAAACAGACAACGACCCCTGCCTGATTGACTAATTCCCACCTGTGAGGAAAACCAAGCGCTGTCGCTAAGAGGTAAATCCATGGCCAGAATTTTTTTTGGAGAGTGGTACTCACTTAGATGGCATTGGTGGCTAGAGTGAATTCTAAAAAACTTTTAGGTAATCGTTCAAAGCTGGGGTCCATTTTCGTCTGACAGATCATAAAGCAGAACGATTTATAGAACCATATAAGTTTCAGAAGACTATATGCAGAGTACCAAAAATTAGAAGTAAAAAAATAAATGGAAATTTTTGTTTTTTTGTAATATCTTCTCGTATATAACCCTCTGTTGCTTCCCAAATTTACCAGGACACTAGAAATTCAATTCTCCACATTTTCTTCCTTGAGATCCCATATCCTAATTCCACTCCAAATTCTCGCAAATTGCAATTTTTCTATTTTTTGATTTTGCCATAACATTTTCTATTTTTGTCCGTTTGCCTCAAAAAAATTCTACTGTGTTCATCATTTTCTACTCCTTTGTCTCTCTTTGATCAATTTTCTAGTTTTTTCATTTTCCCTCCTAAAATTGCCCTTGTCTTCGTCAATCATACTCCCACTAAGCAAAAAAAATCTTAAACACCCATTTACCCCTTCCGTTTTCACCTAACTTCAAAACCGTCTTTACTAAACATGTCTTAACTTTAGTTTTCCTATCCATTTCCAAAAAAAAAAAACACTATTATTCTGGTCATGGTCGTAACTTGAACAGGAGCAAAAAACATGGAGGATACAATTGTCGCCCTCACGTCCTGCATCGACGATCTTGATCAAAAAATTCTCGGCCTCAATCTTCATACCACCATGAACAACAATTGACATCCAGAGTCTTCTTCAGACAGTACATTTTCTTCTTCCATCAATTATCGTAGGCCGAAGCTTAATTTTCCTTGATTCAATGGTACATATCCAACTAGATGGATCTATCATGTAGAACAATATTTTAGTTTGCATAATACTTTTGAGGCCAACAAGGTTCCACTTGCATCCTTTCACTTAGAACTTTAAGCCCTTCAATGGTATCGTTGGTATACCAAGGCTCATCCGAAACCCATATGGATCATTTTTGCACTCTCATTTTGCACTGGTTTGGCCCTACTGCTTTTGATGACTTCAATGGCGTAGTCACTAAATTTCACCAAACATGAATAATGAATGAATATCAAACCAAATTTGAAAAGCTCGCCAATCACACAGAGGGATTGTCTGATGTATTCTTCAGAAGTTGCTTTATCAGTGGACTAAAAGATGCAATTCAATCTAGTCAAAATGTTCTGACCCAACATAATGATGGAAGATTTAGGGTTGGATAAGTTGGTAGAGGATGAGATCACGGCTCAGCAACGGTTTAAATCTAATTTTGTTCCATTCAAAAATACAACTACACAACACTCTCAAATAATACCCACCCCCAAAACCACTCCTATCAAGTGTTTGACTGAAGTAGAGATGCAAGCTCGTAAAGATAAAGGATTGTGTTATAACTGTGATGGTAAATTTACTTAGGGACATCGATGTGTTGAGCAAAAGCTCTACCTATTGGATGTAAATTCTCTACCTGAACCTGAAGATTAGGAAGATGTTTAGGATACAATAGATGATCTAGAAGAAGATCAATCAATTATGGAACTTGCTTCTCGAGAAGATCAACCAGAGATCTCTCTCCATGCCTTAGCCGGCATCACTACCCCATAAACCATGCAGGTTAGGGGTTACTTAAAGAAGCTTCCTCTCACAATACTCATTGATTCAGGTAGCACTCATAACTTCTTTGACCCTCAGATCGCCAAACAAGCTAATTGTTTTGTCCATCCTTGCTCCAATTTTGAAGTCATGATTGCCAATGGGGGCACATTACCTTTCAAAGGGAAGTGTCACAATGTGTGTATCTCTATTGGAAATAATAACTTGCACTCTAACATGTTTGCCTTACCCTTAGGTGGATGTCATGTTGTTTTGGGAGCTCAATGGTTACTCACACTTGGACCCATCTTATAGGATTTTGCTAAACTTTGGATGCAATTTTTTGATAATGGGCAACAACACACAGTGAAAGGATTATAACCTAGGTCTCTTAGCATCATAAGTTCACATCATATGGAAAAGCTTCTTAAGGAGAATTCACACGATGTCATTGCTTAGAGCCATTCCATTCAAATGCAATTGTCAATAGTCTCCACTACTTCCTCTGACATAAAAACCATTTTGCATCGGTATGCATGTGTCTTTATTGAACCAATGGGATTGCCACTTTCACATCTAGTGGACCACTGTATTCAACTCCTTTCGGGTAGTGTTCCTCCCAACATTAGGCCTTATTGCTACCCATTTTAGCAAAAGATCAAGATCGAGATGCTCATTCGAGACCTACTACAACAAGGCATTATTCACCCTAGTACCAGCCCATATTCTTCACCAGTTCTCCTTGTCCAAAAAAAAAGATGGGTCATGGCATTTTTACATTGATTTTCATGCACTTAATTACCTCACAATCAAGGATAAGTTCTCGATCCTTGTTATTGATGAGCTTTATGGTGCTCATTTTTTCTCCAAATTAGATCTTCACTTTGGATATCACCATATCCAACTTCAAGAGGATGATATCCCTAAGACAACTTTTCACACACATGATGGCCACTATGAGTTCTTGGTCATGCCTTTTGGCCTCACTAATGCTCCTTCAACATTCCAGGCATTGGTGAATAAAATATTTCAACTCTACTTGTGGAAATTCATTCTGGTCTTTTTCGATGATATCCTCATCTATAGTGCAACCTGGTCTGAGCATCTCCAACATCTGGAGCTCACACTAAAACTCCTCTTTGACCATCATCTTTGTGCCAAACATTTCAAATATACTTTTGGCCAGCATGAAGTGGAGTATCTTAGGCATATTGTTTCAACTCAAGGGGTTCACGTGGATCCTACAAAAATAGTTGCTATGACAAATTGGTCGCATCCTCAGACACTTAAGAGTCTTCATGGATTTTTAGGGCTCACTGAATACTATCAAAAGTTTATTAAGGATTATGGGAAGCTTGTAGCTCCATTGACATCTATGTTGAAAAAAATGGTTTTACTTAGACACAAGCTATTGAGTGTGCCTTTGAAGCATTGAAACAAGCTATGTGTACTACACCTGTTCTAGCTATGGCAAATTTTTCCAAGCCTTTCACTATCGAGAGTGATGCTTGTGACAATGGACTAGGTGTTGTTATCCTCCAAGAAAGATGCCCCATTTCCTTCACCATCAAAGCCCTTTTTGGCAAAAATTTAGTGCTCTCTACTTATGAGAATAAAATGATGGCCATTTTACATGCAGTATAGAAGTGGTAGCCATACTTGTTGGGTAATCATTTTTGCATTAGAACTGATGACCAAAGTCTGAAATATTTCTTTGAACAATGGGTCTCTGCACCATCACAATAGAAATAGGTCAACAAACTCATGGGTTATGACTATGAGATAACTTACAAGAAGGGTAAAAGATAATATTGTAGATGATGCTCTATCTCACACATTTGTGGATCAAGCTTCCCTTTCAACTATTTTCATGCCTATCCCACATTGGTTGGACATTATACAACAAGGGTATGTCAATGAATATTCATTATCTCAAATCATTCAATAGTTGGCCACTAACCCCTCGACTATACCACATTATTCTTGGGATGGTGCTTCTTTACGATACAAGGGTCATCTGGTGCTTCCCCAAAATATAGATCTGCAATAGGGTATATTATTTGAACTCCATGCTTATCCTTTTGCAGGGCACTCAGGGTTTCTCAAAACTTATGAGAGGGCATGACAAAACTTCTTTTAGAAGGAAATGAAAAAATCAATTCAACAGATGGTGGTTGAATTTGATACCTACCAACGTAACAAGGGTGAAACAACACTAATCCCTGGGTTGCTCTAACCCTTGCCCATCCCTACTAGGATTTGGACATATATTTCTATGGATTTTATCGAGGGACTCCCTACATCGAGAGGGAAAATGGTAATCTTGGTTGTGTTTGATCACCTCTCCAAATATAGTCATTTTTATGCCCTCAGCCACCCCTATACTGCCTCCACAATGGCACAAATTTTCATGGACTAGATTTTTCATCTTCATGGTATTCTTTCATCCATTGTTTTTGATCATGATGCAACTTTCACCAGCCATTTTTGGATAGAACTATTTTGATGAACCAACACACAGTTGAAGATGAATTCAGGGTATCATCCACAAACAGATGGCCAAATTGAAATTGTTAATAAATGCTTAGAAATTTTCCTCTATTGCTTCACCTCAGAACAACATCAGTGGGTAAAGTGGCTCCCTCTTGTCGAATGGTGGTATAATACCTCCTATCACACTTCAACGAAAATGATGCCATATGAAGCTGTCTATGGTCAAACACCACTAGTGCTCCTTCCATACAACCCCAATAGTTCCTCAGTTCAAGTTGTCGACATGATCCTTCAAACTCAAGATCATATCCTTTATACCCTACGAGAAAATCTTCATATGGCATTAAATTGAATGAAACAACACACTGATCAACACCATTCTGAGCATACTTTTCAAGTCAATGATATGGTTTTTTTTTGCCGCAACCCTACAAGCAATCTTCCCTAAAACTCAAAGGGTGTCATAAGCTAGCACCAAAGTTCTATGGGCCCTATAAAGTTCTTCAGAAGATTGGGTCAGTTGCTTATAAGTTGGAGCTCCCACCTTCTACTTGAGTTCACCTTGTATTTCATGTCTCTTGTCTGAATAAGGTTCTTGACACAAGCACCAGAGTGTAGACTATTTTACCTGAACTTGATAATGAAGGATCCATTCTTCTTGAGCTATAAGCAATATTAGATAGGTGCACATGCCAACTTTACTCTCGTTCCATCATTGAGGTTTTAATTTAGTGGCACGAAATGCAACCAGAGGATGCAACATGGGAATCACTATTTCATATTCAACACCAATTCCCATATCTAAAGCTTTGAGGACAAAGATTTTTCTAAGAGGGAGGGGATGTTATGAACCCATGATAACTCTTCTCTTTACTTTGTTAATTTAGTAGTTGTTATGGATGCATATGCTTTGTAAGTCATCCTATGAGCATTTTGTTTCATCCCACATTCATGGGAAGTAGTAGTTGCTTAGATTATAATTCATATATAAGTAAGTGTTGAGGCCATTAAAGGCATCCACGAATTGTATTGAATTGAGCTTGTTCAAAGAAGGTTGCCCCCTCGAAGAGGCTAGCGATTCTGCAATTCTGTTATTGTAATTCGGTTTTGTTTATTTCATTTAATATATTGCTTATTTTCTTAGTTTATTTCATCTATTTTCAATTATATGCTAATTTGTTCAATAAGTATCCTCTCAGAGTTTCAGTCAAAGATTACTTCAATAGGGACAAAGATGGATGGTTGGATTTCCAAGTGCCAAGACATATCTCTAACGAAAAGTCCATCCTTCTAACTATTCTCTGCTCCTTTCATTTCTCAAAGTGGGAGGATAATTTAGTTTGGATGGGTTTTTAAAATGGTAGGTACAATGTAAAAGATGGCTACATAGTCTCTATGGGGATGAACAATCAGGACTTTGGTAACTTTTTGGGTTCTTAAATTTGGTTCAAATATGGCCTTCCTAAAGAAAATGTTTTTCGTTGGACTATGTACTGGGACCTAATTCTTTATTTCTCCAATCTAAGGAAGAAAGGATTCCAAGGTCCCTATTGGTGTGTTCTTTGCTAAAATAATGAAGAGGATTATGTTCATCTACTCATTCATTGTCAATACTTTAGGAAAATATGGAGCTCCCTTCAAATATTTAATCTTAGTTTTATTTTTCCAAAACAGTCAAATATTTAATCTCCAGATGGTTTTTCAAATTAAAATCTCCCCTGCTTCGGAAGATTTAAAGTGTTCTTCCAGTTATTATTTATTAGAATGTCTTGTTGGAGAGAAATGGGATAATTTTAAGAATGAACCCAAAGAAGAATCCTTCATCTTTGCCTCCATTTTGAATATTCTCAGAGAACTTTTGGCATCTTGGCCCACAAAAAGTGATAAAATTATTCATGAAGAATAAATGTTTCTTCTTAATTAGAAAGACACCCTTGCCAATCTCCCCAATGATAGGGTTGGCATAAATTCTAAGAGACAATATCCAACTCATTGGAATCCTCCCAAGGGCCATGTGATCAAGTTGAATTTTTATGGAGCTACAAGGGGTAATCCTAGCTAGGTTGTAATTGGAGGAAACTTCAAAGACTCCAAAGGTTATTTTATCTTAGGTTTTAGTGAAGCTTTGTGTTGATTCACTAACAACCATGTTGAAGGTAAACCCCTTTGGAGGGGTCTTTAAATTGCTTTGAAAAAGAACTAGACTAGTCTAGATATATAAGGTGATTCTCAACTAATTATGGAAACAATGAAAACATGAAACATCAACAATTGGAATTTAGCCAACATTATATAGGATTACATGAATCTCTTGGAGAGCTTTACACACTTCACTCTTCTTCACTCCTGTCATGAAGGTAATCAGGTAGTAAATCACTTCACAAATCTTGGTGTTGTGCTTAATTTCTAAGATCATTCTTTGGATCTCAATTCTTTACCAAACTTAGATAGCAATGTTAAGAACCTTATTGTGAATGATTACCATCATTATTATATTAATGAAGCCACTTATGATTAAGATTGGTGTCTCAAACCACATCATCTCTTGAAATCCTAGGCATCATCTTTGGTGGCTCAAGGACATTACGATTTGGCATGGTACTAATTTTGTATGGCAATAGGTATTTGTGGGATCCTTTCATATCTCCCACCTCCCTCCTCACATGGCCATTCTTCTCAAATGGTGGATAATGGAGTGGATTTGGAAGGAATTAAGTGTCATGGCTATGGATGATCCCTCTGCATGTTCAGACCCCTCCAAGAAAATCAAGCAGAATAAAGGTAAAGAAATGACTCTTAACATAGTCAAGGAAATGAATTCGGATATGTTGCAAAAGTACTCATCGGAACACAATCATCATAACTCAAGTTGAGGAACTTTCTGAACTCAGGTGTTTTATTAGATAAAATCACCAAGATCTTGGCCAAGGATGCACTAAATTTTTGGCAGTCTGTGTGTTATACCCGAACACACCCCCCATTTTAAAATTTTCAAATAGGAGCCCAATATTAATTGAACATGTTTTTACAGTCTTCTGAATCAGAAGTCTATAATATAGAATTTGTACTCGTACCCACCTAAGAGGCTATACCTCCCATTGTCTATCAACTTGATAAAGCCTGACCTCTCCTCACGTTGATAATATCAGTGAGGATATTCACATGATATTCAAAACTATTAATTTCTCCCCTTAGCCAAAATAGCTTTATAGATACATAATACACTAGGGCAAAAACATTAATATGCCTAACTATACCATTAGGAAGACACAAATCCACCAAAATTTGATTCATGTTCAAACCAGTGCCCACACGAAATACATTGACTAGAGTATCTTTAATCAAGGTCCTCTAGTTTGTAGATGACTATGTGCTCATAAAAAAAAAATGAATCATATCTCCAATCATGTAAACTAAAAACAATAACTAAGTAATCAACTAGAAAATAATGTGGTGAAGAACCAAAGTAAATAACACATTATTCTATGTGAATCACCCTCCCACTAGTCTGGGTCCATGTCCTCATTAAAAAACATCTCAACATCATCCTCCTCCTCCTCTACCACTGGCTCATCCCTAACAAGTGCCTAGTCACTCCTACAATGGCCTGGTCTTTATCTCCTTCTCTTCTATCCTGTGCCTGCTACTTTTGCTAAGGATCTACCTATGGTGGTGGCTAGTGTGATGGTGGTTTTACCTATTGATGGCCTCTAATTGGTAATATAATTGTCACTATAACATGTAAAGGCTACTACCATATATTTTCTCATCCTCTGAACCTCTTCCCTCTTTTTGAAGTGATGGGAGTCCCTTATGTGAGGGGATTCCACCCTAAACTCCCAAGCCGATTATCTTGGATATCTCTCCCCACATAAGACTACATATGGAATAGGTAGGTTGGCTACATATTACAGCCCATATTACTGGGCCACCCTGTCATTGGGTGCACTCCACATGCAGGTATCGATCCATCAACTATCATGTACTCACCAAATATGGGGTGGTGGTTATCTCATCCACCCACTAATCAACCATCCCCTAGTATGATAGAGCAACTAGATATACTATTGCCAAAGTACCCATTGCCTGTGGTAAGTCCTTGAAGGGTTCCATGCTTGTCCACCTAGAGTCCCTTATATATTTTGATCAAATTCACATAAAATAAAACACATGATAATATTTCATATTTTATTCAGTGAATAGGATTATAATTTATAGTTTGAGAAAATCCTACATTATAGGAGTCAAAATTTATCAAATATTGCATATATCCCTCGCCCTATCACCTAGAATATCTCTAATGAGTTGTTTACCCACAACTTACATATATACTATCAAATATATCTCACTTATGCATATAAATATACTCTCACACACAAAATAGTATATTTCACATTTACCCTAAACATATAAACTTCCACATGTGAGTAATAATTCCTAACATTCATCCCATTAGTACTAATATTGGAATATATGGTTATACACACAAAATGAAGGTAAATAAGGAAGCCATTGACCTCTTATCAACCATTTATACAAGAACACATAAACCATTGAATATGAATGAGAAATTAAATATGAACATGGACATGTGTGTTCATCCTTCGTATATGTCACAAATTTCATGGATGAACATACCAACCACCTAGGTATGAACAAAACCAAACACTTTTATTCATCCTCCACACATTTTGGTGTAAGTACATTAATTCATAATTGAGTAAAACACCTAGGAATATAAGAATTGTTACACCCACATATATATTTTTTGTTTTCATTGATATAGTAGATATCATACCACACACAAAATGAAATGAGGAAAATTGAGGACTATGCCCTCATTGTCATTTTTGTAGCCATTAAATATGATCACTATCACTTGAACACAATAACAAAGATGATCATCACTGCCACTGAGAACCATACTTGGCATTATCCATTTTAGTGCATATTAGTTTTCCACTATTTCATTCATGTACCTTTCATTAGTAGTGAAAAAAAGGGCACTATTAAGACTCCTGGCTCCATTGACTTTGACTTCCATTGTGTTGTTGCTTACTTAGTTGATTAAAATTTTAAGCTCATATACATTCCATATTTAATAACATTTACCTCCCTTCCTCATAGAATGGACATCGAGTTTTCCCGATAATATATCCATTTACAAATAGGAAGATGTACATGTTTTATTTATATTATAATGACATATAATAAATACTATAGACACTGATCTACAAATATTATGATATATAATTGACCATTCATTTAAAATTAATGCTAGATGCATAATATTTAAGGACAATTTTAAAAATTTATAAACCCCTAAACTAACAAGGGGCACAAAATGCCAAGTCCCTACGGGGTAGTATCAGTTTTGCTATTACATATTTGTTTACTAATTTTGTAAATTCATTGAACATATTGGTGATGAGACTGAAAAAGAGTGCTCCAAAATACATATGCATTTTAGTTGTCAAGAATAGAGTTGATCTAATGATATCTATAATCATAATAGGTCATTAAATAACTCACCTTCACAAATTGTGCTTGATCGGAAGCCATTCTTTGTTAGAGCAGGCTTTGAAGATCTCCATTTTGTGTACACAGTTTTTACTAAAGACTAAAGTTATTTTGTGACTTTTTTTCTTGTCATAAAGGACTAATAAATCATTTTCCAACCACAGACCTACATGAAATTTATTGAATCTAAATGAAAATTCTTTGATAGGTACATACCAATAAAATAAACCTATGATTGATTGGCTTGTGGTGGGTAATTGTTAAAATTATATCATCAACTATTTGATAGACTAATTACTGCAAGGTTTATGTGAGCTCTAATTTCTAGGAAAAGAGATCAGTATTAACCAAATTTTAAGTGAACATGAGTAGAGCACTAAGAAATCTCTAAATAATAAATAATTCATTATTTACAAAAAAATTAGAAGAGCAAAACCATTAAATACAGGGGTTGAAATTGCACATTACATTTTTACCTTTCCAAACTTGATAAAGTTGCTTAGCTGGGGTCTCCATATAGCCTGGATCATCCATGATACCAACAAAATCTACACAATTTTCTCGGATAAAAGAAGAGGCCGACTCAAAAATTCAAAAGGCTGAAATTTTTATTCACAAAGTAAGGCAAATTCATCTCAAGTACTAAACTAAGTTGAATGAATCTGAGCTAAGTATAAATCAAAGCATGATCAACATAGAGTTGAGCACAAGCTCCAAGCTAGGGACAAAGTGTAGCTTTACCTAACCAAGGATATACTCTAAGGCCAACCGAAGATGTTGAAATCACTTAGGTATGGTTCATTTAATTGTTAAGTGGGAACCAATGCACTTAGATTACACCCACATACTTTGGGTGATTTTGTGAAAGCATAAATATGATCCTGAGATTGTGTAAGATCATATACAGTTGCATGATGCTTGTACAACTAAGTTTATTAGTGAATTATGTTTATTTTTATGTGTTTCAAAGCAGGACAAGTTTAAGAGATCATTGTAAAATTGTAGTAATAGACCTATAATGTTCTTAAAGGCTCCATGAGAGTAATTGGATTATAATTCTTGCTAATTTTCATTCAGATAAGGAGGCACAATGCCAAATTGTTGGAGTTTCCTACATTTCTTTTCTCAAAAATAAATTCTCATGTTTATCTCCATGATAAATTCTTATGTTTTTCTCTTTGTGTGTTTGTTTTCCATCATTTGCTTGCTTCTTTTCATGTTCTACAAGTGCAGTCATAAATTCAAGCACTTTTATAGGTTAACAATTTGATGCTCATGTCTTTCTAAAGCAAAGCACTTAAGAAACAACAATAAAAATTAGTTTATATCAAAATTAGCATGTTAAGATTTGTGTTAGTAAATTAGGAAAGGAATATCTATCTTAACTATCGATCATTTTATTTGGGACTACTACATTTTTGTTTTGGAATTAATTTTTAGAAATTAAGAAACTCAGATTCTCTGAGACTCTCACATATAGAGCATTCTATTTTTTTTGAGAAAGTGTCCATGATGTTAGGTTGTGGAGCTAAAAGCTTCAACCATTGAAGACAATCGACCGCGGCACATGTGAACTAAAGGCAACCGATGACGGCAGGGGGTCGGCCGACGTCGGTCACCTCCAGGCAGACAGGGACGACGTCGGTCGCCTGTGTGGTTCCAAAACTGCCAGTTCATGGACAATTCATTAACGAACCAAGTGTTTGCATGTTAAGGACTAATTATAGTCTCGAGCTACGTTTCTAATTATTGTAATTAGGTGTCTAATTATTGTATGCATGGGATCTATATAATAGACTCATGGGTTGTATTGTAATTAAGGATCTAAGAATCTAAGAATCAAGGATTCAAGAAAGAGATTCTTCAGAGTGCAAAGCAAGGAAGGCAAGAAAGTTCCTTCCACAAGTGTAAGATCATTGAGTTGCAGGTTGTTGCAAGCTCATAGGAGATCTACATGTGTAAGTATGGTCTGTTGAATTGCAGGTTGCAGGTTCATGGGAGATCAACTTGAAGTACTTTGAGTGCTTGGTGTACTGGCAGTGTTATTACTGACTAGTTGGAGAGGCGAACACCAATTCTATTTGTGAGTTGGTTGTTAGGACCATTTTGGTAAGAGAGTGAACTCTTGATTGAGAATAGCTGTACACTTGAGGTGTGGGAATCCTCTGAGAGGTGTGGAGAAGAAGTGGCATCTTATTTATTATATTTTCTTTCTGTATGAGTATTAATACAAGATAGTGTATTGTCTCTCATATTCTGTGCTATGTGTGAATTCTAGTTACTTATTCAATCTGGTATAATTCCATGTTTAATTACTTATACAAGGTAATCATATTTTGCTCTTATTGGAAGAGCAAGATCCTAACAAGTGGAATCAGAACTGTTTGTTGTTCTGGATTTCCCAACAAGTGGTATCAGAGCTTTTTGGTTGGGTTTACTAACAGGTTGGTTGAGATCTGGTTAGTGTATTGATTACAAGTTACTCACAGGGATTTCTATTTGAGTGGGAATATAGCAATGGCAGATGAAAGTAAGCTACGAATGGAGAAGTTTAATGGCAAGAACTACCAAGTATGGCAGATGCAGATAGAAGATTGTCTATATCAGAAAGATTTGTACTTACCATTGGGTGGGGTTGCATGCAAGCCCACAGATATGAAAGATGAAGAATGGAACATTCTTGATCGGAAGGCTCTGGGATCTGTAAGATTGAGTCTTGCGTCGTTTGTGATTTCAAACTTATCACAGTGTAAGACAATGGTAGAGTTGATGGAATCTTTGGCAAATTTATATGAAAAGCCCTCCGCTTCAAATAAGGTATTTCTTATGAAGCAATTATTTAATTTGCAAATGTTGGATGATGGATCTATACATAGTCATCTTAGTGATTTCCATGGTTTGGTAAACCAGTTAAGTTCAGTCAATATTGATTTTGATGATGAAATTAAGGCTCTCTTAATTTTGTGCTCATTACCTGAAAGCTGGGAGAGTTTGGTAATGGCAGTTAGCAATACTGCGTCTGCTTCAAAAATCTTAAAAGTGGATGATGTTGTGAGTGTGATCTTGAATGAAGAGATACGCAAAAAAAGCATAGGTGAATCATTAGGGATTGCTTTGAGTGTTGAAGGCAGAGGAATGCAAAGAGAGAAGATCAAGCATGGGAGATCAAAGTCGAAGATAGGCAGGAGATCCAAATCTAGGTATGGCAGAATAACCTGCTAAAAGTGTGGAAAGCAAGGGCACTTAAAAAGAGATTGCAGATTGGTTGTAGATCAGCATGAAGGACATGAAGAAGAAGCAGACGTTGCAGATTATGTTGCACAAGATGCTCTAGTATGTTCTTTGGATAAAGTAGAATCTTGGATTTTAGATTCTAGTGCCTCTTTTCATGCATCCCCAAATAGGGAATTTTTTTATGAGTATGTCCAGGGAGACTTTGGAGAAATTTATTTAGGGGATGGTAAGCCTTGTCAGATGGTTGGCAAAGGGAAAGTGAAGCTGAAATTGCAGACGGGCAACCCATGGGTGTTGAAGGAGGTCATGCATGTCCCATTCCTGGAGCAGAATTTGATTTCGATTGGAAAGTTGGGTGATGAGGGTTGCACAGTAACTCTCACATCGGACTCTTGGAAGGTTACCAAGGGTGCACTTTTTATAGCTAGAGGTAAGAAAGTAGGTACGCTTTATCTATCTACTTGTATTACTGATTCTCTTTCTGGGTTATCTACTTCAGCTGTAGATTCAAAGCTATGGCTTAATAGGCTTGGTCACATGGATAAGAAGGAGATACATGTTCTTGAGTCAAAGGGTATGCTTTCGGTTTTGAGAAGCATGGATCGAGATTTATGTATGCAAAAGAAGAGAGTTACGTTTCTTGAGAAATCTGATGTTAGTGACAAGAACAGTAAAGCCTTGGTTTTCAAAGAGAAGATGACGGACAGGTATCAGTCAAAGGGGTTGAGGAATTCTGAGCAGAGCAAGGGTGATTTGGACAAGGTTTTGTTCCAAAAAGAACTCGTGGGAAAAAGTCATTTCTCACAAGTAAAACACAGAAACCGATAGCGGTTAGAAAACTGACATCGGCGTCCAGACAGGGACCGACGTCGGCTATGTGCAGACCGACGTCGGTGACTCAGGATAGGTAATAATTGGTGTTGGCTAGGGGAAACTGACATCGACAGTTTGGCAGTCGCATGGAACCGACTTCAGTCAGATGTAGACTAAGATGTGACTGGCATCGATCACTGAGATGGATTTTGGGTGGACAACAAGCTGTCAAGGAGTCTCAAGTGCCCATAAGGAGGAATGAAATGGTAAGTATGCCTCATATTCATCATTTCCTTCTTTACACTACTTGTTGCTCACTGATGGTTAAGAACCAAGAAGTTGTTAAAGAAGCAGAATAGGTAGATCCAGGAAATAGTGGGAGCTAGGCATGGATGAGGAATGTGATTCCTTGGAAGAAAACCAAACAGGTGTTGTTGGTGGAGTTGCCAGCTGGGTTAAACACTAGAGACGAATGGATGTTCAGGATGAAGAAGAGCGAAAATGGATACGTGAGATAGAAGGCCAGGTCATATGGTCTTGAGGTAGCTGCAGGACAGTGGTACAGGGTTTGACAAGAGGATGACAAAGCATGGCTTTAGTCAATGTCAGGGTAACTACTGTGGTTCTCTTTACCAGGTAGACAATGAGTCACGACATCATCTTGTTACGGTATGTTGTATGTTTGCTTGATTGCAGGGTTACACATACAGGGAGTTATTGAACTAAAGGTAAAGTAAGTTCAAAAGTTTGTCATGAGGAATCTTGGAGCAGCAAGATTCTTTGGCATAAGTGTGTTCTAGAGGCATGGAAGATCACAAGTTGATTTTGTCTCCAGAAGATTGTGTGAGACCGGTGAGCACACCGAGGGTTGGACAGTGTAGTGTCCTGATTCACATAATGAGGTTGAGTGCATGGTATGTACTAGACCTGAGTTTTCCCAAGCAGTGGGAGTTGTCAGAAAGTTTGGAGCCGATTCAGGAAAGAAGCATTGAAGGGTAGTTCAGTGGATTCTCAGGTATTTGAGAGGGACCAACAGCAAGTCGGCATGTTGTGCAGGGTCAAGTTCTTTTCTACATGTGTTTTTAGATGCGGATGCGGTAGGATACTTGGATGACAAGAGGCTCACCATAGCTGTTGTGGTGGTTGGTCTTCAAGAGTGATCTTGAAGAGGGATACAAGTCAGGATACAAATTAGATGGAGTACAGGTACATATATAGTTGCAGCTATTTATCTCCAAGTGGGAGATTGTTAGGTTGTGGAGCTAAAAGCTTCAACCATTGCAAACATGGAGGAGGTTGCCAAAGAGTTGTTGAGTTCCAGGAAGACCGACTTCGACAGAGTCTTGTACAAAAGACAACCAACCGCGGCACGTGTGAACTGAAGGCAACCAATGATAGCAGGGGGTCGGCCGATGTCGGTCACCTCCAGGCAGACAGGGACCGATGTCAGTTGCCTGTGTGGTTCCAGAACTACCAGTTCACGGATAGTTCGTTAACGAACCAAGTGTTTGCATGTTAAGGACTAATTACAGTCTTGAGCTGCGTTTCTAATTATTGTAATTAGGTGTCTAATTATTGTATGCATGGGATCTATATAATAGACTCATGGGCTGTATTGTAATTAAGGATCTAAGAATATAAGAATCAAGGATTCAAGAAAGAGATTCTTCAGAGTGCAAAGCAAGGAAGGCAAGGAAGTTCCTTCCACAAGTGTAAGATCATTAAGTTGCAGGTTGTTGCAAGCTCATAGGAGATCTACATGTGTAAGTATGGTCTATTGAATTGAAGGTTGCAGGTTCATGGGAGATCAACTTGAAGTACTTTGAGTGCTTGGTGTACTGGCAGTGTTATTACTGACTAGTTGGAGAGGCAAACACCAATTCTGTTTGTGAGTTGGTTGTTAGGACCATTTTGGTAAGAGAGTGAACTCTTGATTGAGAATAGATGTACACTTGAGGTGTGGGAATCCTCTGAGAGGTGTGGAGAAGAAGTGGCATCTTCTTCATTATATTTTCTTTCTGTATGAGTATTAATACAAGATAGTGTATTGTCTCTCATATTCTGTGCTATGTGTGAATTCTAGTTACTTATTCAATCTGGTATAATTACGTGTTTAATTGCTTATACAAGGTAATCATATTGTGCTCTTATTGGAAGAGCAAGATCCTAACAAGTGGAATCAAAACTGTTTATTGTTCTAGATTTCCCAACACATGATATTTAAATGTAAGTTTACATAAACACATTAAAACATGATTGAATTTATTACCTTTAGATGATTTAGAGAAGGTTAGTGAGACTTTGTGGTGGGTTAATATTATTGATAAATTCTAGACTAGAGGTTTGTTATATATTTAGTATAGTGTCTAGATTTAATAATGCTCCAAAAATATACTTAATATAATGCAAAAAAGAGAAATTCAAAATTACTGTTGATTTCAATGTAGCGAAAAACATATAGCTTAACTGGGGTGGACCATGAGATGATAAGAGCTTCATTTCAAGGTACAATTTTAGCAAGAGTCAAGTACAAGAGAATTTTCTTAGATCAACAAGAAATAATTAACCATCACAATGTCATCAACATAATCTGAGCATACAAAATTTGTGAATGCAACTTGTAAAGCAATATGGCTTAAGAGAGTCCAAACAAATCTTCAATTATTATAGGTGAATACATCACCTATTTTTTCCAAGAGTCAGAGTGTGATTAAGCTATTTCAAAATCTCACTTATCAGTCTCATACCAAGAATACAGATGCCATTTAACACTTCATCAGATAAAAGATACAAGATGGTAAAGTTGAATTTATATGTATTGTGACCCAAGATCAACCAGCTAACATAGTAACAAAATATTTTTCTAAATATTTTTTGTGAAATTAATTATAGGGGTTTTAGGAATAATTTCCAAATAATTAAAGATAATGATGTTACTCACATAGGTGCATATAAGTATATACGACAAGTCTGTACCATAAGGGTTGATGTTATTGATCACTATTAAAGAACCACAGTGAAGGGGAAAAAATGGTAGCCAATTTACTTCATTAAAAGGATAATCTTGTCTTTTGAGAACTGGTGAACAATTTACAAAAAGAGGCAATCAAGCAAAATATTTATAGTTTTAGGTTAAGAAGTGGAAAATAAATAAAATTACAAGAGCAATTCACTGCTTGCTCTGAATCAAAAAATTATTTATTGAAGAGTAACTACAATAATGGAAATGTTAATAAGTGGCAATTCTTGGGTAATCGAAGTCATGCAATCCTATAAATGAACACAACCTAATGCTTATAAAGAAATTGATTTTTAAAATATGGGATGACTTTTTAATTGAAAATAACCTAAATTCTAAATCACTACAAACATGTTGGCCATAAAAACTATCCATGCAAGGTTTGTCAGGGAGTTCAGGACATATGGTTCCATAGCTGATCCAAATGCCTAGTAATATCCAAATGCAAGTGTCTAGTAGCTTAGTATGATGACCATGTATACTGTTGAAACACCTCTGTACATATTTTCCTTTACATGATCTATAAAAGTTGAATACAAAAGAGGAAAGGTGGCATCATTCGTTGTATTTATAATAGTTGATGATTTGTAGTTGTAGAGGAGATAGTTTGATATTTACATTTTTTTTGGATCTTACAAGACTGAACCAACTAGTTATGGCCTAAGCCATCAATAATGCCTCCTCCCTATTCTTTGCTTACAAACTAAAGAATGTCTTCCTTAATCATTAGCTTTTGAAATTCCTATTATCAAAACAATGACTAGATAAATAGATGAGGTAAAAAATATGACTAGAGAATATTATATCTCAAGATTGAAGCACACAATATAAATTCAAACCAGTAAATCACAAATTTAAGCAAAATTCCCCCATCCTACATATATATACAATGAAGATAATAGTTAGTTAGATGAACCGATGTAGCTCAAGCTCCTAATATAGAAAAAGCTAAGTTTAACTTTCAATTTGCAAAAATATATTTAAGAGTTTATTTACAGAAAGGCGATCATGGTGTCCATAGCTCCAATAGACCTAGAAATTGTAAGAAGTATTTATAGCTTACTGTTCTCCATGTATTTAGATACCTGTCATCTAATTTATTTTTTGATATTACCTAGACACCACCAGTTTTAATAGAGAGTTACAATATAAAATCTACTTACAATGATATTAAAAACCTCTAATTTTGCCTGTGATCACTGCCTTGATCCTTACAAAATCATCCATAACATCTAATTTTTTTATCCAATCCAATTACAATAAATAATATTATTTCATATTTAAGTTAAACAATTCACATCTTATCTTTGATAACTATTGACATATTTGTTTGCACATAAAACAATACATTTTCATTCGCTAATAAAACAAGTATTAATTCTAGGATAAAGGAAAATGAATGGTATAGTCCCTCCCTCCAGGACTAAAAAGTGGTATGAACTAGTTAATCACTTTCTAAAGCTACAAACTTATTTTATATTGCCACAAACTTGACTGTAGACATTAAACAAATGAATTCAAAAAAAATAATATCAACTAATACCAACTAACATGACATGCAGACATTTCGACTACATTTAACACTACACTCTTACATGAGATCAACATTATTGTTTTCAGCTTAAATGGAATATATTAAACTTTGACTTATTATAAAAATAAATATTTAACTACATTCTAAATTATCCCCATAAGACAAATACAACCACATGCACATTACCAAATCCCTACCAAACATGGAGGGAAACACAAATGCACATTTCATTTCAAATATCCACATTTTTGTTGGAACATATCAAGACAATATTTGTTTTTTACGTGTTATAAAAAATCACACAAACCCTTATTATCAATGAATGTAAGGAATAATTATGCCAATGTGGAATTGGATGCATGATGGGAGACTCCCATTATAATATATAGCTCACAAAATATATTTCCATCACTTGGGAAATGAGAACTCAAATGCCCCTTTGGAAATAATTAATTCTTCATTTCTATCATGGTGGATTCACTACTCTGATACCAAATAAAATATTGAGATCAAATTTATACAAAATAAAATATACAATATTTCATAATTTATTTGATAAATGAGATTACAATTAATAGTTTGAGAAATTCTTACATACTAAGGGTTAAAAATTATCAAATGTCCTTCAATTCCATCACCTTATATCTTAGAATATATATAGTGAATTGTTATACCCAACATTCATGTACACTCATATATAGCTCAATTACACATAAATACATACACACACTATAATATATTTCACATTTACCCTAAACACATAAACATACACATATGAGTACTAATTCCTAGCAGGGTCTGATAGCCCTTGTAGCTCTGATCACCACCCCTTACTGGTATGGGGTCATGCACTCATATACCCAACTCATGATAAGGGCATGGTGGCTAATATATATATCCCCTAACTTGAAAATATGATACAAGCCTTTGTCAGTTCATGCTAAAACCTCCTATACCCATGTGAACCATTGGCCCCTCTCCTCAATACTTTTGGAAATGGGTGCCTAACTTAGAGCAGGTGATCAATTCCCTTGTCTCCCACTATTCTAAAGGTAAGGATACACATGATCACATTAAAAAGGCTCAAGATCACTACCTAATCCACTCCTGCTAACCTAATCCCATACTTCTCACCCATGTTTGGTGTATTTGTGTCTTCAAAGTACTCCACCTAAACAAAGGCCTCACCCCTATCGATGGACTCTCTTAAGGTCACTACCCTATCTATAACCATCAACCCTAGAATCATATAAACATTTGTAAGAGTAATAATCCACTCTCTTTGTGATTGGGAAATTGTAAAGAGTTTTATTATGCATCTTATTAAGTGAATAGTCCACAAATCAAGCTAATTAATGGGGAACCTATCCCCACTCGTGCTATTCATAGAATTCCTTCCCTATCCAATATGGCCAACTCATGGGCCATTAGCTGCACTAGAATCCTAAGAAGCCACTCCTACTCCCTCATTATTCTCTGCTAAATGTAGACACCCTAGAAACACAATTTAAAACAAATCTAATCACTTTCCAATCCTAAAAATTTAACCCAAACTGGTCCTTTTCCCCTTGTGATGAAATGCCACCTCATGTAGGTAATAGTTACACAACCTCCATGGTGGTTACAAAACCACTATGGTGGTTCTGTAACTTTCACATGATGGTTACATAACTATCATAGGAATTATGGTGAAAACATTTTTGCTATGGAGGATTATGAAACTGTTGTTGATGTAAATGTAACCATCGATGATGGAAATGTAATCACCATTTTGTAAATACCAATGGTTCAACCATGACACTAATAATTTTTCCAACTAGTTGTGGCCCAGCCCAACCCATCCTAATTTTCAAAAAATTACACTAAAACATAAAAAATCAATATTTTCCTAGCTTAACCTTCTCCAAGACCTGACCATGCATTGTAATTCAAGATTTAACAGATCTAAATGATGTTTTGAATGATTTTTCAAAATTAGGGCAAAAAAAAAGTCATTAGAACTTACCCATCTCCTCCCTGATCTTGATGCCACTAGCATTTTGACATCCTCTACTCATGATCATCAATATGACTAATCTCTATTGAAAATCCATCATAAGGGATATACAACCCAAAATTTCTCAAATCACAAATAAGTCATATTTTTAGAAAATTTTCAATTAAGTAGTTTATTTTTACTAGATGCTGTGTTTTGAAAACTTTATATTATTATAAATTTCTTTTGAAATTGCATTTTCTCATATTTTAAGATGTATTTACTACCTAACTAACCCAAAACACATCAAATGCTAACAATTTTGGTGTATTTTTTCTCTAATGTTATTGCAAGGTATGTTGTTTTTTGTTTCTAGTTTTTTAGGTTGACACCACTCATGTATGAAGCTCAATCCCTCAATGGGATGGTTTAGGTAGTATCCTCATCCCTGTGTGCACTATAATTTAAATTTTGTGTGTTTTCATTAATTAGCATATTTTTCACTTTTTGTTAAATTACACTTGATTCTTGTTTTATGCTTGTAGGTTACAAGGGTGTATAACCTAGATTTGTTACACCACAAGGGTAAGTGAGGTGAGTTTTATAACCCTAATTTTCCTTTTTAATATATTGTTACTCAGGAAAACACCATCTCCAACTTGTGATGAGGCATCTCTCTAAGGGGTCAATATATAAGCACCCAACTTTTACATGGTATGACATTTCAATGATATGATTGAATGATCTCCAAAAAACATGATCAAACCTGGATCTCACTCTTAACCTTTACAATTGTCAATTTTTTCTTTTTCAAAGTATTTTTCCTTAAAGTTTCAAATTTTTGGATAGATGGAAAAACCACCATGGTGAAAATTTAACCATCATGGAAGTTCTGTTAATGTTAGTAGTGGTTTTGTAAACCATCAAAGTGGTTCATTTCTACAACTTCCATAGGGTGGTAGTTTCATCACTTGTGCATCATTTTTAAATTTTATTACCCAAGACTTTAGTTTTCATACATTTTTCTTGGTTTGATTACATTTTTTCTTGTTTCTTTTTTAGTCAGCCTCCTTGATTGCTTAGTTCACTCCAAGTCATGCGTTTATCAATCTTATTGATCTCCAAGTTATAATGATCAAACTCTTAGTAAATATCAAGATAAATCCTAGTCACAATTCCTCCTTCATTGTTATAAGTATTTAAATTTTACAAGGATTTTAGATTTAAATTTTGTATGTGTGATTGGAGATTAGAATATTTCAAATCCATAGTCCACCTAAATATGTTTTTTAAGAAGCTTTGTTTTAATATGTAATATTATTTTGGTCATCTTACATGTGTTTTGGAGAAAGAAGTTCATAAATCCTCTCTAAATCATGGGATGACCTATAACCCTTAAAATCAAGGTCATTCTTCATCCATTCCCATTCTAGCGGCAACCAACTTACACAATAACTTTCTAACCCACCTCCCCTAGCTACATTTCAAACCAATATATGGGGGAGATTCTTATTCAAGGGGTCCCCAACCTTTTATCTTATAACATTATTCCTTCCTATCAACTCCGAACTCAAGTTTTTGTGGGAGGTTTTTTCCCCTAAATTCCTCCAAGAAACATGGTGACCAACATTCCACCACGCTTTGTTCTTCCTAATTACGTATCGACCAATATGTTTCCTACATACACTTCACCTCCATACTTTACCTCCACAAGTTCCAAATGCCACTAATTATTCTAATGCCTTTCCTCCTTATTACCACATGTTTTCAAACTCTTCATAGCCTGATAACTACTTCTCAACCTTCTATACCCCATATTCCTAACCCATGCCTCTTCCTCATAGTGGTTTTGACCCACTTCATACCCAAATCCTATTTAAGCTCATCCTATCATGATTGCACCTCATTTTAGTGACACAAGGACTTATAAACAATATTTAAAATAGTCCCTCAACCAAAACATATGATGGGTCTTCCCACCACATCTCCTACATGAACTCCCCTAGTATAAGGGGGATGGAGATATTAACATGCATGTAAAGACATACACAACTATTGTTAGAGAGATTATACCTTGGGAAGGGTGGTCACCAAAATATCCCCAAATACCTTGAAAGTAACTACCCTTGATTGGCACTATAAACTCCTCGAGGATTTCATTCACTCCTAAAAAATCATGGTGGAGGTTTTCAAGGCCTTTGATATGAAAAATATTATTATTACTAGCATATGGGAGTTCTTACATATCAAGTAAGAGTCTAACAAATCTACTACCCATTTAATCACTATATGGTGGAAATTCTTATACTCCTCAGCTAATACCCCACACATGGACCAAAAAGAGTTGTACAATATATTTTTTCACTCTATTAATAAGGAGACAAGGGAGGATGTTCAAAATTTCCTTTACAGCTCCTATGAAGAGGCCTTGAGATCAATCTGAGAATATACTAAGTCACCATTGATAGTGGTTATAGATATTATAGGTCTAATAGGTGACCAATTGCCCCAACCAAATTAATGGGGGTTATTAAAATAAAAACCCAAATAATAAATGCTACCAAAGTTTTAATAATAATCATAATACCACTATAAATGGCATAATTTATCAAGCAAAGGGTATGAACACTATCAATAAAAATCAAGGTCAACCCATGAACAACAATAACATTAAAAACAACTATGTGAGGAACCAAAACCCTCTACCTAAGGTTCATAGAGTGGTCTTTAACCATCCTCACCTCACATTGCATAGTTTTAAAATTAGTTCTAGATCCATTTACAAAATAATGACCAAAACCAGAAATAACACTTTTACTAAGGTAACAACAAGCAAGGGTAGTCAACAAGCCCATAACCAAATGTCTCAATATTATGATGCTAATGTATATTATCTATTCGATATAGTTATGGGCCAAAATTCTTGTGCTTGTAGGGAACACAACATATTCATTTAGGGAGTCCCTGAGGATGAATGACAAACCTTTGTAGAATGTTCTTAGGTAATGTTAATGCAAACCCAAAAGACCCATCAAAAGGTCCTATGGTGCCTCAAAATGCAACCTACACATATAAAATAATCCATTTCCTAACCAATAGACACTCAATGTGCAAAACTAACCAAATAATAGTCTCACCTACCAACCCTTTCTTGATTACACCAACAACACTGAAGCCTCCACTTTTGCCCCTAGTATCCCTGATGTGGCTCCTTAGTTGGGACCCCAAGGGAAAAATAGGATGATAGGCATTATGGAACTAGAAAAATATGAATATGTGAAGGTCATCACTCACATAAGGGAGTACCACCTGATGAATCCCCTTTTTATGAGCATTCTAGAGCTGATTTCCAAGCTAATCCTAAAGCCTATTGGAAACTATGATTTAGTTTCACATCTCACAAAGATGTTTTCTTACATTTATTTTATGGAGTTTCTAAAAAAATTCCCCTACCCATCATTCATCATTACTTGATGTAATAGGATTGGCCCATATAGCCATCATCATGCCTCCACCATAATCCTTAATTAATCACATTAACTTAGACATGTTTCCACCTGGGCAAAACTCAAGAGACATTGGTTACTTTTTTAGCCTTAAGAATATTCCATCGGATGTCAAGATAGATAGAAGGAGGATCTATTTTTATATTTACATGCATGGATTTATAATAATAATATAAAGAGGGCAATGGTAAATGATGATGTTAATGTTAACATAATCCCATTTTTGTTTCTCTAGAAACTTTTTTATGGAGAAGCTAATTGCTCCACCACTCAAAACACCTAAAGTGACTATGATATACTCAATTCTACTTCCATTGGGACCATTACACTTATAACAAATGTGGGCCCTAAAACCATTTTGATGTAATTTTATGTGATTGGTAGGGATAAAAATTACAACTTGATCCTAAGAATATCTTAGATGCACTTGATGAAAGTTGTCTCTTGTACCTTGATCTAAGATATCAGATTCTTTCATTAAAAAAGGTTTTCATTACTTAATTGGACCCTAAGCCATTTGATGCCATTTAAGCCAACTTAAATAAGATATTAGTGTTTCATATTGACTATCACCTATGTAGTAAAGGTGTGGTGAATCCCCCACCTTTAATCAATGATAAAGAACCCATAGTAACTAAAATAATCTTGAAGTCAAGTTCCAAAGACCCCAAAACCATTCCAAATGTGAAACTAGATAAAGTTAAGACAATGGAGAAAATGAGTGGGGAAGATCATGTAGTGATTTTGACCATTTTGATTAAGTATATATCTGAGATTATTAGCATCTTGAAGAGAGATAATTCCATCAAAGTCACTTTTGATTCATAAGGGGTAGGGACTTATAACCTTTCTGAATCTTGAGAACCAAAAACCTAAGGAGGGTTAGTCAACATACCTAATATATGCATGGTTTAGATTTTAGAGAGCCAAGAGGAACTCCATAAATAAAATGATGACTCTTCCATTGATAATGATGAATGGACACTCCAATATGATGGATAAAAATGCCACTTTGTTGTAGGGGAAGGAGTGATCCTAATATCTCCTAGAGGAAGAATCATTCTGTTTAACTTAAAACTTGATTTTGAGTGTACAAATAATGGGGAAGAGTTTGAATCTTTATTTCTAGGGATGCTCATCTTAAATATGTTGGGTATTCAAAACCTAAAAAATTCAAGGTGACTCACAATTAGTGCCTAACCAAGTTACTTAAATATACCAAAGTAAAGCTGAACACCTTGAGCTTTACAAGCAAGTTGTATGTGATATTGCCAAGATTTTGATTTCATATATGTCAAAGCCATTCTTATAGAAAGCAACTAGCTTGACAAATCCATGGTTGCCTTATCTTCTCACTTTTTTCTTCATCTAGCTATAATAGAGTCTATTTTTGTGGTATCCATTAAGTCTGACCCCCTTGTCCAAAAGGCATCTAATTAATAGACCCTCACCTATATTGAATAGGATACAATTCATTTTATTCTTGACTTTGGGAAAAAATGATAAGGAAATTTTATACTTCTTACAAGCCTATGATCACCTTCCACCAACACACCATTAGAGAGGCTTCACCCTCACTTGTTACCCCATATCTGACCTCAGATCAAAATTCTGTGATTCATATTTCCAGATAAAATATTATCATTCTTTTAAAAAGGGGCATGCCATCTTTGAGGTGGATGATGAATATACTGATCTTCTTCCTTCCAAAGAAGATTTTGAATACAATAATGCTTCCCTAATTGAGGACACTATAGAAATAAATATAGGGATCAAATAAAACCTATGATCCTCAAGCTTGGGCCTTCACTCTCCTCCCAAGAGGTGGAGGACCATAAGAATTTGTTCATTAATTTTTCCAAGTTTTCATCTTTTCTTATGCAAATATGATAGGTATCCAACCTGAGATAGTTGTACTCAATTTGTTCACCATTATTCATGTGATGTTAATTAAAAAAAACATCATGCTAGTATATCCCAAAGTCTCATTAATGGTCAAAGAGGAGGTTATCATATTTTTTAAGGTAGGGTTTATAAAACCTATGGACTAATCTAAGTGGATGTCCAACATCATCCCTATTCTCAATAAGAATGGAAAAAATAGGATATGCATATATTTTCATGATATCAACACGGTAGGTCCTAAGTAAAATTTCCATTTGGTCTTCTGTCAACATAATTTTAGATGCTATTTAAAGATATAAGTTGTTATTCATTATGGATGGCTTCTCTAGGTACAATCAAATTTGAATTTCCATGAAGATCAAAGAAAAACGTCCTTCACTACACCATTAGAAACCTTATGTTATGTAGTCATGCCTTTTGGAATTAAAATCTTGGGAAACATATCAAAGAGCCATGACCCATATCTTTCATGACTTTATTCAAAACATAGTAGAGGCTTATGTTGACAATCTCCTTGGAAAGGAAATAAAAAGTGTTGATCACTCAGAAGTTTTATGTGTTATCCTCACATGCTGAATTGATTATGGTAATGTTAAATCCATATAAGTGTGTGTTTGGATTTACAAGTAGAAAACTCATTGATTACATCATTACCAATCAAGAAATTTACATTAATCTAACTAAAATTCATGTGATATTAAACATGACCCCCTACTAATGAGTAAGGAATTAGATCATTCCTAGGGAAGTTGGGGTAAATTCACATGTTCATACCTAGTCTTACATAGCCCTTCATCCTATTAATAATTTAATTAAAAAGTAGAAAGGATTGAATTAGATTAAGGATTATCAGGGTATCTCCAAGAATCTGAATGGAACCACTAGTGTTTGGCAGGGTGCTAAAGTAAACCACTAAGAGGCTAGAAGTCTCAGGGGTTTTATGGGCTACATGAGGTCTATAGTGACTATCCAATTTGTTGGATTACACCAAGATATAGATAGAATTGTAAACCAGGTTAGGGTTAGCAAGAACAAGTGTAAAAAGTATGAAAGTACCTCTAGCAGATCCAACCATAGTAAAGTAAGTAGGTAAGACTAGACTATTAGTTGCATATAAATTATGTAAACAATAATACTGAATAAAGAGAGATAAAAAATGAAATGTAAATCTAGATGCTAAGGCATTTTCAAGCCAATTGAAAGAAATTTTAAGCAATAAAGACATTTTCAAGAAAGGGTTCAAGAGCATGCGTAATCTAGATTTGAGATATCTTTCAAATTCAACACTATTTTTTTCAAACAATGCAATGTTCTAGTTTAGCAAGAGAATGAGATTGTTTAAGCAAGTTATCTAGTTCATTTTAAACATGTAGAGTCCTATTATGTAATATAAATGTTTCTAATGTAATCATCACACGTAATGGTAAATATTTCAAGCAATGAAGATATCTTGTAACCGCATATGAATGCATAGACTTTAGAAACTATTCTAAATAATGCACAAAAAACTAAATCACCAAAACAAATCAAACCCTAGCATATGTACTACATAAAAAAATGGAGTTTCAATTTAAATAGAAAAGTGCCCTCAGATCAAGGTCAAAGAAGATGTGTAGATGTTTTACTAACCAGGAATCCAAGATAGGAAGTAATGTAGGAGGAAAACCAAGTTATGTGCAAGTTCAAGTCCAAACCAAAAGCCAAGAGCAAAGGAGGAGGTGAAGTGAGAACTTAAAATGGTGTAAGATCTCAAATGAAGTGAAAAAATTAGGTGAAATGCCAAATTTATATTATGGAATCAAGACACAAGGAAGTAGGAATAATTGATAGTATCAATGGAGTCTCTAAGCAAATGTGTAGCAGTATATGGGATCTTCTGTCACCAATCAAGCTCAAGAGTGCCAAGAATGGATCAAGAGAGATTCAATAAGGCATGAGAGTCAAGAGAGGGAAGAAATATAAAGATAGAGTGTGGAGAGAGAATAAGAGAGGCTCAAATGAATGAGAATAAGGCATATATCTCAACCCAATCCACCAAAAGACCTAAAACTAGCCATTTTGTACCGTTCAGAATCATCTTGGAACTTTTGGCCATGTTTTTCCTATGCCGTAGCATAGGAAATACATTTTTTGAAGGAAAAATGTGGCCTAGGTTATGGGTTTCCTTCATATAAGCCATGATCTGGGTCAAAAAAGGGCCTAGATTGGTCAACAGGATCTCAAAAGGCTTTGAGGGGTCCCTAGAAGGCCTATTTTACATGGAAAAGGGACAAGATGGACTAAGGATGTATGGAGGGTAATAATATGATCCAAGAGAGGTCTAAGTAGGTGGTGGATGTCTTAAAGTGGGATGACCAAGGTTGGTAGTCTACATGTGAGCCCATGTGTAATCATAGAGAGGAGTAGGGTCACGAGAAGTATGATTACATATGGCCTTGAGGTATAAGCAGTCAATATTTGAATGAAAAAGGAGTGTTGTGAAGTACCTAGAATCTATACCAAATTAAGGGAAAGTAAGAACTAAAAATATAAAAAGAAACATTACCAGCACTTACCAAATAAGGATGGTGGTGGAAAAAGTTGATGACATAATCTACAGGTGAGAGTGCAAATGCTACGTAATCCAAAATCCAAATCCAACTCTAACCCCAGCTCCAAATCCAAATATTATAAATAAGGGACACAAATGATATCAAATAAAATCATATTATCTAGAATGACATTCACTAGGGTGTCAACCCTAGTGTTCTCCCTACAAGGGATATGAGTGAACTAGACGTCCTCAAAGAAAAAGAGCAATTTGTGTACCATTTTAAAGAGGGGGAGTAAATTATAGATATGGATAGCTTAGACATTAGTGAGTTAAGTCATGACTAAGAGTGAGTTAGAGAATAACTACACATAGCATGTGCCTAACTCATAGGTGTCAATTAAGGCACCAATGATTATGTGATACTCAGTGGCATTATTCATCTCACTAGAAAAAAATAAACCAACTACAACAAGCTCATGGCCCCATGGATAATTGATAACCCAAGCCATAAATATCAATTTTGGGTTTCCCCAACTACCACCATTAGTGTGAATCATCATTGAAAGGTACACCATGATGGGGGTTGAGAATGTAAGACTAAAAACTATTAAAAGGTGATCTCAAAGTGAAGTGGTGTGAGTGAATTACATGAATGAAAAAAATAATTAAACTAAGCCACAATCACAGTGGTTGACCAACACCAACTATGGTAAGAGGTAACAGGGGAAAGCAGGGGGAAGTTCAGAGAAGACGGAGACCAATCAACAAGACTATAGCAAGTCCCAAACCATTGTAGCCAACTGATAACCCTACCTACAACCATGAAAAATAAGAGAGAGAGAGGGAGTTAGAATGGATCAACTATGGAAGAGTAGAGAAATGACTAACTAAAAGAAGCACAATAGGTAACTTCTATCCTTGGGTGCCCACAAGTTGGGACACAGGCTTGGGAGGTCAACAAGGACCTAAAAGGGGTCATGAGGACCAAAATGGGGCCAGCGTAGGCCCATGGAAACCTCAAATCAAAAAATAGAGGCCACCAATGCACTCATAATGTGCCAAAACCTCTAAGATAGAAGTTTTGTGGTTTAAAATGCAAAATGTGTAAAACACTCAAAAAGGGCCCATAAAAAGCACAAAAAGGGCTAAAAAGAGGAAAAAGAGAGAAAAGAGGTCATTTTTTCTCTTGTTTTCACTCTGAGAGAGCCAAAGGAGATCCCAAAAGCAACCAAAGCCTAAATAGAGTGAATGAGGACATGAGATAATGTTAGAGATGCACATGATCATTTGGGTAAGCTCTAGGAATGATTTTTTGCAAATTTATTCATTTTTTTGGGGTTTGGGAGGCCTTAAATGCATTTTAAATCATTTTGAATGATTTAAAAAATGAATTAGATGAAACAAGGAGTCAAAATGTCAGGCCCAATGAGTTGAAGAGAACATGACCCATGGGAACTCAAACCATGGACCATGGGGAAAGAAAGGAGGAGCCTTAGGGTTCCCTAAGGTGTTCCAAAGGGCATGACTGGACTGCCCATGCCATGGATTTACATAATAAACCATAGCCTAGGGTAGGGAAACCCTAGAACAGGCCTTGGGGAGCCTAGAGGAACTTGAGAGGTCTCAGAAGGGGCCAAAATAGGAAGGGAGAAAGAAAAATAAGTTAGATGAAAATAGTCATTTTTTACTTGTTCTTACTCATTTTTTATTGAGTAGACTAATCTAGTTACTTATTTGCTTCCTTATGTAGACACGTGGAGGAGTTATCATACCAAACAAAGGAGGGAGGACCTTCATAGGTGAGAGAGTGGCCAACATAGTGAGATAGGTCATGTGAGGTGGCCAACTGAGAGAGAGTCCCAACATCGCTGGTTGAGGAGGCAAATGCTATACCTGTGGTAGATCAGGATTGCCTGTGGAGTGTAGGACTTTGGAGGCTAGTACATGTTCCTTCATTGCAT
Organism: Torreya grandis; assembly: GCA_037957365.1. Classification (NCBI taxonomy): domain Eukaryota; kingdom Viridiplantae; phylum Streptophyta; class Pinopsida; order Cupressales; family Taxaceae; genus Torreya; species Torreya grandis. Next base: position 3,224,209 of record JARHVA010001366.1, read on the forward strand.
TAATTCAAGGACCTAATGAACACATTGGTGTTCTATCTAGGGCCTAAGCTAGAGGTTGTCCTCAACATTGAGGATGTCTACCAACTCTATGGGGTGGAGTTGATGGATAAAGAGATAAATCTACCATTGGTACATGATATAGTGGCAATAGAGATTTACTTTGTGGGACCCCACCCATATTGGAACAACTATAGAGTGCAGATCAAATAATTATCACTGGGGGTACCCACTCTCAAGATAGTGATAACAAGGACTATGGTTAGGAGGCTTTACACCAACCCTATTACAAGATGACTACCATTGTCATAGATAGGAGTTGTCCAATGCATGAAGTGAGGAAAAAGATATGCATGGGGATAATATATCCTAGGTGGATTATATCAGTAGCTAGATCACATCTTGCATTTAGGGTTAGGTGTATTGACACAACCTAGCTTACTCATGTTCTAAACTTATGAGAGGCTCCCAATAACATAGCCAAGGACATCATATGGTAGCAATGCATGCCATGTACTAAAGGAGGGTATGACATGGGCTGCATGGTTTGTAGATAGGGCTGGGCCCATGTAAAACATATTAGATATGGATATAGTGGGTAGCTACATCCATGATCCCTATAGGTCTATAACATGGCTAGAATATGCTAGGGTAGAGCCCTACTTATGATGGTAGGAGATTTTAGGTCCACATGGGTCATACCATCATCTAAAGATATAGGCTCTAGTGGCATGAGAGAGATGACCATAGCCTAGGCTAGCTTAGGATGAGCCTGATAAGCAACCAAGATAGAGCAAGGGGGTGATGGTGGAGAGAGGCCACCACAATGAGGACCACTACCACTAGGAGGAACATGACCTATAGGATGGCTATAAAGGCCATCAAAAATTTTAGATAAGATAATTGTATTTGCTAGATATCACTTTATCTTTGTACTCATCCTTAGTAAAAGTGGATATGTGACTAACACATATGCTTTGTGTGTGTATAGGATACCAACCTAGATGGATTGGACCCCAGGTGGGCTTACTACTAAGGGAGTTACTCCCTGATGTGGTGGTGACACCACTAATAAAGTAGGTGCTACATCTACCAATGGGGGTAGATCCACATACTTGATTCTAATGGGTGGGTGCATGAGTCTCACTCAAACTAGTGAAGGCATGACATAAGATTTGACAACTATAGGTTGAGTCAACATGGCATGAGGCATCTTTGGAAAACTAGAGGGCATCTATAGTGGAGGCTAAGGCATGACTAGCTAGAGTAGAGGCTGAGATCGATTGGTTATAGGTTGAGCTACCCTGAGAATAGACCAGAGGAGCTGAGGTACCTGACATGAGGATAAACTAGCTGGCTACCTTAGAGGAGACTATAACTTGACTGATCGAGAGGTAGAGATCAAGATCTCCACTTGGAGCATGATTATCATAGATATCTCCCAATCATAAGCTAATTGGGGTATGCATATGTAGCCACACATGTGGTGAGTTTTTGGGATTGTGAGCCCAGGCTGACAAAAAGCAATGTGATGTACCTAGAGAAAAACATGTATTTTTTGTGATATATATACAATGGTTTTCTCATTATTAACATATATGTGTATATGATTTTATGTGTGATGTGTATGCTTAATCTGATATAGACTAATTGATTCATGTGATTAGATAGTAGGAACTCTAATAAAGAACCCATGTACATACACATATACTAGTCACACAGAGGTTAGTGGTGTAAGAAGAGAGGAAAAGCTCACCATATCACCATAGGTGACTTTCTTAGAGGGCCATGTGGGCCCTAGACATGAAATGTCTTGAGGTGAAACCCATTGATTGGGTGCCATAGGGGATTGCCTTCAAGGGTCGAGAGATAGAAAGCCCCATTCTCTAGAGAGGCAGTAACAATAAAAGGGCCAAACCATTTGTGTGCAAGTTTGCCCATTTTATGGTGCTCTTTATTGAAAATGAAGATCATATCACATACTTTGAGTTGATGAGTGCACACCAAATTATCAAACTGGCGATGTTGACAGTGTTGGTAAGCATGGTTGTGCTTAAGAGTAGAGAGACATCACTCATCTAATTGTTCAAGATCAATGAGGCAAGTGAGAGATTCTTCCTCATTAGAAAGAGTTTTAAATGTATTAACCCATAATGACAGGATTAATGTCATGTCCCCTTTTTAGTTGACATGTGCGGAGTAGATGATTAGCCTATTATGTGACCCTCGTAGGCTAATGAAATGGATAGAGGGTCTTGATAGAGATGGGTTGGAATTCGTTCGGGCTCTTTCGGACATGAATTAAGGGAGATATTAATATTTGATTGATTTAATCAAATATTAATTATTTGATCTCATTTTAATTAATTATTAATTAATTAATAATTATTAATTAATTATTAATTATTAATGATTTAGTCTAATTTGAGGATGCAAATTCTAAATTAAGACTTGGTCTAATTTTAAGACCCTAGTTCTAATTTAAGGAAGTCTAATTTAAGGGAGTCTAATTTTAGCAAGCACACCTTTAGAGGTGTATAAGAATCTCTCATGGGAGAGAGTTTGTATTCAAGCTTATTATTTATATTGATTCTTGTTAAGAAATTCTTCTGTGAAGACTGAGCCAAGGGTTCCAGGTTTCCAATTGCATTGAAGAACGTCAACTCTTCATTGTGTGTGATTCAGAGGTTGTGAAAGATCAGCCGATCTATTGCCGAATTGAGAGATAACTTCACCCAGAAGTTATCATAGTATTACAGGTATTTGAGGGATAACTTCACTCAGAAGCTATCACAAGGGTTTACAGGTATTTTCTTTATTTTGGGTTTTTGATTCAAGAATTATCCAGATATAGATCTTTTGGGTCAGCCCATAATTCTACAGATCAGGATCAGGCATACAGGGTGTGTTATATCAGCGGCCGTACAAATTCCGTACAGCTCCGTGAAAATCTGTACGCATCTACAGGAAGTTCAGGTACCGACATCGGCGAACAGGGACTTACAGAGACCGACATCGGTCGACTCATCACCGACGTCGGCAAGGGGACCACTACAGGTCGACCGACGACGGCAGTATAACCGACGTCGGCGACTGTGTTTTTTACACAGCAGGCCGAGACGTGCCAGATTCAACCCAGTTCGCGGAATATTCAGGCTATAAGGCCGAACTTTCGATATTCTTTGTATACCTAACAGAGGGTCTCTAATTGTAAGCTTATGAGCAAATAAATAAGAAATTATACTGTGATTTATTCATCTATTTGAAGATATTTTGCAGAAATTCAGATAAGCAATTTGGAGCTTTGTTTTGATATTCAAAGGGATATTACAGTGGTATCAGAGCTTTGGTCTTTGGTATCATAGTTTTGTGTCTTTCATATATCTCTATTGGTAGGGGATATTACAGTGGTATCAGAGCTTTGGTCTTTGGTATCATAGTTTTGTGTCTTTCATATATCTCTATTGGTAGGGGATATTACAGTGGTATCAGAGCTTTTGTGCAGATAAAGGAGCCCCTAAGTAAGGGATATTACAGTGGTATCAGAGCTAAATCCTGCCATCCTGAGGGTTTAGAAATTTTATGCAGCCACAAGAGTTGCGACCACACGGGTATTACACACGCAGTAAAGCTTTGCTTGAAGGTACTCAAGTTCTAGAACAACCGTCGGAAGACATGGGTGATGATATTGGCAGGGCCCGTATTCCTCACCATCCGAGAGACCAAGATGATCCAGAGGTTTTACTTACTCTTAGAGAACTACGAGAAGGGCAAAGGCAGAATAACCAGGTATTACAGCAGTTGGCAGCAGCACTGCCAAGATTGGGTTCTCCGAGGAGACATTCCCCACACTGTGAAGATGTCAGGAGTGTTGCAGGATCACAGCGAGGCCATGGGACTGTTTCTCGTACAGCGAATAGGCCTATTAGGCCTATCTTTGTGAGACAGGAAGCAGAGGAGGTGATAGCAGATGAGGAGCATGAGGAGACATTTACGGACACACTTAGGGCAGCGACTGAAGAGTGGGAGTCATTACCACATGTGGTCAGGGAGATGATTACTTTTGACCGATTCCTCACACAAAGGAAAGAACATTACCGAGGTCGACAGAATGGGAGACCAAGACCCCAGAACAATGATCTGAAGCAGGCTACGAGTAGGCTCACACTAGCAACATTTGACGGTAGTGGTAAAGTGACAGCACAGGCTTGGGTTAGTAAGCTGGATACATTTCTCACATTGCGACCGATGGGTGAGGAAGATGCTATCAGATATGCGACACTACATCTTGAGGGAGTAGCTCACGATTGGTGGCACCACGGGATGGTGACACTCCATCATGATCGGATCACTTCTTATCAGGAGTTTGTGGATAGGCTGGTGGAGCGTTTTGACAGGAGGGATCCAGAGTCCTATTTCCGAGAGTTGGCACAGTTACGTCAAAGTGGGAGCCTAGAGGCATACATTGGTGACTTCCAGAAGTTATCAGTCATGGTTCCTGACATTTCAGAGAGGCGACTAGTAGTACTCTTCATAGAGGGATTGACAGAACCACTGAGAGGTTGGGTCAAAGGCTTTGATCCTCCTTCATTACAGGAAGCTATGAAGAAGGTGCGCAGTATGGAGATGGCAGCCCCATCAAGTAGATCTAACTCCAGAGGTACTTCTTCGTCTAGAGACCATAAGCACTCCAACGGGGATACAGAGAGACCGGATTTTAACATAGATAAATCCGGGGTTAAAAATGATTCAAAGGCTAATCCAGCAGCACCACCTTTGGATCGTGAGGCACTTAATGATTTACGCAGGAAGAAGCTTTGCTTCTACTGCAAAGGTCCATATGATATCCATCACGATTGTCCTTTGAGGCCTAAGGGCAAGACGAATCGTATGATGTGGGTATATTATGAGGAGTCGGAATCGGAAGATTTTGAACAGCATGATAGTTCTGAGGAGGCAGAGGCTTCAGAGCCTAAGGCAGAGGCAGATTTAGAGCTCCATATACAGGAGGCATGCCTATCCAACATTCAGTCGGATGAGTCATTTAGACTCCGTGGAGTTTTGGCAGGGCAGAAGGTTACCACCCTTCTTGATACAGGAGCCACACATAATTTCATAGATGCTACATTTGTGGAGAAGCGTGGACTCACTACCAAAGATTTTGAGGGAATTAGAGTTAAGGTAGCCGATGGTCACACTCTGAGGTGTGAGCGCATGATTAGAGACCTCCCATTGCGCTTGAACAACTATGAGTTCAAGGCTAATTATTATGTAGTGAACATGGGGGACATAGAATTAGTTTTGGGTATGAAGTGGCTTCATTCATTTGAGGAAGTTACTCTTCATCTCAAAGATATGGAGGTTCGTTTTCAGGTAGATGGGAAAACACATATTCTTAAGGCAATACGGGGCAACAGCTTCAAACATATGTTTTTTCATCGGATGGAAATGCCTGTACAACATGACATGAAAGAGTGCGATGATAAGTGCACATTGGCACCAACACAGGAGAGATATGAGGACGAGCTTTGTCTTGAGGTGAGTTCAGTTCAAGGGTTAGCACATGTGGTAGAGTTTCAGCTTTCTTTTACAGGTGGATCACATGTTGATGACGATATACGTACAGGAGACAGAGGTGATGTGACGCCATTGGATGAGAGTGGTGATGGACAGGGCTTGGAGTTTGTGTTGGTTGACAGCACTGTAGATCGAGACTTCATTTGGGATCCAGGTATTCAACGATTGCTTGAGGGCAAGCAATTTCAGGAGGGGCGGATTGTCATGTCCCCTTTTTAGTTGACATGTGCGGAGTAGATGATTAGCCTATTATGTGACCCTCGTAGGCTAATGAAATGGATAGAGGGTCTTGATAGAGATGGGTTGGAATTCGTTCGGGCTCTTTCGGACATGAATTAAGGGAGATATTAATATTTGATTGATTTAATCAAATATTAATTATTTGATCTCATTTTAATTAATTATTAATTAATTAATAATTATTAATTAATTATTAATTATTAATGATTTAGTCTAATTTGAGGATGCAAATTCTAAATTAAGACTTGGTCTAATTTTAAGACCCTAGTTCTAATTTAAGGAAGTCTAATTTAAGGGAGTCTAATTTTAGCAAGCACACCTTTGGAGGTGTATAAGAATCTCTCATGGGAGAGAGTTTGTATTCAAGCTTATTATTTATATTGATTCTTGTTAAGAAATTCTTCTGTGAAGACTGAGCCAAGGGTTCCAGGTTTCCAATTGCATTGAAGAACGTCAACTCTTCATTGTGTGCGATTCATAGGTTGTGAAAGATCAGCCGATCTATTGCCGAATTGAGAGATAACTTCACCCAGAAGTTATCATAGTATTACAGGTATTTGAGGGATAACTTCACTCAGAAGCTATCACAAGGGTTTACAGGTATTTTCTTTATTTTGGGTTTTTGATTCAAGAATTATCCAGATATAGATCTTTTGGGTCAGCCCATAATTCTACAGATCAGGATCAGGCATACAGGGTGTGTTATATCAGCGGCCGTACAAATTCCGTACAGCTCCGTGAAAATCCGTACGCATCTACAGGAAGTTTAGGTACCGACATCGGCGAACAGGGACTTACAGAGACCGACATCAGTCGACTCATCACCGACGTCGGCAAGGGGACCACTACAGGTCGACCGACGACGGCAGTATAACCGACGTCGGCGACTGTGTTTTTTACACAGCAGGCCGAGACGTGCCAGATTCAACCCAGTTCGCGGAATATTCAGGCTATAAGGCCGAACTTTCGATATTCTTTGTATACCTGACAGAGGGTCTCTAATTGTAAGCTTATGAGCAAATAAATAAGAAATTATACTGTGATTTATTCATCTATTTGAAGATATTTTGCAGAAATTCAGATAAGCAATTTGGAGCTTTGTTTTGATATTCGAAGGGATATTACAGTGGTATCAGAGCTTTGGTCTTTGGTATCATAGTTTTGTGTCTTTCATATATCTCTATTGGTAGGGGATATTACAGTGGTATCAGAGCTTTGGTCTTTGGTATCATAGTTTTGTGTCTTTCATATATCTCTATTGGTAGGGGATATTACAATTAAGACCTATAAAGGAAGAACAACCTTAGACCCATACATGAGAGAGTATGGGTTTGCCTTGTGGCTGTTTAGAAGTTAGTTTGATAGGCCCAAAGGGTAGGATATAGCATGAGATGCCAGTCCCTTTTAGACTGGGTAACGATATAGAGAAGCATCTTTTTCAATTTTTTTTTAAAATATTTTTCTTTACCAATTCTCTAAGGGTAATGGGTAGAGGATAAGTAGAGATTGAACCTAAAGTATTTAGCTATCTCATGTATTTTTGGGCTTTGAAAACTTGGGCCATTATCGACCATAATCATAGTGAGAACCCTAAACCTATAAATAAGTTATTCATGACAAACTTGGTGATGGTCTTCCCACACATGTTGCTAAGAGTCATGGCCTCAACCCACTTCATAAAATAGTCAATGGCAGTGATGGACAAGCAATGGCCATTGAAAGAGGTAGGTTTGAAATCACCAACAAAGTTAAGAGCCCAAACCAAGAAAGGCCAAGGGGCCAAACTAGAGTGTACGATATCAACGGGGGCATTGATGACATCCTCAATGACTTGGCACACCTTATACTTCTTGGCATATTAGACTACATCCTAACAAGAGTGGGCTAGTAGTAGCCCATCCTAATAATATGCCAAGCGGTGGCTTGCCTTCCTGGGTGGCCAACACAAATGCTCCCATGAGACTCCTCAAGAATGATAGGGATATCCTCAAGGGCAAAGCACTACGTCAACACACCATCAATACCCCTCTTAAACAAGACACCACTAATGATGACATAGCTAATGGTGAGATTATAGATCTTATAATGTTCCTATGAAGAAGCAGTGATAGGATAATATTGGTCCTCAATGTAATAGATAATGTCATGATACCAATCACACTCAGAGACCTCAACACGATCGATCGAGTAGACCATCTGTTCAGTAAAGGCATCATCAACTAGTTCTAAATTAGAGTTGGGTAGTGGGTACTCAATGAGTTGGTTAGACACACCTAAGCCCTTGGTGGAATTTTGGTTAATTACACAAAGGTCAAAATCCTAAAGAAGCATGATCCACCTCAAAGCCCTACCAATAAGTAGCTAAGTAGATCAAACTGGACAATCATGTTTGTAGTCTAGGCCAACATATAATGTTTCAACTTCTTCATAGAGAAGATGAGGGAGAGGCACTAATTCTCAACAAGAGAATAGTTGATTTCAGGGCCAACCAATGTGAAAGAGATGTAGTAAACAATTCTCCCTGATGGTGTCATCCTTTTGGCACAACATGCCCCCAATGAAAAGGTTAGTGACAAAGGTATATAAGATGAACTCATGCCCCTTAATGGGTGCCATTACGACAAGATTATTATGAAGCATATGATTTAATTCCTTGAAATCCATTTGGGCTTTTGTATATCACAATAATGAAGTATCCTTACATAAGAGATGTGTGAGGGTATGAATTTATTGGCATACTCCTCAAGGAAATGTCTGAGAAAGTTAAGTCTTCATTTGAAGGACTACAACTGGATGAGGTTACATAAGGGAGAAATTTCAAGGATCACCTTGATCTTATCAAGATCCAATTCAATACCCCTATATGAAATAAGGAAGTCAAAAATCTTTCTAGTTGAAATAACAAAAAAACACTTCCCACGGTTGAGACTGATGTAATACTCTTGGAGACACTCAAAGATGATCATGAGGTCTTGTACATGCTCATCTTACTTTCAAGATTTTTCAAGGATATCATTGACATAACAATCAATAATATTATGGATAAGGTCATGGAAAACATGGGTCATGGCACACTAATACATGGCCCCAATGTTCTTTAGACCAAAAGGCATGATGGCATAGTAGAAGGTACCCCATATGGTAGTGAACATCATCTTATGCTAGTCTTCGGGTGCAATCTAGTTTTGGTTATACCCAAATAAGATGTACATGAGGGACATGATTTCAAAGCCAATGGTGGAATCAATAATCTAGTTTATCAAAGGAGTATGAAAGTTAACCTTTGGGTGTTAAGCACAAAATATATACTGAGAAGGGGTGGGTGAATCAGTATATAATATATTTTTTAAAACTTTCCCTTAATCAAATTCACTTAATCAAACATTCAAGATATGTAATAAAACTCAAATAATAAACATCACACAAGAAAGAGAGAGACACCAGATATAATGTGGAAACCCTATGTGGGAAAAACCACATAGAACAATCTCAAGTATATGAATGAGCACCAACCCAAACAATATTTGCAAGCCAAACTTGTAGGAGCACCATACCCCTTTGCCGAGCACCAACCCAGCTACTATTCATGAGCACCAACCCACATGAGCACCATACCCCTTTGCCAAGCAACAACTTAGCTATTATTCATGAGCACCAACTCACATGAGCACCAACCACTTTGTGTATACCACACACCTATCTGTCAATGTTTCTATATCAACAAATGATAATTTAATACATCTCTTTTCTCTCTCTCACCTTTTCTCTTTTAAGCTAGATATAACAAATACAAATCATATTCAACTCTCAAAATTTCTTTTTTAAGCTAGATAAAATAATATCAAATCAACCTCTCTCAACCACTTTACACATGGCTTCTCAAGCCTTTATTTATAGCTTTCCAAATGACCTTTGGCCTTCCCCCTTTGTGACCCTTAAATCCTCATGGAAAATGGTGCCAATCTTGGATGACCCTTCATATTCAAGCCTTTGAAAAGTCATGTGGTGACCCTTCATGACCAAAAACATCCTTCCCACTTTTGTCCTTATCTTTGGTGACTTTTCGTATTCCTCAAAGTGTCCCTTCATGAGAAATTGCACCCTTACTCTTTTGTCTTCACTTGGTGACTCTTGGTATTCCCCAAGATGACTCTTCATGAGAAAATGCATCCCATCCTTCTTTTGTCTTTAACCCATGGCTATTTGACTTCTCCATGGGCCCTTCTTTTGTCTCATATGCAACCAAAAATATATTCATTAATATTAAATAAATATTAACTCATACTAGCTAAGATATATTTATTACAAACAACATTAAATGCAATGGGGCCTTTATCACCAATAAAACTAGACCTTTGACATCAATGACAATATGTTCAACAATCTCCCCCTTTGTCATTGATGGTAACCTCAATCTTGAAATTGTCACATCCTATCACTTGCACATACTATCATCTAAAGACATACAATAACTCCCCCTTACTGTAGCAACCTGTACCTATTCCATGTACCTATTTTTGTACCTATACCTGTACCTATTATTCTCCCCCTTTGACATCAATGGCAAAGGGCCAATCTGGTGCTAACACTTAGCTCCCCCTCAACTGATGCTGAACCTAAATGGCAAGAAGTAAGGGAAATTACTCCTAATTTCTCTCGCAAATACTCAAATGTGTCTTTTGGTAGTGCCTTTGTAAAAATATCTACATTCTACTCTATAGTACTAATATATTCTAATTTAACTTGTTGATCTGCAACCTGCTCTCTCAAGAAGTGATATCTAATGGGAATATGTTTTGTTCTTGAATGCATTACTGGATTTTTTGAAATATTTATAGAACTTGTGTTATCACAAAAAATGGAAATAGGTTCATCATACTTTACCTTGATATCTTCCAAAGTTTGCTTCATCCAAAGCACTTGAGTACAACACATTACTGCTGCAATATATTCTGCTTCAGCTATAGAAAGTGATACTGAGTTTTGCTTCTTGCTTAGCCATGATACTAAGCTATCACCAAGGAAAAAAGCTCCTCCACTTGTACACTTTCTATCATCTAAGCACCCTGCCCAATCTAAATCTGTATAAGCAACTAAAGTGAAATCTTTACCTGTGGGATACCATAATCCATAATCCAATGTCCCTTTGATATATCTGAATATTCTTTTTACCAATTGAACATGACTATTTCTTGGAGATGACTGATATTTTGCAACCATACCTACTGCATGCATGATGTCTGGTCTTGATGATGTCAAATATAAAAGACTAGCAATCATAGATCTATACAAAGATTGATCTATAATAGGTGAATCTTCATCCTTGCTCACCTTATTTCCTATACACATAGGTGTGTTAACTGGTACACAATCCTCAAAACCAAATTTCTTCAACATTTCCTTGGCATACTTAGTTTGAGATATAAAAATTCATTTATTTGATTGAAATATTTGTAATCCTAAGAAAAATGATAATTCTCCAAGCATAGACATCTCAAATTCTTTTTGCATTCTATTAGAAAATTCTTTTATCATCTTTTCAATATTTCCTCCAAAGATGATATCATCAACATATACCACAATAATCAACTGATACTCACCTTCTATTTTGATGCAAAGAATACTATCAACAAATCCTCTCTTGAATCCTTGATCTTGTAGGTACTTATCAAGTCTTGCATACCAAGCTCTGGGAGCTTGTTTTAATCCATACAATGCTTTCTTCAATCTGTATACATGATTACTAATATTCGAGAGAATAAACCCCTCAGGCTGCTCAATGTAGACCTCTTCTTCAAGATTCCCATTTAGGAAGGCAGATTTGACATCCATCTGAAATACTTTGAAATTTTTAAATACCGCATATGTAATAAACATTCTAATAGCCTCTAACCTTGCTACTAGTGCAAAAGTTTCTTCAAAATCTATTCCCTCAATCTGAGCATATCCTTTACATACTAATCTTGCTTTATTTCTGGTTACTTATCCATTTTCATTCAACTTATTTCTATAAACCCATTTTGTTCCTATCACATTGTGATCTTTTGGTCTAGGCACTAATTCCCAAGTATCATTCTTTTCTATCTAATCTAATTCTTCATCCATAGCCTTAACCCAATGCTCATCATGTCTAGCTTTTGAAAAAAATTTAGGCTAAATTTTAAATAACAAAGAGAAATTAACTTGTTCAGATTCACTTACCATCATTCTTCTGGTGTGAATTCCTTCTTTTTTATCCTCGATAATGTCACTTTCATTATGATTTTTTTGAACATATTTGGATGGAGTCTTGGTGCCCTTTTTCTCCTTCTCCTTTTCCTCATCTTCATCTGATTCTTCAAAGCCTTCCTCTTCTATGATTTTAAAAATGTCTACTGGATCACTGATCTTTTGTGTTCCATCTTCTTCTATCCTGACACTTGCACTTTTAACAATTTTCTTGGTTCTTTTGTTATAACATTATAAGCTTTAATTTTGCAAGAATAACCAAGAAATATACCTTCATCTGCTCTGGATTCAAACTTACCAAGTTTTTCATCGGTTCTCTTTGTGAAGCATTTGCTACCAAAAACTCTAAAATAATCAACTGTTGCTGGTTTGTATTTCCATAGCTCATAAGGAGTCTTGTCACTGTTGACTCTTAATAAAGCTCTATTCTAAATATGCACTGCTATACCAAACACCTCTCTCCAATATTTATTTGCTATCTTGGATTCATTTAGCATTGTCCTCGTTATCTCCTGAACTGTTCTATTTTTCTGTTCAACTACTCCATTTTATTGTGGAGTTTTGGCTGCTGAATACTGTCTCTTTATTCTATGATATTCACAAAACTCAATAAATTGATCTGACATGAATTCTCCTCCTTGATCTGATCTTAGAAATTTAATCTTTAGATTAGTTTCATTCTCAACTAATACTTTGAATGCTTTGAACTATCTAAAAGCTTCTAATTTTTTCTTTAAAAACATTATCCAAGTCATACGTGAAAAATCATCAATAAACAACATGAAATATTTATCACCTTGAGTACTTTGAGTCCTCATAGGTCCACATAGATCAGTGTGAACAAGCTCTAGCATCTGAGTGGTTGAGTACTCTTTTATTTTGAATCACCTTCTAGCCTGCTTCCCATGCTGACAAGGTCCACAAAGCGTGTTAGATGGCTTTGTGATCTTTGGAAGATTCCTAATTGCTTGATTTTTGCAAATTTTGATAAGATTGTCAAAATTTATGTGCCCCATTCTCCTATGCCATAGCCAACTTTTTTCAATCTGGCTCAAACAACATTTTTGACCTTTGATGTTTGATAGAATATATAAGTTATTACATGTTCTCTAAGCATTTTCAATCAATACATCTGAATCTTTTCTTCTAATTTCACAACCTTTTACATAAAATTTTAGTGTGTGCCCTTGATCACACATTTGACTTACACTCAAAATATTATGCTTAAGACCTTCTACATATAAAACATTTTTAGTTTTAGTTCTACCATTATCTAAACTTAGTGTACCTTTTTCAACAATTATGGCATTAGTATTGTCCCCAAATATCTATGTGCCACCATTGATCTTCTTCAAGGTTATGAACTTGCTCTTGTCTCCTGTCATGTGCCTCAAACATATGCTATCAATAAACCATGGATTTTCTTCATTTCTTGCATGTAAAGCTGTCTGGACCAATATAAAACCTTCAGATTGTTTCTTCTACCATGTCTAAACCTTTTTCTTGATGAATGGAGCCCTGAAACTCTGGTCCTTCTTGACTGACTCAAACACACTTCTACAATACCAAGCTATGTGTCTAAAGTTGTTACACTTGTAACAAATTATGGTCTCTTCATCAAAGCTTGATAGAGGAGCAAAAGAGTTATAGCTTCTGCTTGACTCTATATGACCTTCCTTTTCCTTATTTTTGAGATTGTTAACTCTTTTTCTACATTCTAATTTCTTATGACCATATCCATTACAATAAAAATAGTAACCATAAAAATAAGACTTGTTTGTGAATCTCTAACCTGATTGCCTTTTATAGCTTTGTTCCTTCCAGCCTTATTTGTCTTCTGTATTATTCACTCCTTTCCTTCTTGTTTCTTTATTTGTAAGAGCTTAACATAGCTCTTCTTCTTTTTAAAACTGATACCTATCTTTTGATATTGCCTTTTGGCTTTCTAATATCTCATTCTGCATATTAGTGTTATTCTCAAATTTTGAATCATTGACTATTTTATTATTGACTGCTTTCACAATCTCTTCTTTTAAAGAGGCAATTTAAGTAACATACCTTTCACATTCTTTTCTTGATATTTCCAACTGTGCCATCATATCTTCTTCGTTTTTCTTGGCTTCTTCAAAGTGCGCTTGTAGATCTTCAATTATCTCCTTTGACTCTTTTTCATTTTTCTCGATTTGATGCTTCAATCTTCGATTTTTCTTTTCAACAATTTTCAACTCTTCTAAGGCACACATGAGTTGTCCTTCCATATTCACTTCGGCTTCATCTTCTTCTTCTTCTTGATCGACTATTCTTTTTCTTGCAGAGGCATCTTTATGTATGGCCATCTTGTGCTTTCCTGATCTACCTTCAACCTGTAAAACTTTTTCAAAAAAGAACCTGCTCTGATACCAATTATTAAGCACAAATATATATTGAAAAGGGGGGGGTGAATCAGTATATAATATATCTTTTAAAAATTTTCCTTAATCAAATTCACTTAATCAAACATTCAAGATATGTAATAAAACTCAAACAATAAACATCACACAAGAAAGAGACACCAGATATAATGTGGAAACCCAATGCGGGAAAAACCACAGAGAACAATCTCAAGTATATGAATGAGCACCAACCCAAACAATATTTGCAAGCCAAACTTGCAAGAGCACCATACCCCTTTGTCGAGCACCAACCCAGCTACTATTTGTGAGCACCAACCCACAGGAGCACCATACCCCTTTGCCAAGCACCAACCCAACTATTATTCATGAGCACCAACCCACATGAGCACCAACCAGTTTGTGTATACCACACACCTATCTCTCAATGTTGCTATATCAACAAATGATAATTCAATATAACATCTCTTTTCTCTCTCTCACCTTTGCTCTTCTAAGCTAGATATAACAAATGCAAATCATATTCAACTCTCAAAATTGCTCTTCTAAGCTATATAAAATAATATCAAATCAACCTCTCTCAACCATTTTGCAAATGGCTTCTCAAACCTTTATTTATAGCTTTCCAAATGACCTTTGGCCTTCCCCCTTTGTGCCTTTAATCCTCATGGAAAATGGCACCAATCTTGGACAACCCTTTGTATTCAAGCCTTTGAAAAGTCATGTGGTGACCCTTCATGACCAAAAATGTCCTTCCCACTTTTGTCCTTATCTTTGGTGACTTTTCATATTCCTCAAAGTATCTCTTCATGAGAAATTTCACCCTTACTCTTTTGTCTTCATTTGGTGACTCTTGGTATTCCCCAAGATGACTCTTCATGGGAAAATGCATCCCATTCTTCTTTTGTCTTTACCCCATGGCTCTTTGACTTCTCCATGGGCCCTTCTTTTGTCTCATATGCAACCAAAATTATATTCATTAATATTAAATAAATATTAAGTCATATTAGCCAAGATATATTTATTATAAACAACATTAAATGCAATGGGGCCTTTATCACCAATAATACTAGACCTTTGACATCAATGACAATCTTTCCAACATTGGGTAGGCCATATTAAGATCCTAAAAGTTGATGCAAATATGAATAACTCTATTTTTATTGAGAATAAGAACAATGTTGGAAATCCATCAAGGATAGTCAACAACTTGGATAAAGACAATTCGAATGAGTTTCTCAATCTCTGCTTTGACCAACTAGGAGAATTTAAGAGCCATTGAACATTTCTTTTGATGAGCAGCCATGTCCCACTATCCATAATGATATTATGGAAAACTATGTCAGGATTCATGTCCTTTATATCAATGTATTCCCAAGAAAATGCATCCAAAAATTTATGCAAGAAGGTGACCAAAACATATCACTCTTCAGGAGTAAGGATAGAAATGATCTTGATGATCTTTGACCTTGCTAAAGTGCCAAGTTTAACATCTATGGATCCTTTAAAATCCATTGTGTTACCTTCCTTAAAACAATCAGGTGCAAGAGAGAGCAACTCATCTAACATGTCAGGTTCAACCACCAAGACATTCACCATAAGAAGGCATGGGGTTGGTCTATTTGTGAGAGAAATCTCCAAACCAAGATGATCAAAGGGATAATGATACTTATGGTAGGATCGAATGAGTTTGGTGTAAACCTTTCTCTTCTTGAATAGGTTATGTGCCATAACATGAATGAAACAACACTCGAGATCAAACTCAACCACTCTAGTGGTCTTAGTGAGAGACACATGTAGAGAGCTTATACTTTAATGGGCAAATCATGATGTAAGGGGAAGCTTAACATCTAGGGAAACATCCTAGAAGAGATCTTTGAAAAGAGATGGGCTGGCTTGGTGTCACAAAGTACAAGAGGAAGTATGCTAATGTGTGCTAGAATATGAAGGAATGAATGCTAATTGGTACTCAGCCAGATCAAAACATTCATTCTTGAAGAAATAAGATTAAAAAACAAGGGGTATATGAGAATCTACAGATCCCCATGAGAAGACAACCAAAACCTCACCTAAGGTATTTGTCTTTGCATAAAATAAAGCCCAGGTATCTGGGTTAGCCTTCATGATGTAAACCTCACCTTCATGCACAAAATACACCATGCAAAACATGGTTGATATAAAGGCCTACATGGCAACAGTCTAAGGATGGCCAAGAATCATGTTGTATGAAAGATCAAGGTCTAACACACAAAATTAGAGCATGTGTTGACAATGTACTCATACCCAGTAGAGGCTATGTCGATAGTAACAAAAACCTTGCTAATCTCACGCTTGGATTTCCCTCTCAGGTCATCTTGGAAGGAGGAGTCAGAAGAGGTGGAAGAGTAAGAAGGAGAACATGGGGCCTTAGCCTTAGATTTTTTATTTTTTTCTTCTTTTGTTCCTTGTTATTTTTAAGTAGAGGCTCCTAGAAAACATGCAACTTATGATTGGGTTCTGTAAGATGAGAGATCTATGATGGAGGTGAGGATTTTCCACTAGACTTTTGGGTGGCACAATTTGCATCATTGTGCCCCTTGATCCGATGAAAGTTATAAAACTTGGCAGGGTCATAAGGAAACAATATCCATTATTTTGTTGTGCTTGATTTAGAAGCCTTATTTTTATTTGGATTCTTGGTCAAGGCATTCACTTCATGGCTGTCCTTATCCTTTTTCTTGAGAGGAGAATCAATGACACCATCATTGATCACATTGTGGTTATGATCGTGTAAAGAGGATGTATTTTGGGAAGGCACAAGCTGCATGCCCACACACACCTTAAACTCTTTGATCTTTAGACACTCATTAAAAACTTCATTATACGAGGTAGGTTCACACTTGAGGACCTCAAGATGAACCTATTTCCTCAATGCTTACATGAACATATCATAAAGCTTGTCATTAGAGAACCTAGTCCTAAACATATGAACAATTGAATGCCATCTATGTAAAAAATCAAAACTTGACTCACCCTTAGCTTGTGTGATGGAAGTGAGTGACTAGATTATGGGGTTAGAGGGTTTGGAAATATCAAAATATTGGAAGAAATAATCCAAAAGGAGATGGAAACTAGGGAGAATCTAGAGGTAGATTCTAAAACTAGATAAGATTTTTGGCTCATGAAAAATAAACAAAGAGCTTCAACATCATGCCTTCATCCTATTCCCAATCCATATATGCAATCATAAATGTCGTAATATGATCCATGGGACTAGAGTCCCATGTCTCATTGAACTTAGGCAATTCAGGGATAAGAGTAGGAAGGGGGATAACATGCATCCATGGGGCTAGAGGATTATGATGGAGATCCTCATAAGCATAGTTGATAACTAGATGGTGATGAAATCTAAGAGGGGGATCATGATGGTGATGATGTTTCCTATGCCCATAAGCATCACCATGACCATGACCATGGGGAGGATGATCTTGAGGTAGATCTTGATAGGGAAGATGCTCATGATGGAGATCATCTCTACCATAGGGTGGTAAATGACCATAAGAAATGTGATGGTCCCCATGGGGATGATGGGAAGACATGGAATGCTCATGGAAATGCTCATGATGACCAAAGCATCCATGAGGCTGGTCATATGCCATCAGATGAGGGTTAATCAGTGGCTGCTAATGCTCTTGATACACATCTCATGGGTCTTTAGTTTGCAGATGGCAATCAAAATCAACATGCTCATTATAAACTCTAATAGGAGGACTAAGAGGATGGAAGGATCCCCCATGATGGGGATACCTCACTAAGTTAGAATACCTATGACTCATAACATGGATATGAGGATGTTCTTACTCTAGAGTCTCCATCCAGGAAAGAGGTGGGAAACTTGCATGAGAATTTGTCGAGGCACTCAAAACTGAGTGGGTGTAATCTTTATTTCCAGAGGAAGCATGCCATTAACTCCTAGGGGGAGAAGGATGCACTTCATTCAACTAAAGATGTCTATGATAATTGTTAATGATCATATATATCCCATCAAGTCTTAGTCATGTAAGGGGATCCTCATCACCTCAAACATGTGAATGAGGCACACCATGAGGCTAAGATGAAACATCCTTAGATGATTGAAGCTTGAACTGGTGAAAAGGAGATCGAGTCCATTGGTTATAGTCCTACCAATCTTGTTCCTTTTCAAACATGAGAGGGTGTAGACTACCATGTTAGGTTGAAGGAGGCTCCTAGATCCTATGGTGTCTATAACATTCCATTACAAACACAACTTTCTCATTAGTGAGGTAAAAAATGAGACCCTAAATCCACTAGGATTAGCATCCCAAGGGTAAGATATCAGCCATGGATACAATGAAGCATGAGCAATACATAAGACAACAAAAAAGGTAAATTGATAGAGAACCAATAGTGAGGATGACACAAAACCAAAGCAGGAGAAAACAACAAAGGTGAGAGCCAAAAGACAACTAAAAACAAAGCATAATAGCTAATAGAGAGGGATTGGCTAATAGAGCTCTAAACAAGATAGAACTAATGTGAAACCCTATGTGAGGTCCCACTAGGCATGCCATAACGTAGCTCAAAGAATCTGAATGGAACCACCAATGTTTGGGAGGGTGCTAAAACAAACCACTATGAGGCTAGAAGGCTTAGGGCTTCTATGGGCTACAAGAGGTCCATAGTGGCTATTTAATTTTCCAACTTACACCAAGTGATAGATAAACTATTAAACTAGGTTGGGGCTAGCATGAACAAGTGCACAAAGTACACAAGTACCTCTAGCAGATCCAACCATAGTAAAGCAAGTAGCTAAGATTAGACTATTGGTTGCATATAAATTATGGAAATAATAATACTGAATAAAGAGAGCTAACAAATGAGATCTAATTCTAGATGCTAAGACATTTTCAAGACAATTGAATTATGTTTTAATCAATAAAGACATTTTCAAGAAAGGGTTCAAGAGCATGCCTAATCTAGATTTGAGCTATCTTTTAAATTCAACACTATTAGTTTCAAACAATGCAATGTTCTAGTTTAGCATGTAAGGGAGATTGTTTAAGCAAGTTGTATAGTTTGTTTTAAGCATGTAGAGTCCTACTCTATAATATAAATGTTTCCAATGCAATCATAACATATAATGGTAAATATTTCAAGAAATGAAGATTTCTTGTAACCACATATGAATGCATAAACTTTAGAAACTATTCTAAACAATGCATAAAATAACTAAATCACCAAAACAAATCAAAACCTAACATATATACTACACAAAAAAATGGAGTTTCAATTTTCATATCAAATTGTCCTCAAATCAAGCTCAAATAATATGTGTAGATGTTATACCAACTAGAAATCTAAACTAGGAAGCAATGTAGGAGGAAAACCAAGCTACGTGTAAGCTAAAGTCCAAACCAAAAGCCAATAGCAAAGGAGGAGGCAAAGTGAGAACTTTCAATGGTGTAAGAGCTTCAACCAAGTGCAAATATTAGGTACAATTCCAAATGTAAAAGCTATAAGTAAGCCACAAAGAAGCGGGAACAACTGAGAGCAGTAATGGAGTCTCCAAGCAAATGTGTAGTAGCATATGGGAACCTCTATCACCAATCAAGCTCAAGAGTGCCAAGAATGGATCAAGAGAGATTCAAGAAGGCATGAGATTCAAAAGAAGGAAGATAGATCAAGAGAGAGTGTGGAGAGAGAAGAATTGAGGCTCAAATGAATGAGAATGAGGCACATATCCCAACCCCAATAGGCCAAAAGACCTAAAACTAGTTGTTTTGGACCATTTGGGTTCATCTTGGCACTTTTAGGCATGTTTTACCTAGGCCATGACCTAGGATGTGGATTTTGTGAAGGAAATGTGTGGCCTAAGCTATGGGTTTCTTTTACACAAGCCACAATCTGGGTCAAACAAGGGCCTAGGCTGGTTAACAAGTTTATGAAAGGCCCTAGGGGGTCCCTAGAAGACCTCTGTTTCGT
This sequence comes from Torreya grandis, assembly GCA_037957365.1. Taxonomy (NCBI): domain Eukaryota; kingdom Viridiplantae; phylum Streptophyta; class Pinopsida; order Cupressales; family Taxaceae; genus Torreya; species Torreya grandis. The sequence goes on from JARHVA010001366.1 coordinate 3,244,623, forward strand.
GCAAAAGGTTCAAGATGGACTAAGGATGTATGGAGGGTAAGAACATGATGCAAGAGAGGTCCGAGTAGGTGGAATATGTTTCAAAGTGGGATGAATAGGGTCGGTAGTTTACATGTGAGCTGATGTGTAATCATAGGGAGGGTTAGGGTCATGGGAAGTATGATTACAATCAGGATGAATTTGAGGTAGTGAAATGTTTCCCCATGTCTCAACTGAAACTCATGGTACCTAAATCAGAAAATCCCCTCATACTTTATATAATGGAAATTGATGTTTACCTCACTTATATGCTGGCCCAAGAAGATGATTATGGGAGGGAAAGAGCCATCTAATTTATTATCCACAATCTTGTTGATTATGAGACTCGTTATAGACATGCGCAAAATGAGTTTTTGTCCATTTTAATCATAACCAAATCATTAAGGAACTACATGCTTAATCAAGAAAAGAGGGTCATAGTGAGGTCCCAAGCCTTGCTAATGTTCCTAACCCTAAGCAAACTTCTCATAAAGGGATGATCATTTCATTATTCTTTTGAGTGAATTTGGGCTTACCTATGTCAACAAAAAGTACATCAAGGATCAAGATAAGTCATTAATGATTGGTTGGTTCAATCAATTTTAAAATATGGCAATCTGTTACATAGAGAAACTTGCTACCATTTTTACTAATGAGGTGATATGTTACATAAATAAACTTACTACTATCTCTTCCCCTTGGTATGTTAGGATTATAAATTATTTAGTTGATCATAGTTATCCAAAATGTGTTGACTCATACCATAGGTGGTGCCTTCACATCATTGCATGTAAGTATGCTATCTTGGGTAAGGTTTTCTATCAAAAATATTTTGATGGCATGTTCCTTAGGTGTTTTGATCAAGAGGATAAAAAAGGGTCCTTTTTCATTATCACATTAGCATTTGTGGTGGCCACACAACTAATCATAATATATATAAGAAGGGATATTTATATCCCACTCTTAATCATGAAGTCATTGAGTATGTGAGGAAATGTGGACACATGTTAACACTTCTCTCATGAGATTCATATCCTTACTAGGGCACTATAACCTATTATCACCATATGGCCCTTCTCTATTTGGGAGCTCAATTTAGTTGGCAAGATTTCCCTCATTTCCTCTAATGGCCATCACTTCATTATTATGACAATAAAATATTTTAATTAGATGGAAATAATTATTTTAATGACAATAAATGAATTTGTAATTGCTAGGTTTGTTTTAAATTAAATCATTTATAGGTTTAGTATTCCCCATGTCATTATCATAGATAATGAGTCCCCCTTAAAAAACCATGAGGTGTGTAATTTATGTAATAAATTTGTTATATCTGTAGACACCAAAATCGTGTCTATTCCATTGGTCACCCCTTTGTCCCCTTTGATCCCCTCCTAAACATTTCTAACCCACTCAATTATTAATTTAAAATAAATTAACTATTTTAAATTAATAGCCACCTTGCCACATCACCCATGCCACCTCGCCCCACCTTGGATACCTCTCCTTGGATGCCTTCCTCCCCCCATGCCAAATCTTAAATGCTTAACCCCCATTTCATTCCTCCCACTAGCCCCTCACGCTCATTTAGCCCGCCTTCGACCATTTTCCAATGACCAGCTGACCTTGGCAGATGAAAGAACGAGCAAAAGGCTATTTTTAGCCCTTTTTCCTATTCTTTAGCCACTGACGTCGGTCAGTATTCGGCTGATGCCGGTGGTTTCACCGACGTCAGTTCCTTTAAAACTACATTTCTGCTTTTGTTACACCCCCTGACGGCCTGACTCTGCTCCTGCAAACGTAAACTCTCTTGCTCCAGGCTTCAAGCTCTCTCGTTTCTCAAATTCTTATAGGTATCAGCATTTCAACAGCACTCTCTAGGCTCAGGGGTTCTGCACCAGTCATTCCACACCGGATTGAAGATTGCATCTCTCGCATCAGCCACAACGGAAACAGGCCTCTTGCACTTCTACCTCACCATCCACAGCTAAGTATTTGTATTGATTTTATTTTAATGTCATTTTGAATACATTAGCAATCAACCCACTACCCATTCCCAAGCATTCTTGACACAACCCAACCTGTTCTTCCCGGAGAGGCTGAAAAGCCTTCTCTCAACCTTATCTCCCTTTTCACCCCTGTCCTTTGCCTAGTCCCTTTTCCAGACCATACTCTCTGCCTTACAAACCCAGCACAAGCCACTAAGACTCCCACAGACACCTCAAGCCATTTTTCTAACCACAGATAGCCCTGAAGCTCATCCAAAGCCTCATTGCCCCGATCGACACTGGCCACCAGGCCCATTGCCCCTACTGACATCAACAGACTAACCGACGTCAGCAACTTGACCAACCGATGCTGGCAGCATAACCGACGTCAGTGACTGTGGAAGATAGATTGCCACATACATGTATGCATTTATTGCTATTTCTTTTGTTCAGTCTTTTATTATTTCTCTTTCTAGCAACATTCTACTCTTTATCAATCAGTGGACTGTCACCCTTCAGGAAGTCCTTTGCACTTTTGGGATCAAGCTTTGCTTGGCAGTCTACTACCTATCTATCTTACAATTTTCTTGTTTAAGTCTCTCTTATCTGCAGGTGTCATCCTCCACAGCCAAAGAGGAGTACCTTCAATGTCTGGATACGGTGCGCAAAACTTCATTCGGGTATCATCTAACCCTAGACCATTATCCTAGTTTCTTTCATCTTCTGAATGTGGAAAAGTAAAAAATAGTTAGAAACATTCTAGCACGCTCGGTGGGACCCTAGGTTCTTCCTTGGGTTCATTTCTTACTTTTCATATAGGTGCATTAGATCTCTCTTCGCATCTTTCTAAAAGACACTATTAGCAAAATTAAAAAGAATCATTCTTTTTCTTTCTTTTCTTGCATTAGAGTAGTGAAATTCATACTCTTCAACCTTTTCTCCACTTGTCTTCATCTGAACAAACATTTCAATTTGGGCTTAAAATCTATTGCATCTCATTTTCTACTTGAAATGCATATCTAGTCCACACATTTAGTAATTAAAACACATTATGAATAAAGCGTAGTCTACTTATGTTACACATCCAAACCACATTCACAAAATCAAACATCTAAACATACTTGAGACAAGGCCCGACTAGGATTTCATCACCTAGCAAATACCTTACCCTTCTCGACAATCCCACTTGGACTTCACTACCAAGGGGAGAGCTCACTCTGTTCTCTGGCAGAGTATAAACTCTAGGGGAAGTATATACTAGCTAAGCGACCCAGCTTATCTCTGGGCTCGTGAAGTGAGGGGAGCTTGCTCCTTAGCACCAGGCCACGTACGAAACCTAACACAGACTCTTGAACACCAAAACTAACCTGAAACCAACCTTAGACTGCTTCTTCTAAGACCCATTCTAAAAGCCAACTTCCCAAACACTCCTCTAAGGCATAAGCCAACACGACTCAAAACTTATTCTTAGGAATTTAACATTTAGGGTTTGCTTGTCGTCATCCACTTTTCCATTTTTATTTGGTTTTTTGAGCTAGTAAGGACGTATCATCTTGCCTTGAATGGTTTTGACACGTAGTCAAACCAAGACTCTTGTTGACCACACAAGGCAACAATCACTTCCGCCTTCGCCTTCCATATCTAGTCCTCTAATGGAGTATCATTTAGAGACCGAATGAACTCCTACCCAACCGACCCCGAAGCAACCCCCTATTCTCCCTGAAGGGGACTAAGACTTTGAAAGGTTCCTTGACCTCAATGTCAAGGCCCTTCAGCATTATCTCGTGAGAATTCGAATGTGAGACTCCTTAGGCAACCCAATTTATGGGATGCCAACTTCCTTAGTTAAGACGGCAATTGCCTCAACTAATAACCTGCCCATGACTAACCTCCAAAGGGTGGCTTCTCCTTCTATCTCTGGGCCCACTTCCACTAGGGTTTTGGCCCCCTATCAACTGCAGACTATTCAAAAAAGCTCTACTCTATTTCAAAATCTAGTTGTCTCCATCCTGCCTACTCTTGCCCCCATCAACACCAGGGTGGCTACTCATCCATTGGCTAGTGTTGCCACTATTCAACCACTTATGGCAACATCAAGCCTAGTTGTGCCTCCTGGCTTCATGACATAACCACCCCTGGCTTCAACATCTGTCCCTATGACTGGTCATCAATATGTTGCGCCTATACAAGTGCAACTGACTATGTCATATGCCCCTCCTAGCACCTTCCAAGCACCTTACAACCTAGGGGGCACCCCACCTGCAAATCCATCAATAGACCTAATCAAAATGTTGATGGACAAAATGTCTAATCTTGAGACCTCTATTTTTGGTTCAAGAAATGTCCTATCATATGACCAAATTTGTAATGAACCCATCCATCCCTCTGTCCCAATCCAACCGTATCCCAGTCAGTGGGAGCTTCCCAAGTTTACTCACTTCTAGAGTAAGGAAGATCCACAGCAGATGTCTACGAGCATTCAGACATGCTTGTTATCTTATAGCCCATGATGATGCGTTACTTCTACGCACATTCCCCATGTCACTTTCTAGTGCCGCCCTCGATTGATATAGTTCCCTTACTAGTCATTTTATCTTTTCATTCATCCAACTAGCCCAACTTTTTCTCGACCATTTTTTGATCAATATTACCAAAAAGGTCTCCATCATAGACCTCTACTCCATCAAATAGTTTGACGATGAATCAACCAACTCTCCTTCTCTTTGCCTCAACCCGAGCTCATTGAGCTCTTTTCACAGGCATGTGCCAACCATATCTCATCTACCTTGTGGGTCCAAACATTCTGCACATTTGACGAAGCTTTCACCATGGCTAGGAAGCTTGAACTCCATGCAGTCGAAGAGGACAAGGTCAAATTGCGTAATAAAAATGCAAAATCCAATGACCCTTCTTCATCCAAACCTTCTCCTTCCCACTCCAAGCCTAAAGGAGTGGCAAATGCTATGGTTGCTAGGCCATCATCTTCAATGACAATCAACCAATCCCAGCCTTCAACATCAGACTATATCAAAAGACAATTCCAACAACAACATGTATAGTGTCAATATACTCCAATAGGAGAATCATACACTTCCGTGTTGGATAAACTCGTCAAGCAGGGGGTCCTTAATCTCCCTCAAATCTGACCACCTCAATTTGACCCTTCATAAGCCATCCCTGCTTGGTACAGGGAAAATGACTTCTGTCACTATCACTGTGTCAAAGGCCATGACACAAACAACTGCAAAACTTTCAAAAACATCATCCAAGACATGTTAGACAAGGGGGATCTTGTTTTGGATAACCCGAACGTGCCACCCAACCAAAACATAGACATCTTCAGACAATCTTTTCCTAACCATCCCCCTAACCAAAACAATGTCCAGACCATGGCCAAAGACCTTCAAGAATGTGACATACACACGGTTAACACGGTCTCTCCTTTCATCCCAAACCAACCTCTTCCACAGACTGAAGAGGTTAGTCAACCTATTTCGCCACCACAGGTAGAAGAGCCTTCTTCTCCTAGTAGTCCTTCATCCACCCTGCTTTCACATGTGGGAGAGTCTACCTTGACCTCTCCCATATTAGAGGACGCTTTGATGGCACCAACGCCAGCTGTCTCACCGTCATCTTTCTTATCATCAATGGGGGATCATACTTTTCCCGCTCATCAATCACACACAGAGGCCATGACTATTCCTGAGCTCTTTCCACTCAAAGAGCCCAAATCTCTAATCCCTTCTCCATCAAGAGAACTTATCACCTCACCTAAATCCTCACAAGTGACCACCAAGCCAAAACAAGCTAAATTACCGAACTTCACTCACCCACAAGTGAAGGTCAACTTAAATGATGCCTCACACAATAGTGGCCCTCACCCCAAATAAAAGAAGGCTACTAAACCACATCAGAGAACTCCTCCCCCACCTTCATCATTTCCCTCCATTTTGGGCCTACATCCATCTACTTTAATAGGAGTGCTTCCTAATCCAACACCTATCAATAACAAATCACGTCTATTACTACCTTTACCTATCAAAAACATGCCTCCTCCAAAACATTCAACACTTGACAGAGGCAAATTGCCTCCATTACTCTCTCAATCTATCAAAAACATGCCTCCTCTAAAACATCCAACACCTCACAGAGGTAAATTGCCTCCTTTACTCTCTCAATCTATCAAAAACATGCCTCCTCTAAAACATCCAACACCTCTCAACAAAAAAGTGTCATCTACACGTGTGACTACACCACCCACAAAAAAGATGACACGAAACACTCCCTCACCAACTTCTAAACAGAAGTTGTCACCCTCTACTACAAGAAAATGAACAGACCCATTAGCGGGTTCTTATGCTCTATTGTTACGTCAATTGTTGCAGTCATCTAGCATCAGTCTCTCATCTCTTAAACCATACCAACCTCTTAGACCAAAACCCGCTTGGTTTGATGACACTCAAATCTATGCATATCATCGCACACCTGGGCATGACACTGAGCGTTACTGCGCTCTTAAAGCTATCATTCATCATCACTTGACCAAGGACCCCCTTCTTAAAAAGGATCTTCTCGACCACTCTTTCAGCAGACCATCGACATCATCCCCTACCTCTCAAACATCCTCACTGAAATCGGGATCTCAACGCAAGACTATGGTCCCTCTACTGCCTTGTCCCCCTCTCTTCAAAATTAAAACCATCAATGTGGCCACCAGGTCACAAATCAAGAAGGATAAAGGAAAAGATAAGGTTTCTATTCCTTGGACATATCCATCCATCAAGCCCTCTTCATCACCAAAACCCAAGATCTCAACCTTGGGCACATCTCGACCAACATCTTTGAAGCCAATCTATGACTCCATGGTGAAACAACTTCACCAAACCCCTATGGAGACATCTTTGTATGACCTCATTCAAAGCTCCCCACAACATCGACACACCTTGATCAAGACCTTACAAGCGGTGGTGGTCCAAACTGAAGACCCCCAACCACTGGCCACCTTGGTCCAATCATTACCTACCATTGCCTCCATCAATAATTCTAAGATCCCTATCTCCGACCTGGAAGATTAGGATCTCACCCTCTTAATATAAGCCTCTGAGGAGCTTCACAAGATACATCCTTGCATCGCACTCCTTGTCAAAAAGGAACTTCATCATCTTCTCTTTGTCCCTATCACAAAGCGACTAGGGGAGTTTGAATTTCTACCATTTATCAAGACATCAACCAGACCTCGACCAAACATTGACCAGACATTGATCAAACATCAACCAAACACCAACCAAGTCTCAACCAGACATCAACCAGACATTGACCAAACATCAACCAAACACCAACCAAGTCTCGACCAGACATTGACCAAATATCAACCAAGCATCAACCAATCAACATCAATCATCATGTGACCAATATGGAATGAAGTAAATGAGGCACGTTCACTTCTAATTGGCTCGGACCTTACATCATAATGCATAAGCATGGATCAGGGACTTATCGTCTATCTTCTCTTAAAGGTCGACCAGAACTTGAGCCCCTTAATGCCTTGCATCTGTGACCATTCTATTGTTAGTCAAGTACTCATCCACTTGACATTTAACTTGAGCTCATCCCTTGACCAATCCCTATCCTCTTAATCTTTATTCCTTTCAACCCTATTCTCCTAAAAAACAAATCCTATGTAACCCTTTTATAAAGTATGAATGCTTTGTCCTAATAAAAGGGAGCCCTTAAACTTCTATAGTCTTGTCCATGACTAAAAATTCTATCAAAAATTAATTGGGATGTCAAAATATCAAAAGGTCAAAAACTCTAAAGGCAGACTGCTCCCTCGAAGGACAGCTGTACTATCATTGTTGTAGCTAATAGACTGCTCCCTCAAAAGATAGCTATTCAAAGCCCTCAAAAACATATAAACCAAAAATATAGACCACTCCCTCGAAGGATGGCTATGCTTAAATATTGCTATAAACATCACTCTTTCAAAAGCTTCCCACATCGATTAGCTTCACAAATGACCACAAAAACAAAATGACATCCCTCGTAGACTTCCCGCATTGATCAGTCTACCAAAAACAAAGGGGTCATGGACTTGACTTGTAGTCGTCTCAGGGTCTCCTATAAAATGGGGCAAAGTTATCCCTACTAAAAGGGTTACCCTATCCTCCCATATCACATCACCTACTCAAGGGATTTCGAGCCCATTTTAATGTCAAAGTGATTCAATTACTTCTAACACAACCAATGGTCAACGACGTAATGCATGAATGGGGATTTTGTTTTTAAAAGAAACCCCTTACCTATGCTATCATTATGGTCCTTATCAATGAAAGAGAAATGCACCTTTCAATTCTTACACCTTGGTCACATTCAGCCAAACCAAAACCAAACCAAACCTTTTTCAGACCATCATCATAGCCTAATCACATAGTTTCTATGAACAAACAAATACACATGGAAACTATCGACCAGACACAATTTATGTCAAGCATAAACCATTACTTGCTGAAGCATAAATAATCTCAATTCATTTTTAGCATACATCCATCACGAATATGGAACATTACTAGGGATGAAAGACCACATCACCAATGTTACAAAATACACCATCACACAATATGGAAAAGGATGTAACATCATCCTACCTTCATCATTTATCTTTGACTCTTCTTCTGAACTACATTGGTCTGAGGCCCTAACAACAAGGGCTATGTAGGCAGCACTCAGATGACATGGGGTCTTCTGGGGTTAGCTCAGCCACATCCATTTGTTCATCTACTTGATGGACAAACCTTTTATCTTTAATCATGACTTAACTTAGTCAAAACACCCAGCCATGACCTCAACCAACCTATCGATCACTTAGATTCTTTGTCTGAACTACATTGGTCTGAGGCCCTAGCAATAGGGGCTATGTAGGTAGCACTCAGATGACATGGGGTCCTTTGGGGTTAGCTCGACCACATCCATTTGTTCATCTATCTAATGGACAAATCTTTTCCTTTCAACCATGACTTAACTTAGTCCAAACCAATCCATGACCAAACCAACTTCTTTTTCCACTTTGACCCTTTCCTCCCTTTTGGGGAGAACTACATTGGCTTGAGGCCCTTCAAACAGGGGCTATGTAGGTAGCACTCAGTATTTTGAGGTTAGCTCAACCATTCCTCCATCCATCCATCTGCCCGTTCGTCTCTCTAAAGATGTCGGCCTTTCGTTCATTCTTTTACCTAATGGACGAACCATATCATCTTTAATCATGACCAATCAACCATCCCTGACAATGTCAAAGTCATTTTTGACTCCTCATGGGGCACATTGGAGATCACATACATCTCCCTGACCACATCATTCAAACATTTGAGATCACTTATATCTCAACCCGACTCAACCACCGACCTTGGAGATCACGCCTATCTCCTCCGACCACGTCCACTTCTGAGACAACTCTGTCTTGGTTTTGATTACATGTATGCTACCTCACAAATAGATATCAAAATTATTCATAGACCACATTTCAACCATAGCAAGTATTGGATCGTGAGCAAGTTGATCCCCACTACTTGTGACATTTTCATGTTTTCCAAGAGCACTTCTTGAGCCTGGGATACCTAGAACATGATGACCATTAGAGCTTCAACTTAGATTGAATAACCCGATCAGCTACGACTAAATGCTGAGGCCCAGTTACTTTAATTTTTTCACTCCTCGACCTTGACCTGTGACAATTTGACCTACCTATCTCATGAAGTGGTATGCATGTAATCACAACTATTGCATCGTTCACACTCAAACTTCACCATATTCATCCACTCTCTATCAAATCAACACCCGATCTCAGGTTCCCTTTCCTCGATTCCCGCTTTGATGGGGGAACACCTCATACCATACCTGAGGCAATCGACTCCTATTTTTGTCTTGCAGTTCATTAAGAATAACCAACAAGACAAAAAGGGGCAAATGTAGACACCGAAATTGTGTCTATTCCATTGGTCACCCCTTTATCCCCTTTGATCTCCTCCTAAACATTTTTAACCCACTCAATTATTAATTTAAAATATATTAACTATTTTAAATTAATAGCCACCTTGCCACATCACCCATGCCACCTCGCCCCACCTTGGATACCTCTCCTTGGATGCCTTCCTCCCCCTATGCCAATTCTTAAATGCTTAACCCCTATGTCATTCCTCCCACTAGCCCCTCGCGCTCATTTAACCCACCTTCGACTGTTTTCCAACGACTAGTTGACCTTGGTAGATGGAAGAATGGGCAAAAGGCTATTTTTATCCCTTTTTCCCATTCTTTAGCCACTGACATCGGTCAGTATTCAGCTGACGCCAACAGTTTTTCCGATGTTAGTTCCTTTAAAACTACATTTCTACTTCTGTTGCACCCCCCGACAGCCTGACTCTGGTCCTACAAATGTAAAATCTCTTGCTCCAAGCTTCAAGCTCTCTCATTTATCAACTTCTTGTAGGTATCAACATTTCAATAGCACTCTCCAGGCTCAGGGGTTCTGCACCAGTCATTCCACACCAGATTGAAGATTGCATCTCCCACATCAGCCACAACGAAAACAGGCCTCTTGCACTTCTGCCTCTCCATCCACAGCTAAGTATTTGTATTGATTTTATTTTAATGTAATTTTGAATACATTAGCAATCAGCCCACTACCCATTCCCAAGCATTCTTGACACAACCCAACCTGTTCTTCCCGGAGAGGCTGAAAAGCCTTCTCTCAACCTTATCTCCCTTTTCACCCCTGTCTTCTGCCTAGTCCCTTTTCCAGACCATACTCTCTACCCTGCAAACCCAACACAAGCCACTAAGACTCCCATAGACACCTCAAGCCATTTTGCTGACCACAGACAGCCCTGAAGCTCGTCCAAAGCCTCATTGCCTCGATTGATGCCGGCCACTAGGCCCATTGCCTCTACCGACATCGACAGACTAACCGATGTCGGTAACTTGACCAACCGACGCCGGTAGGATAACCGATGTCGATGACTGTGGAAGATAGATTGCCACATATAGGTATGCATTTATTGCTATTTCTTTTGTTCAATCTTTTATTATTTCTCTTTCTAGCAATATTTTGCTCTTTATCAATCAGTGGACTGTCACCCTTCCGGAAGTCCTTTGCACTTCTGGGATCAAGCTTTGCTTGGCAGTCTACTACCTATCTATCTAATAGTTTTCTTATTTAAGTATCTCTTATCTACAGGTGTCATCCTCCACAGCCAAAGAGGAGTACCTTCAATGTCTGGATACGGTGCGCAAAAATTCATCCGGGTATCATCTAACCCTAGACCATTATCCTAGTTTCTTTCATCTTCTAAATGTGGAAAAGCAAAAAATAGTTAGAAACAATATCCCATCACACAATCTCTCTATACTACCCACATGCCAATGGGAAAGATCAGTCCAAAAATAAAACATTGAAGTAAATCTTGGTTCAAACCATTAAAGATACCAAAATATATTGGCACCTTCAACTCTATCTTGTATTATGGGCATATAGAATGAGTATTTGTACACCCAATGGGGTAACCTCCTATTTTATTATATTTATAGATGAACCATTATACCCTTTGAGGTATAAATTCCTATCCTTCACATCTCTCTTCAAGGTCTTCTTAATCATGAAGAGTAAAAATAAAGATGGATAACTAAGTTGATAACTTTATATGAATGTCTGCTTGTGGATGCATAAAATAACATCACTTACAAAGAACACGTACCCTAAATTTAATAAAAATGTTCATGAACATCCCCTAAAAGTAGGAGATCTTGTCTTGAGACTTGAAAATAGAATAGATAAGAAAAAGGGAGAAGGTCATAAGGTTAGGCCCAATTGTTTGGACCCATATCTAATTATGGAGGATTTTAATAATGGAGCCTATCAATTACACACTTTAGAGGGTGAGGAGTTTGGTGATTTTATGAAATATTTATATATAAAATGCATATACATATATTAATTTAATTTTTCATATCCATCTTAACATAAATAAATTAAAATTTCATTGTTCATGTGTTGTTTTACATTTTAGCTATTTTGTCTAGTGATTGTTTAACTACGAGTTCATGTAACAAGAAATTTTAAAATGTAGCATACCATCTTATCTCATTTTCACATCACCTTATTACCACTAGAAAAACTTTCTCAAAATTAGATTCACATAGAGTCTTTTTATAGTTATTAAAAGCATTATACACCTCATTCCCTTATACTTTATTATAAACTTAGGCATTCTAGCTTACTGCCTAGTCTAAAAGCTTATCCATGACAATACCCAATTTTTATGGTTCTCTCTAGGAAAAACACTAGAATTTTAAAAAAAATTTAAAGTTATTCACTTATCTTGGTCCTCAGTGATGATTCATTACATTTTATTGGTTGAATGGGGCCAATATTTGGGGGTACGAGCCTTTCCAAAAGAGAGAAAGAGATAGAGATAGAGAGTGAGAGTAATATAATAAAATGCTTATGTAAATTAAATCAAATATCACATCTCTCACCCATAATTAATCCTTGGTGATGAGCACTCACATCCTACTAGTTACATGGGGTTAACATTAGGGGGAGAAGCCCTTACTCTCCTACATATAGCCTTTGGTAATGACCCCATGCATCTTACTAGTCATATGAGACTAAGTATAGGGGTTTTAAAAATTAAATAAAGGCAAAAATCAATCCAAAAAGTGTCTAAAAAGAAATAAATTCCCACAAAATATTGCTTAGATGTCTATGCTACAAGGTGAACCTTATCCATCGTACCAATTCTATCATGGTTAGACATCTCTAGACAAAGCCAATAAAACTAGTGTTCTTTAAGTTTAGAAAGAAATATAGTTTTATCCTTTGCTTGTAAGGATTAATTCAGCCTTTTATTCCTTGTGAAATCACATTATCTCATATTTCCTATCTCCCTTTCATCTCCTTTACTGTAAGTTGGAAGTTGTTTGTTGTGACAGATGAAGTGGCTTGATCATCACATGCAAAACAATCATTTACACATTTGTAATCTTGTAAGCATACATTATATCACATTTACATACATTTTTTATACTCTTCAAAATTATAAGCATATTCATAATATTTATAAAAGTTAGAGATACATGATATTCATCACATTTTTAGTCATTTAAGGTGCAAAAACTAAAAATAGACATAACATTAACATATAGGACATGATAATAAGTAAAAAAATCAATATCTCTCTCTATATAATAAATGTCGAGTTTATATACATCATGTTTTAGTAAAAAATCCTTCATAGAGGGAAAAGGTGTCTAAAATCTCAGAAATCCAAAAAGAGATGAAATAAGCATGGTCCTAAGGCTCTATTGGAGGTTGTTGGGCCCCTCGAGAGGTTGAATGGCTAAGAATAATTCTCTTCCTATGATAAGGTCCTAATGTTAAGGATTGATGTGGGATATGGATCCTACTCTGATGGACCCTCCTACTTTTTCCCACATGGGCGGTTGTCCCTCCCATTGTCTATTAGCTCAATTTTCTTGACCTCTCCTTGCACTTATAATGTTAGTGAGGTTATTCACCTATGATCCAAGCTAGTAACCACTCTCCTCAATCTAAGCAACTCCATATATTTATAATATACAAGTGAAAAAACATTAGTGTGCTTGCATATGCTGGTAGGAAGACCCACATCCATCACAAGTTAATCCCTACTTAGACTAGTGCCCACATGGAACAAGTTATCCATAGTGTCTCTGATCAGGGTCCTCAATTATGTATATGAATCTCTAATTAAAAAATGTGCCTTAGATATCCATTCATTTAAAATAAGAATAATAATGAAGTAATCAACTAGAAAATAATATAGTAAAGAACCAAATTAAATAACACATTATTTTACCTAGACGACCCTCTTTTTAATCTGGGTTTGTGTCTAAGTTAGAATCATCTCAGCCTCATCATTCTTCTCTAATCTTGGATCATGCCTAAAATGTGTTTGGTCACTCTTTGTGGTAGCCTATTCTCTGTCTCACCCTCTTCTAGCTTGTACTTTTTATTGAGGATCCACCTATGGTGGTGGATGTTATGGTGGTGCTTATACCTATTAATAGCCTCTGATTGATAGTGAAACTAAAATTGTAACTTATACAATATAATCCCCTACTTGTGATCCTCATATCAACCTATTTGCTTCCACTATAGTGATGGGAGTCCCTGGTGTTATGCGTTATCACCCCAATCTCTCAAGTTTAGCACCCTAGATCTCTTTACCTTGACCACTACATGTGGAATATTTAGGTTGGATACGTAATGTAGCCCATATTATTGGGTCACACTATCCATTTGGTATATCAATTGTCTTTCCCTCACTTTCCGTGATCTCTTACAATCCACAAGAGTAATTTCCTTTTCTGCCCATTGATCAACTATCCCCTAATATAGTAAAGCAACAAGAAATGTCATTATCAAAGTACAAGGCCAGTGAAAAGTCATTTAATGGTGTGATGCCAATCCTCCTAGAGGCCCTAATGGTACCCATATCTCTAATCACCACTCCTTAATAGTATGGGGTCATGCATTTATATACCCATCTCATGATTAGGGTAGGTTGGCTAATAGATAAAACCCCCAACCTAGTAATATGATACAAGTCTTTGTAAGTCTGCATTAGAACCTCTTCTACCCATGTGAACTATCAACCCCTCACTTCTATACTCTTGATAATGGTTACCCTAATATAGAGAAAGCAACTGGTCCCTTTGTCTCTTAATAACTAAGAGTTAAGAATGCCTATAATTTCCTTGTGGAGGGTCAGGAATTTTGCCCACTCCACCCTTACTAACCTAACCCCATACTTTACACCCATGTTGATTGCATTTGTGTCTCCATAGTATTCTAACCAAATAGAGGATTTGCCTCTATTGGTGGACTCTCTCAATATCACCACTAAGATTATATCTGGTATCTCTATAATCCTATAGACATCCATAAGAGTGATAGTTAAGTATCTCGAGGCCTATGGAAACTAGAAAGTGTTATGGTTTACATCTTACTAAGTGAATGCATCATAAATAAACCTACTTAGTGGGGAAATGATTATGACTTGTGATATATAAAAAATACCTACCTTGTCTAATATGTCCAACTCATTGACTTTTAGTTTCCATAAAATCTTAGGAAGCCACTCTTGCTCCCTCACATTTCTCCATTGAATGTATACACCCTGAAAACACAAGTTAAAACAAATTTATTTATTTTATTGGCCTCAAAATTTCACACAAACAAGCCCTTTTCTCCATGTGGTGAAGCCACCGCTTCATGTAGGTGATGGTTACACAAATATTATAGAAATTATGAAACCATCAATCTTTACAGACTAGTAGTTATGTCACCACTACATGACGATTACATAACCATCATAAGCATTCTAGAGAAAATGTTTCTATCATGCTAGTTTATGCAACCACCACTGAAATAAATGTGACCATTGGTATCAGAAACATAACTATTGGTATACAAAGACCCATAGTTCCACCATGACACTAGTAGTACTACCATCTAGGTGTGGTCAAGCCCAAATCCTCCTAATTTTCTAAAAAATGCACTAAAACACCAAAATTTTGATATTTTCCTAACCAACCCTTTCCCAAAACCCAGCCATGTATTTTAATTCAATATTTAAGAGATATAAATGTGTTTTTGAACAATTTTTTAAAATTAAGGAAAATCACAAAAGTTATTAGAACTTACCCATCTCTACCCTAATTTTGCTACCACTGGTATGTTTTCCATCCTCTATTCATGCTCATCAATCTAACTATTCTCTGGTGAAAAACCATCACAAGAGATACAGAGCCCAAAATTTCTCAAATCAAAAATGTATAAATGAGTCCTATTTTTTAGCAAATTTTCAAATAATTTATTTATTTTTACTAGCTGTTATGTTTTGAAAAGTTTTTATTTTTAGTAACTTTCTTCAAAAACTTACATTTTCTCATATTTTATGATATATTTACTCCCTAACTAACCCAAAACATGCCAAACACTAAAAAATTAATGTCTTCTTTTTTGTAATATTATTGCAAGGTATAATTTTTTTCCATTTTTGCTTTTACAGGTTGACACCACTCATGCACCAATCTCAGTTCCCTAATGAGACAAGTCATGTAGTATCCTCATCCCTATGCGCATGGTAAATAAATTGTTTGTGTTTTGATTAACTTATTTTTAGTTTTTCTTTAAATTACACTTAATTCCCATATTCTACTCATAATACTACATGTTTAAGTGAGGTGATTTTTATGGCCTTCCTTTCCCCTTTAATTATGTCATCACTCAAGAAAACATCCTCACAAACTCATGATGAGGCATCTCCCTAAGGGGGAAATATGTAAGCACCCAATTTTTTCATGGTGTAACTTTTTTTGAAAAATATAATGATGATACAATGATCTAAAAAAAAATATACTTAGGCCTAGTTCTCTCTCTTTTTGTTGGTCTTATACCCTTTTATTGACCTTTGCAATTGTCAAACTTTCCTTTTTCTGAGTCTTTTTCCTTAATTTTTTTTGGATAGGGGTATAAACCAACTTGGTGAAACTAAAACTATCATGATGAAAATAAAACCCCTACATCAATTTTAATTTTCACTATGGTGGTTATATATACATTAGTGGTGGTTTTTTAAACCATCATGGTAGTTTCATTTCCACTACCTACACAGGGTGATGGTTTTGTTACCCAAGACTTCAATTTTCATGTGAATTTATTAGTTTTGATTGCATTTTTACTTGTTTCTTCTTGACTCAAATTCCTTGACTACCTATTTCACTCCAAGTCATGAATTTTTAAATTTTCTTGATCTCCAAGTTATCTCGATCAAACTCTTAGTAAATATAAAGTTAACTCCTAGTCACAACTTCTCCTTCCTTGTTACAAGTGTTTCAATTTTATAATAATCTGAGATCTAAATTTTATACATGTGATTATAATTGGGAGTATTTCATATCTATAGCCCACATTATTATGTTTTTAATAATTTTGGTTCAACTATACAATCATTTTTTAGTCATCTTACATGATTTTTGGAGAAGAAATTTCATGGAGCTTGCAACCTAGTCTTTGCTTGTTCTTGGATCACCCCAGCCATAATCACCTATATTTCTTATTCAGTTTTGTGTTCATTTGATTTGATTTATTTTTATTCCTCCTATAAGAGAGTTCTAAATGTCTACACAAAGAAGAAGGAGCTAGCTATATGATGATCAAGAATTCATCAACAAATATTCTCAACCTTCAGCTTGTCTCAACTTTGATTAGGTTGGGAGTTTTGTCTTATTGTTTTTTTAATTTTTTTTTATTAGATTAGTTTCATTATGTTTAAAATATAATATAATTCTATAAAGTTTTATAAAATAAATAATAGATATATATCATTCTCTCTCCCTCATCCTCTTGCATATAAAAAGAATAGTTTCATGTTCATTTGTTACATCCATACATTAAAGCTTTAAATAATTCTAGAATTTGTATTATATATTAGGTAAATAGTTGAATCCGAAAATTAGGTACATCCAATTATAATTAGTTAATTTTTTAATTTTTTCAAAATCTTGCATTAAAAAATAACACACACACCTGCCCCGCACTCCCCCTCCCTCCCCCCTCCCAGCCTCCCTACAAAAGCTAGACAACCTAGGTAAATAAAAGCTTGCATCTTAGATATGATTTTATTCATTTGCATAATAATAAAATGTTTTTTATAGATAAAAAAATAATAACCTTAAATTTGAATTCATTCCATTCTAGACGGTTTAGCTTCACAAATAATCATTCAAAAGTTTTAATGCTAGCATTTTAGCTTGTACTTGTAAATTAATTTCTAAATATTTAAGAGTTGTGTTTATCAAACCTAAAATAGGTTCTAGATCCAATTTTTATTTACATTTTTAAATTTTAGTTCATATTAGATTTCATTTATTTGAAAAAAAAAATACAAAAAAGAACACAACATTTAGTGCGTATAGACAAAAATCTCATTTTCAAAACTAGGAAAAGTTAATTAACACTTGCATTTTTCTTTCAAAATTTTAGTTTTAAGCATTAGATTTGTTGAAAACTTGAAAACCACAAAAAAGGAAAAAAATAGCATTCATTTTTATTATATTTTTCTAGAGTAATTGTGTTTTTTTTACTCTACATTTTAGATCACCGCATGTGATCCTTCATCAAGAGAAAATGTTTATCCTTTCTCCTGATGAAGGATCATGAGTGGTGATCTGAAACATCGAGTAAAGAAGAAAATAATTATTCTAGAAAAATTTAATTTATTTGTATGGACTATGAAAGTATAAAATATCTAACATTTATTTTCTTCATTTTTAGCCTTTTATTTTGTTTATTTCATGTATTTTCATTTTAGCAGGTAGTTTAGTTATGTTTCAATTTTCAAAAAACCCTCAAAAAATTAAAAAAACAATTCAAATTAGACCTCATCTAAAAGAGCATGAGTTCTAAAAAATTGCTATCACCTCCTTCAAAATAGTAAGTAAACATTCAACAACACATTACAAACAAGATATATGCTTAATACGTTGCAAACACACCTAGCCCCACCATTGGATGATGCTCCCTAAGTGCCCCTACCTCTATAAGGTTAGTTTATTTCCTAGAGTGCTAAAACCTGTTACAGTGGGTACCCTTCAAAGTGATATTAATTTAAATTTTATACTTGAGATTTTACATTCAACTCCACTCCTAACCTTATCATTATCCATCTTGACACCTTAGATAAATAAGTTCATCAATTAAACCCCCCAACAATAGTGAAACCCTTTCAAATCATATATCACTAGTTTAACATCCTCTAAGTTTAAGTATTCCAATTTATTTTAATTTATCCTTGGGATTAGCCTCATCATGTTTTCATTTAAATTTTATATGACACTGTATGGTCACATTCAACCCCATTGTGCTAGCCAAATCCCTAAGGTTTTGTAACCCAATTTTACCCAATTCCCTGAATTGAGCATTGACCAAGAAATGCAATACCTTGTCCTTGTTTACAATAAAGGTTATTTGGATTACATCACATCTAAATTCATTACTTTCAATGAGAAACATGATATGTGTGAACTCTTTTAGTATTTCCATGAGCACCCTCTACCACCTAACATCTAAAACCCCATCCTTTTACCTCAACCCAACCAGCCTATTGCTCCACCTCTTTTGGTACATAAACCTCAACCAAACCATCATGTTTGAACCAATCATTAGACCATCCATTCTTTTATACATTCATTGGATGTGTTTTCAAGACCTTGAAAGGTTGAGTACATGAAGGTTAGCATGTCACTTTTTGAGCATACATATACCAAAGAGTGCAAAAAACACACTTATTTAGGTTAAGAAAGATTTGGAACTACTGACATTACTAAAAAATTAACCTTAGATTTTTGGAATTATCCTTCAACAACCCACAAATAGTCTAATTATATATAAATAAGTTTAGGAACTTATGAATGAAATCCTTGACTTTAACTATAATGCACACAAATATTTTGGCACATTATTCAACAAAAAATAGTACATTGTAAGCAAAAGAACCCCAATTTATTTTGAGAGTTGTCTTGGGTTTATACTCTTCTTCTATTTGTATTTGATGGTGACCAGGGAACCCATCAATGAAGGTATATATATCACAACCAAAAACTTATTCCAATATCTCCTTAGTAATTATGGCTGAGAATGGATCAGTGACATAATCAGTATTGAGAAAACATAAGTCCACATCCACATGCATCCATATTTATTCAAATTGATCATCATTGGGCTTACCCAATTTAATTCATCAACTGCATAGATGACAAAAACACCAAGCATATTATTAGTTTCCTTATTCACCTTGGCATAAATATTAAGATTCATTTTGTAAAGTATTTTCTTGACTAGTCTCATGCCTTTAATGAGTTTGATTTTAATTTTACCTAAGGAAGAGTGCATGCCCCTCATTTCCTTGTAGTTGTATGGAAAAATATTTTTAAACTCATGTAATGGCTCAATTAATCATCAACTATTAAATTTTCCAATAATCTCCAATGGTCATAATATTATGCACATATTTGATACCTATGTTGACCTTCTTAGTTTTCAAAGGTCAATTATAATACTTTTTATTATCATTTTTTACATCTACAACCTTGCACTCCCCACTAAAATTATTTACATTTAAGTGATCTGAATCATCATCATGTTTCTTCTCTTCAATATTTTATACAATCTTCTCCTTATTACATTTGAACCATTAGTTATACTTTATCCACAACGCATCATCTACTTCATTCAATTTTTTATCCTCATTACTACCATCTCTATAAAACTATGGTAGCACAAAGGAAAAGGTGTAAATAATATCCACTTTTATCCTTTCCCATTGAGTTATTTCTCTTCATGTTTTATTGATGATATACCATGCATGTAATTATGTCTTCAAGGTTCCATAAAAAACATGAAGCCTTAACCTAATTTAAATATAGTGTACACTCTTTGTCTAAACTTGTTAAAAAAAATGAAAATGTTTCTCTTATGATGAATCTCCACCATATATGGTCAAACCATGCTCAATGTTTATACACTCAAATTGGGTGCAAATTACCTATTGAATCTCTACCATGTATGGGAAAACCATGCTCAATGTTTCTAAACTAAAATTAGGTGAAAATTGCCTCTTTTACATTAAACCATGTAGTTAAGTAGTTTTATGTGTTTCCAACTAGTACACAATAGTCATTTTCAAAGTATAGACTAAATAAATTAAATGTTCATTTTTATATAAGTATCTCTTTTATTAATTCACATAAATTGATGGGCATATTGAACCATCATAGTGATGAAGTGTGATAATATTCCTTTTGTAGAGGCAAAACACCCTTTTCATATTTTGTGTGTTGTGTGGTACCCAAAAAAATTGTGCGTAGAACATGAATAGATTTAACCTTAGCATCCTTCAAGCCCTTGCATCCAAATAAATGATTGGTTTTTGTAATCACCTTATCATGCCTAGTCACTTCATAATATTCCTAGATCCATCGATCATAGGTAATACTTATGGTGTCATAGATAAATACCATACTGTCCCAACTAAGAATTAAATCATCGTGAGGGTTCAAAATTTTCAACCCTTGTGTAGTGATGTTATAAATGTGGTTAATTCATTTTTCCATGTTCACACTTTCCAAGTACCGTGTTCCATGATTGTTATCCATAAGGATGACTACACACTTCTCTTCATTCTCAAATATCATATGACACTTCTTAAGGTGAATATCAACATTATTGGTGTAACATTTGGGTCTTATAAGCAAGGTTGGATAATTTATATAAACCTATACCAATTCAATAACTTCAAATTTGGCATTGGATTTCACTCATACCATGTCTACAAAGACATTATTCAAAATCTCTAGAGGTTGTGCACATGTATTACTATCCATGAATAATACATGAGGAGAAGGTTTTATCATTGGAATCCCTATTTTTTATTATGCCACATTAGTGAGGATATTCACCTCCATTTCAATATCAATTAAAATTTCACACACAACAGCCACTGATGGTGCTATCAATTAATAATTGGCATTCTACATAGAATTGATCTATTGAACCCTTGTCAACCATTATTCCATTAAAATTGAAACATTATACTCAAACCTAGTATTAATAATTAGTATGGCCCCTTCTAAGAATAATAAAGTGAATATCTCAGAGAATTCTTCAACCTATTTTTCACTAGGTCCCATTCAAAGATTCTTTCTTATCTTGGATTACATATGGAGTGAATGTTTGAGATCTCCTTGAAGATTCCTTATGATCAACAATTTGCCTTTTGTAGGATTAAATTATGGGAAATTCTACCAGGGTAATTGATCACTAGGGAGGATGGTGCACATTTTTTTATGGTTGAGTCATGATATCATTGCATGTTTTGATGTTAAATTTCAATCTTGGAATTAGTCAACACTCTACTTCTTTAGGTATCCATTTATATCTTTTTCTTTAAGTATTGGTCATCCCTGTAAACTTTTATGATTTCTCTTTATGGATGATATTTTTATACATGTTAAGACAATTTTAATATTATGCTCCCCTCAATAATAAACATAATTGGGGAACTTAGTACAATCTCTCTGATAATGCTTGAGTGAGCAAGACTTATATTAGGTGCCTAGAGGGAATATTCCTCTATAAGAATGCTAAGAATGATCACCACCATACCTTTATTTATATTGATTCATAGGTGCTAAGTTATATTTTCTTGTCCCTTGTTCTTACACTTTATTTATCTCATCTATCACTCGATAATTTTCAATGTTGTGCCTATATGATTCCATTATTTTACAGTACAATGAAACATTTCCCTATGCTTCCCTTTTCATCATTGGGAAATAAAACACATCATTATCCTCTTGAAAAATATTGTAATGCTTTGAGAAGATTTATAACATTGCACCTTGGAAAATTGTTTTTTTAACCTTCAATTTCATAGTGCGCCATAAGCCACTTTAGGTGTCATGTGTGCTATTAGTAGTCAATTTTTGAAATTGTGAGGCCATTTTTGAAATTCACACCTTCATAAAAAATATAATGCTTGTATCTACATTTTTATATAATTTAGATCTCAAAGCTACCTCCAAGGCCTCTTGTGGATTAGTTAAAGTCTTCATGAATATTGCACACCTAAAGGGTAGGATCAAAAACCCCTACAAACCATTATGCATGCTAAAGAGGATGGATCTCATACGAGAGTTTAGAGATAAAAGTTATAAATATTGTATCATATGTACAAATACTCTTAGTGAGGTCATAAATATATTATGTGTTTGAGTGTTGATATGCTTTGTTTCTCAAATTTGGAATATCAAACTTTTTTAGAAAAATCTCTTTAACAAGGTCATAATCCAAAATAGCTTCATGTGGATTAAATTTATTGTAGCATGTATGTGCACATCCAAAATGGTATGTGTGAATTATCTTTCCTTAATTTATACCATGATGGCACCCTTTTCACATAATATTATTTCACATTTGTGGACCTTATCTGTAGCATTCTCCACTCCTTGATACTCATGTAGATTCATGGAAATGTCACAATTAATGGTGAGAAACCTGCACTATTAGTGCACTTATTTTCACTTGGGCACTCAATAATTTACTTCACCTAAGGTTACTTCCACCCAAGCCACCCATATTTCCTCTAGATTAGGGGTACACTTCCACCAACTCTTAAATTAGGTTGTACCAAAGCTACGTTAGGACCTAGATTTATAGGTACCACACCCATAGCCATTATCTCTTATGTTGTTATGTTACTAGTTTGCATGGTTGTATTACCACATTTAATCTGTCTCATGCCAAAACTTATTGGGCTCTTGGGTCTTAATGATGATATTAATATTGGACTTATGGGTTGGTATGTTATTATTTAATATAAAACAATCTTCTAGGTCTCTTATCTCACAAATTCCATTGTTTGAGGCTAGTATACACTATTTCCTTGGGTTTATTATATTTGAATAAAAAATGTGTGAAACTGAGCCTTGATTAAATTTAACATAAACTATTCCTCAATTAGTGTGAGGTTATGCATGTTTAAATGGTTTTAAGCAACTCCAACTAGCTATTTCTGGGTATCCACTTTGTGCTAAATGGCAACTTCCTCTATCTCATTGGAGCATGTATCTTTAGTGAAATAGTTTTCCTCATACCCTTTTCATCCTACATGGGTCCTCACATAAATTACTCAACTTACCTTTCTTCCATTTCTAGGTTTCATGGCAAAAATCAATGTTTCCATCCTTCACCATATCTATGAAGTTTGATCTCACGAGCATCCAGACTCTCCATGCAAAAGTTATTTAACTTTCTACCCTTTAATTATGCATCATAAAAACCTTTAATTATCTCTTTAATATATATACATGTACCATTAATATGATATTTTTAGACCTCCATAGGAAGATCTTAAATACCAATGTCTACCATAAGCTTTTTTAATTTCATAAGGGTATCTAAGTGATAAAATACCCTATCAACTTACACAATAACTAGTATTCAGATTATTCTAAGAAATAATATGTGAAAACTCCAAAGTCTAATAGGTAATAATTTAGTTTTCCCTTCAACCTCATGTCCACTACTCTGGTTCAGACTTCACTAGTGCATTGGAATTGCTCAACCCACACCTTCACACAAGGATGCTTTATGCCAAAATTTATATTCTAACCCATAACATATGTGACCAACCATGCATATAGGTGCTCAGATAACTCACATAAAAACACTTAATAAATACGATCGTACAAATACTCCTTCAAACATTTCTTAGAATTTAGATTTCCTAAGCTTGGATGATACTTCAAAAAGGTGCACTCTTGGTCTACTAGCCACCTCTCAATGTTTTCCAAAGAGACTCGACAAATCATATCCAAAAAACATCTTATATAATTTGTTAAATAACTCATAGAAATGAAACCAAAATATTGAGGTATTTTCCTATGCACCAAACAAAGTGTCTAAACCATTACACTTATCGTAATAATTAGTAGTTGTTATGTTGGCATATCATGCAAGTAGGATTGCATGCTCACCCAAGGTGCAAAGAAAGACTATTAGGGCATGTTGGGTTAGTCACAAAATATGAATTATCATATTTTTTCATGATACACTCACAACTGATGATAGATTAAAAAAACACTTATAAATTTTAAAGTAATGAAGGGAAATAATATGTGCATTATAGGAATATATTCCATCATTAACACAAGATATCTAGCATAAAAAAATTAAATTACATCATCATACATTATTGAAACATTAATCCATTTACATTAATAATAATAAAGCACATGAAGATAGTAGCAAAGCATTAATATCTCAAAATAAAACAACTTGTCAACTATTATCAACAACTAACAACTTCAAAAACATTAAACTAGGGTACAATGCGAGTTTTTAAACCTTAACCAATAGACCTATATTCACTTCATCTTACCCTAGATTCATGAAATTCATTTAAAAAAAAATCATTAATTTATATGAAACCACCTAAAAACTCTCTCTTTTACAACTCCCCTAGATATGTGATCTTAAATATGTGTTTTGTGGTTTACACAACCTCCTTCCCACTCATTGTGTTTTATATTTTATGCCAACCATAATTTTTTATTTATCACATTTTGAGACTTTAGTTGGTTAATATTCCCAATTCAAGTGCTCCTTGATTTATTTCTATATCTGCATAACTATTTACTTATTCATGGTTGAGCTTGGAGGTGTTCTGCTAGACTTCATCAATATTTTGGTAGCACATGCTAGATATAATTATTGTTCCTTGTGACTTCACATGATATTCCATCCAAAATTATTGTGCCTCGTACAACCTATGATCACTAAAAGTATTAGGTGCACACTTATAAACTTGGTCATAATTATAGGCCAATAAGTTTTTTCCTTTGTAATTATTTCAGTTGTTCCAATAAACTCATCTACTACATGTGACCTATAATCAAATGAAAGTTTATAATAATATTTGTTTCTATAATAAATTATATTGAAAATTTTCATCATATTTTACTATTTGGTATGCCTTAGAAGAGGATTTATGAAACAAATTCAAACATTGGTTTGGAGGAGTTCTATAACAATTTGAATTCATTGATTTATCTATTTATCTAGATTTGGCTTCTATCAATGAGATATTGTATCATATGCTTCCATGTAATACACATTTTTTAATGAATGTCCATAGAATCTATTTTAGTGAAAAAATTAATTTAAATCATAATTCATAGG
Organism: Torreya grandis; assembly: GCA_037957365.1. NCBI lineage: Eukaryota > Viridiplantae > Streptophyta > Pinopsida > Cupressales > Taxaceae > Torreya > Torreya grandis. The sequence continues at coordinate 3,270,462 of JARHVA010001366.1, forward strand.
CAACGGTCTTTAAGCATCAAGTTATTTTACCTCAAGTAAATAAACCATGTTGCACTCAAGTAATTATTTAACAAATATTGTGTTTTTTTAACCAAACCTAGTCAATTGTCTTATCTCTTTGAGGGATTGAGATGACCTTCCAAGATGTTTTTTCAATAGGATTGACTACATTCTTGGTTGGAAATCCATTTTCATTGATTATGTTCTTAAAATTTTACTTGTTAATAGATTTTGAAATATTGGATGAATAAAACACATTGGAAGAATAAGCATATTTGCATCTACGAGCTTAAATTTATAATTCTCCAATAATTTAGAAAATCTCATCATACTATGGATACAAATTAAACACAATATTCTTTTTAGTGATTGGAAGTGAGATATCAACAAATAGGCATTGAATTTAATTATTAGGTGAATATTTCTCATATTAGTAACCATATTTTTAAATCATAAAATATAATAATTAATGTGTTCATTAGGTCTTTATCTAATTTGAATTAAATTTAGAAAATTTAATATTTATATCAACATTAATTTTAATGTTAGCCAATAAATCATCCACAATGGTGGTAAAACATTAAAATGATCCACATAAAAGGGAATAGAACCAATAAGGACCATCATTGTGTAGAGGTCTAGGGAAAAACTTGCTCAACCTTTTATCATAGGAAAAATTTCTGCAAGAAGCATGAAATGATATGATATGATGTGATAGGTCTCATTTTCTATTGATTAATTCAAAATTTAGAGCAATAAAACCACATGCAAGTATATGAGAAATAATTTCGTAAGCCAAAGGATTTAGAAGAACATCATTAAAATTTATCCTTTTTGTATTTAAATCAATCCTAAAGAGATATTATTGATTTTAATTTTAATTCTATGAAATATATACATATGTAAACACCCAAATTTAGCATAACACTTGTTTCACAATGTCTTTTAGCCACTTTTTTTATTAGCTAAGAATTAAAAAATTAATGGTGAATATATTTTAATTTCAAATTTTAATTTGTGTTTTTATATGACTTTGTGACCCTCTTTCTACACCCATATTGCTTAAAACACATTTAATAAATATGAATATATCTAAATATTTTTATCATTTAGAGGTTATTTTGAGCTCAGGGCAAAATGTAGGAAAAATCCTATATCCTATCCCTTTCCCAATGATCTTGTTCTTTGATATTTTAATTTCTCTTTTGAATGTTTCCCATTTATAACTATTGATTTTGGGTCCCATTTAAGGTCTTTTGGGTCCATTATATACCCCACTCAAATTTTAAGTTATTTTTATATATAAAAAGTTTTTAAAAAGCCTTTGAGGACAAATACTCAAATTTAAAGAGTTGTACAAAGCCATACATTGATTTATTAGAGATATATGTAAAGTAATGTTATATTTACATGTTTTATCCAAACATAATCTAGGAGAAAGAACATATAGATCTGCATATCACCATTTCACACACACATAAATGAGAACTAAATTTGAGTTTCACCCCTCTTTGGATCATTAAAAATGTAGTGCAGTGCTTGTTATTTCAATAGGTATTGACCAAGTTCAGTCGAATTCAATTTGTTTCTTCTTATTTCCCCCCATTTGATATTTCAAGTGTTTGTGCATGAAACTAGGCTTTGATATTTTAGGGGATTAGACATGTAGAAAGGAATTTATGAAGGTGGAAAATAACATTATTGAAGTAATTAATACATCTAGGAAAGTCTTAGAGTATTTCCATTAAAGGATAATATTGACCAATAGGGGTCAAAATAATTTATCATTCCTATCCTACTTCTATTGATCTTGTCTCATTCCAAAATTTCAATCCAATGTCAAAAAGTAGTATTTACACTAGGATATGATCAATCCATAGTGGTTAAGATTGACTGACATTCCTATCTTGAGCCTATTAATCTTTTTTGAAACCAAAAAACACATATCAATTTACATAAAATAATTTTTTACAAGGATGGGATCAACCCATAGGGGTAAAATTTGATTGTCATTATTGTCCTTCTTCTAACGATACTATCCAAGACTAGAAACAACCACCACATCTGGGAATGAACAAATTACAATCACTATACAAAAATTCTAGTAAACCAATCAAATTTCATAGATCAAGTATGAAAAATAATGTAATTTTCTATATCCTCTTACATTTATCATTGTACTTGTCGAGCTTGCTTGTTGAAAACATAATTTTCAAATCATATTTTGTGCTTGTTTATACTAATTTATAGCCAAATTATATTGTATTAGTTTCTACCTAATTGAAGGGTTAATGTCACTTTAATCCAATTTTAGGTAAAACATATTGATGAACCCGAATCTTATTCTAGCTTCACTTATATCCTTATGCCTTTAGGGTTTGTATATGGGAGTGTGTTATTGGAGTAGTTTTTATTCATTTCTTTATTTCCATCTTAGGGTTTAGAAGTACTAAAATGTATACCTTTATTTAAATTCTAACAGTCATCATCCCTTGAATTTTATATTTTATAGAAACTCTATGCCCTATGACTACTCTATTTAATGTACTAAAATTGCTACCTCTCTTCCATAACCTAATAGTCCTCATCCTTATATTCAATATTTTCTAATAATCCTATCCCTATGATTACTCTAATTAATTTATTAATGATGATTATTATACGATTATCAATTCTAATGATGTATATGAGGAATATGATTATGAAGGAAATTATTATAACTTTGATTACAAAGAAGCATATAATGAAGAAAAGGATGACTATTGTATAATAATAGAAGAACCTATCTCCTATACACCTTATTTAGAAACATCTTTTAACCATTATTTAAAACAAAGGAACACAATGCTAATGTAAATCTTCATACTCATCCCATGTTTCATGAATTACAATTTAAATATGTTTTATTTGAAAATACACCTTATTTTATTTACAATTTACTACTACACTTTGTCACACTTAGTGTTATAAAATAAACATGCATAAGCATAGAAACCAATGTATGAAGTAAAATATTTATCATACCTCTCACATGTATATATGTTTTTCATGGTATATATGATGCAAATATTACAAAACATGAGTTTAAATCTTCTTTATTAAATGATTCAAATGCTACAAAACTTGAATGTACTTTTTTACTAGATGATGCAAATGTTACCAAAGTTGAATGTAATTCTTATTTTATAAATGATGCAATTGTTACAAAATTTGAATTGACTTGTTTACTAAATTATTCAAATGTTACAAAAGTTGATTTCAATTTTTATTTACTGAAATGTTATAAAAATTGAATGTACTACTTATATACTAGATGATCAAAATGTTGTAAAATTTAATTGCATTTATTTTTAACTAGATAATGCAAATATTACAAAATTTGAATGTTATTCATTTTTACTAGATGATAATTTTTTTTTATAAAAGTTAAAATTCATACTTATATTTCTTTAGATAATTTTAATGTTATCAAAATTGAAAACTCTTCTTGTTTTCTCTTTATAGATGATGTAAATGTTAAAAAATTAAATTTTGGTTTTCTTATTATCTCTCTATAAGCAAATTGTTATTCCTTATCAATCTAGAAACACAAATAGATGTACATGAACATAATATTTCTCTATCTCTTTTGAAAAATCATGCAACAATCAATTTATACATACAAATCTTTGTGGCATTCAAAATGATATAATCTCTTCTTTACACACATCATATGTTATGAATGATCCTATATGCAATGTTTATAAATTTTGCAATGATGTGGTGTTTGAATGTAATGATAATAGTGATGATTCACTTAATCTTATGTTTCAAGTAGATGGTAAATTATAACCCATAACTGCACCTTTCCCAACTACAATTATTTTTACTAGTCATATTGTGTCTATGATGAATGGTATAGGAGAATTTCAAAAGCAAGTGTCAAATCTTAATTTGGTATTGTTATCATGCCATGCTAATATTAAAGATAATATAATTAAAGATCAGCCTACTACATGATAGATATTTGAGTATCCTTATTTGAAAGGTTTTTTTGATGAATATTTCACCCATCCAAAAAAGTAATGGGGTTTCACCCTCTTGTTTTATAGTAACAAAAGTAAATCAAGAATTTTAATAAGAGCTTTTGTATACAAAACATTTAGAATAGCAATGGGCTCAACCTAACTTCTTCAAAAATAAAATTATTAGATGATTAGATAAATTTATCTTAATTAAAATAATAAATGTATCTATAAAATATGAGAAATAAAATAGAAATAAATCAATATTGAACTTTCCTAGGAAGTTCATAGCTTTATTAATATTGACAAGATCCTTCTTTTTCTTTTTTAGAGAGATCAAAATAAAAAGTATATATAAGCCCTAAAGACAAATTTTACAATGATTATATGCAAAATTCATGAAAATTTAAACATTTTAATTTAGTTCAAATTCACTGTTACTTCTACTGAATCCTCAGTTGCATATGAACTAGATGATGCTTGTCATATTGGACATTATTATGAAGTAGAAGTCACCTATGGACTGGAGTCTGCATGTTGATTTTTATTTATTGCTTGATTGCATGTATTAAATTCATTGTAAACATTATCAATAGATATAAATTGCACTCTAAATAACTTTATTAAGATATATCCTGACCGTTCATATTCCATTATGTAAATTTTAGCATTCAAACTTTTAAAAATAAGATTGTGTAGTTTTTTATTTTCCTATCATAGAACTTGTCAAGTTTATGAGTCCCATTAGGAACCCAAGATAGGTTCTTTAAAATTTTCATTATTTTCTTTATGTAGACCTTTATAGGTCTATCAATTTTATGAGGTACTTGTAGAACTAGACCAAAGCAACTTCATTGGCATTATCTAGCACTCTAAGTACTTCATAGACCTTGTTGGGAATATCTCATGGATTAGGTACTTTTGGTACTTGGGGTATCTGAGGAACTTGACTAAATCAAGACTAGGCATTTTAGGTAACTTAAAAACTTTTTATACTTTGTCAGTTATGTTAAGCCCCTTGGGCACCTAGGATACTTATGGAACCATGACCTAATTAGACTAATTGGTGATTATTAACACTTGAGTACCGAGACAAAATTAAGCATGTGAGAAATGAACAACACATACAAAACTCAAACCAAATTGGGCATGATAGTGATGAATGATGCTTTTATAGATTATACCAATTTAGTTGTATTGGTGATGAACAACACTTGTAACACCAAGACCAAATTGAGCCTTTTCTCTTGACAAGTACCATTTTTTTGAGGTACAAGACTAAATTTTCATGTAGAGTATTTATAATGAAAATTGATTGGATTGACTTGGTCTATGCAATGGAAAAAAATGAGAGATTATGATGAGATCAATATTATAGAGTGCATTAATGAATCCTTGTCATATTAGTGATAAAAACATGAAGACATGCACTTGGAAGAACCCATCATATATACCTAAGTATTAATTACTCATGCCAAAACATAAGAAATCCTTTCAAACTAACACTATGGATTGGTAATATGGCCAAGCAAAATCAAAATAATAATTAATGTACTTGAGAAACACATAAAATCTCATTCATAATTTAGTGGGTTCCTATTTCAAAATAATAGGGGTATGTTTATCAAAACAAATGGTGACTTCTATGGGGAAAATACTATTAGTGTTTAGAATTTAATATCTTTGCCTAGTTTTGAAATAAAATCAGAAATTATGCAAGAAAAATTCATGTCTTCAAAATAAGAATGTATATTAGATTAAATCTTATCACACAACATACTAAGCCTTATCATCTATAAATAGTCACATGTGTGTGTAGTCATTATTTTACTTACCTTTAGATTTTTTATATAACTAGAGAGTTATTAGTTAACCAATACTTCTAAAAGATATTTTATATTTTTTTGTTTTTTATTTATTTAATGGTAATGGATCTAGGGGGAGGCTTGGGAGTTGATATGTTGCTATCTAGGCATTTATAACCTCAATAGAGATACCTTTGGATCCAATTTAGGCCTTGATACATTACCATTAAGGCATCCATATCCTTGATGGAGATTGCTTGGATCACCCTTCAGGAGAAAGATTACAATTTTGCTTTGAAGATTTTCATTTTATCCTTTCATTTTATTTTGATTTATTTATTTTAATGTTTCAAAGGCTTAGGAACCAATATATCTTGGGTGAAAAGTATTGCCACAAAATTTAGTGACAATTGATCTTTCTTTTATTATTCATACACCTTAGGGAAATTTTAGTGTGATTAAGTGAAGTTATGACTCCTTTTCAATGCAAAGATTGTTATTAATCCATGTGATAATTATGAAACAAAAATTCATTTATCTATTGAAAGTACAAAATAATTGGACTTAACATTGATTTCTAGTCAAAATTTACCAAATTTCCCAACTTGTAAACATTTCATAGTTAATTCAACTTCAATCATCTAGATGAAGTATGATGTTGTTATCATAACAAAATTTTTGGTAGGCCATAAAGAACAAGCCTAGATGCTCTCTTGGATCTCATTTTCCTTTATATTTATCAAACTTTAGAATATCAAAGTGAGACAACAAAGGTATATGGAAAATACTGGATTTGAATAGATATGAACATATATGGTCCATCTTGTACTTTATGTTTTGATTACTGGCCTATAATCTTGATATGGTATCTTTGATTGCCTATAATTCTTGAGCAAGGAGAGAATTTTGGGAAGTGGATGGAAGATTATAGGACTGATAATGGTATTGTGGATTCTTAGCATTTGAATCAATGTTTTATATTAGCCAATTAGAATTATTAATTCTATATCTAAGATTGAATTGAGTGGGAGAAACTCGGTATATATTATGATTAGAGGATGGAATGGAAATATGTTGTTATAGTAGATGAAGAAGCATTTGAAATTTTTTAAGGAATTATTGTTGATTAGTTGGATCATATTGTTGTGTACTAGATAAGACTTGACGAACATTAAAGGGAACTTTAGACACATTGGATTGGGTAATTTACAAACTTGATGGAACAGTTTGTGGTTCAATGGGAACTTGTTGAGAATGATCCAAAATTTGTAGTTATTGTGAAGGAATTTTCTTAGATGACTTCATAAGAATACACTTGCAGGGCACTTGATGGGGATTGGTAAATGTTTGAAGTTCTTATACAATAGTTTATGAAGATTTTAAAAGTACATTTTATTTGGGAGCCATAAACATTTTGACATGAGGAAATGGATCAATTATGGGATATTTTTCTTTATGTTCAATTGGATCAACAACTGGATTGAGTATTAATGCATGAAGGTACTAGTTTATTGTTCACCTTATTGTAATTTGGTGACAACAGTGGGATAAATTTTGGGTACATATTCAAGTAATTCCTTCACCTTTCTTGATGTTTCTAGATTTGTTAATGTTTGAACCTCTTTGGGACTATGGAAATAAGAATGTGTATCTTTAGTTCACTCTATAATTATGCCATGTTTGGATGTAGGCTATGTTATTTCTACCCTATGCATATTCTCTATAGGGAAATCATGAGGGACTTTGGTTCCAAATGCAAAATATTATTTTCTCTATTAGCATATAATTGGTCCTCAAAATGGGTTTGAGGCACATCATAAAGAGGTGGCTCTTCTTCGTACTATAATTTATAAACTTTCATACCCTCTTGATCTCAAGGATAATCATCCTCATAAAATTGTTGCTTGCATTGGTAGGTCACAAAGGGATTAGGTTGAATTTGGATCCAAACATCCTCATAATTGATATTATAGGTCATACCACTTCTAGTTTAATTAGGAATATTATAATCAATCATTGGAATAGATTCAAATAAAAAAGACATATTATGGGAAAAGACAAGAGTAAACTCTTTATAAATGACAAGACTTGAACAAATTTGACTTGGAGTAAGCTTGAAAATTAGAAAAATGGTTTAAATTCACATAGACAACACAATGACATGATTTCACACAAGAAGAAAGGTATGAAGTGTACACGTTTGACCAATATGGGATGTAGAAGAGCACATATTCAACCAAGACATAGATAGAGTAATGATGTCATTTTACACAAGACAAAAGTATGAAATGTATGCATTTTGAACAATATAAAATGGAATAAATTTGACTAAAGACACAAACAGAGTAATGCCTCTTTATTTAAGTATAATGTGATAATGTTTGACCAAAGGACTCAAGCAATCTTGCCTTATGCTAGAAAATGACACAAGTTTAGGGGAAATAATTGCTTTTAAGAGGATAACATTTAAGAATATTTAAAATTAATTAATTATTATAGGTTATTGGTAGGGTTTTTACACCCCCATTTTCTCAAAATTTCAAACATAAAAGGCAATATTTGAGAGATATTAAACTTTAAATCCCTACATCAGTGATAATTATATGGCAAATAAGTTTCTAGTCTAAATTTTCATTGGCAAAACTAAATGGTCTAAATAGACCTTGTGGCATGTGGGCACTTTAGAATGATCCATCAATTGGGTGTCAAATAATATAACTTATTATGAAAGGGTCTTATCCCTTTCACAACTACTTTATCCATCAATTGATCAGTAAAGTGCGATGTCTACTACGTGCATGCCTTGAGGACCTATTCAACTAATCAGGTTAACTGCTCAAACACTATCCCATTGAATGGTATTCTCAATTTATATAGCCCACCAGATAAGTGTGGTTGGTATGATTCTAAGAGATTAAACCCTAGGTCAATGCACCCATAAAATACTTATGAGGAGGTGATGAAACCCCATTCACTAAGCCAAAAAAATAAAAATGGAAAGAGATACCTAATTTCTGATTCTCAAGACCCCATAAATAGGCAAGAGAAGAACATACATCAAGTAAGATTTTGGGAGAAAATAAGACAACCAAGAAAAATATATTAAAGAAACACAATTATTTAAGCAAGGAACATAAGGTAAAATTCTCTTAAGAGCATAAAAATAATTGTGGTTTGTTCTTTATTAAGCACTAATTTGTAAATGTAAATAAAATTTATGTTGGTTAGTTTTAAAATCATATTAAAAGTATGATAAACCAACAATACAAGTGGTTAAACTTTCAATCAATAGTTTTATAGCACTTTAAGGAACTTGGTTTCAACTATTTTATAAATCTTGGGTTTTTACACAGAGACAAGTTTGATGATATGCAAGAGTTTGTCATTGTTTTTAGGAATATGTATAGAAAATATATAAAAGACAAAAAACTAGACAGAGACAATTTGACCAATTACAAGGATGATCTCACTAATTAGGAGCATAATTTTGCTAATGTTATGATACATTATCTGAACACAATGACAATTTCATTGAAATTAAAACAAATTCGCTAATGAATAGAAAACCAAACCTAAAACAATTTCATTGATAAGTGAACAATTTCTATGAACATGAAAGGATTTTGCTGAAATACTAAATAATTTCACTAATAATCAAACCTGTGTGAAAATAGAAAAGAAAAGAATAGAGAATGATTTCATCATTTTCAAATATGATTTCAACAATTAATAGAACAATAGAAATAAACTTGCCATTTTCAGGTATAAATTCATTGATAAATAGAGACAAATATAATATGGAAAAATGAACATAAAAGATCCAAAATATCGAGATTCTTTCCAATGTAAGTTTAGTATATAGGATCAAATAAAAAGTTTGGGGTGTATGGTCCCATCGAGCATGCCATATGTGTTGATAGAATGCAAATTCTCTATATTTTCACAAAGTTGTTAATAACACAAAACAAAGTGATAAACAATTATGAAAATACACACCTAGGATCTCATGAGCTTAACAAAATACAAAAATACTACACTACTTTAAAGATTCAAATAAATGTAATACAAACCTTCATTGTAGATTGTATTTATTGGGATGTGGCTTGGATGTAACTTGTGATGGTCTTTATCAATGCCAATTGTAATTAGCCACCTCCATTAAAGATATGGACTATGTTGATTTGATCAAAGAATATAATATTGATGCACAAAGAGACTTGATGATTTGACAACACTTCATTGTCTGAATTGATCATGTTGAATTGCATTTCAAAGATATGTATATATAACAAATTCAAATTAAGGAGGACCCTTCTTCTTGAAATCAAGATGAATGGTTACAAAAGAGTCCTCAAGAGTGCACATGGATCAACGATGTGATCCCTTCATCTCAGTTAAGATGAAGGGTGTAGAATTATATTTGGAAATATCAATGATGGATGAATATAATACCTTCATCTTATTTCTAATATGAAGGGTGAAGGATGCCCCTTATAAATATCAAAAATGAATGAATTTGTGCCCTTAAAATTGTTTCCAAGATGAAGGGTAGAGCATCTTCTCTAAGAAAGCATATGGATCTCAAATATGGGTCCTTCAACTTGTTTCCAAGATGAGGGGTGGAGAGTAATCCCCCTTTATTGATAATTCTTTGATTAATTAGTGTGCTCACAAGGGTATATTATTAAGATCTAAAGATTCCTTTTTACATGAAGGTGTCCTTTAAAGGGGGACAGGAGGAAAATTAGTAATTGGAATAGTAGTTAATTAAATATCTCAATAACCTATTTAATTAATACTATGTGAGTAATTGATTATTAAACTAAAATTGAGAAGGAGAATGTGATTGAACAGAGAAGGGAAAATTGTCAAATTGATCAGATAAGAGGGAATTTAATAGAGAAATTGATAATTAAATAGATAAATTAGTAATTGAATAGAGAATGATAATTGAATAGAGAAATTGGTAATTGAATATATCTAATACATTGAGTTTATCATACTTTAGGATTCCCCAAAGCTAGATAAAACACATATATTATATGAACAAATGACTTCAAACTAGATTGTATAAAATTGTAGGAAGTTGTTCCATTTTGTAATTTGACACAGAGGTGATAAAATTGGAATGTCTATAGGTCTTGGGTTGATTTAATTACCACCATTGATATGAATCACCAATGAGTGGTGCACCATGAAGGGGGGTTAAAAACAAAATAGACAACCATGAAGGGACTATCTCAACATGAAATGAACTAGGAAAGTTACATGAGGGAGACAAAGAATGTGACAAAGCCATATTTATGGGAAAGATAACAACTTGAACCATGGTGAGAGGTGAAGAGGGGTGGTAGGATGTTCATGCAATATGAAAAATAATTAGAGAACACTATATCAAGTCTCAAAAAACCATAACTAATAACCAAAATCACCTACAAAAAAATATAGTGAAGGATGAAGAGGGATAACTACACACAAGTAGCACTACTAACTGAAAGAAGCAAAAGACTACTTTTATCCCAAGGGGCACTTGAGGAGGAGTGCACAAGCCAAATGGATAAAGAGACTTGTAAGGTCTGATGGAAAATGTCATAAGAGTGATAATCCATTGATGGGGGCCTAGGGAGGGTGTTATTATAATCTCTATGTCTTACTAGGACATTGTAGGCTAAGGTTGAGGCTTTCTCAAAGGGAAGGTCACCACACTACCATAACTAGTGACCTACCCCCAAGGGAGATTGGTTATTGGCCTACCAAGCCATGACCTACCATTTAAGAGGCCAAAAGATCCCCAAACAAGCCTGAAAAGAGGCCAAACACAAGGGAAAAGGTGGGAGGAAGGAAATGAAGCATCCAAATCTTCCAGTTCACTAGTCATGACCTGAAACACGAGAGTTATAGAGGTAGGGTCATTATTGGTGAATGATATTTTTATGAACCTAAGCAAGTAAGAGGGTGATGGAATTTATGATTCATGGGCATAGCTTATTTTAATCCCTCCTCTCATGGACTATATTATGTGTTATAATGTGAATATAATAACACTCAAGATCTGACTCAATAAGTATAGTGACCTTAGTGTGAGAAGCATTGAGTGTACCCATGCCATGGTGGGACAATAATGATGAAGAGATAGGCTCTATATTTAGGTAAACATCTTGAAAGAGGTCTTTGAAGAGTGAAGAGTTAGTTTGACACCTAAAAAAAATAAATGTCAAAGAATGTGCAATAGGTGCAAGAGGAGTGAATGTCAATCGATAATCATCAAGGTCAAACTATTCATCCTTGAGAAGGAAAACTTTAGTCATAGGAGCCTTAGGTGAACCTATAGGTCCCTACAAGGATACACCAAAGCCTTGTTAGATGTATTTAATTTAACATAAAATAATGCCCAAGGATCTGAGCCATAAAATTTTACAGATGTGATGGCTTGCATGGTGGTGGTCTAGGGATGACCAAGCATCATGTTGTATGAGAGATTTATGTCTAACACACAAAATACAGTCCTGACTATCTTGGGTCTAAAATTGACTTGAAGCTTCATGTTTCCCATTGGTACAACTATATCATTGTTGAACCTAACATAATTTTATTGAGACTCATAGAGCTTCTTACTATTGATCATGAACTCATTGAACACCCATAATGGCATAGTATTTAATGTGGCTCCCTTGTCAATGATTCATCTCTTGATGTTTTAATATTTAACTGAGGTCTCAATGTAGAGTGGGAGCGTAGTCATTTTTGTAAGAACATAATCATTTAGAAATGAGGTGGGCTCAAAGGATAATGTAGAAGGACGATGGAAATTTGGGATGTCAAAGTTGAACAAAAATTCCACATCATCTCATAGTGGGTCCTGCTAAGAGAAACCAAGCTCATCAAAGATGAGTCCCTTTTTCTCAAGGCAAATGTAAATAAGGTCCTAACTGGAGATCCTAGTAGAAAAAGGTTGTAGCTCCTCTATAATGGATTAAGGACATTGTCTAGCTTGGGGAGGGATATTATGCTAAAACAAATCTAACTTTGGGGTTTCTCATTCCCATCAGGGATATATTCCCTACAACACTAATTTCTTTTATGGGGTCAGTTACTTGACTTGAGTGCATGTTGACAAAGCACTCATTCCCAATAGAGGCTATGTTCATAGTATTAACGACCTTGAAAATCTTATGCTTAGTCTTCCCTTTTGAGTTAGCTAAAGAAGAAGAACCATAAGAATTAGAAGATCGAGAAGGAGAGTAATGGGCCTTAGCCTTTAATTTCTTATTTTTGGTATTTTTTCTTGTCATGATCATGGAAACACTCCTTGAACACATTTAACTTATGGTTGGGTTTTGAAAGTGGATATTTCTATGGGGAAAATGAGGTATTGGCATTAGAATTTTGTACATTCCTTGTTAGAATGACCCTTCATCTAGTGAAACTTGTAGAACTTGGTGGCATCATAAGGATACATTATATACTTCCCTCCTACACTCTTTTTAGGGGCTTTCTTTTTAGTTGGCCTCTTACTTAGAGTATTGACATCATGACCATATTTATTGTCTTTTTCCATGGGATAATTAATAACACAATCAATAATTGCTTTATAGTTGTGATCATGTGAGGAGGATGAATTTTGAGTCAGCATGGAATGAATGCTTGAACACATATCAAATACCTTGATCTTCATACACTTGTTAATAGCTTCATCTAAGAGGTGGGTTCAATCTTGAGGACCTTAGGGAGAAAATCCTACCTCAATGCTTACGTGAACATGTCATAAATCCAATCATTTAAGAACCTTATCCTCCATCTATGGATGGCTAAATTCCACCTATGCATGAAGTAAAAGTTAGACTCACCCTTATCCTACTAAGGTTAAATGGTATAGAGATGTTAAAGTATTAGAGGAAGTCATCTAAAAGGAGATAAAATCTTTAAAGAGAATCTAGTGATAAATTATATAATCAAACTAGAGATTCAACTCATATGGAACAAGAAAAAAGATTCAAAATCTTGCCTTTATCTCATTACCAATACATACATGCCATCATGAATGTTGTGATATGATTTGTGGGAATAGTGTCCCAAGTCCCATTAAACTTGGGTAGTTCAAGGATTAGAATAGGGAGGGGAATAACATGCACCCAAGGGGCTAGTGGGTTCTTATAGAAATACTCATAAGTAGAGTTAATAATGGGTTGGAAAAAACTTCATAGGGAGGTTCATAGGGGTTATGGTGTTGCTTACACAAGTAACAATCATCATGACCTTGGGCATGCATGAGTGATGTCACAATAGACACTAGGGTGGGAGATACACAGGATGAGGATATTCTCAAACATGTAGAGGTGAATAGTTGTAAGATGGATATCATTCCACATGAATATGATAAGATAATGTAGTATATGTTATCACTTGTATTTTCACCCCTTGAGGAGATGTATCAGATCTCCTCATCCAAGTGGCACAATGGAAACATCTCACAAGCTATGGGCAACCAATAGGTGAGATGAATCTCTAGAAGGGATAGTTCCCTTGATGCACTCTTTAAACACTTCCTTATCAAATTTTCATGAAAAGAGTTAAGAAAATAAACTAAAAAAGATAAAAGGTGATGCACCAATAATGAGTTTCCTCTTATTGATTGAACTTATACTACTTAGAGAAAATCAAAGCTTCTTTCACACATAACTCACAACTCAAGACAAATTGTTACATCAATGCTTCATATGCTAGGTTCAAGATGTATATTGATGTTTGGGAGAGATAATGATGATATTTTGGAGAATACAATCAGAAACCACTTATATAACTCTTATACACTAAGAAATAACACTAACAAATACCTGTAACAATTACTCTTATGCACGCGTGGTGGACAATCAAGGACAACATGTGTAAATACTAGAAATCCACAACCATGATTCCAAATGTTGAAATTTCCCTAGGACCCCCTTAGGACCAATATGACCCTTCGAACCATAATTGAGTCTAACCCATTGTTAGTTTTCCCAACTAACATAACCTACCCTTTTACCCACTTTGACCCTTCACCTTCGACCACCGATGGTCAGGATGACCACTGAGACCCGATTAGGGTGCACCTCCTTAACCACAAAAATTAAAGTTATCCCACCTTGCTTTTCTAAAAATAGCTTATCTTAATCCATGTGTGAGCCATTTCATGAGCAAGTTATAATTGGAAGGCCTAGTAAATGTCTTGTTTCAACTCTCTTGCCTTGCCTATAAGAAGAGAGGAGTAGGGAGGTGAAGATGATATACAATTATTATCAAGAGCTTGTGCATCTAGAGTTTCTTTGTTTTGTGGGTCAATCATCGTCAACAATCCAACCATCATGTTATAGAGCCAACTTTCTATCACCACTCTACCAAAGTGCCAAGCACTGTTACTCTACTGAAATCACATCAGACTCTACCAATGACTCAACCACCTCAATCAACCATCTAATCAGATTTTTGTAAGATAAGTATTTGTTTTCTAGTATTCAATTGTTTTATTTGCCTTTCATACTTAGTCCAACACCACCATCTCATATAATCCAACCTTTTGATCCTATCAATCAATCATTTATCAACCCATATCTACACATAGTAACTATCGATGATTGTCTCAACTACTAACGGTCTACCCAACCATCGATGGTCACCTTAACCACCAATGGTCACATAAATCATAGATGGTCACTATGGTAGGAAATAATAAGTTATTTCCACCTACCTACCCTCAGCCAAATCTAGTTTTCTATGTCCTTGCCTATTCATGGACCCCTACCTAATTTTTTGAAGTAGACCTAAGCCATTTAGCACTAGTATTAATTTACTTATCACTATATTAGTCATTTATAATCTATTTCTTTAGCAAAAATTTCTTGTGTTCAATTTAAATACCTTTTAATTATTGATGCAAGTATTTCTATTCTATTTTATAAACATAATTGCTTAAAATTTTTGGACTGATAACCCCCAAGGAAGCTTTTGCTTTCAGGATCTAGCTAGCTCTAGGAAATCCACTCAACTATCTATTCAACCAACCATTTGCTTTACTGTTGTCTTATTTATAGGTCATCTTCCCAAGCCAAAGAAGACTTCTTCATAATCATCTGATTCAATGTGCACATAATCCAATAGGTTTTTCAACCATACCCATATTTCTTTTCTTCTTCTTCTCTTCTCGAAATATAATCTGAAATTTAGAGAAACATTCTAGCATGTCTGGTGAGACCTCAAGTATTTACTTTGGGTTTATTTTCTTTGCATCTGTATGCTCTTCTCTCTATCTATGTTCATTAATGAAACTAAAATATTTTTTAGGTTTAAAATCAAGTGCATACATTGCTTTATTTTAATTTTAGTTCATTTTGAATTAAGGCACAATAATTTTATTGTAGCATCACTTCTGTTGCACACACTAAACCAAAACACCTTCATCAATTAAACATCTAACACCTACTTGGAGGTCATTGCCAAGGGGAGAACTAACTCAGCTCTCTAGTTGAGTATAAACTTTGAAAATTAATATATATTAGCTAAGCACCTGACATCCTTATCGTTGTGGTGTTTTAAGTGAGGGGGTAGGCCCCAATACCAAGCCACATATTAATTCTATGTATAGATCTTTTTGAGTACCTAAACAAGCCAAAACCAAAAATAGATTGCTTCTATAGTACCCGATCTACAAACCAACTTCTATCACACATCTTCATAGCTTAAGGCATAAGCCAAAAGTGAGATTAAAATTAACCATAGGATTTTAATGTACTCTAGCATGAGTTGGATTTAATTGATAATTTTCTTATTTTCTCTCTGTTTGAGTTGTAATATTCTTTGTGTTTTCTTCTCATGCTACTTGTATGGTTCTTACTCATCAACAATGAAGAGAATTAACAAGTCAACAACTATCTATAGATTATCTAGTCTCCTCTACCTCTTCATCCATGGAGTATATCTTAGATGTTGAGAGTTTTCCTCATCATATTGATGCTTCTAGTGTGCCTTAGATAGTATCCCAAGGTGACCCAAACTTTTATACCTTTTTGGATAATAACTTGGTAGCCTTGAAACATTATCTTAACACAATAGCTCATCATACACCCATTTTACTACCACCTACCAATCCACCCTATGGCATGCCATTAGGATTTTTAGGTAAATCTTCTATTACCACTATCACCACCCAACCATTAGCTACTTAGGCATATACATTAGTTGGCAACCCATCTGACACAACCATGTAGAACCAACTAACTGAACCTTCTAACACCCAAACACCTCCTAGTCTGACTAAAAATTCTTCCAACACAACTACCACCCAACCTTTACCTACCCATACTATAATTACTATTGGATTACCCATTACCACCATCACTACCATTCCTCTAGTTACCTCTACTTCACTTCAAAATGTAGTGGCAACCATACCTTCTACCTTACCACCTATCTCTAATAGGGTTACCACTTATCCCTTACCTTTGACTCAACCATCTACACCCACTTAGTAATATATACCATCTACCCAACCATTAGTGACCATATATTCACATGTGGCTTTGACCCAACCACCTTTTTCCACTTACCCATATGTGGCAACTTCTCAACTTCTAGATGATTATCAATATGTCACTCAACCCCAACCATAATATGTACCATACAATCCTTCAAGTACACCACCTTAGACAAACCTAATGAAGATGCTGATGGATAAGATAACAACTCTAAATTCATCTATCTTTGGGGCTCACAAATTCGTATCCTATGACCAGATTTGTAACGAGCCCATCCACCCATCTATGCCTATCAGGCCATATCCTCCTCAATGCAAACTTCCCAAGTTTTCCAAGTTTCAGAGTAAGGAGGATCCCCAATATCACCTTAGGGAATATAGGTAATCATCTTATTTGATGCCTATGATAATTCCCTCCTCTACACTTTTCTTATGTCTTTATCAAGACTGATATTAGACTGGTATAGTGCCTTAACCAAGCATTCCATCTTCTTCTTCACCCAACTAGATCAAAATTTCTTAGACCACTTTTTAATAAATATCTCCCAGAAGGTTTCTATCACTGACCTCTACTCTATCTGATAGTTTATTAATTTTGTAGGTTATTGATGGAGCCTAATCAACCAACTTTGCTTTTCCCTACCTCAACCTGAGCTCATAGAGATCTTTCTCAGGCATGTGCCAAGCACATATTTTCTACACTACATGTCCAAAGCTTTTAAACCTTTGATGAAGATTTTACCATGGCATGTAAGTTGGAGAATAGATCCATTGATGAAGGAAAGCTAAAACTGAAAAATAAGAAATCTACCTACAAAACCAATGAGGCTTCCTCCTCCAAACCAAACAACCAAACCAATACCATGACCAAAGGTAAGGGCACTATTAATGTGGTTGTCTTTAAAGTTGCTTCCCCATCATCTACCAACCAATCAAATTCCTCTGGATGCTCAAAGCAAAACATGAGAAACCAAATCCAGAACATCTAGAAGTAATCTACTGCACTTAGAGAATCTTACGCTTAAATCCTAAAGAAGCTATTGAAAGCCAATATCATATAGCTTCCTCCTATCAAACCACCTCAATACTTTGATTCTTCTCATCCTAGACCTAGTTGGTATAACAAGAATTACCTATGTACCTTTCATCAAGTAATTGGGCATGATGTTAGTAGGTGTAACACCTTCAAGAGTGTTGTCTAATCTCTCATTGACAAAGGAGAACTTATGTTGGATAACCCCAATGCACCTCAAAACCAACCTTAGCATATATAGGTGGGTTTTTAATAATCATGTACCTACTAAGAATGAGAGAAACATGATTGAATACTCTCATGATACCCATATTTTTAGCATGGTTCTTGGCATGCTCGTTGTTAAAGAACCTACTAACCAACCTATCTATTCCTCATCCTCTCTACTTATTGATGTATCAAAGTTACCTTATCCTCTATTAGAGACCTAAACTAAGGAAGCAACCCTTTTTCCTTATTTTCTTATTGAGATAGTGGAGCCATCAAACCCACCCTTGACTAACATTCTAGAACAAGCACCCATTTTGTTAGGGTGTGGAGCCAAAAGCTTCACCAAATGAGCAAGTTGCATGTTGCAAGATTCACACAGTCACTGAAAATGGTCAGGAATAGACCAGAGGCTGCTGGCATCGGTAGTATATTGGCCGACATCAGTTATAGGCAGACAGGCAGGGACCGACGTTGGTCACCTGTGCGTCCAGAATCTATTTTCGTGGACAGAACAAAATGTTTGCATGTAAAGTTGAACTGTTGGTGTTGAGCCTGAGTTTCTATTTTAAGTAAAACTATTTTGAGCCCTTGATTAGGAGGTGCATCTAGTGGTTGTAATTGTATGCTCATGAATCTCTAAAGTTATATATTAGGGATAGATCTTCATAATTGAATTAAATAGTACAAGATTGTATATGTGTATCAATCCAGGTTGTTGGATTTGATTGTAATTGAGAGAGAGAACTCTTGAGGGAAAGAGATCTGGAAGAAATCTATACATCTAAGAGAGGTGTGGAAGAAAATAAGTTTCTTCAATTGTAATTCCTTCTGTAAAGAGTTTAATACAAGTTTTTAGGGTGGTTTCTTGTATCTCTTGTTCTTTGCTATTTATGATTCTAGTTACTTATCATTCTGATTTAATTCTATGTTTAATTGCTTTCACATAGTAATCAAATTATTGGTTGATCTCCAACAAGTGGTATCAGAGCTCAGGTTCACTAACAGGTGGTTCAGATCTGTTTAGTGTGTATTGATTACAAGTTACTCATAGGTGTTTTTGTTTGAGTGGGAGAAGCAATGGCAGAAGAAAGTAAACTAAGAATGGAGAAGTTTAATGGCAAAAATTACCAATTATGGAGAATGCAGATAGAAGATTATCTATATCAAAAATATCTATACTTACCGTTAGGTGGGACTGCAAAGTAGCCCAAAGACATGGATGATGAAGAATGGGAAGTTCTTGATAGAAAGGCTCTTGGATCTATAAGATTGAGTCTAGCATCTACTATGATATCTAATTTATCATAGGCAAAGTCTACGGTAGAGTTAATGACTACTTTATAAAATTTATATGAAAAACCCTCAGCTTCAAATAAGGTATATCTTATGAAGCAGTTATTTAATTTGCAAATGTAGGAAGGTGGATATGTATCTAATCATTTAAATGATTTCCATGGAATTTTAAATCAATTAAATTCAGTCAAAATAGTTTTTGATGATGAAATTAAAGCTCTATTAATCTTATGTTCTTTACTTGAAAGCTAGCATAGCTTGGTAATGGTAGTTAGTAATACTGCATCTGCTTCAAATATTTTAAAAGTAGATGATGTTGTTAGTATAATCTTGAATGAAGAAATTCATAAGAAAAGCACAGAGGAAGCATCAGGGAATGCTTTAAGTTTTGAAAGCAGGGGAAGACAAAAAGAGAAGAGTAAGAAAGGGAGATCAAGGTCTAAATCAAAGATGAGAGGTAGATCCAAATCCAAAAATGGCAGGAAGCTAACCTGCTGGAATTGTGGAAAGATAGGGCACATAAGCAAAGATTGCTAGTTAAAACCAAAGGAGGACAATCAGCATGAAAGTAAAGAAGAAGTAAAGGTGGCAGGTATTGTTACACAAGATGCTCTTATATTCTCTTTACATAATAATATAGAATCTTGGGTCTTAGATTCTAGTGCCTCTTTTCATGCTACCCCTAATAGAGAATATTTTAGTGACTATGTCCATGGAGATTTTGGAATAGTTTATCTAGGGGATGATGAGCCTTGTAAGATTGTTGGCAAAGGAAAAGTACAGCTGAAGATGCAGAATGGCAACACATGGGTGTTGAGAGATGTGATGCATGTTCCCATCCTGAAGAGGAATTTAATTTTTGCAGGAAAGTTAGGTCATGAGGGTTGTACAATAACTCTCACAGCTGAATCTTGGAAGGTTTCCAAGGGTGCACTTGTAATGGCCTGAGGTAAGAGAGTAGGTACTCTCTATTTATGTAATTGTATTACTGACAATTCTCCTTTTGTATTATCTACTTCAGATGTAGATGATAAGTTGTGGCACCAAAGGCTCGGCCACATGAGTGAGAAGGGAATGACAATTCTTAAGTCAAAAGGTAAGCTTTCAGATTTGAAAAGCATAGATCTAGAATTTTGTGAGCACTATATTTTTGGGAAATAGAAGAGAGTGAGTTTTCTCAAGACTGGATCAACAAAGAAGAAGCACAAATTGGAGCTTGTTCACACAGACGTGTGAGGGCCAGCTCAGGTTGCTTCTATTGGAGGATCACAGTACTATGTTTCTTTCATAGATGATGCTACAAGAAAGGTATGGGTCTATTGTATAAAGAAGAAATATGATGTTTTTGACACTTTTAAGATTTGGAAAGCTATGGTTGAGAATGAAATAGGCAGGAGATTGAAGTGCCTGAGATCTGAAAATAGTGGTGAGTTCTGTAGCTACAAGTTCAACTGGTATTGTTATACGCATGGTATACATAGGCAAAAGACAGTTCCAAGAACACCTCAGCAAAATGGAGTTGCTAAAAGGATGAATAGAGCAATAATGGAGTGTGTAAGGTGTATGAGATTGCATGTTGATTTGCCCTTAGAGTTTTGGACATAAGCTGTGGACACTGTAGTTTACTTGATTAACAGAGGACCCTCTACATCACTGGATGGTGGAATTCTAGAAGAGGCATGGACAAGTAAAAAGGTAGATCTCTCTTTTCTCAAAGTTTTTGGTTGTGAAGCCTTTGTGCATGTTGATAAGGAAAATAGAAAAAAGCTGGATGTTAAGTCTATGAGGTGCATATTTATTGGCTATGGCTCTGATGATTTTGGATTCAGGTTTTGGAATCTAGGAACTAACAAGATAATTAGGAGCTGTGATGTTGTTTTCAATGAAAAGGTGTTGTACAATGATTAGCTCAAGAAGCTGAATCAATCTGGGCAGAGCAATGGAGAATTGGATGAGGTGACGGTCCAAAATGAGCTCGTGGGTAGAAATAATCACATAAAGGAAAACATAGAGATCGATGTCAGCCAGGCAAGAACTGACGTTGGCAGAATAGAAACTGATGTCGGTCATACAGTGACCGACATTAGCCAATAAGGAATTGATGTCGGTCATGAAGAACCAATGACGGTTAGTTATAGGCCTGGAAGTGACTGAGGTCGGTCACTATCAGAGAATTTAGGCAGATAACATGTTGTGAATGAGTCTCAGATGCCCATCAGGAGGTCAGAAAGGGTAAGTAAACCTCCAATTTGATATTCCCCTTCATTATTCTATTTATTGATAACTGATGGTGGAGAACCAGAGAGTTTTGATGAAGCAATATAGGTGGAATCCAAGACTCAGTGAGAGCTAGGCATGAATGAGGAGATTGATTCCTTGAAGGAGAACCAAATGTGGGATTTGGTTGAGTTGCCAGCTGGTAAGAAGACATTGAAGAATAGATAGATCTATAGATTGAAGGAAGGTGAGAATGGACATATGAGATATAAGACCAGATTGGTAGTGAAAGAATTTGCATAGAAACTAGGTATTGACTTTGGTGAGATTTTTTATCTTGTAGTTAAAATGACTTCTATATGGACTGTATTGTCTTTAATTGCTATTGAGGATTTTCATCTTGAGCAACTTGATGTTAAAACAGTGTTTCTTCATGGAGATTTGAATGAAGAATTATATATGGATCAGTCGGAAGGATTTGAGGTCAAAGGTAAGGAGAAGCTAGTGTGTAGATTAAAGAAAAGCTTGTATGGCCTCAAGCAAGCTCCTTGACAATGGTATTTGAGATTTGACAGGTTTATGACTAAGCATGGCTACAATAGATGTCAATCTAACCATTATGTGTATTTTAAGAGATTAGATAATGGTAGATATATTATTCTGTTGTTGTATGTAGATGATATGCTGGTTGTAAGATCACACATGCAAGATATCTCTGAGCTTAAGGTGAAATTAGCTCACACATTTGCCACGAAGGATTTGGGAGCAGTAAAGAAAATCCTTGGCATGAGTATTAAGAGAGACAGGAAAAATCATAGGTTGATTTTGTCTCAAAAAGATTATGTGACAAGGTGTTGAAACGGTTCAATATGTAGGATGCAAAATCGGTAAGCACACCTTTGGCTGGACATTTTAAGTTGAGTAAAGATCAATGTCCTAATTCATATGATGAGGTAGAGTACATGAAGAAAGTTCCATATGCTTCTGTAGTTGGAAGCTTAATGTATGCAATGGTTTGTACTAGGCCTGATATTGCCCAAGCAGTGGGAGTTGTAAGTAAATATATAGCCAATCCAGGAAAGGAACACTGGAAAGCAGTTCAGTGGATCCTTAGATATCTGAGAGGGACCAGCAGTAGGCATTTGTGCTATGGTGGGTCTAACACTAATCTACATGGTTATGTAGATTCAGGAAATGGCAGGTGATTTGGATGGTAGAAGAAGCACCATAAGATATGTTTTCACTGTTGGTGAAATGGTGGTTAGCTGGATCTCAAAGTTGCAAAAGGTTGTTGCCTTGTCAACTATAGAAGTAGAATATATTGTAGTCACAGAGGCTAGCAAATAGATGATATGGATGACACAGTTCATGGAAGAGCTAGGAAAGGAGCAAGAGAGTTGCAGATTATACAGTGATAGTCAGAGTGTAATTCATTTGGCTAAGAATTTAGATTTTCATTCAAGAACCAAGCATATACAGCTTAGGTACCACTTCATTAGACAGGTATTGGAGGATGGTGAGTTGAAGCTAGAGAAAATCCATACAGATAAGAACCCTGCTGATATGTTAACCAAGCCGGTAACAAAGGACAAGTTGAATCTTCATTCAACTTTTGTTGGTCTTCAAAATTGAGTTTGAAGATGGAGGATCTAGAAGATGTTGCTGTACAGGTACTGGTGCAGGTATTTATCTCTAAGTGGGAGATTGTTACGGTGTGGAACTAAAAGCTTCACCAAATGAGCAAGTTGTAAGTTGCAGGATTCACACAGTCACTGATATGGTCAGGAACAGACTAGAGGCTACCGGCATCGGTAGTAAATCAGCCAACATTGGTCACAGGCAGACTAGCAGAGACTGACGTCGGTCACCTATGCGTCTAGAATCTATTTTCATGGACAAAACAGAATGTTTGCATGTAAAGTTGAACTGTTGGTGTTGAGTCCAAGTTTCTATTTTAAGTAGAACTATTTTGAGCCCTTGATTAGGAGGTGCATCTATTGGTTGTAATTATATGCTCATGAATCTCTAAAGTTATATATTAGGGATAGATATTCATAGTTGAATTGAACAGTACAAGATTGTATATGTGTATCAACCCAGGTTGTTGGATTTGATTGTAATTGAGAGAGAGAACTCTTGAGGGAAAGAGATCTGGAAGAGATCTATACATCTAAGAGAGGTGTGGAAGAAAAGAAGTTTCTTCAATTGTAATTCATTCTGTAAAGAGTTTAATACAAGTTTTTAGGGTGGTTTCTTGTATCTCTTGTTCTTTTCTATTTTTGATTCTAGTTACTTATCATTCTGATTTAATTCTGTGTTTAATTTCTTTCACATAGTAATCAAATTGTTGGTTGATCCCCAACACATTTTACCTTCTCCTGAGCAACTTACTACCCTTTGAAGAGCATCCTCAAAGAGGAAGCCCCCATGTCTGCACCTCACATAGAGGAGTCACCCAATCAAACCTTTGATCCTTTTTATTGGGGAAAATGATGAGGTTACTACCCCTCTATCTCAACTTATGGGCTTATCCTTCAGGTTCACCATCCAGGGAATAAAACTAGCCTACAAACCATTCTCTAGGTTAGTGAAAAAATTGGAATTTGTATCCAACTGTGACATGGATCGAGCCACATTTTTGGAATAATTATGGCTACCTTATATCACCAAGTAGGAACTTACAACCACACCTTTGGTATATCAACCCACCACTTTTACTATTCAAACTTCTATGCTATCAACCAAAACAATAATAAATCTTATCAACCTAATGATTCTTAAGCTGTCTAAAGTACCTAAACCCCATGTGAACAAATCACCTCCTCCAACCAAGCCAACCAAACCAATAAATGACTTTGGCACCTTCCCTAAACATATTCTTAACCATCCATCTATGAAAGTAGATCTTACCTCACCAAACCTAACAACCAAGTGCCAACCCAAATCAACTAAGAGAGTAGATATACCAAAAGGATAGAGAGCCAAAATCCTACCTCCCTCCACCTTTACCTCTATCTTGGGGCCTCATCCCTCCCTTCTGACTAAAAATCTAGTTGTCTTAATCAATATCTAACCACTATTATTGGCCACACCAACACACTTTCTCTCAAACACACCTATTTTCACCGAACCATCAATAAACAAACTACCTATCCCAAAACCTCTTACCCTTACTTTTTCAACCACTGATTTACCAAAATCAAAACCACCAATGAAAATCATTACCTTACCCAAACCTTCCATCACCAAACCCACTACTAAAAGGACCTCCACTTTACCAACCAAGACCAAAACCCCTAAAGCCTCTCCACCTCTATCTGAATCCTACTCCTCCATTTTCCAATAGTTACTACAAGATTATTTATTAAACTTACCCCCTATCAAGCCATTTGACTCTCTTGGTTCAAAACCTACCTGGTATAATGACCACCATGTTTTCTCCTATCATAAGACACTAGGGCATGACATAGAGAACTGTAAAGCTCTCTAAACCATTATACACCAGATCTATGATGAGGATGATCTATTAATAGATGAACCTACCATGATCCCTAAACCAATCCAATTGACAACATCCTTTACCCAATACCTATCTACTCCACTCTCACCTCAGAGTAATGAAGAGCTTGACCAATATCTTACCCCAATTCCTCCCTCTATCTATACCATTTATGTGTTTACAAGAGTATAGCAGAAGGATAAGCGAAAGGCCAAGGTCTCTATTCCATGGACATATCCATCTTCTACATCCCAACCAAACCCTACACAAACATCTTTGCCTTCACCAAAACCCAAGGTATCTATCTTAGGCACCCCTAATCAAACCACTCTGAGTCCATTAGGAGAGTGGTGCTCAAACAACTTCACCAAACCCTGACAAAGATGAGCTTATATGAGTTGATTATCACTTCACCTCATCATCACCAAGTAATGATAGTGGCATTGCAATCGGTATAGGTCTAACCTAAAGACCCTCAACCTTTGGCAGCCTTTATCGATGATATTTAAATTTCCAACCTTATCACCTTCAAGGAATCATAAATACCTTCTATCCATCTAGATGACCTAGATCCACCTCTTTTTATTGTTGCTTACATCAACCAAACCTACATTAAATGGGTCATGATTGATGGTGGAGATAGTATTAATATCATCTCCTCCCATGCATATAACCAACTTAGCCTTTCAGATAATGTCATGTCCAAATCCTCAATCATCCTCTAATCCTTCAACGATACTATGACCACTACCTTGGGGACTATTATCATTCATATTTGTTTAAGACCCCACATGATCCTCAAAATCTTCTATGTAGTGGAAGGTGAATTCCAATATAATGTTTTACTAGGATGACCTTGGATCTGCTCCATGGGTTACGTCCCCTCTACCCTTCATAATTACATTAAATTTGAGCACAAAGGCTAAATCATCACCATCTAAGTTGACCCAAGTCCCTAATCGACATGCAACTTGACCTACCAACCCAATGATGTCCTTTTATCCCCATCTAACATACCCTCCTTAACCAAGGATGAGACATCCACCATGAAAGAAGAATCCCTACTTAGCTATACCAATGAGGCATCCACTAGCTCATCCATCCCCTCTGATTAGATCCCCACCTTAGACACTTTGGAATCAACATTCCACCACCTTTCAGTGGGGGAATATCACCTTTTAGCCCTTGATGCTTTCCCTACTCCCCAAGAATATGGGAAAATTGACCACCAACCCAGGTATGACCCCAATGTTACAACCATTATTCCCTTTGGACCTTCACATTATCAAACTCATTTCATCTATGGAGGACTTAACAAGCCCCTTAGTGCTTCTACCACCTCCTCTTTGCCTCGACCATTCACCTCCAACTTCTCTTATCTATACAAGCCAAGTTTTGCCAAAACATACCTTCACAGGTATGCTTGGAAAGGATTTAGAGTTGGGAGATATGTGCATAATCCACATGAGTTTATTTCTATTGAAACTAGAAGGCCTAATGAGAAACATGGCCTCAGTGTCATCCTACATAACAAGACTAAAACCAAACCACCTACTACCACCATTATTGAGGAAAACACCCCTCCCTCACCAACCTCTCCTTTGTTTGTTGTAAGGATGATGAAATCATCCCACCTAGCCTTTTTTTTGTCAACATGATCAACCTCAAACCCCTGACTTATCGAAAGGGGCAACTATAACTATCCCTTTGACCCATCTTGAGATGATAAGAGATGACCTCCCTACCATTAACATTGTTTAATACTAAGATGATGATTCCATTCTCACCTACCTTAGTGCCCCAGATTCTTCCATCCATAAATCCTTTCCTCTTGAGACTTTGACCATGTTGAATGAATCCACCATGGATATCAACTTGGGCACTCCAAAAGACCCCTACATTGTCAAAATCGACCAATTGCTGAATACTAAGGAACTTCAAGAATTCCCCTCTTTCCTCCAAGACCATAGCATAAAATTCACTTGGTCTTATAGTGACTTGCCTAGAATTAACCCTACCATTTCTACCCATAACATAGTTACTCACTATGATGTCAAGCTCATCAAATATAAACTTTGATGCATACATCCTTGAATAGCCCTTCTCATCAAAGAAGAGCTTCAGTGTCTCTTATCTATCAATTTAATTCAACCCATTGACTATCCCCAATACGTCTTAAATGTCATGCCTATCACAAAAGCCATAGGGGGACTACGTATTTGTGTCGACTTTCATGACCTCAACCTTGCTTGCCCTAGAGATGAATTTCCTCTACTTAACATTGACCAATTAGTTGATTTTAAAGCTGGCCACGAGATGTTATCTCTCATGGATGGATTCTCAAGTTATAATCAGATCCTAATTTTTCCCAAACATCAACACAAGACCACCTTTACCACCCCATGGGGGACCTTCTGCTATAAAGTCATGCCTTTCAGGTTATGGAATGCTAGTGCAACTACCAATGTGCTATGACCTACATATTTGATGACATTATCGATAATATTATAGAGGATTACATGGAAAACCATCTCAAAAAATCCAAACTCTAAAAGGATCATTTGGCCATTCTAAAAATAATATTTGAGCAGCTTATCCATTAACATATTTGCTTAAGCCCCAATAAGTGCATTTTTGGGGTCTTGTCAGGAAATATCCTTAGCTTTATCATCTCCCTTCATAAAATTAAAGTCAATCCCACCAAGATCAAAGCAATCCTTGACATGCTTCCTCTAATCAACCTTAAGCAAATTCATAGTTTGTAGGGGAAGATTTAATCCATTCATCTCTTTATCTCCCAGCTTTTAGATTGATGCCAACCCTTCCACCAAATTATAAAGAAGGATGTCTCTTTCAAGTGGAATAACAACTGTCAAAAGGCCTTTGATTCACTCAAAATGTACCTTTTATCCCCATCTCTCTTCACCCCTCCCAAGGATAACCAACCTTTCTACGTTTATATCTCTGATATCTCTACCACTAACCACTCCCTAGGGGTAATGCTTTCTCATCAAGATGATCAACACAAAGAGAAAGCCTTTTAATGCATTAGTCATATGCTTGTAGAGTATGAGACTTGGTATACCCATATTGAGAAGCTTTGATTATCCTTAGTCTTTATGGCCACCAAACTTTGCCACTACCTACTTAACCACAAAAACCATGTCATAACCAGTACCAACCACTCAAGTATATGCACTTCAAGCCATACCAAAACTAATGTATGGCCAAGTAGATCATGATCTAGTAGAGTTTGACCTTGAATTCCATCAACAAAAGTCAATTAAGGGGCAATTCATTACCGACCAATTGGTTGAGGCACCACTAGCAGACAACCAACCTCCTCCTCTTGAGTTCCTCGATGATTCCATCATGACCCTCTCTTAGGCAGACTTCACCTATCAAGTCACCATGTTCTTTGATGGATAAACATTTCAATGTGGTGGGGGAGATGGTATCATCCTTATTATTTTTAATGGTAAACCTCTTCCTTTATCCAAGATTGATTTCAAATATACCAATAATATGACTAAGTATGAAGCCCTAGTTATAGGCCTTTACTACCCTAGCCCTTGGAGTCAAAACAATAAACATTTTTGGTGACTCTCAACTTGTGTTCAATCAAATCAATGGCTCTTAACAATTTAATAATGATGTTCTACAATAGTATAAACAACTAGTTGATGAACTCTTAACATCATTTAAACATTACCACATCTAATCAACCCTATGATCCACCAATAAGTTCACTGATACCATGGCTTCCATCACCTCATAGATCTCATCTGCACCATTTGATTCTGACCTTTCTATCATTATCCATAGACTTACCTAGACTTCCTATGTCAAACTAGATTCTCCTACCATTTTCAATGTGGAAGAGACCTAACCTAACCTTTGGTATCAACAGACCTTCGATTACCTTAACCTTGCCATTATTATTTTTGGCCTTTTTAGGAATGCTTGAAGAGCATTCATCTAGAGTACCTCAGCTACACCATTATGGGAGGAATTCTTTATAAATGTGGCTTTGATGGCCTCCTTTTATGTTGCGTATGTAGTCATGAAGCCTCTCATGTTATTAAGGAAACACATGATGGTATTTATGAGGGACACTTTAATGGCCTCATTGTAGCCAAATGCATCCTTCACCTAGGCTATTACTAGCCTACCCTTAACCAAGACTTCTATAATTATGTAAAAAAGTGTGTCAAATGCCAATAACATGCCAATTTACATCGTGCACCTATCCATAGTCTTTGTGTTTCTACCAATTTTTGGCCCTTTTCATAATGAGGTCTAGACCTTACTGGCAAAATTAACCCCCATTCCTCATAGCAACACCATTATATCATCATTAAATATTTTACCAAATGGGTATAGGCTATTCCTCTAGTCTCAACCATAACAGAGAAGATTTTTTATTTTATCAACCATTATATCATCTACCATTTCAATGTTCCTCACAAGATTATCACCGATAATGGTAAATATTTTAAAAACAAGTAAGTCCAAGGTCAATGTGATGTTTTTGTCATTAAGTTAAGATTATCCTCACCCTATCACCCTCAAGTGAATGGATAGGCTGAGGCCTCTAAAAAATCTCTTAACAACATGCTAACTAACATGGTTAATGAATCTAGTCATGATTGGCATTTACGCACCCCCTTTGCCTTATGGGCATATTGCACTAGCATTAAAACCTATAGCAGTGCTACCCCCTTTTATATTATGTTTATAGAAAAGGCTATCTTACCTCTTGAGGTCTAAATACCTTCTCTTTGCATATCTTTGAAATATCTCATTACTGAGGATTATTATTATTATCACCACTTAGTCCAGCTTGAGTTGCTTGATGAGCATCACTTAACAACCCTTACCCATATTCATTTATATCAAGAGTGTGTCAAGCATGCCTATAACAAATACCCTAGAGTGTGAGATTTCAACATTGAAGACCTCATCCTAAAGGAAAATCTACATGTCACCAATATGGAGAAAAACAAGCGGGGCAAGTTTTCTTTCAATTGTCTTAGACCCTATATCATAACCCATAAGTATGGATCAAGAACTTATCATTTTTCTTCTCTCGAAGGCTACCCAAAACTAGAACCCCTCAATGCTTCACATCTATGTCCATTATTTTGTTAAGAAGGATCAAGTCCACCTTTTTATATTAACTTAAGCTCATCCCTTACTTTCAAGCACATCCATCATCCTATTTTAGGGGTAACTCATTAAAACTAAATCATGTGATTATCCATCATAGTCATAGCCTAATACTTAATAAAGGGTACCATGGATCTACCCATGGCATGATTCTCATGGTACTTTCTACCCCTCTCAAAGGATGGATTCCCATGATCATTGCCACCTAAACCTATTTACACCTAATCAACCTCTTATATTTATAGTTTTTCCTTCATAAAGGTGCACCCTTGAGCCTATATAAGCATGTCTATGTCAAGTAAAATCAAACAAGTAAAAAGAAATATCCAAACCAATAACAATCATGGGTCATTCGTAGCATTCGTAGAATGCTCCCTCGAAGGATAACCACATAAGCATACTAAAATTACACAACTATAAGGTAGAATTCTCCCTTGAAGGACAACTATCATAAATCCTTGAACAAAAACAAATAAACATAGACCACTCCCTTGAAGGATGGTTGAGTACAACATTTATCAAAAGCATAGAAATTTATTGGAGGCTTCCCACCTTGATCAACTTCCCATATACATCAACAAAAAAGAGACCCATTTTCAATATCAAAATAAAAGCAAACTAATCTTGAACACCATAATCAGCTCCCACACAACAAATAAGGTAGAAACCATAATCAGTTTTCACAAGTAGACTTCATGCATTGATCAATCTATGCTTTGTATGACATTGTCTTGCTTATACTAACTCTTCAGACACCTATAGGAGAGGCATGCTAGCCTCACTAGAAGGTTCTATTTTCACCATCTCCCCTTTATGCACTACAAGTAAGGGATTTTGAGCTTACTTAACATTATGTGGTCAAGACACCTTTTTATGAACTAAAAAATGCTAATGCGATGTATTTGAAGGGATTATGTGTATTAAGCCAATCCAACTTCAATTTTTGTTTTATTCCTTGTGAAAGAAGAAGCATCATTCCCTCTTCTTATCCTATCATGGCTAGTTGATATTTTCATTACCATGTTTTTCTCTTGATTATATTCTTTGTCTTCCCATCTAGTGTTGTTAATATAAATACCTTATGTGTTTTACCTTCAGAACAAATTAACAACAAGCATATCCATGTGTGTCATAAGGAAAAATCATAACCATAACCATAATAAACATAATAAAACCATATCATCCATGAGCAATATAGAAATTAACCATTTTTCACCACATGTATAAATCTAAATAATGAAATCCAAAAAATCTTGAAAATTTAGCATGTCATAAGCATACCCATAAATCAGAACCATCTCATGCCTAGCTATCTAAGTCTACATCAGTGTCTAACATCCATAACATAAACATAATCCTTAATAAATATAAACATCCCATCATAAGCATTAACCATCAATGTGAATCATACAACATGAACATAAGCAATAATCAAAGATGATATATACATCTCACAAGTCAAATAACATAATAATGTGTATAAGCAGATATACATGTCTCTCTATAAATGTACATCTCTCTATATTAGCTTGCCGGCTAGAATAAAAATTATATACAACATAAATATCATAATCTATGTCCTATCTATGCCCCTAGGGCACCACTGTCTCTTGATGTACTACTAGGTTCTAATACCTACCCACTTATAGTGCTAGTTTGTCCACCTATAAATGCTGCCCACTACCCTGGTGTCATCACACTAACACCACCTAACAAGTTCACTTTGTACTCACCCAATAGATCTCCTCAGGGTACTGACTCAAAATTATAACCTCATAATACTGTAGCTCCTCCACTATAGCCAGGTATCATGTCATGGGGATGGTGCCTAGTGGTCCTACCTATGCCATTTCCCATTCTCCTCTCTACCTTAGGTAATCCATCTCCTATGTAACCAAGGCTAAGGAAGCCATCACCTGGTCGCTATCACTTGTAAGAGTCACAACCTAAACTTGTAGACTATCCACCTAACCCTATAACACTATGACTTATGCCTATACAGTGGCTAATACTGCTCCTACCTATCCATTGGGGCTAGCCCCTTTGCTTGTGCCCTCTAGCCCCTCTCATAGTTGGATCCATATCCATATCCATCAACCTCATACCTCCATCATCCACACCTATATCTATCACCACATATAATGCTTGGTACCATGCCATGTACCCATCTATAAATTTGACATCATCTATCTGTGACCTGGTTGATAACTCCTCATATTCTAGCAAAGTTAGCATAGGATGTGGCTCTAGTAATAAAATATCTAAGTCCCCATGCCTGTACCTCAAAAATGCACTTGGAATACCTTGTACCAAGCCAAACTATCTATGCACCCTATCAACATAGATAAGCTGCACCTCCCCATCCTATCTCCCAAATATCCATCTATAACTCTATAGGGAGAGTGTTTGCCTCCTATAACTAGGCCACACTAGAAAATAAACATAAGGTCTCCAGGTGATATCTCCAATCACTAGTGCACCCAGTGCACCTTTAAACCAATCAACATCATGGGCTCCTCCCCCTACACCTAAAGTGGTGAAGCCACCTATCCACTACATGAACCCAACTAAAAAATGTATTTGCATGTATCCTACCCATGGTAACCCCACTAGCCTCAGTACTTAGATGTGCTCATAGGCCCAATAATGTAGAATAAAGACAACATTGATACCATACCTCCTATGAGACTTGAACCCCCATAAATCCCTATATATATACCAAGAGAATAGGTACCTAGCCAAACATATTACACCCTAGTATCAACTCCACTAGCACCCCTAGTAGTAAATACGGTAACCTCCCACTGCTCAAGTCACGTAGAGAAAATTGAGAGATACCCATCGTAAGCATCATCAAAAGTCTCATCTTGCTTGGATCCCTCACATACAACATGTTGTAGTTGAACCCACTAGTATGTCAATAGACCTAATCACTATCATCTTCATATAATAGCTCAATGTGTTTGTCTTGATCTTCTCACTCTATGTGATAGATCAGATCACCTCAGAGTGAAAGTCATGTGATCCTATGTACATCCTTAGGAAAGATCATCATCTCATCAATTCACAGTAGGAAGGTGTTTGTAGAGAGATCCCATCTTTCAATGAGTGCTATGATCATAGAGGAATCCTGAGGCACACACTGATAGTTCCTCATTTCCATTAACCTAACCTCTTCCATATGGGCCCAGTCAGATGGGGTCATCCCTTGGTGGATCTTTACAAATATGAGTGACACTTAATCATGTATGTGTATCTACTCCCTGGACTATAAATAATCATTAACACATAACTTAGTTCTCTATCTTAATTTACTAGCTTTATCTACCCTCCACCTATTTTAACCATCAACCTCCTAGCATTTACCCATTCTCTCTTTACCATCATCTAGCCCATATACCCATCTATCGAGCCTCAACCATTTGTAACTCTAACACTATCTCCCACCTAATCTAACCATAGGAATTTTTTCTAGCTTATGCACAAAATTAGATGAGTCAACCAATGATAGTCATGGCAATAACTAATGGTCAAGTGTCATTACCTTTCTAGCTATCAACCATTGATGGTTGAACTTGACCATTAATGGTCACTGTGGATGTTTCGCTAGTAGAACACCCAAAACCCTAACAACCCTAAAAACTTATAAAAACCTGTAATCCTTCCTAAAATATACCTTAATACCAAATTCTATGCCAACTCACCTACACCACCCTATCAAATTCTAATTTTACCCACAAAACTACCCATATTTACAAAAACCCTAACTAGGGCATAACACAAACATTCAAACCTAACCTACCTTCAAACCCCTAATGTAATTACCTAATCAAGATAGACTATAAAATTAAGGGCACCCCCCACCTCATTTTATAACCACCACCATGGGGTTAACCATAGGCCTACTCATTCTCATCCATGACCACGTGTTCCTACATCCTGAATGGTCCCCTAGGTTCTCTTGATCATGACAACTCAGTAGGTCTACTTCAGCCATCACAATCAATAATCTCTTGCCTAATATACTAGACCTCTAGTGTCAATAATGCTAATAGTTAAAATGAGTTACAAGTGATTCAATTTTCACTTTTACCCCATGGACTTTTAGGGTTTTCATCATAACCATCAATAGTTAGGGTGACTATCGATGGTTAGAAGGCTCACCTTTTTACAATCACTTATAAGCATACACTTTTTTATTAGTAGAACTAAATCTCACCCACCCATGGATGCTACCTTCTTCACCCACCCCAACCACCTTGTAATCTTGCTATTGGTCCATTTTGGCCTAACTAGCATGCATTTTGTGATGATTTTTGCCTAGTCCTTTGACCACAATGACAATATTTCCATGTTGACCACCTTTTAAACTTACACCACCTTGTGCTTACCTAACCTTCTTGTGTCTTCTCAGGAACATTTCTTACCTTAGATATCCATGACACTTAACAAGTTTGTGTTTTCACCAGGACCACTTTTTGCTTTGGATACCCACTAAATCACATACATCACTTAGGAGACTTGTAAGTGTACCCAACCTCCACACCTAAATATAGTTACATTGTCCACTTGTCATTTATTATTCTAAGCACCAACCTTTATTTTTACCAACTATGGTAACCTAGTCTATGAATGATCATGGCAATTGTACTTTTTTGTCACACTTTATGTGCTTATTTATGCTTTAGCACCCAATATGGCATCTATCTTCATCATCCACCTTATCAAACCTGCACCTGATTCTATTTTTCTTCATGGACTCCTAATTTGAGGGGGAGTACCTCCTCCCATACTTGGGGAAATCATAAATTCAACCAATAATCCATTTTTGTTTTGTATCTTGTTGATTCAAAACCACATAACAAAAATGGGCAAAATATAGACACCAAAAATATGCATACTATGATTCTAAATGTCAAAATTTCCCTAGGACCCCCTTGGGACCAATCTGACCCTTCAACCCCTAATCAATCCTAACCTATGGTCAATTTTTCCAAATGATCTTACCTAACCTTTTACCCACTTTGGCCTTTCACCCTCAACCACTGATGATTAGGATGACCACCGATGGTCATCTTGATCATTGACAGTCAGGGTGTACCTCCTTAACCACAAATATGCAAGTCACCCCACCTTGATTTTCTAAAAATAGATTATCTTAATCCACATGTGAGCCATTTTATGAGTGAGTTATAATTAGAAGGCTCAATTAATGTCTTGTTACAACTCTCTTGGCTTGCTTATAAGAAGAGAGGATCAGGGAGGTGAAGATGATCTATAATTTCTGTTAAGAGCTTGTGCATCTAGAGTTATTTTGTTTTATAGGTCAATCATCATAAAAAATATAGCCATCACATCAGAGAGCCAACTTTACATCACTACTCTGCCAAAGTGCCAAGTATCATTACTCTATTGAAATCATGTCAGACTCAACCAACAAGTCAACCACCTCAATCAACCATCTAATCACCTTTTTGTAATCTAAGTATCTATTTTATAGTATTTAATTACATTATTTACATTTCATACTCAGCCCAACACCAACCCATATCCTATAATCCAACCTTGTGATCCCATTAATTAGTTATTTATCAACCCAAATATACACACAATAACCATTGATAGTTATCTCAACCATCAACGATTCACCTAACTGCTGACAGTCACCTTAACCATCAATGATCATATCAACTACTGATGGTCACTATGGTAGGAAATAATAAAAATTTATTTACACCTACCTACCCTTAGTAAAATCTAGTTTTTTGTGTCCCTACCTATTCATGGACCCCTGCCTAATTTTTTGAAGTAGACTTGAGCTATTTAACACTAGTATTGATTTTGTTTTTGCTATATTAGTCATTTCTAGTCTATTTATTTAGAAAGAATTTCTTGTTTTCAATTTTAGTACCTTTTAATT
Source organism: Torreya grandis (assembly GCA_037957365.1). NCBI lineage: Eukaryota > Viridiplantae > Streptophyta > Pinopsida > Cupressales > Taxaceae > Torreya > Torreya grandis. Next base: position 3,307,121 of record JARHVA010001366.1, read on the forward strand.
ATTGATGCAATTAATTTATATTATTTTTTGTAAACTTAATTATTTAAAATGTGTGGATTGACATCTCTTAAAAAAGCTCTTACTTCTAGGATCTAGCTAATGCTAGGTAATCCACTTAGCTATCTATCTAACCAACCATTTGATTTAGTGCTATCTTATTTATAGGTCATCCTCCCAAGACAAAGAGGAGTTATTAAAAATCATATTATTCAATGCATGTATAATCCAATAGTATTTTTAACTATACCCATATTTAGTTTCTTCTTCTTCTCTTCTCAAAATATAAGCTAAAATTCACTGAAATAACATGCTAGAAAAGACTATCTTCTGATAGACAAGATCAACAAGATTGTAATAGGACTCAATTATGCAACATGAAAGTAGTAAAACTAACTTTTTTATTTCTTCAAGAGACATTCAAATTCAAAAATTTCTAGGTTTCTACCATAACCAATGGAGGCTACCCCAAAGAGCTTAAAAAGTCACTACTTATAGCATTTGAGAGAGTGAAGAGAAACAAGAAGTCCAAGGGTCATAATAATAGGTGTCAAGCTGAGAAAAGAGTTAAATTTTCAAGATAAGAGAAGTAGGAGATAGGCCATATAAGGTTTTATAGGACAAATTACTCTCCAAACTATATAACTCATGAAATGTGGCATGAAACTCCTTATTCTACACAAGAAATCGATCTTCATCATTCTCACTTTTTGGAGCATCCTAAAACTTAATAAGGATAGATATAATGATTTAAATGATAGGGAGGGGTTATATACATGATTTTACATGTATTAGCTGCATTCTTAATTACCTATATTCCTCTAAAAGTGAGGCATTAATGCCTGTAGTTAAAGAAACTTCTTTTTCAAACACGCTTCACACTTGGCCTAAAAAATAGATTTAGTTTTCCATAAAAATACATGAAATGGAGTGGATGACACTTATAAATACCCTTAATGGATTTATATTTCTCAAGTACACCTTAAATAAGCTCCCACTTGAAGTTTTCACACTTCTCACCATCTTGCTTACTTTGCTAATTTTGACTGGTTGAGATGAAACTACTTGTAGGGACACTTAGGATATTTGATGAAGCATGAAATGGTCATAGTGAGCTATAATATGTCCTGAGATCACTTCCAAATTTTATTTTTACTCTTGAAAGACCTTAGAACCTACATAATATATAAAATAGTCAAATAAACTAATCTTATACGCTATTCATGTAGGTAAGGAAGTGAAAAATTTGATGGGGAGGAGAAATGAAGAGTAATAAAGAACCTCAATCCACTTTCATGGTCATTCCATCCCATTTGGATATCTTTATATCCTTGTTTTCTCAATTGAGTCCTTATCTAGGGTTTAGTAAGGTTTTAGGTCCTTTTTGCTCTTAATCTTTGTTCATAAATCTATGACATTAGAAATGAAAAAAATTACAAAAGAGTGATGTTCAAGGCCCTTGTCAACATCCCCAAACTTATTAGATCTCCATGCACAACCTCAGAGAATATGTGAGCATCTAAAGTTGCCTTATTGAGCTTGATTCCTCATTTCCTACAAGCTTAAATTGGTCTTGAGTCAAAGTGGGGTTTCCTGTGATCTCCCCTACATTACATAATATTGGAAAAATCTAAAATGACCCTAGAAACATGCTATAATCCATTATAATTCTCATCTAATGTTATAAGTGAAAGTGACTCTTCATTTGGTTTTAGGCCTAAACCATGCCTAATAGGTTTGACGGTAACCTTGGTGGTCTAGACCACTCTGTTGAGGCTCCTCCTTTTGTGCTTGGTTTCTCATGTTTACCTAGGTTTTATTAAACTTTATAAACCTTCTTTAAAGGTTCACTTAGCTCCTAATCCACCCTTTTATAACCATTCTCTAAGATTGTAGGATTTATGCACAATGGGAGTGCCCTCTATCTAAGATAAAATAGAGGGCACTTCCCCTATAAAATAAAAAAAATGATTATTATAGGATATTATCCAAGTTTTGAGGACATTATACATAAAAATTTATCCTTTGGTCATATCATTTTTCCCTCTAATTCTTTTAAATTCTGAGACAGACTGTGAAAAGGCAACTTGTGCAGGGTTTGCTCATGTGAGCTATGTGTAGTACCATAGAGTCTATTTTATTCATTATTTCCATTGGTAAGATTATTTTTTGGGAATAAACATCATGGTGAATATGTTATAAGTTTTTTCATCACTCTAACCTCCTACATACCCCTTCCACATGATGATTGATCAAGTTTGACATTTTCTGACTGTGTTATGCTTTAAGGCACTATAATTATACATGGAATTACATAATTGAATCTTGAGACAATGTTTAAAAAACTATTTAAATTCCATTAGTGTCATAATATATTGGTTTTTATCTATTTGTCTCAATTTCATGCTATACTAACACTTAGACCTCACTCGTTAGCCTACTGTATTAGAACAAGTAGAAGCTTGTGGGTTAGAATTCATCTTAGGACATGTGTCACATTACATTTGGATCTTATAGATAATTTGGAGTCATATTCCATTAAAAAACATTGGTAATTCCATTTTAAATCCTCTATCATGGACTGTGTGCTCCTATAGTCAACTATAGGTAAGTACCCATAAAGGTAGGGACAGTTGTAGGTGTGGATTGAAATTGAAACACCACATATCAACTTATCTTAATGGTTTTTGTGTAAATTGGTATTAAATTCACCCTATAAGTTCATTAAAATATAATAATATTCCTTTTTTCTCAGTTTAGAGTGTCAAGGTCACTTTGAATTCAAATCCAGTAGATGATAATGGAGAAACTTAGTATTCAAATGGGTAACTTTGAGGCCCCCAACTACTATCTTCCATTGATCATATACCCTTAATATTTTGTAGAGATATTATTCTATATGGAGGATATAAGGTATTAAAATTTATATTCTTTAAATATATTTATAACATTGTTATAATATATCCACAAAATGGTGAAGTGCTTTATTTTTGTCTTTTAGGAAAAAGATCCCTGAATACAGTCATCTCACCTTTGAAGGTGGTATACACTTCCATTTGCAAAATTAAACCTTAAAATAGGTATAAAATGATAAAAAACACATACTAATAATCCAAGGAAGGTTTCACCATGATCTAAATTATCTATACATGTACCTTCATAGCTCTGTGGTACCACCTATAGGTGGACATTTTCACATATAAGCAGTGAGGATGAGTGTGGACAATGTGCATTGTTTTTAACCTTTCATGAGTTTTAGAACTATCTAAAATATTTAAAATAGAATCTCTTCATTATAAATGACCTTTTTTAATCTTAGATACTCCATTCCAACATAATTGGTCCTCATGAGATACCTATAGGTGTATGTTAATAGTAGGAGATTGTGTGAAAGTGATGAAAAGGTTTCCCCCATGCTATCTACATATTATTTGATGGAATATAATTGATAATTAATGTGATAAGGATGTGTACATCACTATAATAATTTATTTCATTATTTCATGAACATGCTTAAGCTTTAACATAGATCATTCAGATGACTGTGTATGCCAATCATGAAGTAATTGATTGTATGGTACTTATGATTGTAATTCTATGTAGATTGGTTTGTAGAATGAGATTGAAAGGTGATGGGACTAAGAGAACATTTTAGAAATTATAATTAACATATCACCACAATCTAAAGTGACTACAAAATCATGAATACTTTGTAGATAGTGGAAACCTACCTGTGACATATAATGGCATCTTTTCTTATAACTTGAGATACTTGTCTTATCCAAACACCTTGAAACATAAAACCAAGAATAGGGAACATTAGAGGAGATAAAAAACATTATTTGGAATTAATATGACAAACTATATTATATGAAATTGTCTAAATTAGATAAAAACCTATAGGGTGTAGGAAAAAAATGAGCATAAAAACATAGTCAACTTGTTAGAGATGATTCATAAAGCACAATTGACCAATATTTGAAAAATTGTTATGAAAATGAATTTATATAAGTGTAATTTCACCTCTAAAAGTCATTTTACCTAGAATTTCTCTAATTGGTTTTACCAAACATAATCTTGCTAACTAATTTTATTCTACGTGTAATTTCACCTCTAAAAGTCATTTGACCTGGAAGTTCTCCAATTGGTTGTACCAAACATAAGCTTACCAACTAATTTTGTGTGTCTAAAACGGTGAAGAAGGATCAGAATGGTTTTTTACCTTTTATATCACTTTAAAATAATTTAAATCACTAATATGAGTATGAGGAGGATGAAGAGTCATCTCAAAACCTTCTCCCATGTGTCACACTTTCTGATGGGCTGTACAAGTGCCAAACTCTACCTTTTTTAGTTGGTTTCTTGATTTTCAGTTATATAACCTAAAATTTATAGATTTAACTGACATTCCTGATAGGTAATATGACCTCTTGGATGTTTTAAGGAAAACTAGGACACTTGGACACCTTAAAAACCATGCCACTTACATATATGACCCCTAAATGGCAACTAAGTGACTCAAAATGACATATAGACTAATTAGACCATGACCAAGGTTAAAATGGAATTTAAATACATAAAATAGACTATAACACACCCTATGAACCTTAAAAATATCTATGGTATAATTGTTTACCTATAAGGGTCCTAATTTGACCTATAGGGTCAAATTTGGTCAACAAAATGGTGACTTATATGGTTAGTATGACTACTATAATAAAGAACTGTAGCCATATCTTATCCATGGGACAAAGGAGTCAATGAATTATTGAATACAACTATTTATTAATTTCCTAAAACACGCGCAAAATAACCACACCACACCAAACAATAAAAAACAAAGCAAGACACCAACAAGACTCACACATATGCACAAACACAGAAAAAATTAGAAAAACAACCCATGCACAAAGAGAGAGGATGACTTTAGTATCAATTTTGAAGATATATACCATTTAATAAGATATTAATATCCTCTCCATCCAACTTTAAGATTTGGAAAGCATTGTTTTTCCTATATTAAGTGATGACATAAGGGCCACTCTACAAAGCATCAAACTTTGTGTGTTTTTCAAGCTTAGCCCTATCTTCATCCCACTTTAGGATAATGTCTCCTTATTAGAATATTATTGGGATGGATTTATTATCAAATTATCTCTTTTTTTAATCTTTGTTAGCTCTCATAGTGTGCATAGCATTATCCCTTGTTTCTTCAAGTTCCATCAACTCACATAATCTAACCTCCATACTTTTATTTTCCATCAACTCCAACTGGTAAAGGATATCTAAAATTGGTAATTTAAGTGAAATAAGAAGTATATCTTATCTTCCATAAACAAGTGTATGTGGTGAGTTTATAATGGATCTATTGGGGGTGATTATATCAGCCTAAAGAGTTATCTTCAATTTGGAATGCCAAGTTCTTTGGTTCTCCTCCATTATTCTCTTGATAATCTTAATTAGATTTTTATTAGTGGACTTAGGTAGTCAATTCCCTTGTGGATAATAGTTATATGAATTACTTTTCACTTTATTTTCACCCTTTGAGGAGATGTCTTAGATCTCCTCATCCAAGTGTCACAATTGAAACACCTCTAAGCTTGTGGGTAGCCTAAGGATGAGGTGAATCTCTAGCTTGGGCTAGTTTCCTTGATGTACCACTTTGGATTAATAATACACCTAAAATTTTGGGATGGGAAGGGAGAGATTAAATTTAAATTAAACTATCCTAAGGGAGGTGATACACCAAATAAGTTGATGACTTCTAACCAGAGGCATGTTACACATGAAACCAAGAGACTAACCAAACATACACTTCTCCAACCTGCATCTTCTCACATCAATGTTACATTATGAGGTTTTAGATGAATTTTTAGGATAGGATGAATAAACAATAGGCCTTGAATGGCACTAGTTAATATAATAACTAACTCAACCTTGACACTTTTTAGAACACTTTATATGCCCTACAAGAAGAAGATTTCCAACTACAAATAGATGATAGAATGAAACAATCATACTAAGGAAACAAGAGTTATCACTTAAACAAAATCAATCATCCAAGTAGAAAATACTATGAAAAATCATGAAGAGGTAAAAATCATTAGTCTTATTGATCAAATGGTATACAAATAAGTAGGGCTTTACCATACTCAGGTGGAGCATTAGTTACAATGGCCAACATAGTTAGTTCTTATAGAACTTGAGAGAGATAGAGAAGAAAAGAGATGTCCAAGGGTCACAAGGACACTTGTAAAGCTAATAATAGGAGTTAATTTTGCATGAGAAGATGATATGGGATGAACCATGCAATTCCAGGAAGTCCAAGTGTCCATACAAGTCATGAAACTTATGAAAAGTGGCATGAAACTCTTTGTTCTAGGTCAAAAAATAATCTTCATGATTTGGACCTATTTTAACATCCCAAACTTGATTAAGGATAAGTATGATGATTTTAATGAAGGGTAAGGGTTTCATAAATGCCTCTCCATGCATTGGTTGTAGGCTTGATCATCTAAAATCATCTAAAAAGGAGATATCACTGCTTGCACTCTAAGAAACTCCTCTTTCATTCACTCTGGGCACTTGGCTTCCAAAAAGGCATCAATTTTCCATGAAAATCCATGGGAGGGAGTGGATGACATGTATAAATACCCTCCATGGCCTTAGAATCATCAGGGACATTCAAAAGGCTCACACTTGAAGTTTTCACACTTCTCCTTATCTTGGTCACTATGCAAGTTTTGATTGGCTAAGATGAGAGCTCCTGTTGAGGCACTTAAGATTTTTTTTGAGTCATGAAATGAACATGGGGGCTATCATAAGTCTCAATATTTCTCCTAAAGTTTGTTTCATCTCTTAGAACCTCTTAGAACCTGCACAATGTATAAAATAATTAGAAAAACCCTATTTGCACCCCATCCATACAATTTTGTACAGTGAGATAGGATGGGGAAGATCCTTAGAGAGTCCTCTACAATGCCAAATCATCATTTTGATCAAACTATTCTATTATAGTATATTTATAGCTTCATTTTTCTAATTGGGTTATTATAAGGGTTTAGCAAAGGTTTAACCTATTTTACCTTCTTAAGGTTTGTTCATGCAAATTTGACATTTAACTTGGAAAAAAATATCACTAATGTGATGTTTAAATACCCTATCAACATCTACAAACTCCTTGAGCCTCCATGAAAATCACCAAGGGAGGTATGGGCATTTGAAATCACCTATTCGAGCTTGATTCCTCACTCCCATAGGCTTGAGTTTGTCCTTGAGTCAAAAATGGCCTTTCTTGTGTTTTTTCTACATACCAATGGTTTTAACACATTTTTTATGACCTAAAAATCATGCCAAAATGGATTGGAAAGAATATCCAAAGCTATAAATTTGAATGACTCTCCATTTGGCTTTAGGCCTAAGCATGCTCAATAGGCTTGCCTTCAACCCTTATGCTTTAGGACATATAATTATAATTATTTGCATTCCATAAGATTTAAAACATCTATTATTCCCCCATATACATTTTCCATTTTTATATAAAATTTATCTCATTCTAAAAATGGAAGTGGTTCTCCTTTTGGCTTTAGGCCTAAATTGTGTTTGACATCCTTACTTGCAAACTCAGCCATCTAGACCATCTTACTTGGTTTACTACTTATACGAGGTGTTATTAATAATGTTTCAAGTTCCTTATACCCTTCCATACCTCTCTTAAATGTTTTCCCAGCTCTTAGTTCATTCCTTTTGTCCATATTCTCTAAATTTATAGGGTTTGCATTAAGGGGAGTGGCCTCTATCTGAGACAAAATAGAGGGAAATCCCTATTTTCCTAGACAAAATTTAATATTTCATGAGCTTCATCAAGTCATGGAGGTTATCTATAAAAATTTTGAGCTCTTTGTCAGGTCAATAGACCTCTCAACTCATCCAAAACCTAAAACAGACCCCTAGTGGAATGAATTGTGTGCAAGATTCTCATAAGGACTGTGTGAAGCAACATTAGATCTTTCGCTCTATTCTATCTCCACTATGAGAGTGTCATGGAAAATTATTACTTTTATTGGGGTTATATTTGATCATGTAAACACTAATCCTTTTCCAAACTTTGTATTGCCCATGCTTTGCATTAACTGACCTAGACTGAGGTCATAGGTTGTGACTATATTTTACTCTCCTGTAGGTGTAGATCATACATTTAGGGCTAATTTCATTGATATAGGGTTATTATGAAACCCTAAATGACATCCAATATTTATTTGAGTCACCCATTCTATTTATCTCTATTCTAAAACTTACAGTTGTCAACTAAGCCACTGTCAGCTACAGTTGACTGTAGCTGCCAACTATTGAAGAAACTATAGTATTGTAGGCATACACCAACCTTGGGAATCACTAATAAATACCATTTGAGTCACATATAAGCCCTAATATAATTAATTCTAGAAAACATTGGTGTCTTCATGCATAAACTTCCTTCAAAGATGATATATGGTTCACAGTCAACTGTAGGTGATGTTTTCCCAATGGAAAGACCCCTCTAGGTGTATCTTGAGGATAAAAAACCTGCATATACACTTGTTTTGGTGGTCCTTATATTTATTTGAAACACTCTACCCTATACTAAACACTAAAATGTGTCTTCAAATCTTCTACCTTCTTCAATTTTTACTCCAAAGCACTTTTTACCTCCTTGCTGTTGTAAGGGAGTGTTTTAGGATTAGACACACCTATAGGTGTGTTTAGGGTCTAAAACACAATATGTTGTTCTTTATAAATAATATTTGGGTAATTAATGCCACTTGAACCATTTATAATTACTATCATATGTTTTCATGATCTAGAACTATCAAGTTGGAGTGCAAGGTCATTATTAGATCAAAGTCTTGTAGATACTACTATTTGGTTTTAGCTGTTTCAGGGGCATATTTAGGTCTCCCAAAAACTATCTTCCCTAGGTCATTTTCCCCTCAAACTTTACAAAGTCATAGACCTAGGATAGGGATATATAATAAATATATCTAGATGCATCAAAATAATTGGCAACCTTGACATATAACACTATCAAAATGGCCATAGGCCCTTATTTTACATTTTCAGGGAAAAGATCCCTAGATCGAGTCATTTCATGATTTGAAGGTTTTTCCACTATCATTTGCTTAATTGACACCTCAAAAACACCTATCATGGTCAACACAACATGTTAAGACTTCTAAGGAAGGTTTCATCATAGTACAACACTTTCATATGAGTACTCTAATTCTCTATCAACACCACCTGTAGGTGGTTATCCTCACACACATGTAACAAGGCTGAAAGCATGGATAAGGTGCCTATTTTATGACCTTCATGAGTTGTATATTCATCTCAAAAACTCCAAATGTTTTACTTTCACAATCAAAACCTTTCTTATCTCAAAAGATCCCTTTCATCAATAAACTCTTCATGAGAGCACCTATAGGTGTGTTTTGGGTTATATGTAGGTAGACAAGAACATTGGAAAGGATGTATGGATTATGAGCATGTAGCATGAGCTTTTCACCATTTTAAGGTTTCATATGGATCCCTCCATATTATGTAAATTTCAAAAAGTCTAAAGTACTTTTTTCAATGTGAATACAACTCTTGATGCACCTATAGGTGTGCTTTCATGGCTGATCATGTGAAAATGTTCAATATGACTGCCATAGTCCCCTTTCACACTCTTTAGATGGTTTACCTTTGTTTTCATACTAAGGTGATACATTCAACCTCAAGACTATAAATATGCCTCCATGGCATGTTGAAAGTCCCACACAATTCATCTAACTGACTATATGTGGCAGGCCTATAACAAACTAATTGTATATGGTAGTTATGACTGCAAGCTCATGAGATTGATTTGGAGAATGAAGTTTCAAGGTGAAAAGAACTAGGATAACCTTTAAATCATGGAAATGAAACCATAAAAATCCATTAAAACCATTGACAAAGTATAAAAATCCAAAAAATGGTGGAAACTTATTTGTCATCTCATATGAGACCAATCTACAAACCTGAGATGATTGGCTCTTCAAATAAAATTAAAACATGAAAAAAATCATGGAGAACATTATATAAATAATAAAAAATCATTTTGAATCAACCTTATCAACTAGTTTTTATGGAATTATATAAACCATGGCAAAACCTATAGGGTGCATAGATTTGTAAGCAAAAAAACGCAATCAACTTCATGAGGATGGTTCATGAAGCACAGGAAAAAATTATTAGAAATATTTTTATGGAAATGAATCCCTTTGAGTTTAATTTCACCTCCCCAAGGAGTTTGATCTGGCACCTCCCATTCTGGCCATACCAATAAAAAACCTAAATACTAGTTCTGTATGTCTAGAAGGGTGAAAATGGAGTATAATAATTTGGGACTAAAATGAAACTTATAGAGAATTTAAAATATGTAACTATGATTAAGGAAGCTGAAAAGACATTCTATTATCTTCTCCCTTTGGCACACTTCCCCATGGGCCATACAAGTGCCAAACTCTCTTTTTTTCTCAAGAAAACTACCCTTTTTTTGAAGAACCTACCAATTTTCAGTTATGACAGTTGATTAAGAGTTATTAGGACACATGGTATGTGAAATAATCTTTGGGAATCTTCAAATTTACCAATGAGGCCATATAACCTATTAAATGCTCTATTTATGACCCTAAAATGACTCAAAATGATTAATGGACTAAAAGACTAAATAACCAAGGCTAATATGATATATAATAACATAAAAAGACATATAATACATCCCATGACATAATATTACACCCAAAAAACACTTAAATCTCAAGTTTTTACCTATAGATGCCCTAATTTCACCTTTAAGGTCAAATTTGGTCAATAAATTGTTGACTCATAGGGGTAGTATGCCTACTATACTAGCTAAACCAATAGTTTTATCAGTTTATTGGGATTGGAGAGTCATCTAAAGTCTAAAACAAAACAAGGAGACCTTTGACCATTGACCACAAGATTTGATCAATACAAGACCACTTGATTATCTCAACCACACAAAATAAAGGACACACACAAAGCAAAGTAAACAAGACACACATGTGCCCAAAGCACTTAGGAATAATAGGAAGCAAACAACTATATACAAATAAAAATTAAGTATACCTCCCTTTCCAAGATCAAAAGGAAATTTTCTTGCATCTGCTTCTTCATGAGATGAATCATGGTGCCAAACATGTTGCTCTTTGGATTGAACACTTGATGGATCAGACCTATTTCTTGGCACTTCAATTGTTATGCTGTCAAGTAGATAATCTTCAAATAGGTCACTAATGTAAAAGTATTCATCTTGGCCTTGTACACATACCTCATATTGCTGCCTACTCTTCATCTCATGATCAAATTTCATCTTCTTTGTAGGTATGGTTTTAAAAGGAATGATTTCCTATTCCTTGAAAAATTGAGGTAATAAAAGTTTGTTTTGATCTTCAAAGGCTGATGTGAACTTTTCTCTTTCTTATCTATGACATTTTGAACAATTTTATCTTGCTTACCATCACTTGTAATCAACTCCAAAGAAGTTTTAGACCCCTTGAAAGATTCAAACTCATTACAAATGTTTTCAAATTTCTACCACAAGTCTTCATCCTCTCTTTGATTAGCATATGAAGAGGGGAAACAAGAGAAGCTCCTTCATCCTCTTCATTAGAATCCAAAAGGTGTTCATTCAAGATTTCCTCTTCAACACAAGGAAGACATTCTTCATTATCAACCAAGCAATAAGAATCAACTCAAGGACTCACCTCTTATTGAACACTTAAGACATCTTAAGGGCTCTCAAATTGTATCTCAGATATCATAATCTGATCTTGATTCTCAAAGGTTGTAAGATCCTTTATCTCTTTCTCCATCTTGGTGATACCAAGACTAGGCATCTTGAAATCTAGTGAACTAGCCCAATAAGGCTGCCAAGGAGTTATATTTTCCTCAAGAAAGAGTTTTGAATTTTCCTCAACCAAGTGCTCCTCTTTAAGTTCCCATACCATAGGTCCATCAAGGAAAAGGGTGATGGGGTGAAGACAAGATGAACTAGTTGGTAGAGGTGGAACATAGGGCTCAAAATCAGATTGAGAATGCATTGGAGGGGATTATTTTGGGAGTTTTTTAGGAAGGGTAGGTAGACCTTGGGATAAAATAGTTTGGTTATCTTCCTTCCACTTAACAATCACTCATTTAAATCTTATCTAACTTGAGAAATATCTTGAGGGAGGTTAGATGGGGTGTGTTTAGGCATATGATATTCTTTGGGCTCTAAACCTTCCATCAAACCTTGACTTAGCAATCTCATATTTGACTCTAACTCTTCAATTTGCTTGGCTAGGTTCTCTTGGAATTTTTTTTCTTGAAGTTCATAGGAATATTCATGAGGATGAGGAGTACAAGAGGGCTGACATGGAACACAAGAGGTCTTTTGAGGAAGGGTGGGAGGGACTTGCATAGGCTCAAGCTCTTTCTCAACTTCACACTCTGTATCAATGCTTCTATCCTCTTTTTTTCCCCATGATTCTAGTGTCTTACTGTAGCTTAGGATGTTAGGATTATAAGTCTTCTCTTGAGGTGGTGATGTAATTTGAGGAGTTGATGAAGTGTTCAAAAAACTTGGAATCTCTTTAGGCTTAGATTTTCCACCTTATCTCTAACTTGGAATCTCATATTTAGAGGTCACTTCTTTATGTGGGGATGCAATTGGAGAGGGCAATGAGGGCTTAAATTCCACTTATTTTATTGATGACATAGACCATTGAATATGCATATTATCCTTCCTAATTTGACTATCAAGATTAGTTTCAAATATAAGGTTTCTCTTTTCAACTCTCTCTTTAAACTAACGGGGAAAAAGATGACTTTGGTAATCTTGATTGGGCTCATGAATAGGGGTTAAATAGGATTGATATCAATCTTAGATAAGTGGATATGAAGGATGATAATTTTTTTGAGGCTACCTTTCATGAATTCTTAGCCTATCCTCTAAGGAAGAAACTAAGCCACTCACATCTAGCATCTCACTCATAAGCCTTTGCCAATTGAATCTCTCAATACATACCCACTCTATTTTGACCAGCTCTAATTCATCTCTCATCTTATGAATAAGATGAATAGGAACCTCTTGACCATATCCCTTTTATGTATCAAGATCCAACATGTAATTCTCATATCTTAAAAGAATTTACTTGAAGGTGGAAATGGATTGACTTGAGAAGTGGCTAGGTTGACTAGGAAGACCAAGACATGAAGAAGGTTGGATATAAGACTGATACACTTCATGAATGGGTTGATACACTTCATGTTGGAGTTGGTACACTTCATGATAGGGATGATTAAGAACTTGGTCTTATTGATAGGGAATGTCATAATCTTGAAATATCTCACCAACTTATGTGAAACAAAACTCAACACTAAGGTCAGCCATGAAACTTCATTGGGAAGAAAGAACACAAGAAATGCTTATCAATAATATTCAAAAGGAATACCTGGGCTACTTAACCAACTAATGTAACTTTGGAGTTTCCATTGATGCTTAGCTAGATGCCTCCAAAGGTTGATTGTTGAAAGACAACACCAAAAATATTTAAACTTATTAGACTAAGAGTCCCATTAGGTGTGCCAAAAACTATTATTCATTGGGTATTACACCCTTTGAGGAGATGTCTCAGCTTTCCTCATCCAAGTGGCACAATTGAAATACCTCTAGGCTTATGGGTAGCTTAAGGATGAGGTAAATATTTAAATAGGGCTATCTAACTTGATGTACCACTTTGGATCACTACTATACCTAAAATCTTTTTTTGGGGGGAAGGGAGAGAGTAAACTGAAAGAAAATTATCCTAAGGGAGCTAATACACCAAACGAGTTGATAACTTCCAACTAGCTACATGTTACACATGAAACCAAGAGACTAACCAAACATACACTTCTCCAATCTGCATCTTCTCACATCAATGTTACAGTATGAGGTTATGGATGAATGTTTAGGCTAGAGGAATAGACAAGAGGCCTTGAATGACACTAGTGAATAAAATAACTCACTCAACCTTGACACTTCCAAGAACACTTTATATGCCCTGCAGGAAGAAGCTTTCCAACTGCAAAAATATGATATAATGAAACAATCATGCTAAGGAAATAAGAGTTATCACTTAAGAAAAATCAATCATCCAAGTAGAACATACTATGAACAATCATGAAGAGGTAAAAATCAGTATTCTTATTGATCAAATTGTATGAAAATGAGTAGGGCTTTGCCATACTCAGGTGGAGCATCAATTATAATGGCCAAAATGGCTAGTTCTTATAGAAATTGAGAGAGAGAGAAGAAAAGAGAAGTCCAAGGGTCACAAAGACATTTTTAAAGCTGAATAAAGGAGTTAATTGTGCATGAAAAGAGGATATGGGATGAACCATGCAATGCCAAGGAGTCCAATTGTCCATACAAGTCATGAAACTTATGAAAAGTGGCATGAAACTTCTTGTTTTGGCTCAAAAAATTACCTTCATAATTTGGACATGTTTAAACATGCAAAAATTGATTAAAGATAGGTCTGATGATTGGAATGAAGGGGAAGGGTTGAATACATGCCTCTCCATGCATTAGTTATAGGCTTGGTCATCTAAAATCATCTGGAAAGGAGCTATCATTGCCTGCACTCTAAGAAACTCCTCTTTCATGCACCCTACACACTTAACTTATAAAAAGGCATTAATTTTCCATGAAAATACATGGAAGGGAGTGGATGACACTTGTTAAGACCCTACATGGCCTTAGAATTATCATGGATAATTTAAAACACTCACACTTGAAGTTTTCACACTTCTCCCTAGCTTGGTCATTATGCCAATTTTGTTGAGGCACTTAGGAGTTGTTATAAGGCATGAAATGAACATGGGGGGTTATCACAAGTCTTAAGATTCATCCTAAAGTTGGGTTCATCTCTTGAAACCTCCTAGAACCTACATAATGCATAATATAGTAAGAAAAACCTTGTTTTACACCCCATCCATATAATTTCATATAGTCCAATAGGATAGGGAGGAGCTTGAGAGAGTCCTCTAAAATTTCCAATCATCATTCTAATCAAACTAGTCTATTAGAGTAGCTTTATATCTTCCTTTTCCAATCAGGTCATTGTAAGGTTCTAGCAAGGGTTTAACCTATTTTACCCTCTTAAGTTTTGTTAATGAATATCTGATCTTCAACTTGAAAAACAATATCACTAATGTGATGTTCAAATACCCTATTAACATCTTAAAATTCCTTGAGTCTCCATTCAAAGCACTAAAGGAGGTATGAGCATTTGAAGTTACCTATACAAGCTTGATTCCTCATTCCCATAGGCATGAGTTTGTCATTGTGTCAAAAATGGCCTTCCTTGTGTTTTGTTTACATACCAAGGGTTTTAACACATCTACTATGACCTCAAAATCATTCCAAAATGGATTGGAAAGCATATCAAAAGATAGAAATGTGAATGACTCTCCATTTACCTTTAGGCCTAAGTATGCTTAATAGGCCTGCCTGCAACCCTTGTGCTCTAGGGCATCTAATTATAATTATTTGAATTCCATAAGATTTAAAACATATATTATGCCCCCATATACATTCTCCAATTTTTTATAAATCCCATCTCATGCTAAAAATAGAAGTGGTTCTCCTTTTGGCTTTAGGCCTAAATTGTGTTTGACAGGCCTGCTTACAAACTTAGCTATCTAAACCATATTTCTTGGTTTCATTATTATATGAGGTGTTATTAATGATTTTAAAGGTTCCTTATACCCTTACATACCTATCTACAATATTTCCTCAGTTCCTAGTTCATCCCTTTTGTCTATATTCTCTAAATATGTAGGGTTTGCATTAAAGGGAGTGCCCTATGTCTGAGGTAAAAAAAATGGAACTCCATTATTTTCCTAGACAAAAGTGATTATTTTATGAGATTAATAAAGTCATGTAGGTTCTATATACAAATTTTGAACTCCTGGTCAGGTCAATATACTTCTCAACTCATCCAAAACCTAAAATAGACCTCTGGTGGAATGGACAGTGTGTAGGATTCTCATAAGGACTCTGTGAAGCAACATTAGAGATTTATATATATTACATCTCCAATATGAGAGTGGAATGGAAAATTTTTACTTGTCTTAGGGTCACTTTTTATAATTTAAACACTAAGCCTTTTCCAAACTTTATATTTCCCATGCTTTGCATTGACTGACCTAGACTGAGGTCATAGGTTGTCACTATATTTTTCTCTTGTAGGTGTAGATAATACATTTGGGGTTGACTTCATTGATATAGGGTTATTATAAAACCTTAAATTACATACGATAGTTCCTTGAGTCACCCATTCCATGTATCTCCATGTGAAAACTTAGAATAGTTATCAACTAAGCCACTATTAGCTATAGTTGACTGTAGCTCCAACTATTAAAGAAACTATAGTACTGTAGGCATACACCAACCTTGGGAATCACCGATAAATACCCTTTGAGTCCCATATAATTCATAATAACATTAATTCTAGCAAAAATTGGTGTCTTCATGCATAAACTTCCTTCAAAGATGACATATGGTTCATAGTCAATCGTATGTGATGTTTTCCCAATAAAAAGACCCCTCTAGGTGTACCTTAAGGACAAAAACGTGCATGTCAACTTGTTATGTGGTCATTATATTAATTTTAAACTCTCTAACCTCTCCAAATACTCAAATGTGTCTTCAAATCTTCTACCTTCTTCAAAGGTGAGTATTTTAGGATTAGACACACCTGCAAGTGTGTCTAGGGTCTAAAAAATAATACATTATTCTCTTTAAATGATATTTAGGTCATGAATGCCACTTGAACCATTTATAACTACTATCATATGTTGGCATGATCTATAAATGTTAACTTGGAGTGCAAGGTCATTATTAGATCAAAGTCCTGTAGATACTATGATTTGGTTTTAGTGATTTTTGGGGTATCTTTAGGTCTCCCAAAAACTATCTTACCCTGATCATTTCGCCCTCAAACTTTTCAAATTCATATAATTGGATAGGGATATATAATTAATATATCTAAATGCATCAAAATAATTATCAACCTTGTCATATGACTATCAAAATGGCCCTAGGCCCCTATTCTACATTTTTAGGGAAAAGACCCCTAGACTAAGTCATTTCATGCTTTGAAGGTTTTTCTACTATCATTTTCCAACTTGACAGCTCAAGCACACCTATCATGGTCAACACAAAATGTTAAGACTTCTGAAGAAGGTTTCATCATGTTACAACACTTCCATATGAGTACTCTAATTCTCTATCAACACCACCTATAGGTGGTTATCCTCACACATAGGCATCTCAAAACCTCCAAATGTATTACTCTCACAATCAAAAGCGTGCTTATCTCAAAGATCCATTTCATTAAGAAATTATTCATGAGAGCACCTATAAGTGTGTTTTGGGTTGTATGTAGGCAGACAAGATCATTGGAAAGGATGTATGGATTATGAGCATGTAACATGACCTTGTCACCATTTTAAGGTTTCATATGGATCCCTCCATTTTATATAAAATTAAAAAAAGTCCAAATTACTATTTTCAATTTGAATGTAACTCTTGAAAGCACCTACAGGTGTGATTTCATGGCCAACTGTGTAAAAATGTTCAATATGACTGCCATAATCCCCTTTCATACTCTTTGGAGGATTTTACTGGTTTGTTCCTACTAAGGTGATAAATTCAACATAAATACTATAAATATTCCTCCATGGCATGTTAAAATTCCTACATAGTTCATCTAATTGACTGTATGTGGCAGTCTTATAGCAAACTAACTGTATATGGTAGTTATGATTACAAACTCATGAGATTGTTTTGGAGAATGAAGTTTCAAGGTGAAAGGAATGAGGATAACGTTTAAAACATGTAAATTAAACAATCACAATCCTTTTTAACCATTGACAAAGCATGAAAATCCAAAATATGGTGGAAACCTATCTGTCATCTCATATAAGACTAATTTGGAAACCTATGATGATTGGCTCATCAAATAAACTTGAAACATGAAAAAAAGCATGGGTAACATTATAAAAAGAAGTCAAAATCATTTGGAATAAACATTGGCAATTGGTTTTTATGGAATTCTCCAAACCAAGGCAAAACCTATAGGGTGCACAAATTTATAAGTAAAAAAACATAGTCAACTTTATGAGGATGGTTCATGAAGCATAGGAAACCATTATTTAAAACATTTTTATGGAAATGAAGCTCTAGGAGTTTAATTTGACCTCCCTAAGGCATTTTATCTGAAACCTCCCATGTTGGTTGTACCAAGTACAAACCTGAAGACTGATTCTATATGTCTAGAAGGCTAGAAAAGGAGCAAAACAATTTTGGGCCTAAAATGGAAATTATAGAGAATTTAAAATGTGGAAATAATCCTTAAGAGTCTGAAGATACATTCTATGATCTTCTCCTACATGACATACTTCCCCATGGGTTGTACAAGTGCAAAACTCTCCTTTTTTTCTCAAGAAAACTACCCTTTATTTTGAAAAACCTACCACTTTTGAGTTATGATAGTTGATTAAGACCTTTTAGGACACATGGGATGTGACATCATATTTTATAATCTTAAAATTTACCAATGAGGCCATAAAACCTATTAAATTATCTATTTATGATCCCAAAATGAGTCAAAATGATAAATGGACTAAAAGACTAATTGACTAAGGCTAATATGATATGGAATAACACCAAAAGACATATAATACATCCTATGACATAATATTACACCCAAAAAACCCCTTAAAACTCAATTTTTTACCTTAGGTTCCCCATTTTAATCTGTAAGGTCGAATTTGGTCAACAATACTAAGATAAATACTATGTTTCAAAGCCCACTCACTTGTCTTGGTTCTAAGGAATGCCAATGCATTATCTAAAATGATTTTTGAAGGAGCCCCAAATCATGTCACTATGACTTCATATAAGTCCAAAACTAAACTTTCATTTTCTTCCTTGAGAGCTACAGCTTCTACCCATCTTGTAAAGTAATCTGTGGCAGCTAACACCCTCTTGTGACCAGCACTAGAAGGTGGGTTTATTAAACTTATGAAATCTAGATCCCATTGCATAAAATTTTGGTATATTTGTGTTAGATGAAGAGATAAGGATGCAAGATTTTTATTTCCATAAAATAGAACACATTTCTGACATTTCCTTATCCAAGCATGAGTATCTTTAAACAAACTAGGTCAAAAATAACCAACTCTCATAATCTTGGCAACTGTGGTCCATCATGAAACTCAAACAATATCTTCTCAACCTGATATGATTTAAACATCTTAATATTACACCTAAAAAATCTTTCCTAAATAATACTCCATCAAAAAGTACATAAGGAATAGATTGTAGTCTAAAGTACCTTCTTTTGGCTCTATCTAGGCCTTATGGGCATTCATCAATTTGAAGAAAATTGATCATTTCTTGTGTCCAAATCCTCATTGGTGAGGATGAATGTATCATAGGATCATCTTTAAGGGTTAAAGCAACTTCATTTTGTTCTTTTAAATCTGAAGTAAGTTGTTCACTTAATCCCTTCCCTTTTACTAGCTTGGTTGTCTTGATTTCTACATCATACTCCATTACTTTTGTAATCCAACCATCTCTTTTTTCATTCAAATCTCTACTCAAAAAGAAGTATTTGAAATTAGGATGAGGTACCAATATATGAATCTTGTTGTTATATAACATGTGCCTAAACCTCTTTAGGTTTTGAATAACTTGAAGTACTTGCTTCTCTACATTAGTGTACCTTACCTCATAGCCTTCCAATCTTTGACTTAAAAAGGAAATAAGTTGCTCCATTTTTTTTTTTACATTTGATTGAGTGAGCATGGTAGAGATTAATTCTTCATTTACAAAAGTATACAAGTTGAAATCCTTTTAGAAATTAGGACTTGCAATAGCCTACTTGATATCTTTCAAACTCTCTTTCCTTCTCCTTGTCCAAGTAAACACTTCATCTTTCCTTAGCATAGAGGTTAGATACTTGAATAAAATATCAAAATAAATAATAAACCTCCTTATGAAATTAAATTTTCCAAATAAGCTTTGGAAGGCTTTCTTTTGTTTGGGTAAAGTCAATTCCAAGATTGTACTCACCCTTTTAGGATCTATGGATAGACGTTTCTTTGAAATAATGTATCCCAAAAGTTTTCCTTCATGAAAAATAAACACACACTTCTTTGGATTAAGAGAAGTTCTAAACTCTCTAAAATTTTCAAAAATATTCCTAATATGATTTAAATGATCCTTTTCATCCTTGGAGAAGACTGTGATATCATCAAGATACACTAACATTATATCATTTATTAGGCCTTGAAAAACCATATCCATTTCATGTTGGAAGTTTTCCACAACATTAGACAAACCAAAAGGAATTTTACTATAAGCATATGTGCCCTATTTAGTGTTAAAGGTTGTCTTGTATTGATCTCCTTCCTTTACCAAAATCTGATTATACCCTGAATATAGATCAAGGAGTGAGAACCTTTCACTAACTGCCACAACTTACAAAATTTGCTCCATGGAAGGAAGAGGATAATGGTACTTCAAGGACACTCTATTAAAATATCTAAATTCAACACATAACCTAATCTCCACATTCTTCTTCCTTATGGGGACTAAGTTTGCCAACCAAGATGGATGCTAAATAGGAAAAATGATCTTAGACTCAATCAACTTTGTAAGCTCCTTTCTCATAAGAGGCTCAATCTTAGAATTGATTGGCCTTTGATTTTTATTGATAGGCTTAGCATTATCATTTAAATATATGGTATGTTGAGTTATATTTGGATCAAACCTTTTAAATCACTATATTCCCATGTAAAGGTATCAAAAAATTCTTTGTGTCATTCAATGAAAGCACATCTTTCTTCTCTAGTACACACATTCCCAAGAGCAAACAACTTATATTTGAAGATTTTTACTCTCTCATAGTTTTCTTGTTTATTATATGTGCTTACCTTTTCCTTCTTTAACTAATAATCATCATTAAAAATACTTTCAAGTGTGACTAAGCCCTTAGGGAGCTTGTTTATCTTTAATTATACAATCTACCCTACATATTGTTGCTATAGTTTGGATTGGATTTTTGAGGAAAACTTAGCCTCCTCTTGTATAAAAAGAGATATTTGATATTCACTATCAAATACTTTCCTATTATTTACATTATCAGGTATAAAGGGCCTTATAATCACTTTGATATGAGGTTGGTTCTTATCATCTCTTATCCCCTTTGGAACATCAAATTGAGCTCCAATGGCTACCAACCTATCAACATGTTTGTTATCTTATATTGGTATACATTGAATGTTGAAATCTTGGAAATATTATAAAATATCCCACACTCTATGATTATATGATTTAAGCAAAGAGTTCTTAGTCATATTTTGACCTCTCACTTGATTCACAATCAACTCACTATCACCATAAACTTGTAACTCCTTCACACCTCTTTTTCTAGCCCACTCAAGGCCATGAATGAGGGCCTCATATTTTGTTACATTACATGAAAAACCAAAGTGAAATATGAAAGTATAGTAATAAATTTCCTTGGATGGAGATACTAACATTTCTTCACCACCTGATCCAACCTTGCTTCTTGATCCATCAAAAAATAGTTGCCATAGACTGTCCATAGTCTCATTTGGATTCATCAAATTTGGCATGAAAGAGTCTTCTTCATGAAGATAATACACTCTAAGACCAAATTATTCTATGAATATATAAGGATCATTTTCATATTGTTCACCTCTCCATTCATCTAGATGTATATCAGAAAGTCCTTCAAGAGGATAAGTTAGAGATTGATCCATGTGAAGTTTTGCCTCATCAAGAATAGTATAATTGACATTTGCCACCTTAGGCTTGTAGGGATATAAATTATTGTGATGAAGAGGTTCTGATTCAATATTTATGTTTGTACCATACCTTATTTTAAAAACCATGTATGGCCAATTTGCTACCAAGTATCCACCTATCTTGACTGTAAACTCTCTTGACAAACAAAGAGCAAAGAATGGGGGTAAATATGCAACCAAAAAATAATGAGAGATGGAGAAATTAGGACAAACATGTAAATTCAAATTTAGATTCTTGACTACTCCCTAGGTATTTACTGGTGACCCATCTAATTGTAGAACTCCTTTAGCCATTGATTCATAATTGAAGCCTAGTTTATCCGTTATTGACTTAGGCATGACTGAGGTACTAAACCCATTATCTATGATGTAATTTTGAAATAAAAAATCACCAGTGATCAAGTATAGATAAAAATGAAGAGTTTTATCAATTTTATTTACTTGTCCATCAATGGGTTGAGCCAAAACAACATTTTCTATCCTTGTAAATCCAACTAGTTTACTTAGTCCAAGCAATTCCTTTTGGAGAATATCCTTTTGTCCCAATATTGTCAATGAGTCCCATTATTAAATATTCATACGTGATTTCTTCATTTTATCCATAACATTGATACAAGGATTGTTCATCTTGAATTTCTCTTTGGAAGCACTAGTAGCTTATGGTGTAGCATGTGAAGATAGATGCGTAGGAGCTAATCTTGAATTTTGAATTTTTTTATTTTCCTACTCCTTAGGAGCTGAGTTATACCCACCTACCATTGGGGATGATGTAGGAGTGAAAATAGGTCATTAATTTGTCCCTTGTGACTCTTCAACAACCCTCTTCTTAGACTTAGTGTTAGAGGATACACTAACATTGACATTATTTAAACTTCCCAACTGATTCATGGCATAAAATTATCCATCAAAATGATTCATAAGAGTAGAATTAGGTTATTTTTATTCATTATCCATTCCATTTTGTATTGGAAAATCAAAATTGGGAACTTGAGGTACTTTATTACCTTGCATTATCATGGCTTGACTAGGCATTTCATTGGCATATGAAACTTGGCCTTGATTTTGGTCATATGAAGGGTACTATGATTGTTCTTGAAAAAGATTGTTTTGAATAGGAACAAGAGATATAAAAGATGATGGGGAATTATGATTGAAACTATGGTAAGGTCTAGCTTGAGCTATTTAACCTTGTCCTTGAGCATTACCCTGAAAAGGAGGTTTGCTTGCTTGTCCAAACTAATTATAAGGCTGATAAGGCCTATAGTTTTGGGCTTGTTGTCTTTTGAGATCAACCAAATCATTAATAAAAATTCAAATCAAACTCTTGACTTCATGAATCTCATTATTAAGGGAAAGGGCATACTTCTCTTGGCTATTAGGCAAAGGAGACAAGGTAGGTAATGTAATTTGACTAAGCAGCTGCAAATCAAGAAACACTAGCATTGGTAGTCTAGGAGTAATCTTTCCTACTTGAACAAGATAATTCTTAGCATTAATAGATATCTTATAGGCATTAGATAGTGTATTCCCAACCATATATTTGATCATCATGGCTACATAGCTATTTAATTCCTTTAGGTAATACAAGAAGGCATAATTTGGAGTGGGTCTCACAAGGGCTAGGATCCTATCCCATGTCTTTTGAAATCTAGAATTAAAATATTTCATGAACTCTTGAGGATCCCTCTTGATATTAGTCAATTACTCATCTAGTGATAAATAATGACTCTTCTTTTCAAACCTCTTATAAAATTGATTTCTTAGTTCATTTCATGAAGTAATGGAAGCATGAGGTAGATTTTTATACCAATCTAAAGCTTTCCCTTTAAAAGACAATGTCAATAGCCTAATGGGTACATTATCTTGAGTGATATTATGGATATGGAAAAAAATTTCCATGTGTATAATGTGTTTAATGGGTGTAATAGGACCTTCTCCATTAAAACATGGGACACTTTTAATGGCTGCTCTAGGAATTTGGTTATATTAGGCAAGATTCGAAGGAGATGATCTAGTGAAGTCTATAAAAGGTAGATTTATATACATATTATAATGCATATTGTGAGTATTAGGGGTTGGACCAAACAAGATACTTTTAATTGGTTTGTTAAAAATAAACCTCCTTATATAAGGATGAATATTCACAAATCTCAACTTCTTAAAATAATAACAAGGACATTACACAAACTCAAAAGGTATACCTTTAGCAACAGATCTAGTGGTCACCTTTTGCATGGAAAATTAGGACTGATCAACAACCAAAGAGTTGAAAATTTAGTGGAGTTTCCAAGTACTGAATATAGATGTTCTTCCAACTACAAATATTCTAATATCAACAACAATCTTGGATAATATTCTAAAACTTAGAGTCTCACTGAGCATACCAAAAACTATTGTCACTTGGATTTCCACCCCTTGAGGAGATGTCTTAGCTCTACTCATCCAAGTGGCATAATGAAAACATCTCACAATCTATGGGTAACCAATAGGTGAGATGAATCTCTAGAAGGGCTAGTTCCCTTGATGCACTCTTTGAACACTTCCTTATCAACTTTGCATGAAAATAATTAAGAAAACAAAATAAAAAAGCTAAAAGGTGATTCAAAAATAATGGGTTTCCTCCTATTGACTAAACTTATACTACTTAGATCAAATCAAAGCTTCTTTCACACATAACTTAGAACTCAAGACATATTGTTACATTAATGCTTCATATGTTAGGTTCAATAGGTATATTGATGCTTAGGAGGGATAATGATGATATTTTGGAGAATACAATCATAAAACACTTATAAAACTCTTATACACTAAGAAATAACACTAAAAATACCTATAATAATTACTCTTCTATACACTTAGTGGATAATCAAGGACAACATACTATAAAAGACTATCTTCTACTAGACAAGATCAACATGATTAAAAAAAGAATCAATTATGTAGCATATAAGTAGGTGAATTAAATTTATTATTTATTAAAGAGACATTCAAATACAAAAATGTCTAGGGTTTCAGCATAACTAATGGAGGCTACCCCAAAGAGCTTAAAAAGTCACTACTTATAGAATTTAAGAAATAGAAGAGAAACAAAAAGTCCAAGGGTCATAAGAACAAGTGTCAGGATGAGAAAATATTTAAATGTGTATTAGAAGAGAATTAGGAGATAGGCCATGCAAGGTCTGATAGAATAAACGGCTCTCTAAACTATGCAACTTATGAAATATGACATGAAACTCCTTATTATGCACAAAAAAAATCATTCCCCCTTTTTAGAACATCCTAAAAATTATTAGGGAAATATATAATGATTGAAATAAGAGGGAGGGGTTATGGAAATGATTTTACATGTATTGGATTCATTCCTAATCACCTAGATTCCTTTGAAAGTGAGCCATTGCTACCTATAATAAAAGAAACTCCCTTTTCATACACCCTTCAAACTTAGCCTCAAAAATAGATTTAATTTTCCATGAAAATACATGAAAAGGAGTGGATGACACTTGTAAATACCCTCCATGGACTTATATTTCTCAAGTACACCTTAAATAGGCTCCCACTTGAATTTTTCACACTTCTCACCATATTGCTCACTTTGCTAGTTTTGACTAGTTGAGATGAAGCTACTTATAGGGAAACTTAAGATATTTAATGAAGAATGAAATGGTAATAATGAGTTAGAATAATTCTTGATCTCACTCCCAAAGTTGAGTGTTATTCTTGAAAGACCTTGGAACCTACATAATGATAAAACTGTCAAAGAAAGTAATCCTCTACCTTGTCTGTACAGGTAGGGTAGTGAAAATTTTTATGAGGAGGAGACCTAAAGAGTCATTTAAAACCTAAATCAACTTTCATGGTCATTCCATCCTATTTGGATAGCTCTCTATCCTTATTTTCTTAGTCAGGTTATTATTCAGGGTTTAGTTGGGTTTTAGGTCCTTTTTGCTCTTAAGATTTCTTCATAAAGATATAATATTAGAACTAAAAAATAACCACAAGAGTGATTTTAAATACCCCTATAAACATAACCAAACTCCTTGGATCTCCATGTACAACCTCAAATAATATGTGAGCATCTAAAGTTGCCCTATTGAGTTTGATTCCTCATTTCCTATAGGAGTGAGGTTTCCTATGATCTACCCTACATTCCAAAAGATTTTACACATATAAAATTAACCTATAAACATGATAAATTTAATTAGAATGATCATATCATGTTATAAGTGAAAGTGACTCTCCATTTGGCTTTAGGCCTAAACCATGCCTAATAGGTCTAACGGTAACCTTGATGGTCTAGACCACTCTATTGAGACTCCTCTTGTGATTGGTTATTCATCTTTTCCAAGGTGTGATTGAAATTTACACACCCTATTTACAGGTTAATTTATCTCTTGGTTGACCCTTTTATCTCCATTCTCCAAGACTGTAGGATTTATGCCTTCTGTTTGAGACAAAACAAAGGGCACTTCCCCTATCAACTCAGACCAAATGATTATTTGAGGAGATTAGTAAAGTTTTTAGGAAATAAAAATAAAAAATTTATCCTTTTGTCATATCATTTTTCCCTCTAATTCTCTCAAATTCCAAGATAGATTGTGAAAAGGTAACCAGTGTGCAGGGTTTGCTCATGTGAGCTATGTGTTGCACTATAGATTTTCTTATCTACATTATTTCCATTGGTAAGATAATTTTGGGTGCATAAACATCATGGTAAATATGTTATAAATTTTTTCATCACTCCAAACTCCTACATAGCCCTTCCATACCTTGATTGATCAAGTTTGAGTGCATTCTTTGACTGTATTATATTCCAAGGCATTGTACCTATAGGTGGCCCTACATAGTTGAAGCTTAAAAAAATTTAAAAACTTATTTAGAGTTTCTTGGTGTCAATATATATTGTTTTGGACATATTTTTCTCAATTTCATGATATACTAACACTGAAACCTCACTCCTCAGCCTATCGTTACCTATTATCAACTATAGTTGATTGTATTAGAACAAGTAGAACCCTGTGGATGAGAATTCATTATGACATGTACCACATTACATTTATATATTATATACCATTTTTAATCATCTTCAATAAAACAACATTGGTAATTCAATGTTTAAGCCTCTATCATGTACTGTGTGCTCTTATAATCAGCGGTAGGTGAGTACCCATAAAGGTAGGGACACATGTAGGTGTGGATTGAATTTGAAACACCACATATCAAATTATTTTGATGGTATTTGTGTCTATTGGTATTAATTTCACCCAATAATTTCATTAAAACATGAGAATATGCCTGATTTTCACTTTAGGGAGTCAATGTCACTTTGAATTCAAATCCTGGAGACGATAATGGAGAAATTTAGTATTCAAATGGGCAACTTTGAGACCCCCAACTACTATCTTCCACTGATCATATGACCTCCATATTTTGTAGATATCTTCTCATATGTGGAGGTTCCAAGGAATGTGCATTCATATACTTCAAATCTCTTTATACCCTTGTTATAAGATATCTATAATATAGTGAAGTGATCATTTTTTGTCTTTTAGCAAAAAGATCCCTGAATACAGTCATCTCACCTTTGAAGGTGGTCTACACCTCTAATTTCCAACTTGAAACTTAAAATAGGTTTTCCATGATAATAAACAAATACTAGGACTCCAAGTAAGGTTTAACCATGCTGAAACTTCTCTATACAAGTACCTTCATAGCTCTATGGTGTCACTTGTAGGTGGACATTTTCACATACACACAGTGAGGATGAATGTGGACAATGTACATTATTTTTGACCTTTCATGAGTTTTAGACCTATCTCAAAGATTTAAAATATAATATATTCATTATCAAGGATGCTTTTAAACTTAGATAATCTCTTCCAACATGATTGGTCCTCATGAAATACCTGTAGGTATATGTTAATGGTAAGAGACTGTGTGAAAGTGCTAAAAAGGTTGCCCCCATGATATCCACACATTATTTTATGGACTATAATTAATAACTCATGTGATAAGGATGTTTCCATAACCATAGTAATTTATTTCATTCTTTCATGAACGTGTTCAAGCTTTAACACAACTCATACAAATGACTATGTATGATAGTCATGAAGCAATTAACTATATGGTACTTACGATAGCAATTCCATGCAATTGATTTGGAGAATGAGATTTAAAGGTTATGGAACCAAGAGGAAATTTTATAAATTATAATAAACCTATCACCACCCTCTGAAGTCACTAACAAAGCATGAAGATTCTACAGATAGTGGAAACTTGCTTGCAACATAGAATGGTGCCTTCTCTTGTAATTTGAGATAATTGGCATATCCAAACACCTTGAAACATGAAACCAAGAATAATAATAACTATAGGAGAGATAAAAAATTATTTTTAATCAATATCACCAACTATATTGTATGGACTTATCCAAATTAGAGTAAAACCTATATCGTAGAGGAAATAGTGAGTAGAAAAACATAGTCAACTTGTTAGAGATGATTCATAAAACACAATTGACCAATATTTGAAAACTTGTTATGAAAATGAATCTTTATAAGTTTAATTTCACCTCCCAAACTCATTTGACCTGGAAGTTCTCTAACTAGCCGTATCAAGCATAAACCTACTAATTGATTCCATGTGTCTAGAAGGGCAAAAAAGGATCATAATGGTTTTGGACCTTTTTTAACACTTTCAAAGAATGTAAAGCACTAAAATTAGTATTATGAAGATTAATATTCATCTCAAAACCTTCTCCCATGTGTCACACTCTCTTATGGGCTGTACAAGTGCCAAACTCTTCCTTTTTTAGTTGTTTTCTTGATTTTCAGTTAGCTAACCTATAATTTTCATATGGGACTAACATTATTGATACATAATATAACATATTGTATGTTTGAAGGAAAACTAAGACACTTAGACACCTTGAAAACCATGCCACTTGCATATATGACCCCTAAATGGCAACTAAGTTACTCAAAATGACATATAGACTAATTAGACCATGACCAAGGCTAAAATGACATTAAATTACATAAAAGGGACTATAACACACCCTATGACAAAATATTAAACCATTATAAACATATAAAGATCAAGTTTTTACCTATAGGGGTCCCAATTTGACATATAGGGTCAAATTTGGTCAACAGTATGAATAGGGGAGTGGTCACAATAACCTTAATTCCCATGGTGTTGGCCATGTGTGATAAGACAAGGGTCTAAATAAGGATGGTGATGTTCAAGATATGCATCTCATGGATCCCTATTCTAAAAATGGTTGTCAAATTTAATTTGCTTGTTTGAAACCCTAAATGAAGTACTAGGAGGATGGGAAAGCTTTATAGTAGGTGGACATCAAGTCAAGTTGGGGTGTCTATGTATCTCAACATGGACATAAGGGGGTTCCTTAGAGAGTCTCCCACTGAGAAAGAGGTAGGGGAATCATATAAGAACTAGTCAAGGCATTTAAATCCAAAAGGGTGATATCTCTATCTCATGAGGAAGCATGTTGCCTACTCATATGGGAAGAACTATGTTATACATTCATATAAATCCACCTATGAAAATAATTAATTATTATATGTAAATCATCAAACATAAATCATGTAAGGGGGTCATATTCACCTGTTAGGACTTGTTCCAAAGTCTTAACGTTAGGTTAGTTTTTTGGTAGAAAATAATTACTATTGTAAATGGGGCATGCATCTTTTATAAAGACACCCCCATAAAATAAATAAACTTAGTTTAATTATTAGGTAGTTTTTATGTTTTATGTTTATTAATTAGATTTGTTTTACGGGTTGTTTTCCCGTATTTAGTTGGTTATTAGATTAGTTGTTTTTATCGGTCATTGGTAAAAACTATATAAATCCATATTTGCTTTGTGAAAGGGTTAACGGAGTAAAGGCACCCTTATGTAATTGTTATTTTGAAATTAATAAAATACTTGTGCACTCACATTAAGCGGGGACAAGGTTCAATCTATTTTGATCCTGGAGTTATCAGTGGTATCAGAGCATGGTTGGGAGCACGGTGAATTCGAAAGAGGAAGGTGTGATTTCATTTGGCATGAAAATAAGGTATGCCATATAGTTTTGGTTTAAATATTTTGAAAAATTATTAAATCATTTTAATTTTTCAAAAATTATTTATATTTAAACATGTATTTTCCATATACCACTGTCTGGCCTTTTTGGATCATTCATACTCCATTTTTTTTTCTGAGTTCAAGCCTCCTCATTTGGCATAAAAATGAATTTTAGCATTTAAATGTTATTAATTCATTATTTTTGAGCCAAAACTAGATTTGTATGGCCTTTTATCTGAGAAAACATCTGAAAATTTTCATTAATCGCTGTCATTATGAGTATAACATTCATTTCTATGGAAAACCTCTGAAAAACATCAGCAAATAGCATTTAAAACCTCTGTTGTTTGCATTCATATTAAAAAATCTAGAAAAATCAAACTTGTACGGCCTGTTGTATGGCCTCCCAATGTCTAGACTTCATTTTAAATTTCATTCCCTGCAAATATACTTCAACAAATTTGCAAAAAACACTGTAAAAATCAGTTTTTAGTAGTCTGTATGGATTTGTACGGCCTAGGTGAGAGAGAGCAGGTGGAGAAAAAGTTTCCAGCAGCAGCCATGGCGTCCCAACAAAATCAATTTTTAGCAGTCTGTACGGATTTGTGCGGCCTAGGTGAGAGAGAGCAGGTGGAGAAAAAGTTTCCAGCAGCAGCCATGGCATCCTTGGCAAGCATGGCGCTGGAATAAAGTTCAAAAATTATTTTTTGCTGTTCTAAAGTTTTATTTTTCAAATATTTGCTGCTGGGTCCCATCCGGGAGAAGATTGAAGTGAAAGCTAAAAAGAAAGGGAAAAAGAATTTATTTATTTACATTCGCATGTAATTTTTTTTAAAAAATTTTCCCTCATACACAAAAATCTAGTATAAATTTAAATTTCTGAGTATAACATTTTGTAAATGCTCTTAGAGCAATTGGTTAAGCCTATTTTGCTAAAAGCTTGCAAGGGAGGAGGTCAAGGGTTCAAATCCCTTTTTTGGAGAAAGTTTCTTTTTGCCTTGGAATATGCTTTTTTTGAAAAAGGAATATTCTATTTTTTAAATTCAGAATATTGTAAAACACATACTTATTGTATTGTGTTATTTATTTTCAAAAAAAAGGGGTAAAATTCAATCTTTTTTCTTTCGCATTGTTGTGGTGAGATAAGGGTGTAATTGGTGAAATAAGGTTGTAATTTGGCGAAATTAGGGTGTAATCTTTGATTTTTGGTGTGGTTAAGTGCAAAACCCATCAAAAATACTTGTTTTTTAATTTTACGCTCTACGCAGAGGTTAAGTGCAAAACCCCGTAGAAGCAGTGTCTTGTGTAGTGAGTATGATATTTGTTTCATTTCTTTCACATTTTGTCACACGTTTTTTATACTGCACTTGCTTTCATTTCAAAATGTCAAAAATTCAAAATTTGCTTTCAGATGGTGATAGATTAACAATTTCAAATTATTCAAATTGGAAACGATTGATGGAGGCTTCACTAGTGTTTAATGAGTTATGGGATATTGTTAAGAATGAAAATCCCACATTGCCAATAGAGCAGGCTAAATTAGATATTTTCAATTTTTGTGATTCTAAGGCCTTAGCTCTCATTAAATGTTGTTGTACTCGTGATACGTATGTTCATATTGAAAATTCTCCTCATAGTTACACTGCGTGGAAAACATTGTCTGATTTGTATGATAAGAAACCAAAGCATAAGAAGATAGATATTCATATGCAGTTGTTTGCTTTGTCATTAGATGAGGATGGGGATATGGGAGAATATATGTCTAAGTTGAAAAATATCACTACTGAGTACACTAAGGCTGGTTTTGGAAAACTAGATGATGACCTCATAGTTATTGCTGCTTTGAAAGGACTACCAGGGTCCTATAGGAATTTTGTTGAAATGTTGCATGTCTTTGACAAGATCACAGGCATCACCTTTGATAAGTTGGCTGAGTTGCTCATCCAACATGACCTCTCTCTACCCAAGAAATCTAAGAAAACTGAAGAAGCCCATGTTTTAGAGTCAAAGCCTAGTTCATCTTCATCTGGGCATCAATACAATAGAGGAAACAATTATAGAGGGGGTCGAGGTTACAGAGGAGGCAGATATCAAAACAGAGGTAGGGGTCATTCACATAATCAACAATCTAATCAATCACATTCACATGAAACAAGTGATCGAGGACATGGTCACAATTCATATAGGGGCAGAGGTCGAGGTAGATCTGACATTCAGTGTCATAGATGTGGAAAATTTGGTCATATTGCCTCACAATGTAGGATTCCTTTTGATAAAATTCAGAGGCCACAAAAAGTGACCTAGACTAACTCTGCTCAGTATGTCGATCATGACTATGATGAATCTAGTAATGTTGCCCATGAATTTGCATTTACTTCTTTGGGGCACATTGATTATGTTGAATATGAGGCTAGAGATGAGCTCACAGATGTATGGGTTTTAGACACAGGCGCAACCAAACACATGACATGTAAGAGAGATTTCTTTTGGTATTATAAGGAAGCTTCTCTCTCTCCAGTTGCCTTAGCAGATAAGTCGATGCATGCGCATACACCACTAGGACTTGGTTCTATTCGAATTCTTCTTCCTAATGGGTCTATAAAATACTTGGAGGATGTTTGGTATGTTCCCACATTGAAGAAACACTTACTTTCTTTGGTAACTATTTGAAAGAAAGGTTATCAAATTGTGCTTGAAAATGGGATCATTTACATCAATTCAGTGAAGGATAATTATAAAACCATGTATACAGGATATGAAGATGGTAACTTGGTTAGATTGCATTGTAAGGTG
This sequence comes from Torreya grandis, assembly GCA_037957365.1. Taxonomy (NCBI): domain Eukaryota; kingdom Viridiplantae; phylum Streptophyta; class Pinopsida; order Cupressales; family Taxaceae; genus Torreya; species Torreya grandis. Next base: position 3,339,948 of record JARHVA010001366.1, read on the forward strand.
CTTCCTCCAAATATAGAACTTGCAGTAGTTGTTGATACAGGTATAGGTACTATGTCTACATAGCGGTTATGGCATCTCCGCTATGGACATTTGAATATCCACTCTTTAGTGGATTTGCAGAGATATGGTATGGTGAATGGGTTGCCCACTTTTTGCAAAGATAGTATTCTTTGTGAGTCATGTGTTTTGGGCAAACAAAGTCGAGAAAAATTTCCTAAACAGTCATCTTGGAGAGCTAACAGATGTTTACAGTTAGTTCATAGTGATGTATGTGACATGAAAAAGTCATCCATTGGTGGGTGTAGATACTTTGTCTTGTTTATTGATGACTTTTCTAGGATGACTTGGGTATTCTTTATGAAAAATAAATCTGAATTTTTCGCTAAGTTTGTTGATTGGTTACACTTAGTCAAAAAAGAAATAGGTTCACATTTGGCCACTCTTCATTTAGATAATGGAGGTGAGTATACCTCTAATGAATTTTTAGACTATTGTCGAGAACATGGAATTCATTGACAATATAGTAATGCTTATATTGCACAACAAAATGGAGTATTTGAACGAATGAATAGAACTTTAGAGGGCACATCACGTGCCATGTTGCACTATAAACAGCTTGATGATAAGTTTTGGGCCGAAGCCGTTGGTACTGCAGTGTATTTGAGAAACAGGTCCCCCACAGTTGCACTTTTGGGACAAACTCCATATGAGGCATGGTATGGGTTTAAACCCAAAGTTAAACACTTGAAAGTGTTTGGATGTCTTTGTTTTGCTTTGGTTCCTCCTAAACATAGAACTAAGTTGGAACCACGAAGTCAAAAATGCATCTTTCTTGGTTATTCTGAAGATAAAAAGGGGTTTCGTTTGCTTGCACAGGATTTAGGCAAATTCATAGTGAGTCGAGATGTAATATTTGATGAGTTTGGGACTATGAACATTGCAGAGATTGATTCTCAACTTGATAGATTAGAGAGGAAAAATGCAAAAAGAGATAAGGGTTTGAATAATGGGGATAACTCTTCAAAGTTATGGTATGAGACTCAAATTCCTTCACTTTCCTCTCCTTCGTCTACAAGCTCATAGGTTGATGACTTAGAAATTGTTGAAAATTCTCTAAGTCCCCCTTCGAATGATGCACCTAATGAGAATTCAGGAGTCCTTGATTTGAATAATTTGTCTAAGTATCCAAAATGGGCTCAAAGTACTTTTTCTGACTTGACAGCAGATGAAGTTGGTTTAACAGGGCCCAAGAATTCTCAAAAATAGGTGAACTATGTTATGGTTGTTACTACTTCTTCCACTAAGCCATCCACTTTTGAGGAGGCATCTACTGAACATGTTTGGCAACAAGCAATGAAATGTGAGTATGATTCCATACTTAACAATAATACATGGGTTTTAGTTGATCCTCCTCCACATGTTAAACCCATCAGATGTAAATGGGTTTATAGGACTAAGCATAAATCAGATGGCTCCATTGATAAACATAAGGCACGACTTGTTGCCAAAGGATATGCACAACAAGAAGGTATTGATTATGAGGAAACATTTGCACCAACTGCCAAATGGCACACTATTCATATGGTACTTGCCTTAGCAGCACAAAATGGTTGGAAAGTACATCAGTTGGATGTTAAAAGTGCTTTTTTAAATGGTGATTTATAGGAATAAGTATATATGAAACAACCTCAGGGTTTTGAACAGGTGGGTGCTGAACACAAAGTGTGTAAATTGACAAAAGCTTTGTATGGGCTCAAACAGGCACCCAGGGCTTGGTATGAGAAAATGGATTCATACTTGAAATCCATTGGTTTTCATTGCAGTGAATCAGATGATACTCTCTATTTTCGAGTGCAGGGTAAGAAAATGGTGATATTAGTTCTCTATGTTGATGACTTGTTTATTACATGTAATGATGAAAATCATAACAAGTCTGTGAAGAAGGAATTAAAAGATGGGTTTGAGATGACAGATCTTGGACTTCTTCACTACTATCTAGGCATAGAGGTAACTCGAAAAGAGCATAGTATTTTCATTTCACAAACTAAGTATATTTCTGAGTTATTAGAGAGGTTTGGCATGAGTGATTGCAAACCTACCCTCACTCCCATGGAAAGTAACTTGAAATTGTCTAAGGATGATAGCAGTGCATTTTTTGATGGCACAACATATAGACAATTAGTGGGAGGTTTGATATATTTGATGACTACCAGGCCCGATATTTCATTTTCAGTTGGAATTTTATCTAGGTTTATGCATGAGCCTAGAGAAATTCATTGGCATGCAGCAAAACGAGTACTTCGTTACCTTCAGGGAACGAAAACATATGGCCTTGAATACCACCGCAACAAGAACTTCAAACTTGTTGGATATTGTGATGCAGATTTTGGCGAATGTGTGGATGACAGAGTGTCAACCATAGGATACACTATGCATATGGGTTCAGCTGCCATTGCTTGGTGTTGTAAGAAGCAAGATACAGTGGCAAATTCATCAGCAGAATTAGAGTATATTGCAACATGGGATGCTTCTAGAGAAATTGTTTACCTTCGTCGTATTCTTGAAGATCTTTAGGTTTCTCAGTTTGCTCCTACATAGTTATACATTGATAATCAGAGTGCAATCAAGATGTCCAAGAATCCAGTGTTTCATGCCAAAACAAAACATATGGATGTCAAATATCATTATCTGTGAATGTTGGTGGCAAAGAAAACTCTTGATCCAATATATTGCCCAACTGCCGATCAGACAGCTGATATCTTCACAAAACCCCTTGACAGAATCAAATTTGAAAAATTTAGAAAAATGCTTGGTATGTGTCCAAAGACCTGACTTTGGATCATAGGGGGGTTTGTTAGGACTTGTTCCAAAGTCTTAACGTTAGATTAGTTTTTTGGTAGAAAATAATTACTATTGTAAATGGGGCATGCATCTTTTATAAAGACACCCCCATAAAATAAATAAACTTAGTTTAATTATTAGGTAGTTTTTATGTTTTATGTTTATTAATTAGATTTGTTTTATGGGTTGTTTTCTTGTATTTAGTTGGTTATTGGATTAGTTGTTTTTACCAGTCATTGGTAAAAACTATATAAATCCATATTTGCTTTGTGAAAGGGTTAACGAAGTAAAGGCACCCTTATGTAATTGTTATTTTGAAATTAATAAAATACTTGTGCACTCGCATTAAGCGGGGACAAGGTTCAATCTATTTTGATCCTGGAGTTATCATCACCCCTCATAAGTGAATTCAAAGTGGTCTAAAGCTGAGGGGAAGTATCCTCAAATAGGTAAATCTTGGACTGTTGAGAAGGTGCGTCAGCCTGTTGGTTATACAATAACAAATCTTGTTCCTAAAAAAATTAGTGGGTCAAGGTCATCAGGGTAGGGTGGGGTCAGATATCAGAACTTAGGGTTTCTATTCCCTTCTATTTTAGCTCCATCATGCTTATGAGTGAGCTCAAGGACAAGAACCTAAATACGATGGGAATAACATTCTAGAGGTGGGAGACTATTGATGGAGGTAATAAATAAAAAATAATTAGGAAAGAAACATAAAATGAAAACTATTAAAGACCTAGTAAGGAGGAGAACATAAAACTAAACTAAGGTCTTATAACTAGAGAGGGAGCCAAAACATAATTGAAATCAAAAACTTATGGCTATCAATGGGAAATTGGCTAGGAGAGCTCTAAACAAGCTATAACTAATGTGAAACCTTGTAAAAGGTCCCACCAGGTGTGCCAGAATGTAACTTTAATAGTCCAAATAGAGCCATGAGGGTTTGGCAAGCGGCATATAGGGTACTAATCAAACACCTACTATACTCAAGGGCACTATGGGCTACTAGATGTCTATAGAGGTTATCTAATTTTCTAGATTGCACTAAGTTATAGATAGACTTGTAAACCAAGTTAGGGTTAACATGATTGAGTGTACAAAGGGAATAAATATCTCTAATGGGTATAACTGCATAATAAAAAGTAGTAAAATAGGGAAAGTAATATAATTTAAATAAGTAATCGAATGTATTTGGGCAAAAATGAACTACCAAGCAGTAAAAATGATTCATAAGCATACAAATATATAAAATGAAGAACAATTTCATTGAGAAAGACATTTTCAAAGGGAGAGAGATGCATAAACTTCAAATATATAGTTTATTGTATGTTCAAATGAAGCTAAACTAGAAATTAAATAACTAACCCTAACATACACACTATTCTACCAACTAATGAGTTTCACCTTACAATCAAGGTGTCCTCAGACCAAGATCAAAATAATAGTGTAAATTTTCTACCAATCAAGAGTCAAAGTGTGATTCGGTTATGAAGGAAGATTGAGCTACATTGGAGAGCCTTGTCTAATCCAATGTCCATAAGTAAGGAGGAGGTGAATCAAGGGGATGCAGGAATGTGAAATCTTAAGCCAAGTGCATAAATCAAGTGTAATGTGTTGAAAATCAAAATTATCACTTCAATAAATCAACTCTTTTGTGTATTGTGAAGGTTAAGATGAAATCATACCAATCTAATATTTAGGTTCTAAAAGGTCATGAAGGATATTAAATATGTGCAAGGGTTTTTTTATATGTTCTTGGAGATAACGATTATATAAAATATCAAACAATACTTCATTATAATTTTAAAAACCAATTATCTCTTTGAATCAAGTGAAGGAAACATATTATAATTATATAACCTAACCTATCTAATAGAGAAAACCTATGCACTAGATAATCTCTTGAAGGGAAGATTTTTATTCCTTATAATATATCTATATTATCTAATTGTTTGTAATCTTCTAATATTCACATTGTGTTCAACATAGATCGAAGGAAAAGAAACAAAAAGAGCCAAAAGATAGGTAAAATATTTGATAATGAAGACCAAAGAAAAAAAAGAAATAACAATTAACATAACTAATCAATTGCCTATTTAAAAGAAACTAAACTAAATAAAAAATTAATTTAAAAAGAGAAGAGAGAACAACTACCAAAAACAAAAAACAAAAAATAAAAAATAAAAAATAAATCTAATCTATCACTTAAACTAAAATTAAAATTAAAACCTAAAAAAATAACAATTGATCTAATATTGAAAACTTCAGAGATAAAGAAAATGAAAGCTACTTAATCTAAACACAAGCTATTAATGCAAGATTAAAATGAGATTACAATATTAAACAAAAAACTCATAATATAAATAAAACACAAACTAATTGAAACACTATAAAGATAATAATTAAAGATTAATAAACAAACAATAGGTAATAAAGCAAGAACAACCTAAAAACTAAATAAGTAAAATAGAAAGTATTAAATAAATAAGTCTATAACTAGAATAAATGTAGAAATAGAATAAAAACTTAAATAATTATTAATTAGATAACATATAAATGAATATTTGAGTCTTTGATAAAAGTCATCTTAAAAGAAATAAAAGAGATTTTATTGATAAACAATCTTTCAATACAAAATAATTGATATGACAACTAGTACAATCTGAATGGATCAATAACATGTCACACATAATAATGTAATAATTATTATTCAGGTCAAGTACTTTAGATTCTGCACATATGACTGCATATTTGCAATCATCATAAATAATAAACCTAACAACTTTTAACTAATTAATTTATAAACTAAACAACAAATCTAGGTATAACTACACTGATTAAGCATATTACTTAACTGCAATAGAATTTATTGTTTGTCTATTTTCAAAAGTTGTACTATCTCAGATATGTTGCATAAAAAAAGTATAATGAATAAACTTTGAAGCAACTCAGAGTTTTGAAGTATATCTATGTAATGTTCCTCCTTTTTGTATGTCACTTTGATCTTCATTTATAATAATCTCTTCAAGAGATAGTTGAATAATAAGTTATAACTAATTTTAGTTAGTTATTAATTAATTCTAATTGACCTTTGAAATAAGTTTATTAATTTATAACTTAAATTTATATTAAGACTTAGATTAGTCTTATACGATCAAAATAAAATAATAATAGACCCACTGAAGACAAAATCTAAACGAGAGAGGGCTATTAGTTATTACTACCACTTAAATAAACAAATCATGCCAAAAATTAATGACTTAATAAATTTAAACAAAATTAAACACATTTAACACTATATCCATATGCAACAATTCATTAAATTCAGTAATATATGTTCAAAATCAAAATGATCAACTACTGTAAAATCTTAACTGCTATCAAATATATATATATATATATATATATATATATATATATATATATATATCATCATCATCATCAGGGTAGTGTAGTATGATAAACTATCTAAAAATACTAAAACAACAAAATAACTTATCTAGTCATCCATGCGATATCAAAATACTAAAGTATGACAAAGAATCAGAAAACATCAAAATATACCACATAACTTATCAAGCCATCCATTCATCTTCTGTGTTATAGAGAATTTTGATCAATGGATTACCCTTATTTATCACATATTCAATATAATTCATTGTTGTAACTTGAAACTTTACCAATTTAGTGTCACTTTCATTATCTTTATCATAAACTTGTAATTTAACCTTCTTAACCATTCTAGTGATCATAAGAGATTCTATAGGATTGATTTATCACTTCTTACTTCTCAAAGGTACTATCCTTTCCTGCTTAAGTATATGTGAAAAAAAATCATCAAGATGTAACCTTAAACAACATATAGAAACATTGTTAGGTTTAGCTTAAGGAACCTGAGTGTTTAATGGAAAAAACTCTTGGGAATGTAATTTTGTATTCAACTATAAATAATTTCAAGGTGAAGGTTCTTGATACTGAGGAGAATGGCAAGGAGTGGGATTATGATTAGATTGTAAAGTAGTATGCATGTGTTGGGAGGAACTACTTGGAGTTCCTCATCCATAATAATGAGATCTCTAAGTATGTCTTTTCCAACCTCGGTAACCTTGGTTTATAGGATTAAAAGGTAGAGAATTTAAAACATTCTAAAAGGTAGGGTTTGAGGAATCAAAATAGATTAACATGTGTGTCTAATGGTGATATTGTCTAGGAAAAACCTTACCAATCCTTCTACCCCTAAAATTTGGCCTTTAGAAACAAATATTTGTAGAGGTGTATCCTCTCTATGCTATTCCTAGTTATGACCCCAATTATCATCATGCGATTTATTAGATTGAGGTAGAATCTAGCCTGACATCTTACTAAAATTTGAAGTAAAAAATCATGATTATTATCTGTACTGAATATAAATAATTGATATACATCAAACTAAATACATTATACCATATATGATTCTGAGAAAGAATTCTTGCACAAATTTTAATAAATAAGATTGAAATTTATATTATGCATATTATACCGAAATTCAATGCTGGTGAAATATATCTATGACATTTCAAAAGATCATCAAAATTAGACTGAATTTTACATGATTCTCATATTTCATCCAAGTTTTTTATTGTATTCATATTTTGAATAATTATTTCATTCAAAACTGACACATGTCAAATATAACCATACTATATCCATCATGAAACCAAGTGAATATGTCCATATAATAGACCAATATCCAATCAATCATAACATCACTGCAAACTATCATCAATTTAAAACTATAATTTATATCTAATCAAAATATTAACTGCAAACACAGTGACCCATCTTTGTATCTCAAGTCAACAAATCAACAATATGATTGCAAGAATTATAAATTATTCAAAAGAAATAGAACAAAATTGCCAAATATATTCTATTTTATATCAAATGATAATCTGAATGACCAACCTTTGTATGACATAATATTTCATCTTACTCAATAAATGCAAATTCTTAAGGCATACCCTCTAAGTTGTTCACATTTCAATTTGAAAAATAAATTCAACTATCTGAGAAATTAACAGTCCTCAAGTAAAACACATTTCCATGTCTCAAGTTAATAAATTAACAATATTGACTGTAAATATTATAATCTCCTCAAAAAGAAAATAAAACAAATCCATCAAATATTCAATTTCATATCAAAATCAACTTCAATGACCAATTTATGAACATAACATTTCCAATCTTGATGCACAAAACTTACACAAATATGGATTCAAATTATTCATATGTCTATTTGAACAACTTCAAATATTTGAACAATAAACAACCCTTATGCAACAATGATTACCAAATTTTCAAAAATGACAAATTAGAACAAGAACCGAGATATGAAAACAAACTTTTCATTCTACAATTGATATGCTATTTTCCAATGAACTAAGTTTCCTTAACTAAAAATTGCATATAGAAAATTCAATCCAAACATATACATTTCTAGGCATAACATCACTTTCATATGTTAACAAACCACATTTTTCATATATACGAATGAAAAACCAAGATTTCACTTTAAAATGCAACACCATCTATAGTTCATTCAATGTACCATTTTCAATCATAGTGAGAAGAAAACCAAATTTCATGGTCTCTATCGATAACCCATAAAAACTTATACAAATATGAAACCAATTTGTATATAAGTTTTTTAGAAAACAACATACACCTCTAGATATCAAAATAGAAACATGCAGACAAGAGTCAAACAAAATAAAAATCTAGATGAGGAAATAATGCTTAAGATCCTTGGTCAAATACCTCAAAATATCTTTAATTCCATCAAAACCCAAACTTATTTTGCACATATAAACCTATAGTGGTCACTTTGTAACCTTTCACTAGAATAATGAAACCATGCAAAGCAAACTAAAAAGATAAACAAGATCACAGGTTCGCCCAAATATATTCACATTTTATTTAAACTCGAAACCAACTATTCATAAAATATTTTAAAAAATCACATAGTCAACTCTTTAATTTCAAAAATTGAAGACATGTAGACAAGAATCTAACTTAGAACTTCTCAAAAAGCAAACATTATATAACTAAGTTCAAAGTGAAAATAATTATGCATATCAAACTGCAATATACCTCCAACTGTAGGCCTCATTCACATGCAATTTCAACTGTGCATCTTATCAAAGTAACCATATAAGTTTAATTTTCATGTAAAATAATATATCTCAAACTCAAATCTGGGTTAAAATATCTTACCTTATTTACAATTTATTCCCAATTTCCTCTATTCTTTCCCAAGTCTCCTTCTTGTTTACAAAATGTCATTTCTACCCAAGGCTTGCTAAAGAATGGTCATCAAGAAGACAAAATACCTCTTTTTTATTATTTCCATGTGATTATTAACTACCTCACTTATGTTTTAAGACTTTATTAGTTGCCAAGTCTACCAGTACATTTTTTTATAGCTCGACTAAATCTTATTCATTTTTGATAAGTTTATCAATAACTAAACTAGCCACAAAAAGCCTTGCTAAAACTAATCAAATCATGCATGTACATCGATACTTAATGACATAAGATCTAGAAATGTTCAACAAATCCCAATATAGCTATTGTATTAAATAAACCTCATGCCAAAGAAAAACAAATCAAAATCTTTCTAGCTAACACAATTTTATGCCCTGCTTTGAAAATGAATTAACTTAAGAACATATACCTAGGTTATATGTTAGGTTACCATGTCCACCACCTTAGGGTATTATGAACATTTCCATCCACTAGTTTAGATCCAACAAAGATATAAATTTCAATCCTTAAGACTTAGGTTTAAATAATACTTAGGTTTTAAAACCATCCAAATTTTCAATCAAATGTTTATTCAAATGATCAATATATGTAAGTTTGAATCAAATTAGCATATATATACCTTACCATTTATGACATTAATATGAAATATGAATAATGTTATACCATTTCAAATCAAATTTACACCTTAAGATCATAATGATCATTTGATCAAACATATTCCCATATTCTAAATATAAAGACCTCTGAATATTATGAAAAACTATGCATTATTCATCCATGCTAACAAATAATACAACTAAAAGTATCTTATTAATAATATCAAACTAAATTTTTCTTAGCACAAATTTGTACATTTATCCATATAAATTGAATACTTTCATTATATCAACTCATGCTTTTAAAACCACTTCATAATGTTAGAGTAAAAACTTTATTAAATGCAACAATCATATTAAACATTCAACATAGAAATGAATATTTAAATGAATCAATAAACTAAGACCCACGTAAGTAGTTTAAAATTTTATGACTTTAGTCATCGATATGATGGAATGACTTGGCTTACATGAATTTTTAGAAAAGAGAGGTGGTGGTGAAAATAGGTATAACACAATGCCAAATGTAGAAGCTAAGTGCAAGCCAAAATGGATCAAGAAAAAATGGGACTAGCAATGGAGTCACCAAATCAATTTACAAAAGTGTAGATGATCCTGTATCATAATGGAAGCTCAAGATCACCAACAATGAACTAAGAGATATTCAATAAGGTGAAAGAGCTAAAAAATTGAATAAGAGGCAAGAAGAGGGGTTGAAATGAATGATTTGGAATCATATATGGAAAACAAAGGCATGAATATCCAAAAAAGATTTGTTTATGACCGTTTGGAAGAAGACAAACACACTAAAATAATTTTATAGAAGAGTTATGACCCAAGTTATGGAATTCTGGCAAAAACATGAGGCCTAGGCCATGGGTTTTGTCAAACTTCTATACCCTAAGCTACCTAGCCTCTCGAAAGGTCTCTAGGGTGCCCAAAAAGGGTCTTGTAGGGTGTGGGAGATCCAATAGAGTGTGAGGAAGGTCTATAGGGGTGAAAAATGTAATGGGGATCTCTCTAAGCATGTTGGTATAGTAAAATAAGACTCACACATTTTGTATTTTGAATGACAAGCTGATATGTAATCATTAGGAGGAGTAGGGTCAAGGGAATCAGAAGACATAATCTAAGAAAGATAATGTATCCCAGTTAGTTCCTAAAGGTCATGCATTTCCATATGAACCTAAAAATAAACCAATGGTCATTCGATCTCTTACAAAAGGTGAACATATAAAAATAATCATTGTTGATGATAAGATATGATGCAATACATGCACAATTGATTTTATTAAGCAATTATGACATGACCAAAGTAAAGTACAACATTCAAGCACCCATGAGGGGGTCATTAACACATATCACAATACCAATTAGTGAAGACATTACTATTTTTGAAGACCACCATTACGCAATTAAATTTAATATTTGGAAAATCATGGTTAGAGAAAATGGAGGCAACCTTGGATAATTTGAAAAATACTATTTCCTTCAATTTACAATGTAGTTTACTCTCATTTCATATATATATATATATATATATATATATATATATATATATAATAATAAAAAATCTACTAAGAATATAATTGCATCTTGAGGTATATAAATATGGGTGTCAAATCAAATTAAACCACAAAAAAATGAAGACAATAATAAAGTATTGAATACTTACTACATATAAAGAGATATAAAAGAAAGAATATTCATCTATTATTATGAATCAAACATCAATTCACACATCTTTTGAATAAAATATAACATATATATTGGATGAATTTATAAGTGTTCTCATACTTTTAACAACAAGCACATATCCATATATTTCCCTTACTAAAAACTAGAGAAATTAAGTTGACATAAAGTGATAAGTGAAGATGATTTCTTTCATATACATAGGTGGTTAGATCAAATCATACTATTTGATAATTCTAAATGCAATGAATATTATATAGTTATAGTCAAGACAAACATTACGCTTCAATGTTATATCATTCACAAGTTGCATCAATACAAATAACACTCATGTTGAATGTTAAGATGATAATGAAACATACACATTATCAAATTATCAAGTTCATAATCACATATATAATATATCTATTTCATATACACATATTAAAATACATAACTAAGATTATATAGAATTCAATACACACATGTATCATGAGAATATCAAATACAATCTATAAAATAAAAATATATTACTCATTGATTGGAACATTCAACCCTCAATCTCTACATCACTATTAACATCATGATATCTGAGTCTAATAACTCTCAAAGAGGAAGATCCACCATCATCTCAATGTGACCTCAATTGAGACCTACTCCACCTCTCTTGATCCTCGTGTATAGTTGTTTACATAAGTTTGATTAGAAAATATATAACATTCATGACAACATTGTGATTGGGAGAAAATTATGAGACATATTTCAAGATAAATCAATATTTCCATTGGAAATCACTAAACATTAAAACAAAATTTATCTATGGAACATAAGTCCTTGAGACATTCACCTACCCACTTGGGGAAATAAATGTGACTTTACCTAATATCTACTCACACAAGGTATAAAAACATTTAATATAATAATAAAATCCATTGATCATTTAAATATTATTTTTTGTAATACATATTAAATTTCTAATTCTAATAGATATTACATACAATGTTTTATAATGATTATATATTGTGCACTAAATAAATTATTTACTTCGATTTCATGTTTCATATGTTATTAAAATTCCCAAATACTTTATGATGACATACATTATTATGTTATATATGTACTTTACATGATTGTATTTTTGTATATATCACATTATGTGCATAACTCTTTCTTTTTAGATGAGTGATTTTAAATCTTCATCCCTCATATAAATATGGGGGCATATAATAAGAAGTTTAATTTTACCTAAGTCGTAGTATGATGGGTACTACTTCAATACTCAAGTCATTAGAAAACACTATATGGGTTTTAGTTTCCATGTACCTCACATTATATCAAAACCACCCAAGGTTTTGTTTTAGTCACAAGAAGCCTTCAATTGTTTGTCTTTGTAGTGGACCTATAAGTTGTTATCCCTAATAAGTTAATCTTAGTGTACCATAGATATGGGATAGTATGGATACTATAATGGTGTAATATTTCATATTTTGGGCCTTTGAGTTTATGATCATTATTTAACAAATGGAGCATTGGAATTCTAAGACAAATCATGTGATTCATATGGGTTAGACGAACATGTTGAGACATATTGGGGTGGGCGGACGGGGCATTCTATAGGAATATGAGGAATAGTTTATATATTCTATGGATTAAAAAATAAAAAAGTTGGCATTATATATCACTTTGAATAAAAAATGAATCATATTGAGGCATGGACTTTGGTTAATGAAAAAACTTCTCTATTTTGTATATGAAGGGTTGGTTGGAATGATGGTATTACATAAGCACTTTAGATCTATAATTATTTGTAGTGGTTGATCATTTTTCAATAAGACCTATTTTAGAGTTACAATTTTATATACAAACTATTTTGGGGTTCAAATTTTAAATAAAAATTTGTTTGGGGTTCCACTATTGCATACAAACTTATTTGCAGGAACTAATTTTACATAAATACCTATTTTGGGGATCTAGTTTTAGATACAAACTTGTTTCAAGGTTTCAATTTTACATATGAACCTGATTTTGAGGTTCCACTATTATAGATATTTTTTAAATTCCTTTATTTGATTCCATAGCCAATAAGGGAGAAGGCTATGATCACATTCATCATATGGGTTATGTCATTTGGGACCTTTGTAATCGTTGTTTCTAACGACATAAGTATATGTCAAGAGAATTTAAAGACCACATACCAATAGGTGTTGTCATTATTTTGGATATGGAATTATTAATTAGGCCTTCACCAACAAGTTTCCATGGAATTATTAATTAGGCCTTGATTTGGATTAATTAGCTCTTAAGCATGATTAAGCACTTTGTGCACAAATTACTCAATTTGGTCAAAATACCTTATTATTGGTCCAAAATTTGACTAGATTAGAATTGGAAGGCATTTTCAAATATGTTGAAACCGTATTCCCATTTAAGAAGTTACCAATAATAAATAACAAAGGCACGTGTCTTGTGCAAGAGATTTGATAGGAAAGAGCAATCCAGAACACCTAGGTGTAAAATTGGCACTTTGACTCGAAATGAGCTGATCAAAGTTAGCTGACCCATAAATTGCATTGCCCTATTTAGGGATATTCTACCCAAAATTAGCACTTGAATATGTTAGTTTCACATCATTTAACATGTTTTAGTATTTTTAGACCAAATTGTGCATTTTAGGTGGAAATTAGTCAAAACCATGATTGGACATTATTGGTGGCCAATTTTAGGTGTCTACAATTTTCCCCTATTTGGGAAGATGTTGGAAACCATAGGCAAATCAATGTATTCTCAAATAATGAGAAATGACCTGTATGCCAAAAAGAAGATGATGGTTGAAAAACAAAGCTCCAAATGGTTTTGGAAAGCCTATGATGATGCCCCCTTGAGGGAGTGGCCATCACATTTGTTGATAGATGGTCCCTTGAAAAGAAAAAAGAAGAAAGGCGGAATTAACCCATGGTTAAGATTAATACAAATAAGAAAATGCTTGTATGTACTAATGTAAAAAGGATACTGATTTACCCAAAGGTAGTTATAATTACGATTAAAAGTCAAAATAATGATTTTCCCATAGGTGGTTATAATCATTAAGAGGACCTAGATTGGCTAAAGATGATTTTGCCCCAGCTAGGGATGATTAGTAAGCATAACTCAAGGATATAACCTAGAATACATGGATAGAAGAATAATATTTATCATTAGAAATGATTCAATTGTACCTATCAATGAGGAGATGCTCATCCTTATTAGTAATGATAAAACTATAATGACCAATGGGTTAATTTGATCAAGGGTGGGATGGGAGGATTTTTTAAGGTGCCAAGGAGAAAATTGTGTAGCTCTATTGATTGTAGACCTTTGTGAAGCTTATTTTTGTTGTAGCATGTAATGGTAGGCATCATGATAGAAAACCATGAAGACTTGGATAAAAATGCATAAGGACTGACTCTCGATCCAATAAACACTAAAAAATAATGCACCAATAATAAAAACCATGATGACAATGTTGACATATGAATATGGATAGAGTCAAGAATAATGTGCTTGAGGAATCACCCAATAAAACAATATAAACTAAGTCAAGGTAATATGCTGAAAGAAAACAAACAAGCAAATGAATAAACAAACAAATAAAAAATAAACAACCTAAAATAAATGAACAAATAGAAAGCCTAAAAACAAAATCAAAGAAAGCATCCTAACAATGATAATGCCCCAGTAAAGTATATCGAGGATAACTGACTAAGCTTAGAAATGACAAATATTTTTAGATTTTTTGAAATATTATGAATGTTTTTGGCATTTTTGAGCTATCTTAACTTGTTAAAGAATGATAAGATACCTTCTCGCAAAATAGCAAGAGCATTTGGCTTAGGTTGATCACAAAATGGTGAGAACACATAGAAAAGGGGACTAAAGTGACTTCAACATGAATTAAGCATGACCCACATAGTCCTAAAATGACCTCAAGTCACAGTAATTCTATCCACACAAAAGGTGAGAAAAAACCAACTAGGTCCCAACAAGTTCTCAAATCCATCAAATGGCAAGTCAAATGAAAACAATGATGGTAAAGTGATGCGGTAATGCATGGTAAATAAGTGTTGCCCCTAGTTTTTCCATAGGTAGTTATAAATAGGATATAATAGTATAGGTCAATGATACTAATTTTCCCATACGTGGTTATAATTAGTAGCAAGATTGATGAAACACTAATTTGCCCATAAGCGGTTATAATCAAGCTCGCATAAATAAAATTGATAGAATGAAAGATATCTTACCAGATCAACTGTCACACTACTTTCATATACCATCATTATAAACATGGAATAGATTTATTATTGAAACTTGATTATAATCCCCTCACAAAAGGCACGAGAAGACCCAAAGTAACCAAGATCAAAACAAGATTGGGTAAGATGAGTAAAAAAATAGGCTTTAGTCTATATAGGAATGGAATGGTAGGATGGATAAAATGGTAAGAGGGTTACCCCCAAGTGGTGGGGTGAATGTTTGGGATCTAAAACAATGGAAAATGGATATGTGATAATGAAAATGGCAATGTGAAATGATATAGTACATGTTTTTGCCCTAGGTGTGGGTTTTTGATTATGTTATTCCTGCTGATGGGGAGATGCACATCCTAATCAATGAATGATACAAACAAAATACTCAGTCATGTTAATTTCTAGCCCATACCTCATCTAAATAGCTATTCTATCAAAAATGGCCTATAGATTTGGATAACAAGAATGCTTTTATGATCTTTGTTGGTCATTGATTTTGATTCCTTCAAACGTCGAGACAAGGTATCCTTATAGCCTCTATAAAGGAAAGTGCAATCATAGATGGTAAATAGGTAAAAATAATAGATGGTAGGTTTGATTATGAAATAGAATGGTTGATGATAATTGAATGTATAATGGTGGGGAAACAAATAAAGATCAAGACTTTTAGTCACACATAATGTTGCTAATGCTAGATTTAACATAACTTTGGTTGTGGTAGGACCGAAGACTTGTTCTCTTGATAGGACCACTAGATTTTTTTGTTGTTTGATCTTTAAAGTAGCTACCATCTAATTAGACTATAGATAGGAAGTTATTTTGATTTGATATTTGATTTTGTCTTCATCAAATAGTGAAAAACTTTTGTGCTCAGCTATTGTTGCCTCAATGAGGTTTTCACCAATGAAGTTATATTGATTATCTTGTAGCACCTCCGAGAAGGTTTCAATAATGAACATTGGATTTTGACTTTGATTATCTTCTAGCACTTTCAAAAAAAATTTACTAGAAGATATTGAGTTTTGACTTTGATTGTCCCCTAGTGCCTCCAAAAAAGTTTCACTAATGAACATTGGCTTTTGACTTTGATTATCTTCTAGCACTTCCAAAAAAGTTTCACTAGAAGATGTTGAGTTCTAACTTTGATTGTCCCCTATCACCTTTAAAAAAGTCTCACTAGGAGAATGTTCTTATGATATATTAATGTGGTCTTGGCCTCTTTTCTCTTCTTCAACTATTATGTCACCATGGATATAGTTCAACAAAGTGTGATTCTCTCGATCCCAATCGACACTTGTGGGAGATGGAATGTCAATAATATGACTATCTTGGTTGATGGTAATGGCTTGTGGAATGGTAATGGAATGGGGAGAGATTGCATTATCATTTTAGAAGATACTAGGATAACTTGTGTCAAAGCTGAAGTACTCATCCTCAAAAATTGTAGAAGGATCACAAATGTATTCAAATTGATCTGTGAGGCATGCATAACTAATAAAATAACAGTCATGAACATATTCTTCTTCTGAATTTGATTCTAACTCAAGGGAATTTTAATTTGATGTTGAGACTGATGTTGATTCAGAATCATATTTTGATGCTAAATTTGATGTCAGTCCAAGACTAAAACTTGACTCTAACTCTGATTCTTCATCTGATGGGTACTCTATTACAATGATGTCTTGTTGAATATTTGGTTTTGGACAAGTAATACCATGTGATGGCATAATGGGCTCCACAAAAATTAGTTTTTCAAAGTGAGACTCCTCTAGGATGGGAAATAGGTCAAGAGATAACTCCTCAGAGACTGAATTATCAATAGGAGGCTCTTAAAAAATAGGCATATGGTCAAGGTAATGATTTTCCTAAAGGCAGTTATAATCATTAGGAAGTGACTTGATAAAGACTGACTCATCAAAGTTAGATTTATTGACAATTGGTATAAGATCAATAGGTGATTCATCATAGGTTGACTTATCATAAGTGGTTAGTTAAAAAAAACATCTTAGATTGGTTGGTTGTCTAGGCTTTGGTTTCAAATGAGTTGGAAAATACTAGTTTTGAACACAGCTTGGTCTTTAAATGATTGGATGGGTTAAGGTTTGGATGGGATTGGTTCTAGATGAGGAATGACTTATGGTTGGATAATGGTAGGGAATTTGGAGTATGTTTTCTTGCATGAGCCAAAGGAAAAAGTCCTATTATGGTAATGATAGGGTGTTGTGGGGTTTGATTTCCCACACAATCCAAAGGACTAGATCTTATACTGATGAAGGGGCATTGTGGATCTTGGTTTCTCACACAAACCAAAAGATGAGGTCTTGGTATATAAATGGTTGGGTGTTTTGGATCTTGGTTTCTCACACAAGCTAAAGGACAAGGTCTAATAATGGTAATGGTATTCCTTGGATAGTGCAGAGCTTGATAGCTCATATAATCCAAATGAGAGTTAGGGGTAGCTGATGATCAGATAATAAAAGGACATCATGAAACTTGATTACTTGCATAAGCAAAAGCATCCAAGTCTTCCTCATAAACCATATCATCCTAGTTGTGAATTGGCTCATAAGTTGGTTCTCGACTGTGTTCCATATACTAATTATTGAAAAGAGGGCATGGCTTCGTATCCCAAAAAACATCATCTGTAGTTGGGTCTTCAAAGTCCTCTTCACAAGCCTCTTTATACTAATCAAGGTCTTGAGTTGGATCATAAGTTACTTCATGACTTTGTTCCCATGAATGATTAATATGAGGAGGATAGAAATCTATCTCACAAACCATATTAACATTATTGGGGTCTTGACTAAAGCCATAAAAGTCATTTTGAGTGGCCATTCTATCATAAGTTGAATTGTAAGTGACTCCACCATAAATGTAGCTATACATATCCACATAAATGATGAAAGCTCTAAAATAAAAAGGCTTAGAGTTTTATGAACTTTAAAAAACTATGTCCAAGAGATAAATGCTTCAAACTTGGTCAAAATTGGTCGAAAGGGTGGAGCTATATCTCTAATATGGTCTGAAGGTGGAGCTATATCTCCAAAATGGTTGTTACTAAAACTTGGAATAAAATAGTCTAATGTCAAATGTCTAATGTCAAATATCCTACACACAAAAGGTCAAACATCTAAATAACAATCAGCATGTCAAAGGTCTAGGTCAAAGTGTTCTAAACAAGGTCTAAACTAGGAAAGGGAAAAGATGAGTCACTAGGTTTGTTATCCAAAGTTGGAGTCAAAAGTTAGGCTCAAACAAATAGGCATGATGTGATTTGATTTAATCTCACAAGTTTGGAAACAAATTTGACATAAACCTAGCACACAGAATAAAAAATAAACATGATCAGTTGGCATAAGGCATAAGACAAAAGGCTCTTTGAAGAAAGACTGTGTTTTCTTAAATAAAGGCACAAACAATGATAAGGATAGGTAATAAATGAATAAAACATCAATAGTTTTTAAATTTAGGTAATTGATTAACTAAAGTTATGCAAACCAAAAGAGAAAGATCCATGTATTAACCCCATGTATTAAGACCTAAATAGAAATCAATCAATGTTTGAATCCAAACTTGACAAGGCTAACTAAAAACTCAACATTGAAAACTAGGATTTGTCCAAATAGGCTAGACAAGATTGGACAACATGACAACACAAGACAAAGGTCCAAATGGTATACATGACATGGTTTGAAACAAATGGTTTTGATACAATGGTAAATAAGTCTTGAAATAAATTGAGCAGCCTAACGACATAAGCATACTTGAATAATGTGGTCAATGTTATGTTAAAAAGACTTAAAAGGCTCAAAATGTTTTGACATGATTTGGGTAGCATAACACTTCCCTCCGCAACTCAAATGACACACACAAACAAGTTTAGAAAATTTTTCAAGGCATAAGTGTGGTGTAAAATAGCCAATATAATGCCTCTTTAGATAAAAGAGTGACGTTTAGACAAATTGGTTTTCACGAGGTTTATACACAACAAACAAGTTTTAGTCTCAAAAACACCAAGTAAGATAAATGACCAAAATACACTAAGTATAATCATCCAAATCCTAACAAGAATATGGCATGTGGGGTTGACTAAAATATCAAGTTTATAACATCTTTAGAGGAATCAATTTCAAAGACTTTCATGTCAAACGATGCAAAATACATGCACAAAAATTGGGTGATCATGACATTGGCTAGTTGTAAAATGGTCTAGTCCTTTTTACAACCACTACATCCTACTGTTCACTGAGTGTAGTGTGATGTCTAAATGTAGATACGTCTCATGTACAACTCTCAAGGAGTAAGTGAAGTCAATGTTAGGAGGTGAAACCTTGGGTCAAAGCTTCCCTAAAGAACTTGTGGGAGATAATGATATCTCCCTCGCAAGCCAAGTTTGCATAAAAATAAAGAAAGCATAAAATATAAATACTTTAGGGTTATTTTCAAGATCACCCAAACTTTGATGAGTTTTTGAGGAGTGCTTTAGATGATTTTGTTTCTAAGCCTTGGATTAGCTATTTTCAATAAGAATGGCATTTTTGATTCCAAGGGTTCCTTAAAGGGGACAAATATAAGAGCATACACACAAAATCCCTCTCTTTGCAAAATAAAATCTAACTTAAACAACTATACAAAATAAGAATTGACAAGTGTGTTCAATTTTAAGCCCAAAATGAAAGATTTGGTGTTGTTTATTTGATCCCTTGGTCTTAGTTTCAAACTTTGAAAACATTCACCAAAAACATCTAAATTCTTTGTTAAACACCCAAAACAAGGTTCCTAATTGATTTTTAAGCATGCAAAAGGTGATTTAAACATGTTTTGAGAAAATATCAAGCTTGGTCCTGCAAAAAAAATGTTAGCATGTCCTTTAGCTTTGAAGCTCTCTTTAGTTTGAAATAATAAACTTTGAAAAAATAGCTCTTGAGTCTATGTTTTTGGAAAAACATAGTGACCAATGTCAGTTATATATAACTGATGACAGTTACCTTGGCTAACCAAAATCTAACCGATGTCAGTTAAGCCATGTAACTAATGTCAGTCTTACTTGCCAATGTCGGTTACTATATAAAACCATGGCAAATAAAAACATCAAAATAAAGTTAAAAAATCAATTTACAAGAGTTTTGAAGGTCCAAATAAATATTTTAGAGTTGTAAAATGCTCTTCTTCTGGTGTGAGATGCATCTAGTCCCACCAGGTGTGCCATAATGTGATCTAGGAATTTGACTCAAGATAGGATGGTTAGCATGGTGTTAGTTCTAAAATGACAAATAAAATTAAATAAACACACTAATAGCATAACATCTCTAAGACTAGACACTAGGGAGAGCTTAGTTAACAAAATCAAATGACAAACACAACTAAAAATTAAGGAATGAAAACACAAGAATTCCTTCACCTTCCTTAGATGCTCTAAATGTCTTTGTAGTGGTGGATTTCTTAGCTTGTGCTCATGAAATCCTTAACAATGGAAGCTTGGCTACCTCTATCTCTCTTTGGCACCTTTGGCTTGTGGCTTATCTTGGCTTGGAATCAATTTGGCATGGTAACACTAATTTCATGAAGCTTTTCATAATCAAGACTTTTGAAGATATTTGTGCATAATAAATTTTCACTAAAATAACTTAGAAATGATGCTCATGGCCTCTCTATGTATAGATTTTTGCAAATATCTAGAATCAACCTGAACCATCCATCCTAAGATTGAGATGTATGGTTGAGGATTAATTTAATTTTTGGAATTAAGTTTGTAATTATCCTCATCATGACATTAGAATAAGGGGAAATTTAAGAGGCATGGAGGGCATTATGGAAGGCATTGATGAGGCTTGGAGGGCATGAATCCTGATATTTGTGGCATTTATGGCTTGGGGATGTCTTCCCAAGAAATGAAGTCACCTGATGATGTGGATATTTAATATTCATTTCCAAAAATAAAATTTCAACAAGTTTCCATGGAATTATTAATTAGGCCTTGATTTGGGTTAATTAGCTCTTAAGCATGATTAAGCACTTTGTGCACAAATTACTCAATTTGATCAGAATGCCTTGTTATTGGTCCAAAATTTGATTAGATTAGAATTAGAAGGTGTTGTTAGATGCGTTGGAACCGTATTCCCATTTAAGAAGTTACCAACAACAAATAATAGAGGTACGTGTTTATACAAAATATTTGATAGGAAAGAGCAATCCAGAATGCCTAGGTGCAAAATTGGCACTTTGAATCAGAATGATCTTATCAAAGTTAGTTGGCCCATAAATTGCATTGCCCTATTTAGGAATATTCTACCCAAAATTGGCACTTGAATATGTCATTTTCAAATCATTTAGCATGTTTTAATGTTTTTAGGCCAAATTATGCATTTTAGGTGGAAATTATTAAAAGCTTGATTGGAAGTTATTGGTGGCCAGTTTTAGGTGTCTATAGTTTCAAGGTTTCACTTTTGCATATGAACCTGATTTCAAGGTTCCACTATTATAGATATTTTTTTAATGCCTTTATTTGATTCCATAGCCAATAAGGGAGAAGGCTAAGATCACACTCACCATATGGGTTATGTCATTTGGGACCTTTGTAATCTCTGTTTCTAATGACATAAGTATATGTTAAGAGAATTTAAAGACCACATACCGATAGGTGTTGTCATTATTTTGATTATTTTAATTTTTTATTTCAACTATGATATTATCTTTTTTTATATATAAAATTTATCATAATTCATTAATAAAATGAGTTTACATTTTGTAAATTCTAATAAATGCATTTAAAAAAAAATCTAAATAAAAAAAGTACAATAATAGCTCGAATGAGCCTAGATAAACCAGTGTAGTTATATAATATCCACACCATATATAAAAAACACAAAGAATAAAAGTGATCAAAAGATCAAGAAAAACATAAAAATAAACCACAAAAGACATTAAACAAAATTAGAAGAAAGGTGTATGTTCATAATCACCCATGTGACCATCATGAAGTTTTGATAATGACATCATCTAGGTATTAACTGAATACCACCTTTAGATAATTCATCGGTACCCCTATTTCTCTCTATAGATATCCTAGAGGGTCACATTAGGAAAAATATATTTTAAGGAATTAATCTCTTCTAAAATAGGCTAGAGTCATATATTTTCCATATAAAACATAACATTCACACAATTTATCATAAATTCTACATAGTTGTTTGTATCACTCCCCAATCCTACTCTAAACTTGATAAATTGTTCATATTTAAATAATAATATTCCTCTAACACCACATAATTGAGGTTATTTGATGCAAAACTCTACCAATAGCCTACAATTCTCCTTCGCTTTACCTGTAAACTTGCAAAGCCTCCCTTAGCCAATCTTGTCCAGAAGGACCAAAAATAAAACACCTAATTTAAAAAAGTTATAAGACACTAAAAATAATCTATCAAAATATTTAAAATCATATCAAACCACTTTCATAATCCATCTCCTTTCTTTTCACTCAAAAGTCATTCTCTTGCTTAAACATGCTACTTGCCATGTTTTAGGACAAATTCACTGTTCTATTTCATAAAACAAATCTTAATGGAAAAAAAAAGTTTTAATGTACCCTTTATCAATATCATGCTATACACAAAATTTTAGGTTAGGTCACTTTGAAAAGTTAAGTACCTGTAGGCTTACCTATCTCCATAATTAACCCTCCAAATGGGCAAGCCTCCTTGGTTTGAGCAAAGTAAGGTCATTCAAGGAAAAATACTAACCTTTTTGGGTACCCATTATCCTCCTCCAGATTAATAAACCTTTTTTTCAATCCCACTCCTCACATACATACCCTTTCCTTCTTTGGCCTATCTCACTAGGTCCCTTCTAGGCCTAAACCAACTCAGTCCTTCAAAATCCATACATAAGGGGTCGTACACATATAAAAACTTCAAAATAATTTAGATAACATTAAAATTGAAAATAATACAAATTTTGGTGAGATTTGGATGATTAAATCTCCTTTTATACCTCAAACCCTAAATCTAGGGTTTATAGGCCACTATAAAGGCTAAGAGCACACTAAAAGGCATATCTTGTGTTATATTGGGTTTAAATACCTCAAATAAATTTAAATAGGTATTTATTGACCTTGGTATCATTAATCAATCCTTATACAACACTAATCCACCCTTTTTCAAATGTTCCAAATCAATTTACTCTTGACTGTGTCAAAGAATGTAAGGTTACATGTCTGTGCTCTAAGCAATTGAACAAATAGTCATAAAATTCCAATAAATAAAATACATAAACATTAAAAACATTGAATATAACTTAATTTTATACCCCTAGGCTCTTTTATTTTAATACAAAGTGACTTTTTCTCCTTTAAAAGAATGCACAATATCAAATTTCAAGCCTGCTACAGGAAAATAGAGTTATCCCAAAATGGTTTTATAAATCAATGACTTATTGATTTATTTAGAACATTTTTACTCTAAGGAAAGTTTCATAGACTTTAAATAGCTTATGAAAAACCATTTCAATTTATTTTAAACCATAATAATGAACATGTTGGGGATCAACCAACAAACTTGATTACTATGTAAGCAACTAAACACCAAATTAAACCAGAATAATAAGTAACTAGAATCAGAAACATCAAAGAATAAGAGATACAAGAAACCACCCTGGAAACTTGTATTAAATTCTTCTAGAAGAAAATAAAATGAATAAACTCACACTTTTTTCTCACACCTCTCAGATGTACATATCTCTTTCCCTCAAGAGTTCTCTCTCTCAATTACAATCAATTCCAACAACCTGGATTGATTCACATATACATGTATTTTCTATATGTACAGTATTGTCCTCTCTCATAATCTATGAAGATCTATCCCTATTGTATAACATTAGGGATTCATGATCATAAAATATCAACCATTAGATTTACCTCCTAATCAAAGGTCCAAAACATTACTGCTTAAAATAGAAATGCAAACTTACAACTAACAGTTAAACTAATCATGCAAACACTTCATTCATCCATGAAAATAGATTTCTAGATGCACAAGTGACTGGAATCGGTCCCTATCTTCCTACCTATGACCGATGTCAGCTGATCAATAATCGACGTCGGTAGCCTCTGGTCCATTCCTGACCATCGACAGTGAATGTAAACTCCAGCAACTTTTGCACTCGCTCATCTATTGAAGCTTTTAGCTCCAAAACTTAACAATCTCCCACTTGGAGATAAACAACTGCAACTCAACCTGTACAATAATATCTTATAGCTTCTCCATCTTCAAACTCAATCTTGAAAACCAATAAAATTTGAATGAAGATTCAACTTCTCCTTTGTTATCGGCTTTGTTAGCATATCAGCAGGGTTCTTATCTATATGGATCTTTTCCAACTTCAACTCACCATCCTCCAATACCTATCTAATGAAGTGGTACCTAAGCTGTATATGTTTGGTTCTTGAATGAAAGGCTAAATTCTTTGCCAAATGAGTTTCACTCTATCACTATATAATTTGTAACTCTCTTGCTCCTTTCCCAACTCTTCCATGAACCGTGTCATCCATATCATCTCTTTGCTAGCCTCTGTGACTACAATGTATTCTACCTCTATAGTAGACAAGGCAACAACCTTCTACAACTTTGAAATCCAGCTAACCATCATTCCACCAACAGTGAACACATATCTTGTGGTGCTTCTCCTGCCATCTAAGTCACCTGCCATATCCGAATCTACATAACCATGTAGAGAAGTATTCGACCCTCTATAGCATAAATGCCTACTGCTGGTCCCTCTCAGATATCTGAGAATCCACTGAACTATTTTTTAGTGCTCCTTTCCTGGATTGGCCATATACTTACTGACAACTCCCACTACTTGGGCTATATCAGGCATAGTACATACCATTGCATACATTAAGCTCCCAACTGCAGAAGCATATGGAACTTTCCTCATGTACTCTACCTCATCATGTGAATTAAGACACTGATCTCTACTCAACTTGAAGTGTCCAGCCATAGGTGTACTTACCAATTTTGCATCCTACATATTGAACCTTTCCAACGCCTTGTTCACATAATCCTCTTGAGACAAAATCAACCTGTGATTTTTCCTGTCTCTCTTAATATTCATCCCAAGGATTTTATTTGCTACTCCCAAATCCTTCATGGTAAATGTGTGAGCTAATTTCACCTTAAGCTTAGAGATATCCTGCATGTGTGAACCTGCAACAAGCATATCATCTACATACATTAACAAGATAATATATCTACCATTATCCAATCTCTTAAAATAAACATAATGGTCAGATTGACATCTACTGTAGCCATGCTCAGTCATAAACCTATCAAATCTCAAATACCATTGTCTTGGAGCTTGCTTAAGACCATACAAGCTTTTCTTCAACTTGCATACAAGCTTCTCCTTACCTTTGACCTCAAAACCTTCTGACTGTTCCATATATATTTCTTCATCCAAATCTCCATGAAGAAACGTTGTCTTAACATTAAGTTGCTCAAGATGCAAATCCTCAATAGCAACTAAAGACAAAACAATCCGAATAGAAGTCATCTTAACTACAGGAAAAAAAATTTCACCAAAGTCAATACCTGGTTTCTGTGCAAATCCCTTTACTACCAACCTGGCCTTATGTCTCATCTATCCATTCTCACCTTCCTTTAGCCTATAAACCCATCTATTTTTTAGTGTCTTCTTTCCAACTGGCAACTCAACCAAATCCCATGTTTGGTTCTCTTTCAAGGAATCAATTTCCTCATTTATGCCAAGCTCCCACTATTTCTAGGTACTACATGTACTACCTCATCAAAACTCTCTTGTTCTCCACCATCAGTGATCAATAAGTAGAATAATGAAGGGGAATATCGAATTGGAGGTTTACTTACCCTTTTTGACCTCTTGATGGGCATCTGAGACTCATTCACAACACGCTGTCTGCCCAAATTCTCTGACAGTGACCGAACTCGACCACTTTTAGGCCTATAATTGACTGACATCGGTTCCACCTGACCGACGTCAGTTCCTATATTACCAACATCGGTTCTTACCTGATCGACGTCGGTCTTTGTGTTTTCCTCTCTGTGATTATTCTTTCTTGTGAGCTCATTTTAGATCGTCACCTCATCCAAATCAACATTGCTTTGCTCATATTGATTTAGCTTCTTGAGCTGATCACTGTACATCACCTTTTCATTGAAGACAACATCACGGCTCCTAATTTTTTTTTGAGTTCCTAGATTCCAAAATTGGAATCCAAAATCTCTAGAGCCATAGCCAATAAATGTACACCTCATAGACTTAGCATCCAGCTTCTTTCTATTTTCTTTATCAACGTGCACAAAAGCTTCAGAACCAAAAACTTTGAGAAATGAAAGATCTACCTTTTTACCTGTCCATGCCTCTTTTGGAATTTCACCATCTAGAGCAGTAGAGGGTCCTCTATTAATCAGATAAACTACAGTATCTATAGCTTCTGCCCAAAATTGTAAGGGCAAACTAACATGCAACCTCATACTCCATGCACACTCTAGTATTGTTATGTTCATCCTTTCAGCAACTCCATTTTGCTGAGGTGTCCTTGGAACCATCTTTTGCCTACGTATTCCATTCATATAACAATACTAGTTAAACTTATAGCTGCAGAACTCACCACCATTTTCAGATCTAAGGCACTTTAATCTCCTACCTATTTCATTCTCAACTAAATCTTTCTAAATCTTAAAAGTGTCAAAAACATCAGATTTCTTCCTTATGCAATAAACCCATACCTTTTTTGTAGCATCATCAATGAAGGAAACATAATACTGTGATCCTCCAATAGAAGCAACTTGAGCTGGTCCCCACACATCTGTGTGAACAAGCTCCAACTTGTGCTTCTTCTTTGTTGACCCAGTCTTGAGAAAACTCACTCTCTTCTATTTCCCCAAAAAATAGTTCTCACAGAAATTTAGATCTATGCTTTTCAAATCTGAAAGCTTATCTTTTGACTTAAGAATAGTCATTCCTTCTCACTCATGTGGCCAAGCCTACAATGCCACAACTTTGCATCTACATCTAAAGTAGATAATACAAAAGGAGAATTATCAGTAATATAATTACATAAATAGAGAGTACCTACTCTCTTACCTCTGGCTAATACAAGTGCACCCTTGGTAACCTTCCAAGACTCAGTTGTGAGAGTTACTGTACAACCCTCATCCCCTAACTTTCTTACAGAAATTAGATTCCTCTTCAGGCTAGGAGCATGCATGACATCTCTCAACACCCATGTGTTGCCATTCTGCATTTTCAGCTGCACTTTTCTTTTGCCAATAATTTTACAAGGCTCATCATCCCCTAAATAAACTATTCCAAAATCTCCATGGACATAGTCAGTGAAATATTCTCTATTTGGGGTTGCATGGAAAGAGACACCAGAATCTAAAACCCAAGATTCTATATTATTATGCAAAAAGAATATAAGAGCATTTTGTGCAACAATACCTGTAACTTTTACTTCTTCTTTACCTTCATGCTGATTTTCTTCTTTAGGTTTTGACCAGCAATCTTTCCTTGCATGCCCTATCTTTCCACAAGTCTAGCAGGTTATCTTCCTGCCATTTCTAGATTTGGATCTACCTCTCATCTTTGACTTAGACCTTGATCTCCCTTGCTTGCTCTTCTCTTTTGCCCTTCCCTTGCTTTCAAAACTTAAAGCATTCCCTGATGTTTCCTTTGTGCTTTTCCTCCAAATTTCTTCATTCAAGATTACACTAACAACATCATCTACTTTTAAAATATTTGAAGCAAATGCAGTATTACTAACTGCCATTACCAAGCTATGCTAGCTTTCAGGTAAAGAGCATAAGATTAATAGAGCTTTAATTTCATCATCAGAAACTATTTTGACTAAATTTAATCGATTTACAATTCTATGGAAATCATTTAGATGATTAGATATAGATCCACCTTCCTGCATTTGCAAATTAAATAATTGCTTCATAAGATATACCTTATTTGAAGTTGAGGGTTTTTCATATAAATTTTTTAAAGTAGTCATTAACTCTACCATTGACTTTGCCTGTGATAAATTAGATATCATAGTAGATGCCAAACTCAATCTTATAGATCCAAGAGCCTTTCTATCAAGAACTTCCCATTCTTCATCTTCCATGTCTATGGGCTTCTTTGAAACCCCACCTAACAGTAAGTATAGATCTTTCTGATACAGATAATCTTCTATCTGCATTCTCCATAATTGGCAATTCTTGCCATTAAACTTCTCCATTCTCAGTTTACTTTCTTCTGCCATTGCTTCTCCCACTCAAACAAAAACCCCTGTGAGTGACCTGTAATCAACAAACACTAACCAGATCTGAAACACCTGTTAGTCAACCTGCCTCTGATACCACTTGTTGGGGATCAACCAACAAACTTGATTACTATGTAAGCAACTAAACACGGAATTAAACCAGAATAATAAGTAACTAAAATCAGAAACAACAAAGAATAAGAGATACAAGAAACCACCCTGAAAACTTGTATTAAACTCTTCCAGAAGGAAATACAATGAAGAAAATCACACTTTCTTCTCACACCTCTCAGATGTACAGATCTCTTTCCCTCAAGAGTTCTCTCTCTCAATTACAATCAATTCCAACAACCTAGACTGATTCACATATACATGTATTTTCTATATCTACAGTATTGTCCTCTCTCATAAGCTATGAAGATCTATCCCTATTATATAACATTAGGGATTCATGAGCATACAATATCAACCATTAGATTTACCTCCTAATCAAAGGTCCAAAATAGTCCTGCTTAAAATAGAAACGTGGACTTACAACTAACAGTTAAACTAATCATGCAAACACTTCGTTCATCCACGAAAATAGATTTCTGGATGCACAAGTGACCGGCATCGGTCCCTGTCTGCTTGCCTATGACCGACGTCAGTTGATCAATAACCAACGTCGGTAGCCTCTGGTCCATTCCTAACCATTGACGATGACTGTAAACTCCAGCAACTTCTACACTCGCTCATTTGTTGAAGCTTTTAGCTCCACAACTTAACAGAACATAATCTGCATGCTAACGGAAATATACAAACATGGTTCATGCAACTTCTTTATAATAGTGAACAGGGGTTCCTTGCTTAAAATTGATCTTCAAAATAATTTAACTCAATATAGATATCATTTTAAAAATTCAAGTAATTAATCCTTACACAAAATTCATTACATTATCCTCAACCAATTCTTGACATTATTTTATGCCTTCTACAGTTCATAAATAATAAACATGCAAATGCAAGATAATAGATTTGTTAACATAGTCCACATATTCTTAAAAAACATGTAATTTATTATCCTCAGTTCTAAGAGCACAATATCATCATGCAAAGACTAAAAAATATCCATTGGACACAATTCCTTAATTATTATATTCATTGAAACTTTAGTTCAAAACAAAAATTCACAGTCACACATTGCTTTGGCAGACCTTCTTCCATATTCAAACCTGTTTGCCCCTATTTTTTGCACATCACCTTCTTCCCTTGAAATACTCACTCTTTATATTTCATTTATACAATGAAATAGACTATACCACATGCTCCATAACTATTTCTTGATCAATAAACTCTCTACACTCCTCAAGACCCACATAGGTTGATGACTTTTGAGACTGTCACTTCACATTTTCAACTTGACACAATGACTCAATCTAATTTTAAGACCTTTATGAGGACAAAAAAGGTTTATTACAACATTATTTATCAAATACACATCTTTAAGACTCACTTAGACCCATTAAAACATCATGAAAGTTTGAAATTCCCTTTTGGTGAGAAAACCTCTAATGGACACAAATTCAAATTTGCACATACAAACAAGACTCCTAAGACTCATTCTAGACCACTTTGAGCATTACAAGATTCCATTGCATCATTCTCCTTGTGCCACCCCATAAAAATAAAGCCAACACCCTATTTTTTCAATGATCTCTTCAACAATTTGTCTAGTAGTTTTATCTTTCTTCAGTTGAGTAAAATTTTTAATGAAGTTAAAACTTTGGGAAGTTGACTGGTAAGGTGATATGGTCTTATCATTAAAAACTCAAGAATTTTTGGATAGCCAAGCTCCCTAGAAAACAAGCACATGTAAAGTTTTGAACTCCTTATAATTAGGATTCCCCATCTAGTTAAAGAGAGCTTCATCTATATTATCATCATTACATATAATTTGCTTACTAGTAAAAACCCTAATCTCTCTCCAGACTTTACCAATATAATCACATGTGAGAAATAAGTGATTAAAATTTTCATCACAAACCTTAGATATAGGGCATCTATTCGGACTAATTCATCCCCTCTTTTGTATGTTTTTCCAAGTTAAAATCTTATTATTGAGAACCAGCCATAAGAATATACACCCTTTCAAAGGGCACCTCAGCTTCCAGAAAATCATCCACCATCAAACCTATACATTCACCCGATCCACATTACAAATAGATTTATACCCTAACTTTGTGTGTATATGCCATTAATTTGATTTTTTGACCAAATTATCTCATCAAGAACATTTTTTAATATGACATGATAGATTTTTAGGATTTTAATATAGTCAACCCATGCCTCTTTCTCAAAATCTTCCAGACCCAACAACTCAGTGGATTTCCATTCTTGCCTCCATATAGTTATGAGATTTGTATCAGCTACTTGAGAAAGGTAGAAAATGGCCTTCCCTCTAAGTTGTTTAATAAGTATGTTTGGAATTCTATAAGCCTCATCACATCCAACCTAGGGGTCTTCCCCGACTCTAATTTTCCCTCTGTCACCCATTTTCCATACTAACCACTTGCCTATAATTTGGAAAGCAGTGATCATAGCCTTCCAAATAATAGAGCCATTCCTATGGGACATATCCAGATTATGAATCCAATTAATCAAAGTGTAGGTTTGATATATTTTTGTAAGATAACCTCACATTATATCCATCTTCTAGTAATGATCCTCTAGACTTTTTTGCTACCAAAACACTTAAAAATGTGTGTGGATTTTTAAGACCCCACCCCCCATCTTCCTTAGGTAAATCAATCCTTTCCCATTTCATAAGGGGTATGCCCTGTTGTCCTTACTACCTGACCATAAGAACTTGCAACTAATTTTTCTGAACTTCTCCAAAATCCCTTTAGGAATAGAAGCTAGAGACATCCAGTACACCATAATAGCTTCCAAAACTATTTTGACCAAAGTGAGTCTTCCACCCCTAGAGATCTACTTAAAATACCATGCAGATAACCATTTCTCAAATTTGGCAATAATCCAATGCCAATCCTCCTGATCATAATCATTATGTTTAATAAAAACTCAAGATACTTAAGACCACTTTGATGATCCACCTACTAGAAGGTAAAAAGTTATGATAAAAACCCTTTATCCAACTCGCTAATACCACAAAAATATATAATAGATTTTTCAGTGTTAATCTTCATTCCAATAGCCAAGCAATATAGATTTATAATTTACTTTAACTTGCATGCGTCCCTTCTTGATCCATCATAGAGTAATAAAATATCATCAACAAATAATAAGTGAGTCAAAAATAAAGAGTCTACCATCCTAATACCCTTAAAACCACTAGTATTTTTAACTGCAATAATATCCCTAATCAAACCTTGAGCCATGAGAAGAAAGAGTAAAGGATACAAAGGAACACCTTGCCTCAATCCTCTATGAGGTCTGAAGAAATTGGTAGTAGCCCCATTGATCAATATGGAGAAAGAAACAATTGTTAAGTAATTCATCACCTAGTTGATAAATTGTAAACAAAAACCAAGATGCAACATCATAAGATAAAGATACAACCAACTAACTCTGTCATATGCCTTTGAGAGATCCATTTTAACAACCATAGTAGGAAGTCTCTTAGATTTAATCAAATGTAAATCCTCTTGATCCACCCTAATATCATCATGTATCTGGCATCCAAATAAGAAGCCAAATTGTTCTTGTGATATGGTGTCTGACAATAGTGACTTCATCCTTTTTGCAATAATCTTCAAAATAATTTTGTTGATACATTTACACAAAGACATAGGTCTATACTCTTCAAAAGTTATGGGATTAGCCAATTTAGGTATCACATCAATGAAAATCAAATTAAAGGCAACAAGCATTCTTCCTTGAGATTTGGATTCCTTGATAACTTTTAGTAAATCTCCTTCAATAAGCTCATAAAAATTAATAAAAAATCAACTAGTAACCCATTTGGCCCAAGAATTTTATCCTTATAAAAACTATGAAGAACCTCCTATAGTTCCTCCTTAGATACTTCATTCATAAGAATTTCATTAGCCCCATCATTCACAAAATTGGAAAAGAAAGTAGTCATTTTGATCACCTCAACAATAGTCTCCCTACTCTCCTCATATGTTTCTCCAAAATGATCCTTGCCTAAATTTCTAATATCTACAAATTTTGATACCTCATTACCCTCTTTCTTAGTCAACCACCAAATAGTGTTGACATTTTTATGATGATTCATATATTGATGAATTGTTTTCGTATTTTCATCCCTATAAGCCAACTAGATAGATCTACTTTTTAACCTCCACTTAATTTCTTTGGAATATAATAACTTCCTTTTCCTTTGTTCCAATTGAAATACCTCAACCTTTTCCTCTTGATTTTCAAAACTTGACAAATGTTTTTGACTCCATTATTCTAATAAAAGTTCAACCTCCCTTAATTCCTTGTCCTTTTTCCTTTTCTCAATGACCCAATAAGAAGCCACTTTTTTAATTAGCTTCAACTTTGTTTCAAATTAAATTGTTGCATATAAGTTTGAATCCTCTTGATATGAAATATGGGTGTCTTTATTACTAGAAACAAAATCTGAATCTTTCAACCATTTTGAGTTAAGTTTGAAAGGACTAGGTGGTTTTTTCTCCCCTAAACTCAACTCCAAAAAAACTAGAAAAGTGATCAGAAGCACCTCTGGTTCCAAATAATTGTCTAATTCTAATTTCTTTGAAGGAGAAGTATTAATATATAATAAATCTATCCAATCTCTTAGTAATCCTATCATCACCAACCCTCTTATTCCTCTAAGTAGGACACATTTTAATAGGAGTGACATCAATTAACCCAACCTCTTCAAATCTTTGACTAAAAAAATTTAGCTAATGGATCAACCTATGCATGTAGACCCAAACTTTAGCTCTATGTAAAGTAATATTTAAATCACCACCTAATATAACCCTATTCTATCTCAGCATGTCCATATCAAAAAGTTTCTCCCAGTATATAACTCTCTCAAGGTAAGGACCATAGATGTTAAAAATAGTTAGCTCTTTACCAATCTCTTTACAGAATAGCTCAATACCTAAACCAAACTTGAAAGCCCAAGAGTTTGTACAAAAACAAGCTCTAGATCACCACCTAGTGATCAGTCCCCCTGATCAACCAATAAAATCTAGGTAGATGAATTCCAAACCACATAAGGACCTTTTTAGTTCTATACAAAGATTTATCCCTTCACACATACTCTCCTATACCAATAAGATACCAGGATTGTGAACTTGGATCAATCTTTTTAGGGTCATTTTTTTGGAGGGATGTCTTAGCCCTCTAATATTAAGATAAATGTAAATCATTTTGAAACTTTTTTGGGGGGTTTAATGTGCTCTAACATCCCATTTAATGTGAGATTGTTTCCCTTCAACTACTTCTATGGCAACCTTCTCTTTTTCAATAGATATGTGAGACTTTCTTCCTCTCCCCTTTTGATTCCTACCTCATTTGGGATTTTCACCTAGTCCCCTAAAAAATTTATCTCCAAAAAATACTTTAGCTATTCTTTTCCTTAATTTATAATGATATTTTACCATCCCTTCCTTATTACTAGTATCTGATTTATCTAGTTAATTCTCCCCTTCAATTACTATTGGAAAATCTATAGATTTATTCTTATATTCATCCATATAATCAGAGGGTCAGTCATATATAGTATCTCCCACCTCTCTTCTAGAACTCATGGCCATGCTTGTAATAAACCTATCCTCAATTGTGTTCAATGCCTCAAAAACTCCCACCTTGGTATTGGCTTTCAAATAATCATTAAAATCGATAAAATGTATCACATTTCCTAATGTAGAGTTTATAAATCCTTCCTTCAAAGAGCCAACATGTGCATTTATAGTAACAGGTTCATCATCCTTTGTATTTTCACCTAATGGAGTACTAGAAGGCAATTCATTGATCATAGACTCACTCAGTACTTTTTCTATTTGTACCTATTCTACAACTACCCACCTTTTAGTATCTTATGACACATCCTGAGCCTCATATTTATCTTCAAGAAAAACCTCATTTCATTGGCAACACTTATTTTTGAAGGGAAAGTTACATTCAATCACCAGATGTCCCTATTGATGGCATCTAAAACATCTAAAGGGTATCCCTTGATAATCAAGCTATTAAACCCATAAATGGCTTCCTTTCTAAAAGGTAAATTCACCTAAAAATCCTTCACAAAGATCTATACCAATGATAATATTAGAAAATGACATAAAATTAATTCAATAAAACTCAGATCAATGTCCATGAATTTTCTAAGTGTGTTCCCAATAGCTTTTAATACATCCAAAGACTATAAATCAACTGGGAGACTAGGTAGTTTTACCTAGATAGACGTCGAGTCCACCCTTTCTATTATATCATCAAAAAAGGGGGACTAATGTTTGAGAAATAAAGGCATCGAATCCAATTTACATCAGTGCTTTAAAATGCTTTCCACATCATCCACTACCTAAAAATAGAAACCAATCCAACCCCTTGCTAACAAAAAAATGACGGTGAGTAGCCGAGAATGATTTCCCAATTATTTAGTATCCATTCTCAGAGGGTCCTCTCCCCCCTTCTTCGGTCATAAAATCTACCAACCAAAGTTTTATTAGCCATGGAAACCATCTTGTTAATTTGAATATCCTCCCCAACATAAGTTTAACTGGAAAAATATGAGATTTAACACATCTCATTTTTAGCTTCTTTGATATGCTAAAGTAATTCACTGCATGAGTGTAATTTTCCCTTCCCTCATCCTTGTATTTTCTAATAATATCAATTATCTTAGTGACCTATTCAAAAAATTGTTCCTTACCTAGAGAATACTTATTACTGATAGTATCTATAAATATTAACTCTTTTGACTAACCCATATCACCATTTGTCCCAATATTTACCACCTTAGTTTTATCCTTTGGCACTTGAGGGTCATCCACTTCATTCCCAACTTAATTCATATGAAATTTTTTCACAAATCCTTGAGTTTTAGTAGTATACACCTCCAATCCCTTTGGAAATTGGCTTTATTTTAGAGCTATAATTTTAGAGCAGTTACCCAATTATTCACAAAAAATGTTAATCTCACTGACTTCCCCTCTAATCCTCTACAAATCAGACTGTATAAAATCTTCAACACCTATCTCTAAAATGCTGAGATGATGAGCCTTCTAATCCACCTTCCCTGGGTTAGTAAAAATAGGTAGATCCTATAAATCCCTCCCCTTAACAGCACTAGAAGATCATCCTTTTGGATCTATCACACCTTTAGAACTATTGTACTTTCGATTCTAAATTTGAGCACCCTCATTAGGATCATCTGAATAGTCGACTTGATCAATCTCCATCCTTGTGTTTTTGCTAGCATAACCCTCTTCTCTAACTAATGAAGTTAATAAATCATGTGTTATTCATTTGGATGTGGCACCCCAAAAAATTCCACTTAAAAAGTTTGAAAATGTCTGCCCAGGACATTTTCATAAAACCCATTTATCCATCTTTTTGAGAAAAATAAATAAGTGTTTTGGCTCATTTCTAAACCAAACTAGATTCACTGGGCTACTTTATTACTTAAAAACCAAGAAAGGTAAAATGTTAAACCCAAAAAAAGAAAAGTCCAGGCCAAACTAGGGTTATGAAAGTACATGACTTCACACACCAAGTCAAGTAAAGTAATCGTAAAAACCCAAAAGTCTACAATTCTAAGACCAAATCAGGATTATGAAGTTTCTTTACTTCATAGCTCAAATCAAGAAGAGTAAAGTATAAATCCTAAAATCTTAAAAAGCCAAGACCCAATTAGGGTTAAGAAGAAGCTTTACTTCATAAATCTAATCAAGCGAATTAATTTGAAAATATTGAGTGTCACTACTTAAGATAACCTAAACTTTCAACATAGCTTAACTTAAGCTAAGAGTTTTCCTCCTTTCTAAACCATCTCAAAGTCTTAGAGTAACTTTACTTCACAAAACCACAAAAACCAATTGAGTAATACAAAAAACCCAAAGTCTTCACATCCAAGACCAAGTTAGGTTTACGGTGTTACTTTACTTCACAAAAAAATCTAAGTAAAGTAAATCAAAGACCCCAAAAGCTTCACCAATATGAATATTCAAGGTAGAATTAATTTGCTGAGCAAAAATAATCAAAGTAAAACAAAGAGCTTGAAGACTATGAAGGCTAAGAAATAGTCGGTAATACAAAGTTACTCAACTTCTCAAACTAAAACAAGTAAAGTACAAATAAAATCCCAAAAAAATCCATAAAAGGTGACATGGGCTTTCGACAAAGCAAAAACTTTAAAAAATAAGAACCAAGTAAAGTATTCCAAAGAACCCAAAAGTTAGTGATGTTTTACCTGGAAACCCTTTTGCTTGTCACTCAGGAGCCCTAACTTAGTTCTGCCCCTACGGATCCTAAGCAACAAAGTGCATACTTCTGAGATGATTTTGAAACCAATTCTTCCTAACCATAGACCTGGTGAGAGGAGAATCACCTGGTAGGTTCCTCCTGAACCAAAGTTGCATTTTACATCTAGATTTTTATTATGTGTAATAATGGTTGCCTAGAAAATATTCTCTCCTCTACCAAAACCTCATAAAATCTCTTGTATTCTCCTCATGGGCTATATGTCTATGTTTTGTAGCATCTACAAAGGTAAACCTCTTCCTTTTCCTTAACTACCTCCGTAGGCCTAACTCTCTTCCTAGACTCCGTTCTTTATTGCATGAATCAAATCTCAACTATGCTATTATCTATTAGAATAGTAATTTATTTCATTATCCTAAAAAAATCTTATAAGTGTTTATTGGACATTATGGAACACTAGAGTAATAAAAGGTCAAAGTCCAAAAATTAACAATGTGAGTACACATTTTATTTTATCCCTTTAAATTAGAATATAGTATTAAATTTTAAATACTAAAGTAAACATAGGCATCTGTAGACACCCAAATTTAGTATGATATTTGATTTTAAAATGTGTCAAAGTTTGCCAAGATCTTTGAATTACTGCATGCTCGCTATTCAGAGATCTTCAAAGAAGAAGAAGAAAGTACATATAGGGTGAAATTAGGTCACCAAAAAGGTAAAACCTTAAATGACAAGTAGAACCCACTTAAAGGTAAATGGCCCCTAATGAATTAATTAACTAACCTAAGTAGGCTGAAAAGATGTGTAGGTAAAACCACTAGGTGGGAAAATACCTACACTAACAAAATGGTTTGCATGTAACTTTACATTTATGGACTCTTATTTTGAATTGGACACTTATTGGCACTATTTTCTTGATCTTTCACTCTCTTGTCTATTTGGCTTGGTTAGTTCTTCTATTTGATATTTCTATATGATTCTTGGGTTATCACAAGGATTCCTAGTTTGATATTTTTTTTCTATGCTTAGATTTTTTTTGTTAAACTGAGACTATGTCGGTTACCAGTAAGGTCCTAGGTTACCATAAATCCCCTAAATGATTTATGCATCTCTTTTGAGTTTTTATATTTTTGGGTCTTATTGGGTTGGATTGTGCATGAT
Organism: Torreya grandis; assembly: GCA_037957365.1. Taxonomy (NCBI): domain Eukaryota; kingdom Viridiplantae; phylum Streptophyta; class Pinopsida; order Cupressales; family Taxaceae; genus Torreya; species Torreya grandis. The sequence goes on from JARHVA010001366.1 coordinate 3,378,500, forward strand.
ATTAGTTCCCTAATTCAAGCTTAATAGAACTTATATTAAAGGTCCCTAATATAGTTTTAAATACAAGCATTCATTGCAAAGAACTAACATTCATAAAGTTGAGTAGATGTTTTCATGATTTATAGTTTTCTTGAGCATATTTCTAAAGTTTCTAAATGAACAAATCATATTATGTATATCAATTACATACTTGTATTGAAGGAAGACCTAGGCATAATTTCATTTAGTCTTGCATTCACATGACTTGGCATGCACACTCATATATGGGATAACTACATGTATTTTGAGCCCTCTTAAAAATATTGTAATGTAGGTAACACTAAACTAATTAGAGGGGAGTGGTTTGGATTGGCCCACCCAAAAAATCTACCCCCTTTTTTAGGTCATCTTGTCATTAAAAGTATAATTAGGGTTTTTGACAAGAGGAAAATGAAAATAAAGATCAATGCATAGGAAAAAAGGAAAACACACACGTAGGAAGTGTTTTTAAGTATAGGTGTAGGGGTATTAGGAGTTACAAACTCACATATTGCACATGGAAATTGATGGGAACCACCACATAGTTTTTGATACTACATGGCTTAGATTATAAAGATAACATCTAGAGAGGTTTCTAGCCTCTGTTTTAAGTTTGAATATCTAATGATGTAGGTACAAATAATTTATAGGTATATAGGCACATTCTTTGATAAAAATAATATCAAAATAAACTTACACTTTTACCCTCTTGCTTTGTCAATTCTAAATTAAAATAGTGCAATATCTAGATTATCAATTTCAATTCTAGGTAGTACATTGTTGCTATCTTTTACATAATCTGATTAGCAGATAGTTTTACATTATTTTATGACTACTAAAAATCAAAATAATTAAACACTTTCATATATGTGCCACAGGTTTCCATCTACATAGTTTCATATCATGGTTTAACATTCATTTACTTAATTATATAATTGTGTGTGTTTTCATTTTTCCAAGCCAATTTATCTTTTTTTTTCATCTATGATCCTTCCTTTTTATTTCAAATAAACTTGACATTATGTTGTTTATTATAATGTTAATTACTTATTTATTTTTCTTTCTACTTATTTAACCCATTTTCATTATTTTTTTAATTCATTCTTCCTTGTACCTAATTCCTAAAAATATGCACTAATTTTTACATGATGAAAAAACATTCAATCTATTACAATCATAATCCATATATTTTGATAGAAAGAGTAGGTAATTGATTACCCCTTTTCTTATCCCATTGTTCATTTCCCTAATTTTATCTTAACTTATGATATCTTTCAAATGCATGTTGCTTCCATATAGTTATTTTTATTTGCCATTTATTTATTATGATTGATTTGTTATTTTTAGTTGAGTGATATATTGTACATGTCTAATTTTTAATTGGATTAGATCTCAAGCTTCCATATTCATGTCACACAAAAATACATACAGAGAAAAAAATGGTTTATTTTTCATATATTGTATTGATGCAGTTGGAAAAATAAGTGTGGAATCTTCCTTATGTTATAAGATTATTTATAAAGATTCATAATGGAGTAGGGACAAATTCCTAACTTAATCAAGTATGTGGGAGAATCTCATCATACATCCTTGGAGGGAAAAAAATTATAGGACTCAATCAAAATCATATAAATTTCATGGATGTTTTATGTTACCCTACTACTAAATGTTTGTTTTGGTGGAACATGGGGGAATTTTATCCATTGCACCAGGTTAATCCAAACATCATATGTGATCAAGGAATTATATTATTTGTTATGAGGCATATATACTTGGCATGATTCATAATTACAAAAGGTTTGTTATGGCATAATGAGTTTTCATGATGATTTCTATGTGTAGACACCTAATTTTGGCATAAGGATTATTATTATAATGTTTTATTGTGATTTTTTATGGTAGACACCCACATTTGGCATAAAACCCTTATTCCCTTTTTTAATTTCAAATTTTACTTATTTTAAACACTTGTACATTTTGACTCATTTCGAGGATGGCTCCAACTACACATGAGTCTATTTATTGTCCACTAAGCCTAAAAATCACCCCAATACTTATCTAGAACATATATGTTAGTGAATTTGATTTAATTATCACCTGTTATCCATCCCTACCTCAATAAATGAGCCATATTCATCTCATAAGCAAACCCATAGTTATACATGGCTATCCTAGAGTGGCTTATACCCCTACATGTTTGTTTATTTTGGTTGTTTGGGTCCTCATACATGTTATCTTTTAACTTACACCTTAATCCTTCCCATTTTCATTTTTAAAGTTGGCTAATATGCACAAGTCAGCCTAGATCATCTTATATATACAAGGTCTTGTAAATCCATTAAATATGTCTAAGAATTAAATTCATAGAGTCAATAGAAAGAGAGCATACATCATGCTAGTGGTCTATCCTAGATTCAACCTTATCCATTCAATTTGTGCTTCATAATGCTACATACTTTGATACTTATCCATCTTTATCTCTCTACACATTCCCTTATTACAAAGGAGGGTAATTAGTATTAATTAATTTCATTGATCACTCCTAGGGAAAAGGAGTTTGAAACTCTTACTTGAGTTATTCCATACACACAATAAAAACATATGAAGGTCTCATTTTGATCATGTGGGATACATAGTTGAAACACTAATTTGGTGGTTAGCCTAAAACCAATATATATATTTTATTTTAGAGTGTGAAATTAGTTAAAGAGAAGACTCAATCATATATCATATTATTCCATACACATCCATGAAGTGAAGGCACATTTAGAATCAAGAAAGCACAAGATATGGAGACCCAAAAAATAAATTTTAAAACACTAATAAAATATGCATGATGATGTAAAGACATATCTAGTGACATCAAGACATGATTGATGTCACAAATATGGTATTTACACACAAAATTTTCTAGGGTTTAGTATGCATAAGATAAGATAATATAACTACAATCTTATCTTAGATCACTTTAGATGTCCTTAAATAAAAGAGCATATCAAACATAGTCAACATAGTTTAAATACAGTCTCAAAATTATAGAATATTAAAGGTGAATGCATTTCTTAACTATTGTAGCATCAATCTACACCCTTGGAGAGAGTTATTTAGGCTCCCTCTAATTGAGCTACACAATGGAAACAACCCCAGGTTGTAGATCACCTATAATTGCATTATACCTCTGGAGAAGGCCAAATTCCTCTTGATACTCACATAAACTAATGAAAATTTCTGAGAAAAGGGTTAAAAGTGGGGTAAGGGTTCCTAAGAAGTCTAAAAAGGTGATGCACAAAGTTAAATGGACACTCATATAAGCTTGAACCCACACTAGATCAACAATAAGACAACTATAACTCATACAACCTAACAATCTCACTACTTGCATAAATATTTGATAGAAGAGTTCCAAGTAGAACACTAATCTAGCCCTAAAAGTTAGCTTGAAAACACCTTGAAAGAGCCAAGCATAAGGACAATGAACTAGGAAGACTCTCTTTTATAAATTCACCATGCACAAGCATACTAAGCATTGATCAAAGATAAGAGATAGATAAAGACTTGATCTTATTACTTCAAAAGGCCATTCTTACAATATTTTGATAAGGTTTAACCATATCAAATGAGTACACTTTTGAAAGAATATCAATGAGTATCCTTGTCCCATAAAAGAATGACAAATTCTAAGAGCTGAGAATCCACATAATGGGAATGAGACTAGGCTAAATAAAAGAAGGGAGAGAGAAAAAAAGTGGGAGCATGTCATCAGAGAGGGAACACACTTTCCCAGATCATTAATTGAAATTTGGACTACCACCTTTTTCTTGAATGCTATGCCACCTTTTTTATTAATAAAGACATTTCTAATGGATTACCAAGTGGAAAATTCCCCATAGGCTCCAAAAACACATTGAATTATCTTAGGTACAAGTTCCAACCACCAGATTCATTCCTTTAATCCTTCATGCCTTCTCTCATTGAAGATAAAACTTTCACGCTCATGGATCTAAAAAAATTATGTCTTTACCTACTTTAGATGGTTGTTTGTCAAAAATATGGCTCAAGATGCCCCTTTACTAATTACATATATCTGGTTCTAATTTGAAATGTGAACCTCGGCCTACTATAGATTGAAAACTAATTTAAATTATTGGTTTCCTTTTAGTTTTTATGTTGATGATTCTCTTCTTGATGTCTAGTCCTATTTTGTCAGCAAGCTATTGATCTTTGATCTATATTAGGTCTAAAATACCTATCCTAAGGATCTCTATTGGTAATGCTTGGTCCTATTAGTTCAACCTTGATCCTATTTGGACTTGGCTCCTTTATATTTTCTTTGCCTGGGTCAAAAATCTGCCCCGTCGACCTTCATCAAAAGTCTTAGGTTTACCCTTATTTAATTGGCTATTAAAATTGACCCAGATTATTGACTCATCTCACACTGTGATCTTGATTTATAAGATCGAGTGAGATCTATTGATCCTACTCTTGACTTTTCAATCTCTATCCAAGCTTGTGTCACTTGATAGCCCCACATTTACACTAAGGATCCACTGCCAGTCTATCTACTTTCACGCTTGGGCCACATGATTCCCTCTAAGCTCTTTGACCTTTTGAATTGCTCACACACTATTTATCTCTTTGTTATGAATGAATGCAGTCCATTAATTTTATTCCATGTAGATCCTTTGACATGTTGACTCGAGCTCACACCATTGGATCAAGATGCATGATTAAATGTGGACTATTAGATTTACTTAGACCCACTATTTGAACTCAAATAGATAATTCACAAGACCTAAATTTGTTGTCTACATGCCTTTATTTGACATTCATGTGAATGCTTTTGACATTTACATGACCATAATTAGGTTTTTTAAAATTCAATTTTTATTTTCCATGGCTTGAATTTGATGTTTGTGTACCCATCCTTTGATGTCTGTGTGAATGTATTTGACATATGTATGACCATCAATATTTATACCCCAATGATTTTTACTAAGCTTGAACTTTGAAACTTGTGTGAACATCACTCTGCTAGAACATAAATTCCCTAGGCTATTTCCTTTAAACCTTTCATCTCAGACACTTCTCTAAAAGAATTATGTTCGTGAGCCTTTTGTCTTTGTCAGAACCATTATTGTAGACATTTTGTCTGATAGAAATATCTTCAAGATTTCAACAAGGACCTTTTGTTTCAAACATTTTCTTTGAAATAATTTCACCTTCAAGACTTTGACTTAGGCTTTTGATGCATATAATTTTCCCAAAAGAATTAGATCTTCATTGGAATTGTTGTGAAACTTTTGCCTGAAAGAGGTTGGTCTTCAAGGAAATTATCATAGGATAATTTTCTTGAAATATTTGTACTTAGATTTTTTGTATAACATTTCTCTTGAAATAATTCATGTCACCAAGCTTTTCACTATGGACAAAATGTCCAAAAGAAATATGTCCTTGAGAATTTTGTTTTGGACAGTATGTCCAAAACAATTCCCAACACTTAGCTAAAAACCTAAAATAATTCTCCTGAAGGAAATATTAGTACTTATAAAAAATAGAAGGTTTGAAAGAATTTAAATTAGCTAAATAAAAGCTTAAAATAAATATTCCAAGTAAATACTTAGCCAAAACAAAGGTTTTGTACTTAACTTTTTGACTTGAAGGCTCTTCCAAACTTCTATTTGAACTACTTCTAGATCTTTAAAGGATCGAATGAATTATGAAAACCTAAAGCTTGTGCAAACTTTTTCCATGAATTAGAACTATTTTGATCACCATGAGAACCTACTTGGACCTTTGACCTCACTCTGTAGAACTATCCCTCATAAATTGACACAATACGTTTTAAGCCAACTTAAAGTGTTTCAAAAGCTTTACAAGCTATGGGTGATCTTTGGACCACTCATTCCATCCAAAAATTGGTCCACCTTCTCAAACCATTTCTAGAAAAAATCTCTATGTGGGCCAAATGTGGCCAACATTTCTAGAAAATCATAGGGAAGCATGCCTACTATGATTAAGAACCCAGACCATGTTGCCTTGTCTGATCCATTGGGCATGGAGTCACAAGTCTCTCTTCCACTAGATTGGAATTGATACAAGGATAACCCTTTCAAAAATTTCCTCTTGAAGCAAAATGAGAATGAAAACAAAACAAACAATAGTGCCCAAAGCACTTATTGGAATGGAAACACACAAAAAAAAAAATATGCACAAGGCACTTAGAGGAAATCATAAAAGCTATTTTAATATGTACAATATGATATAATAGATGCAATGATTTTAATAATAAGGATTTAAATGAATGCCATTGATTGGTATGGGTAATACCTCTCCATCCAATTGGGCAAACTAAAAATCATTATGTTCTTTACATCCATGGATTAAATAAGGACCACTTCACAAGTTGGAAAACTTGGTATGGTTGCCTGGTTTGGCCTTATTTGAGTCCCACTTGAGGATTAAGTCCCCTTCCTTAAAGCTCCTTATTTTATCTCTCTTGGTAAAGGCCTTTTTGAATTGATTTTGATGTGACTCTAGTGTTTTCCTAGCAAGGTCCCTAGTTTCTTCTAGGTCCATGATTCTATCATCCTCACATTCATGGGCTCATCCTCCATAAAATCAAGTTGATTAGTTAATTCTAATGCAGGTAGCTCTAGAGAGATAGGTAATTTGTCTTCCCTTACATACATAAGAACATATGGAGAATTGCTAATGGGAGATTTGGGAGTCACTCTATCAGCCCACAAGGCAATCCTTAGTTTGGTGTGCCATATTCTCTAATTCTCTTCCATGGTCCTCCTGATGATCCTTAGAAAATTCTTGTTTGTAGACTTTGCTAGTCTATTTACTTAAGGATAGTAGTTGGAAGAGGTGTTGAGGTAGATTCCCATTTTGAGATCCCACTCACTTATCTTCATACGAAGGAATGCCAAGGCATTATCTAAAATTATAGTGGCTAGAACACCAAACCTAGTCACAACGCTATCATAGAAATCAAGAACTACACCCTCATCAGCCTCCTTCAAAGTAATGGATTCCACCCACCTGGTAAAGTAGGAAGTTGTAGTGAGCACCCATTTATACCCTACAGTTGATGGTGGATTGATTATCCCTATGAAGTCTAAGCCCCATTGCATAAGGGTTGTTCCACCTAAATTGGATTGAGTGGAAGGGCTACTAATTTCTGCTTTCCTACAAAGAGAGCACACTTCTGACATTTCCTAACCCATGTATGAGCATATTTGAAAATATTGGGCTAATAATAACTAGCCTTCATTACCTTTGCTACTATAGCTGTAGGTACAAAAGGGTCTCCTATAGGTCCATTATGGAACTACTCCAAGAGCTTAGTCACTTGATTATCATCTATGCACCTAAGGAGTACCCCATTGAGCTCCCATCTAAAAATAACTCCATAAACCAATGCATAATGTATAGATTGAATTATAAAATACATTATTTTTGCTCTATCCAAACCTTGGGGGCATTCTCCTATTGTCAAGAAGTGATCCATATCTTGAAGCCAACTCTTTAAAGTGGAGGTGCACTTACTTGTGAGTTGTCTTAGGTCACCAAAACAACTTCCTTGTCCTCCTAGAGGTCATATACCATGTCTTCACACAATCCTTTACCTATGACCAACTTGGTGACCTTTATCTCCACATCATATTTCATGACCTTGGTGATCTAGCCTATTCTTTTTTCACTCAAGTCCTTGTTAAGAGAAATTCCCTAGCCATAAAGTGAGACACTATAAGATGAATCCTATTTTTAGAGAGCATTGGTTTAAAAATTTTGAGACTCCTCAAGGATACAAGAACTTATTTTTCAATAAAAGTGTACCTCAACTCATATCCTTCTAGTCATTGACTAAAAAAGGCAATTGGTTTCTCCATTCCTTTACCATTATTTTGTATTAACATAGCTGATATGTTGTCAACATTAGAAAAAATGTACAAGATAAAGTCCTTAGATAAATCTAGATTCATGAGTGAGGGTGCCTTTGGCAATGGATTTCTTAATGGCCTCAAAAGCTTCCTTGCCTTCATTATACCAAACAAACACTTGTCTCTTCTTCAACATGGTGGTGATAGGTTTGACTAGGTTTGCAAAACTAGGTATGAACCTTCTCATAAATTTGATTTTCCCAAGGAAGCTCTAGATCCCATTCTTATGATTTTGTATAGATAAGGCTAAGATATCACTTACTCTATTAGGATTAATGGATAATCCTTCTTTTTAAATAGTTTGACCCAATAGCTTACCTTCATGCATAGAGAACACACATTTCTTAGGATTTGAAGAGATCCCATACTCTCTAGATCTCTGAAATATCAGCCTCATATGGTCAATATGCTCACTGGCTTTCTTAGATAATTTAGTAACCCTTGGAATGCCATGTCCATTTGTCTTTGAAAGGTTTCCCTAGCATTGGATAATCTAAAAGACATTTTTTGGTAGGTGAATATGCCCCCCCACAACTTGGTGGTGAAGGCAGTCTTATACTAATCTTCCTCTCTTACTAGCACTTAGTTAAAACTTGAATACCCATCCAAGATAGAAAATAATTATAAACTAGTAACTATTGGAAGGAGTTACTCCATGGATGGTAGAGGGTAGTGGTTTTTTAATGAGACCCTATTTAGATCCTTGAAGTCAACACATAATCTGATCTCCCCACTCTTTTTCCTGATGGGTACCAAATTGGCTACCCATGAAGAGTGCTTAATGGAAAAGATGATCTTAAATTCAATTAAATTGGTAAACTCTTTCTTCATAAACTCTTTTATTTTGGGTTTCATAGGCCTTTGCTTCTACCTAACAGGCTTCACATTAGCCTCTAGTTATATAGTGTGTTGGGATAGTTTAGGATCAAAACCACTCAGGTCACTATATTCCCAAGCAAAGATGTCTACATATTTTCTATAAAGCTCTATGAAATCATCTTTTTAAGCCTTATTTCTCACCTTCCCAATCTTGAGAATTATATCCTTAAAGATAAGCACTCTTTCATAGTTATCTTCACTTATTTAGATCATCACCTTATATTTTCTCATATGGTCCCCTTCATGAAAGAGACCTTCAATGATAACTAGCCCTTTGGGAAGCTTGTTAGATCTCAACTAGATAATTTTATCCCCATATTGATGTTGAAACCTTTCTTGGTTGATGGAAGAAAAATCTGCTTCTTGCTATAAGAAACATGCAATTTGCTTGTCATTTTCAAAGACCTGCCAATGAGCTTCATTGTCTGTTACTGATGGTCTTACCACTATTTGACATGTGGTTTCACCTTAGTCCTTTTCAATTCATTGCAGATGTCAAAATGATCCACCATAGATGCTAGTCTATCGACATGTTGATTTTGGTCCCTTGGCATTGATTGGATGTTGAAGGCCTCAAATCCCTCAATTAGGTCCCACACTCCATGTTTGTAGGACTTAATTAAGGGATTCTTAGTGAAAATCTAGCCTCTAACTTGGTGCATAACTAATTCACTATCGCCATAGACTTGAAATTACTTAATCCCTCTCTTACTAGCCCATTAAACGTCATGAATGAGACCCTCCTTTTTTTCTACATTACAGAAGCAACTGAATTGGAATCTATATGAAGAGAAATATTTATCATTTGAAGGGGAAACTAGCATATCACGTACAACCACTCCATGTTTGCTCCTTGAGCCATCAAAGAAGAATGTCCACAGACCACTAGGATATTTTTTAGGCCTCATGAGGGATGGCATAGACTGGATTTCTTCATGTAAATAGTAGACACCCAAGTCCTTTTCTTTAACTCCTTCCAAGGGTTCACTAATATGTCATTACATAATTCATCCAAGAACATGTCTGGCATCTCTTTTGGATGAGCATTCAGCTCCTTCCCCATTGTAAATTCATCCTCATCAATAATGGTGAAATTTATGTTGGTTTTATCTAGCCCATAGGACTCTATGTGGAATTATGCAATGGGCTCAACTTTGATTGACACTTTGTCTCCATATCTTATTCTAAATGCTATATATGACCAATTTGGCTCAAGATAGCCTCCAATCTTTGTGGTGAAATCTCTAGATAGGCATAGCACAAAGTGAGGAGACGCATCAAGGATCAATACATATTGAACCATTGAGACACTAGGGTAAGCATGTAGGGTCAAGTTGAGGTCTCAGATTATGCTAGATGGCTTGGTGGAAGAACCATCTAGTTTTAGCACTCCTTTAGACTAGGGCTCATATTTTAGACCAAGATGATCAGGTATGGAATTTGGCATTACTGAGGTACTAATCATACTATCTATTAAGCAATTATGCACTAGAGAGTTACCAATAATCACTCAAATGTATAAGGGAGGAGGTTTGACCACTTTACCTAGTTTCCTTCATTTGGTCCTTTATTTGCATTAATAAGAACCACATTCTCCTTGCTTGGTCATTTATATACAATATTGATATTTGATATTCCTTCCTAAAGGATGTCTACCTAGCCAAGCATGGAGAGCATGTCCCACATTGGCACACTCACATTGGAACTTTTCATTTGTTCCACAATGTTGATGGGTGAACCACCAACCTTTGGTTGTGCTTTAGGAGCCACAACTTCACCCTTAGCTTATGAGTTTTGAGGGACCAAGACATTTCCATGATTTTGACCCTTTGGAACTATTGGGACATTTAGAATAACAATAACAAGTTTAACTGACTTGGATGTTGAAGGATTAATGGTAGGAGGTTCTTTACTTGGTTCTTGGTTACCATCCATGTTCCTTCTTTTAAATCTTGTATTTGATGCCATTGGAATATAAGCTTGGCTAGAACTAGCCTATTGGTAGACTGCATAACACTCTTCTTATTCATAATTCACCATTGTAGCACCTAATTGGCCCAATTCTTGATCAAGACTTTGAACCTGTTGAGGCTCTTCTAGATTGGTCATCATAGGTACCTCTATGTTTTGGGCCATAAGAGCTTGGTTGTGCCCAAAATTAGTAGCTTGATAACATTGATCATTGAAAGCTTGGGTGAAATCAGTGGATGGGACAATGGATTGACCAAAAGACCAATTCCAAAACATGGTACCCTCATCTTCTTGAGTCAAATTATTTTAAACTGGGACCAAGGTGATGAAAGTGCTTGCAACATTAGGATTATAGTTATTTTGCCTACTATAACCATGATACCCTTGTCCTTGGTTTTGACCTTAGCCTTGGCCTTGGTAGTTCCTTTTGTATGGTAGCATATTTTCTTGAAAGGCTTGTTGCTAAGGTTGATATGAGCCTTGATAAGGCCTATAAAAAACCTATTAGTGCCTAGCATTTACCAGCTCATTTCCTAAGGATTGGAACATGCTCTTGAGATCTTGAATTTCTTTTTCCCTTGGGAATCACTAGATCCACTAGTGGATGCTTTCTCTTATTTTGGTGCAGGTATTTTAGTAATTTTTGGCATAGGAGGAATGACATCAAGTGGAGGTATAACAATAGGAGGTGATGTGATTTCAATAAATAAGGGCATTGGTGGTCTAGGTGTAATCTTGCCATCTTGAACCAAAAATTTTTTGCTTTGATGGCCATCTCATAAGCATCTATAAGTATATTCCCTCCCATAAATTGCATCATCACTGCTATGTCACTATTTAAAGCCTTCAAATAGTAAAGGAAGGCAAAGTTAGGGGTTGGTCTAGCTGAGATTGGGATTCTATCCCATGTTTTTTAGAACCTTGTGTTGAAGTCTTACATGACTTCACGAGGAGCTCTCTTAATGGTAGTTAGTTGCTCTACAAGTGATAAATGGTCAATTTTGTCCTCAAACCTTTTACACAAGGAATAACCTAATTGATCCCATGTTTGAATGGAATTAGCAACAAAGCATCTATACCAATCTAGGGCCTTTCATTTGAAATAACTATTTAATAACCTAATAGCTATATTTTCCTCAGTGACATTATGGATATTGAAAAATTTGGCTATGTCCATGAGGTAATCAGAAGGTGTTGTAGTTTGGTCTCTAGTGTAATAAGGAATGCTTTTAAGAGATGAAACTAGGATAGGATCATATCAGGCAAGGTATAGAGGGATTTAGCCATTATAATCCATAAAGGGAAAGGGTTTAGGGGCTAACATGGCAATAAAAGAATTTAACATGGATCTCCTTATAGGGATAGGCCTTAAAAATGACATAAGAGCAAAGGTTACTTGATATGGATGTATATTGATAAACCTTAATATTTTTTATGAATTTAAAGGTAGTTCAACAAATTCAAAAGGAATACCTCTTGAAGTTGACCTTGTTGTTACCTTTGGCATAGGATGAAGTCACTACTCTATTATTAGAATGTTGAATCTTCCTTTTAAATTTTCTAGATGTTGTTGCTTGGGAGCTTAACAACTACAAATTTGATCAAACCAACATCAACAAATGATAAATTTTACTTGAAATAGTCCCACTAGGCATGCCATAAACTATTGTAGCATCAATCTACACCCTTATAGAGAGTTCTTCAGGCTCCCTCTAATTGAGCTACATAATGGGAACACTCTTAGGTTGTGGGTCATCTATAATGAGGTTGGACCTCTGGAGAAGGGCAACTTCATCTTGATGCTCACCTAAACTAATGCAAATTACTTAGAAAAGGGTTAAAAGTGGGTAAGGGATCCTAAAAATTCTAAAAAGGTGATGCACCAAAGTTAAATGGACACTCATATAAACTTAAACCCACACTAGATCAGCAATAAGACAACTATAACTCACACAACCTCACAATCTCACTAATTTCGTAAATATTTCATAGATGAGGTCCAAATAGAAGACTAATCTAGACCTGAAAGTTAGCTTGAAAATACCTTGAAAGAGGTAAGAATAAGTATAGTGAACTAAGAAGACTCTCCTTTACAAATCCACCATGCAAAATCATACTAAGAAATGATCGAAGACAAGAGATAGGTAAAGAATTGATCTTATTACTTCAAAAGGCCATTATTATAATATTTTGATAGGGTTTAACCATATCAAATGAGTACACTTTTGTAAGAGTCTCAATGAGTATCCTTGTTCCATAAAATAATGAAAAATTCTAAAAGTTGAGAACCCCTATAATGGAATGAGTCCAGGATATATAGAAGAAGGGAGAGAGAGAAAAAAATTGGGAGCACATCATCAGAGAGGGAACACACCATATCAAATCATTAATTAAAACTTGGGCTACCACCATTTTCTTGAATCTTCCACCACCTTTTTTATCAATTGAGACACTACTTATGGCTTACAAAGTGGAAAAGTCCCCATAGGCTCTAAGGATATATTGAATGTTTTTAGTTGGAAGTCCTAACCACAAGATCCTTTCCTTTAATCCTTCATGCCATCTCCCACTGAAGATAAACCTTTCATGCTTGTGGATCTGATATAATAATGGATTTTCTTGCTTTAGATGGTTATTTGTAAAAAATATGGATCAAGATGCTCCTCTATTAATTACATACGTCTACTTTTGCTTTGAAATGTGAACCTAGGCCTACTATAGATTGAAAACCAATTTAAATTATTGGTTTTCTTATAGTTTTTATGTTGATGATGCTCTGCTCGATGTCTAATCCTATTTTGTCAACAAGTTACCAACCTTTGATCTACATTAGGTCTAAAATACCATTCCTAAGGACATCTACTGGCAATGCTTGGTCTTGTTGGTTCAACCTCGATCCTATCTGGACCTAGTTCCTTTATATTTTATTTGCTTGAGTAAACAATCTACCCTTTTGACCTTCATCAAAAGTCTTTGATTTGCCCTTATTTAATTGGTTGCCAAAATCAACTTAGATTATTGACCCATTGAATCATCTCACACCATCAATCTTGATCTATAAAATCAAGCGAGAGCCATCAATCCTACCCTTGACTTGTCAATCTCTATCTAAGATGGTACTACTAGGTAGCCCCACATATGCACTCAAGATTTGTTGTCAGTCTATTTGCTTTCATGATTATGCCATATGGTGGCCTCTAATCTCCTTGACCTTTTTTCTTACTCATGCACCATTGATTTCTTTGGTATGAATGAACATGATCTATTGATTTTTTGCCATGAAGATCCTTTGACATGTTTACTTGAGCTCACATCATTGGATCAAGATGCACAATTGAATGCAGACTATCATATTTGCCTGGACCTACCATTTAAACTCAAATGGATAATTTATGAAACCCAAATTTGATATTTGTATGCCTATATTTGACATTCGTGTAAACATTTTTGACATTTGCATGACCATCATTAAGATTTTTGAACTTTAATGGTTATTTTGCATGTTTTGAATTTGACCTTCATGTGCCCATCATTTGACATATGCACAAACGTATTTGATGTCTACATGCTTATGAGTCTTTAGAATCCAATGATTTTTATTGAGCTTAAACTTTAACACTTGTAGGAATGTCACTCTACTAGAACATAAATCCCCCAGGCTATTTCCTTTAGACCTTTTGGCTCAGACACTTTCTCTAAAAGAATTATGTCTATGGGATTTTTGTCTTTGTCAAAACCATTATTGTGGATATTTTATCTGATGGAAATATCTTTGGGATTTAAACAAGGACCTTTTATTTCAAACACTTTCTTCAAAATAATTTTGCCTTCAGGACTTTGAATTGGCCTTTTGATGTGGACAATTTTCCCAAAACAATTAGGTCTTCAGGGGAATTATTGTTGAACTTTTGCCCAAAAGAGATTGTTCTTCGAGGAAATTTTCATGGGATAATTTCCCAAAAGATTTGTACTTAGATTTTTTGTGGAACATTTCTCCCAAAAGAATTCAGGTCATTGGGATTTTTTCTACGGATAAAACGTCAAAAAGAAACATGTCCTCAAGATTTATGTTTTAGATAAAATATTTGAAACAATTATCCTAAAGGAAATGTTAGTACTTAGCCAAAATATAAGGTCCAAAAGAATTGAACTTAGCCAAATAAAATATTGAAACAAATATGCCAATTAAGGACTTAGCCAAAACAAAGGTTTTACACATAGCTTTTTGACCTGCAGGCTCTTCTGAACTTGTGTTTGAACTACTATTGGATATTTGAAGGCTTGAATGAGCTATGAAAACCTAAAGCTTGTGTAGACTTATTACATGACTATCAACTATTTTGATCACCATGATAACCTTTGCAGACCATTTACCTCACTATGTAGACTTATCCCTCAAAAATTGATAAAATACACTTTAATCCAGCTTAAAGTGTTTCAAAAGCTTTGCAAGCTATGGGTGATCTTTGGACCACTCATTCCATCCAAAACTTATTCCACCTACTCAAAAAATTTGTAGGTAAGATCTCTATGTGGGGTAAATGTGGCCAACATTAACTTATTTATCAATTCATTTCATTTATTTGGATTATGTTTATGACAATTTAACTTATTTCTATATTTAGCTATCTTAAGTAGATATAAATTATGTATTTCAATTGTGTATGTTTATAACTAATTAATTTGTAACATGTTTATTCATTTTATAATTAAAAATAATAACTAGGGTTATCATTTGGATGTGAATCATTGGTTTGAATTAGGGTCTTATTGGCACTTTTATGTGTGTGTGTTTTGTCTCTTCTTTGTGTGGTCATGTTTTTTTATGTTTCCTCTCTTTTACCTCTCCTTTGTGTTTACTTTATTCTTGCATCTTCTTTGTTCTTCCCTCTATTTGTTACCTTTATGTTAAAATCAGCCTCAACGCAATTCACTCTCCATTGATTGTGTCCATTTTCTATGTGTGGGCTCTTCTGTCATTCTCTCTTCTCATTTCAATGTGTGGACTAGTGGTTTTTTAGGTTTCTTTTTTTTTTAATTCTTTAGTTTTCATGCCAATAGGTTCTTGATTCAAATTATCCTATAGCATTTTAATAATAAACATACATAAGTAAAATGAATTTATATAATTCTAGGGTACATTATCAAGGTTTCAATTTTACTCTTCAATACTTCAATAAATTCAAAGGGTTTATATTTATGCATACTTGTGCCAAAATTAGACCTAAGAGAATGTTCATTTAGTCACATTTGATTATATAGGGAGAGAAATTGAATCCCTATCTCTCACATAGGTTGGAATAGACTCAAGAAGCACTAGAAATACATTCACTCTAACTTCATGCTTTTGGGATATGTAATTACAATCCCTCAGGAAGTTTCTTAAGCATAATTACTTTCACATTTTTATCTCATCTTGAGTTTTGATGCATAATTATGTCAAAGTTAAAGGAGGAGATAAATCAAATAATTTTTCCCATCAGTTATCCAAGTGAAGACATGAATCTATTTATTATCATTTTTTGCATCAATTTGAGGGGTTACAGGACCAAAACATTTGTACAAAAATAATTAGTACCTGAAGGACACAATCAACACTCCACTAATTTTTACACATAGATAGTTCATATCCAAATTCATAGGAGGTCTTTTGTACTAATTTTATACCTTGTTTTCAAATTTAAAAAATAAGAAACAATGCTTAGATATGTTCATTTCAGTTTTGTTTCTATATATTTCCATTTACATTGCTCATTGAATCATTTATTAGAAATTTTTGTCTATTTAGTTATTTTTTATATTTGATTATTTTAATTTACTATATTAACCTATATCTTTAGTTTGCAATAGTTTTAATATATTTCTCATAGTTTTAATCCCATTACGTGTTAAATAATTAAAACATTTTGGTAAACCCAATCCTATAAATAATCTAATGTAGGGTTTCATGACCCTCTCACCCTAGCATGTAATTTATATTTTTTTATAAAATTTATTTATTTCATAGTTTGCATCAAACCATCTCTTTATTTCTACCTTTAAAAAAAAATTCCTTTGATTAGATCATATTGAATTTGGTAGCTTTGGTCCTCTTCCCTTTGGTAATTCATGCCTAGGCTTATGTTTCCTTATTTTTATCATGGGTAGT
Organism: Torreya grandis; assembly: GCA_037957365.1. Taxonomy (NCBI): domain Eukaryota; kingdom Viridiplantae; phylum Streptophyta; class Pinopsida; order Cupressales; family Taxaceae; genus Torreya; species Torreya grandis. The sequence goes on from JARHVA010001366.1 coordinate 3,395,462, forward strand.
TCACATTTTTACATTACAATCATTTATAAAATGGAATCTAGGGTTTAAAATTTTCAAATCTTATTTGGAATAATGATATGGTTTTTATAAAAACTCTTATCAATGTTTCCATGCTTCTTTTCACACATTTATCAATGAATACTAGCTTATGGATTAACACATGATAGGATTCTATTTCATAATGATTTTTTATGTGTTTTTTTCCATTCCTATTGATAGATTTTATTTCCCTCCTCTTAGTGATACCCATTGTACTTTTTATTTTGTGATGATTCATTATGAGGTATATGTTGTAACAACCAAGTATGGAAGGGCACAAAAGCTTATATCCCCTCCTTCCTCTCAAGTTCAAGGTGGGTTTAACAAAAAACCCCTAATGAAGCCTCTAATCTTCCCCTTCCTCTGTCTAGTATTAAGATCAAGTGCCTAACAATTATGATCTTTTAGATCAACTTAATAATAATAATTTTAAACTCTCTATCTTATATTTTATCAAAAGATTAAATATTTGCAAAGATATGCTTTATGAGACCTCATGTGATTATTTTCTAAAAAATGATACTAAACCTCATAATTTTTATTCTATTATTAAAAATTTACAAGATAGCTCCTTTGAATCAGAAGATTTACCTATTGTAGACACCTAAAACTGGTCACCAATGGCCTTCAACTGGAGTTCAAACTAATTCCTGCCAACCTTTGTAAATTAAGTGTAAGAATCACTGAGCATCCCAAATTTACTTTTGCATAATTTTTCAAAGCTTAGAATCACATTGAGACATCCCTAATTAGGGTATCCTATCATAAAAAATAAAAACCTCTCACAGATTCATCCTACAACATCACAACAAGTAATTTGACCTATAGACCTATTAAATGGGGCAAGTGAACACATGAACTAAAATCAAATCTTGAAAATGCTAAAAGATTAATCAAAATTAATTAACAAGCTAAAACAAATTACATGCCTAGTTGAATTATCCATGTGCAATTAATGAAATTCTAAAAAATAAAATTTAAAAATATAAATATCTTAGCTTTTAATGACTACATTTTATGAGTTGTCAAACCTTTAAAAATATCTCAAAATATCTCACCCATGCCTATTCATTGAAAATCATTAATTATTGAAAACTTTTAACTCTACTAGGGTTAATTGACTCACTTAGGTTAGGTTTGAACCCATTCCATGTTTAAACTACACATTAACTCACCTTGAGTTGGGGTTAGTTCTTAATCCTATAAATACAAGCCTTTGCCTCTTCATTTAAGAGCTTGGATATTGTAGAGTTATAATGTAAGTTTTTGCATAAGAATTATGACAATAATGTTATAATTCCAAAATATTGAGCCAAGCCATCAAATAAGCACAAGCCAAAATCCAACAATGGTGCCTCCATTGCCAAAGACTCTTTGAGCACAAACCAAGAAAGCCATGAACAAATCACTTAGAACTCTCAAGGAAGGTAAGGATTGTTATTATTTGCATTTTTTTGGGTATTCAATTATATTTTATCCATTATGTTCCCCCTAAGATCTAAGATTAGAGATGTTAGTATGTTAGTGTGTTGATTTCATTATTTTGTGAAACTAACACTTGATCTAACCTCCTCTTTATTATCATATATCTATGATCACAAATGACATGCCTAGTGGGACCTAAATCATCTCACATACCAAGGAGACCAAGATGCAACTCTAAAATTTTCAAATGAATGCTTAAATATATTCAAAATTAGAGTTTTAGCTTTGTTTTTGTCATATTTTTGTTTTTTTATGCTCACTCAGATCTAGACAGAGACCAACATTAGTTAGGCATAATTGGCATCAGTTCTACCCAACCATCACCAGTTTTGACTAACCATTATCAATCAGGGTATAGGGTAATAAATGACTTATAAAACTTGGATTTTGAATCTTTTTAGCACTCATAATTTTTATTTCTTGGTTTCATTAGCTTTTATTTTCCTTGTCTAACCATATTATTGCAATTTTTGATGAGTTTTTGTACTAACTTTGGCTAAAAAATATTTTTTAAATCATTTTGGTTTTACCATCGGGTTCACAAGTAGTTGATATTGGTCTTAATCGATTGACATAAGTTTCATACCTAATCAGCATTGGTCACCTTATAATTGGTATCAATCACTGCTAAATGATATCGGTCTCTGTGTGAAAAACACAAAGGAAACCTGAGAGCTATATTTTCAAAACTTGTTTGCTCATCCATTAATGTGCTTAAAAGTAGAAGGAAAATCTCTAACCTTTAAAGGACCAAGGTAGGATTAGGACATGAATTTTCAAGTTTAAATTCTTGAACACTTCATTTTGGTGCCTAAAAAGAATGGCTAAGTCTTGAACATTTGATTTTAAATGATTAAAAGGAACCTAGGTGCTTTGTGTTAAGTTGTTTTGCAGAAATTATTTCAAGATTTTTACAAATTTAAGCCAAGAGGCAAAAGAGCTTAATCAAACATTTCATTTAGTTCCCTAAAATTAACACTCACATAGATTGCAATTTCTTAAAAGTGTTTGTTTTATACTTGTTTGTTTATTTATGAAAAATAAAGAGTATGTGTATGCTCTCCCCCCATCCCTTATAGGGAACTTGGGTGATCAAAAGTGCCTTTTCACTTTCAATTTATGCCTATCCAAAGGCATGAAAAGAATGTTTTCTAGGCTCTCCCCAAGACCAACATGGTTTGGGTGATCTAAAGGCAACCTCTAAAGTCTTTTCACTTAGTTTTATTTTCGTGTAACTTGGCTTGTGAAGGGAAGTTCATAGCTTCTTCACAAGTTATTTAGGGAAGATCCTAGGGTTTCATCTCTCAGCATTGTTTCAACCCCACTTCATAATGGAGTATATAAATTAGGGTATGCATACTATGAGAGTCAAAGGGTTGAGTGGCTAACCTTTCCTTTTGTAAAGTAAACTTGATTTAGGTCTAGTTAACCAGGGGATTTCAATAAGAAGTACATGGATAGAATTGATATGCAAAGAAATAAACCCTTGTATAGTAATTTAATTGGTATGAACTCAATTAACATGAGGCATATCTAGAGTTATCCATGTTTGGGACCATCTACACGGTATAAAATTTAAGTTTTATACAAACCCCACTTACCATGGAAATATTGTTGATGCAGGGTGAGTAGCCCAAAGGTCCATGTCACCGTACAATCTCTTAGGATAAAGGGGGTATAAAAACCCTACTACTTCATGTGTATTTATTTTTTGGATTAATAATTAAAATCCTCCCAAGAACATGTAAGAGATGAATTCAATAATACAATGCAACCTTGTAAGTTTAGAGCTTAGGATGATTATACTTAGTTATATTTTAGTCTTTTTCCTTTTGATTTCTTAATTTTTTGAGTCTAAAACCATATTTGTTTGTTTGTGTCACATCAAAATGAGTTGTTTGTCCACACTACTCCATTGTTTGAGGACGCGATATGTTGTCTGTTTTCCACCTTATTTTTACCTTGAATTTTTGTCAAAAACATTGTGTATCACTTGATTGAAATCGTTAATGTTATGCTACCTAAATCATTTCAAGTTTTGTGTTTTGAAGACTTTAAATCAAACCATTGTCACACCTTTAAATAGAAATAATTCCATTATGCCACTCAAATTGTTTCATAGACTCATCTTATCTTGTGTCCACATTTCATGTTTGAACCAAACCATGTATGCCTTTATGGTCTTTATCTAGTGCCGTTATGCCATTCAATCTTGTCTAGATTGTTTGTTTAAAAATATTAGTTTTTCTAAGTTGAGTTTTTAATTAACTTTGGCACATTTTAATCTAATCATTGATTGATTTTTGTTTATGCCTTGTGTTTCTTGTAAATTTTCACTCGAGTTCTAGGGAAGAGAGAAAAGAAACTTGATATGGGTGTGGTTAAAAAACCTATTTGTTTATGTGTGCATTGAATTAGAAGATTGTGAAGAGATCCTTTTTGGCTTGGGAGGAAGACCTATAGATAAGAAATTACTATATCAAACTTATCTGTTAGACAGATAGTTGGGTGGATTGCCTAGCGATAGGTAAATCCTAGAAGTGAGAGCTTCCTTAGGGGATGCCAATCCACATGTTTAAAAAAATTAAGATCACAAAAATAGAAAGAAGGTACTTGCATCAATAATCAAAAGGTACTAAAATTGAACACAAGAATGCTTGCTCAAAAAAATAGACTAGAAATGATCAAATTAGCGATAAACTAATTAATGCTAGTGCTGAGGGATTAGGGTATGCTTTAGAAAATTTGAAAGGGGTTTGTGAGTGCTAAGAAACATAGAGAATCAGGTTTTATAGAGGGTAAGTGGGTGAAAATAGCTGCTAATTTTCACTACCATAATGACTGTCAGTAGTTAACGTGACCATCAATAGTTAGGCAGACTGTCAGTAGTTGAGTCAACCATTGATGATTACTATATAAGTTTTTGGGTTGGTAAATTTCTAAATAATGAGATCCAAAAGATGGATTTAAGGAGATGGACAAGGGATAAGATAATTTCAAAATGGAAATAAAGTACGTAAATATTGATAAATAAGTACTTGTCTTACCCAAAGTCAATTAGGTGAGTGGTTGAAGTAGTTAGTTTGTTGGTAGAATCTGGTTTGATTCCAGTAGAGTAACGATACTTGATAACTTGGTTGAGAGGTGACAGTAGGTTGTCTTTTAATGAGATTGTTGATAATGCTTGATAACACTAATGATGTTGATAACCTATAAAATAAGGCTCCTAAATCTTTGAGGTCCTGATAATTATTGTAGATGGATTTGACCTCCCAGGCCTCTCTCTCTTATAAGCACAAGCAAGAGGTGAAAGTGAAGGTATAACTAGGCCATCTAAATATAATACATCCATAAAAAGGCTCAAAACAAGAATTAGATGAGTTATATTTAGAATAGGATGGTGAAATCTTGCATGATTTTGGTTAAGAAGTGCATCCTAACCATCGATGGTCAAGGTGACTATCACTTGTCATCCTAACCATCATCGATTGCGGGTAAAGGCCAAAAATGTGGAGAAGGCTAGGTTTAAGTTAGTTTAATTAAACTAAGATTAGTCCATTTAATAGTAAAAGGGTAAATTAGCCCCAAAGGGGTCCAGGGGTGTTTTTGACATTCAAAATCATAGGTGTGTAGATTTTTGGTGTCTACATTTTCCCTTTTTTGTTATCTGGCTTGAATAAATGAGCTACAAAACAAAAATAGAGTATAGGTTGAAGGTCTAGTTACCCTGAGCATGGGAGGATGTATTGAACCTCAAACTAGGATTTGATAAGGTAGAATAGAATTGGATGTAGGTTTGATAAGTGGTAATTGGTGAGCCATGAGGTGGGGAATAAGTTGGTTGGGAAATTGATAACACAAACTTGCGCATAAAATGTGATGAAGTACATGTCAATATTTTACAAAGACTAAAGTTACCAATGTTGGTAAAAATAAGGGTCAATGCTAAGAGAGATAAGTAACAAGTGAGCCACATGATTGCTTGTAGGCATGGTGATTGGGAACACTCGTAAACATAAGTTTCTAAATCAAGGTGTGTGATTCATTGGCTATCCAAGGTAGGAAGTATTCCCAGTGAAAAAACAAACTAGTTAGGTATCACAGGTATTCAAGGTAGTAAGTGCTCCCAAAAAGACACAAGCAAGTTAGTATGTGTGAAATGGTGCAAAATTAAAAAAGTGCCAACATGGTAATGTTTTCACTATAGTCAAAAGACCAGGTAAAAAAGTGTCATAAATTATGCACGAGATGGGTCAAAATAGGCCAACAGTGAGGTGACTAAGTCAAAGGGTTGGTCAATTGGTTGGTTGGTAGAGAATAGGTGATCTCTGAAGGTTGGGTGGTGTTCAAATGGGTTGCTCCAGATGTACTAGGCAAGTGGATGTTGCCTACATAGTTTTGTGGATGTAATATCCAGTAAAAAATTTAGGCCAAATGTAGTTCTCTCTAGAAAGGGGGGCTCGATGAGGTGAGGTCTAAAAAATTGGTTAAGAAAGTGGGGAGCCCTGACCATTGGTGGTCAGGAGTTTCCCTAGGGTCAACCAGTGGTGGTCACCTTGACCATCATCGATCAAGGGAACTTGAAAAATCCATAAGGTAAAAAATAAATTGAGAAGTCATTTTCATCATTTTGACTTCTAGTTATTTTGATCTAAGTACTTGGTGCATTATGTTAGTAAGCAATTTGAGCTTGTCGAGTTGGTAGTGTTGGATTGGGTGAGCGAGTGTTGGATGGATGGATGGTGGATGAAGGCACAACAGGTAATGAAAGGGCTCCAACCATGACATCATTCATAGAATGAGGTAGGTTATGCCTTGAAATTATCAATGTAGGTCAAATATTGAACTTTAGTTGTGATTATGGGTGGGGTAAAGGGGAAATTGGTAGGTTAAGTTTGTTTAAAAGAGTACATGCTGGATCATGATGCCCTAGGGTTAGGTTTTGTTTTAAATGAGAAAACTGGCATCCAAAAGGGGGATTGGAAGGGTAGGAAGAGGCCATAATAGATAATAGAGGAGGTTAGGGTAAGAAGTTGAGGAATTTGGGTAGATTTGGTGGGTTAGGGGGTTGAGGCTCACCACTAATAGACATAGATAGTGAACCGTCAGTGGTAGGACTTAACCACCAGTGGTCAAAGGTCTTGGTAAAAAGGGGCTGTGTGACTATTGATAGTTTAATGAACCATCGATGGTTAAAGTTTGTAATAAATAATTGAATTATCTAAGTTTAAATATATTATTTGTTGAAAGTTGTGAAATGCATTGAAAAGTGTTGTGTGTATGGAAATTGTTATTAATAGGTTATAAAATATGATGGTTTATGAAAGGGATTATAGGTAAGGCATTAGTAAATGAAAGCTAGGTGTTGGTAAACATGTCAAATAGGTAGATGTGAGAATTGGGATGGAGGTAAGTAGGGTAGGTGTAATGGGCTAGCTAGGGACTTAGTAATAGATAGAAGACTAAGTATGCTTTGCTAATCATAATGGTTTTATAAGCTTGTGAGTGGATTTAGGTTAAGATCTGAGTTTTCAAGATATTTACTAAGGTATGACATGCCATGATGGTCGATGAGTGGAGGCATGTGGAGGTGGTTAGATTAGGTGTGATGTAAAACTATCATCAACTACCACAGGATCCTGCTATGATCATCATACTCATCGAGAGATGGGATCTCATGATAAACACCTTTTAGATATCGATAAGATAGATCACCATCCTACTAGAAGATGTGCATAGGATCACATGATTGCCAATTTGAGGAGATGTAGTCTACCACATAGAGAATGATGAGATAGACTATTTCATGGATCTGATATATGGTATAGATCAGGTTCATGCATGTTTTCACATAGGTGGATTCCATTTTGGTCTATTGTATTAGAGGGCTTATGAGGATAGGTGCTTACTCATAATGATGATGATGATGATGGATTTTATGATTTTCATGCTACCAAATTTAGTTAGTGGGAAATTTTTATATTTATTACTGGGTGTCCTAGTTGAGATTTTACTAGAGAGGATTGTGTTTGGATAGGCCCCAATTCTACTAGTGCAGATCTATAGTGAGCTTTAGGGATTTTAAGCACATAAGAAATATGAGATTAGTATTAGTTTCATACTCCACTACTAGGCATTTGAGCACATTTAGGTGCTGAGACCCTTGGGGTTGTTGGTGGAGGGTTATCTACTGACTGATTATAGAGTGGGATTCTTATGCCGAAGGAGAGGTGGTGCCATCACAAGGGAAAATGGGGGTCCTAGAGATATTGAGTGGTTTTGGGATGTATTGGAAGGCCTAGTAATTTGGGATGTGATATGATGGCCTTATATTGATTGGCCTTAGTAGAAAAGACTTAGTTATCACATCGTAGGGATCCAGAGCTGGCGATGGATATATGGGAGATGGTAGGGTGAGGATGAGCTCATCCTTTTTGATCATGTGTAGAGGCAATTTGGTTTGGCACAAAGGATCCTACCTAGCTTTCTAAGGTATTAGAGGGAGGAGGCTAAGTTTATGTCACCTAATCCATAGTCACAAGATGTGGTGCATGATTATGAGGAGTTTTTTATTAGAGCTCCCATTGATGATGCAGGGGTTGTTAATGGATACATGGCCTAGTTCTAGGGTAAATATATGGTAGCTAACTTTGGATGGGGTGATGGGGGCTGATAGGCCATGGATATATACTTGATAGGGACACATATTCAAGGTGATGGCTAGGTAATAACACTTGTGGTAACACATGCATAGATTTACACATTATAGGGGTAGGTGGCCACACTACAGGGGCAGCTAGTGGCTATGATAATAGAGTATTATCAGGCCACAAGATAGATCATTGTAGACCAAGGATAGGTTATAGTGTTACAAGGTCAAGTGGTCACCTTATAGGGATAGGTTGTGGCTATTATAGCTAAGAGGAACTAGGTACGAGCCACCCTCACACTATTTATATAAGAGAGAGATGATTTGAGATAGAGGGTAGGGGTGGCCATCGTAGCAATAGGAGGACCACTAAACATGGTGCCATAGGTACATTATCTATCCACTATGGAATAACTTAGGTATTATGAGGCCATAGTGTTAGTAAAAATTCCTCTTGAGATGAGGTATGGTGAGTACAAAGCTAGCTTGGTAAGCGGTCCCTCTGTAGCTACTCAAGGATAATGGGCTTTTGTAGTGGGCCATGCAAGGATGCTAGGGGGCCACCACCAAATGGGAGTATAAGTGAAGGTACAGGTGGAGCTAGTAGCAGTGGAAAAGGTGAAGGTGGGGGCAGTGATAGTGGTGCCCCATGATCATGTTTTAGACATGTTTTGATATATTGGTAATGATAGGTATACACCATTTTGATACTAGCTTGTGTACTGATGTAGTGAGATGTATATGTTTTGAGAGAGAGTTTATACACTATTACATGCATTATTATTTATGATGACCTGATGTATATGATGTATGGTTTATGATGTTATATATGATGTAATTTTATGGTTCATGGTTCATATGCTAATGTGGTTAGTCATGTTCATGTTTATGGTGAATGGTTTATGGTTTCCAACTTATGCTTATGATATGTTGACTTAGTAGTATAGGCATGTGATGCTAGAAAGATAGTTATGACGCTCTCATTTTATTCATAGACATGATAAGATGTGTTATTGATGGATGTAGGTCATATGATAATGTAATCATAATGGCTTTATTTATGGTTATATTGATGTGTTTTGCATGAATTGATGTTATAAGATGAATTATGGTAATGCTATGGTAGATGGATAGATTGGTAGATTGTATATGTTATGGTTCATGATGTTTTTCCCATTGATTTTGTTTATGCTTAGAATGATGAAAGGTGGAATTATGGTTGTTTATGATATGATCTATGTTTAGATGATGTTTTGATGGTAGATGGATATGATGATGTTTATGATATGATGTGATTACATGGTGTTTTGATCATAGATGATGTGGCTTGTGGACATAGCTCACAATGTTATAATTTTGATTTAATATTTATTATTTATGATCATAGAGATAAAATGTGAATATGGTTGAGGATGTAATGAGAATACATAAAGTAAGTAGATAATAAACTAAATGTTTAGGAAAGTGAGAGGAGTCATGAGAGGGACATCTACATGAACTAATAAAGGACAATAAAATAAACATGATGCCTTTTGTTGGTAAGGACCAAAGTGAAACCCAAATTTGGATTGGCTTAGTGAAAATAATCCTTTAAAATTCTTTGCATTAGCATACATAGGTTGACAAACAAGTATCTAGATCACATTATCTCAAGTAAGCTCATAGTCCCATGTATTTGATATATGGAAGAAGGATGGGTGAAACTAGAACATTTTGTGAGACTAGCATGCATCTTCTATAGGCTTCTAAGAGGATAGTATAAGCAAGTATATGCTCATATATAAAGTATAGAATGATCGATGCGAGAAGTCTACTCAGGAGAGCTGATTATGGCTTGACAAGAATATTGATTTTAGGAGAGTTGATTACAAAACTTCTTATTGCTTTTGCTTAGGGGTTTTTGCTTATTTTGATTTTGCTTGGGGTTATTGCTTATTTTTTATTTTGCTTTGGGGTTGGGTAAGTTTATCGATGCAAGAAGCTTCCAATAAATTGCTAGCTTTGACAAGTGATTTTCTCATCCATCCTTCAAGGGAGTGGTCTAAGTTTATGTTCTTAGTTTAAATGCTTTTGATAACTATCCTTCAAGGGAGTAGTACAACTTAAATTTTGCAATTTTAGATGAGTTTTCAACAACTGTCCTTCAAGGGAGTAGTGTGCAAATGCTAAGAATAACCCATGATTTGGTTTTGAATTTGATATTGATTTTGTATTTATTTTATTTTGTTTGACATAGACTTGATTATATATGCTCAAGGGGTTACCTTTATGAAGGTAAAGTTAAGGTCACAAGAAATATCAGTAGTTGAAAGGAGGTTTAGGTGACAATGACCATGGGAATCTATCCTAAAAAGGGATATAAAGCACCATGAGAATCATGCCATGGGTAGATCTAGGGTACTCGTAGTTCAAGATTATAATATGATTATCATGGATAATCACATGATTCTACTATAGTTAGTTGCCCCTAAAAATATGGAAATGAATGTGGTTATAGGGGATGAGCTTAAGTTAGACAAATGATGATTGTGACCCCTATTTAACAATAGAAAGGATGAAGATGCAAAGCAGTGAGGAGCTTAGGTTCTGATTGGCCTTTGAGAGAGGAAAAATAATAAGCTCCTAGTCCATACTTATGGGTTATTATATAGGATCCAAGCCAATTGAAAGCAAATTTTCCCATTTGGTTTTTCTCCATATTAGTTACATGTTGATTTTCCTTAAGAAAAAGATCCCCAATATTGAATTCTCACACTTTCAGGTGTTTGTTATAGGCACACTTGATTCATTATTGATAAACATGAAGGTAGAAAAGAGCAGCCAAATTATGCTCATCAAGTAGCTCGAGTCAAGCTAAACTCTCTTGGTGATAATCATCTTCCAAAATAAGGTCATGCAAAGATATGTGAATAGAAGGTATTTAGATTTTAAGAGGCAATATAGCCTTAGTTCCAAACACTAGAGAAAAAGGGGTAGCACCCATAGGGGTTCAGATGCTAGTATGATATGCCCATAAGGCAAAAGGGATGTGCCAATCCCAACCTGAGGCATTGACCATTTTGGTAAGCATGTTATTAAGGGTTTTGTTAGAGGCATCTTCTTGTCTATTTGCTTGTGGATGATAGGGTGATAAAAATCTAAGTTTTATACCAAATACATCACAAAGGCCTAGAACTTGTTTATTTTTGAAGGATTTACCACTATCAGTGATGATCTTTTGGGGAACACCAAAATGGTAGATGATGTGACATGTGATTAATTCGATAATATTTTCATCTCTAGTTGAGACAATAGTAATAGCCTCCACCCATTTGGTGAAATATTTAGTCATGATGATGATACAATGATGGCATTGTGAAGAGTGGGGGTTGATTTCACCAATAAGTTCTAGACCCTATTGTGAAAGGACTAGAGTCCATATAAACATGAAGATTATTTCTAGGTGTGTGATGTAAATTAGCATGTTGTTGACACTTGACACACTTTTTCACATAATCACAATAGTATTGGTTAAGGGTAAGCCAGTAGTAGCCTAGGTGGAGGATGCACTTAGCCATAATGAGTCCATTGAAGTGACCCTCACAGATACCATCATGCATTTCCTTGATAGCATGAGAGGCTTTTGGACCACAAAGACAATGAAATAGGAGGCCATCAAAATTGTGTTTATAGAGGATGCCTCCTATAATGTTATAATAGGAGGTGCTCCAAATAAATTATTGATGGGCATTCTTAGAGAGGTTAGATGGAACTATGACAAGGTTCAGGTAGTTAAAGGTATAGTGATACTAAAGGTCAGGCTGGATCTCCTCCATAATGAATATGGTTGGAGTGTCTAAATTGATGTAAGAGGGTTTGGTGAGGTGGTGGATAATGACTGATAGCTTAGAGTTTAATGGTGCAGATGGGATCTGGGATGTAAGAGAAGCTATGGTGTTGATAAAATTATTGGTAGATTATGGGGTGGTTTGAATGTGATAGTGTTCAAATGATGTCAAGAGTTTTTTGGCTAACTATTTATATAGTTACAAAATCTCATTCTTACATTGGTAAATACCATTGACTTGATTGACCACAAGTTGGGAGTCACCAAAGATGTTTATTGTTCTGACTCCCAAGGCTAACGTAGTTTGAAGACCTATTACTAGGGCTTAATATTCACCCACATTATTAGTACATTCAAAACCAAGTTTAAAAAATAAAGGAAGTGGTTCACCAATAAGGGGGATAAGGATGATGCTAGCTCCCCCACCTTGCTGACATTTGGAACCATAAAAGAACATAATTACATGATTGGTGAATTCTGCTTGGGATAGGCTTATGATGGAATCATCTAAAAATTTAAGAGGAGGAGGTTGGTTGCTTGGTATAGGTGCATCAACCAATTGGTCAATGATGACTTTCCCCTTAATTGACTTTTGATGTAAGAACTCAAGGTCAAACTTAGCTAAAAGCATGAGCCACTTTCCCATACACTAGTTTTGGTATGGCTTAGAGTGCATTTACTTGAGTAGGTCAGTATTGGTTATGACAAAAAATTTATGTTTAATAAGGTAGTGGTAATGTTTAGTGACCATGAGTAGTAAGGCTAAGCACAATCTCTTAGTGTTAGTATACTAAGTTTCATAGTCTACAAGGGTGTGGCTTATGTAATAAATGGCTTATTCTATGTTTTTCATCCTGATGGGCAAGCATTGCCCCTAAGGAATGGTCAGTGGTAGAGATATAAAGGTAGAAAGGTTGGTCATCCCTAGGGGGTATGAGAATAGGTGGAGATATAAGGTACTCTTTGAGTGAATCAAAGGCATTTTGACAATTGATGTTCCACGTGAAATAGATGTCCTTTTTTAAGAGGTGATGGAAAGGTTGGCACTGGTTAGAGAGCTAAGAAATAAATCAATGAATAAATTGGAGCTTCTCCTATAAGCTACAAAGTTGCCTAAGATTGGTGGGGGGTAGTATCTTAAAGATGGCTTTGATTTTGGCTAGATCAACCTTGATTCCTTGAAGGTAAATGATGAAGCCAAGGAGTTCCTGGGATTGAGGTGGACATGGTAATGGATAAATCTCTCAAAGATAATCTTGAAAACATATAAGTGGTTCTTGTGAAGTTTGGATTTCTTGATGAGGTCATCCATGTAGTCTTTGACAATTATGTGGATAAGGTCATGGAAGATGTAGGTCATAACACATTGGTAGGTTACACTAGTGTTCTTAAGACTAAAGGGAATGACTCTATAATAGGAAGTCCCCCATGGGGTGATAAATGCCTTTTTTTGTTGATCTTTAGGGGTTATCAAAATTTAATTATAACTCGAGAATATATCCATGAGAGATAACATCTCATGTCCTACTGTAAGATCAACAAGTTGGTCAATGCTAGGTAGGGGAAATCATCCTTTGGACAAGTGAGGTTAAGGTCACGAAAGGCCACATACATAGGTAGTCCCCATATGGCTTTAGTGATAGGCATTATGTTTAAATCCAACTAGGGATAATCAATGGGTTGAATGAAGTCAATAAAGAGGAGGCATTGAATCTCTTCTTTGACAAGAAGGGTTATGTGAGGATGCATTCATTGAAGTTTCTATCTAATAGGCTTGGCATCATGATTGGTTATAATGTTTTGGGTGTAAATGATTAGGTCAATACTAGGCATATTAGCATATGATTAGTTAAATGCAATACTGCAGTCTTAGAGGAAGGTAGAGAAGTCTTGAAGTTCCTCAAGGGTGAGAGATTGACCAAGTTTTATAATATGAGGGTTACCCAAAGTGCCTATGTTGATATCCATAGTGTATTCATTCAACATAGTTGAGGTTTTGGGAGGTAAATATTTATGGATGGAGGAATCAGGTGTACCAAGGTAGGTGAGAATAGAATCATCATCCTATCACTAGACAATGTTAATGGTAGGAGAGTCTTCTTACACCAGTTTAAGATGGGTTACAAGGATGGATACTAGTGCCCCTTCCTTTTGATAAGTCAGGGCATTGAGGGTAATCATGTTGATGAAAAAATTAGGCATGATAATGTCCTCATCCTCAAACTCAGGTGGAGGGGATGTTGGTGAGGATGGGGTCCCTTGATCGATAATGATGGTGGTAGGTTGTGTGGCTTCATTCTTATTGGGTAAGATGAAGCCAAGGCCATGCTTCTCATTAGGATTTTAGGTCTAAATAGAGATTAATGTGTGTGTGACATACTCATATTATCCTAAGCCAAACCCTTTTCAAGCACACCTATGGAGGTATATTTTGGCAAAGTCCAGGTTGTCCAAGTAAGAAAATGTAGAGGTAAATGGTTGTGGTGAAGAGAAGGTGATGAAAAAATAGAGTGGCTTATCAATTCCCTCATAGATAAAGTGGTTTTGGTAGCTTGGAGGTCTCAAAGGAGTAATGGGCCCAATGTTGGGGTCATAACCTGACTAGTGGTTGAGTTTACTCTTAAGGAGTAGGGAAAACATTGAGGGTAAAGATTCGGTATTCCCTGAGGGTAATGCAGTGGAAGGTAGATTCCAAGGGATCAATGGTGGATATCTAGTCCATGGGTAGACAAACTAGTAGATGCCTTTGTGGAAGGAGAAGAAATGGCTTCATCTTCCATGGGTGAGGGCTTGGTGATGGATGCTTGGGGTGATTTTGTTAGGGGTAGGAGGACATCATTAGGTTGGTAGGTCATGTTGCATGTTTTGAAAGGGCTTGGGTCAGATTTTATGGTAACAACCTAACCTTCATGCTTTAATTTGACATAATGGTTAAGGGTATAAGGTATAAAACCATAGCATAGATCTAATGTCTCCTTAGTAAAACATTATACTGGAATTCACCTTTGAACACGTAGAATATTTTAGAGAGTATGTATGGTCTGAATCAAATGTGGAGGGAAATGATTCCTAAGGTAGTGGTCATGGTGTAATTAAAGGATTAAAGGATAACTAAAATTTAGGACATGACATTATCTGATAATTTGAGTTAGTCATAAGCATGGGAAGATATGATGTTGATGCTGGCTCCCCCATCGATCATAACCCATTTGATGTGGGTTTAGCTAATGTGGGTAGTAATAAAGAGATGGGGATCTAGGTCTTTGAGGTGGATAGAAGGTATCTCTGAGTCATTTAAGGTAATAAAGGTGGATATTTAGAGAGTACTTATGAATGCCTCTATAGGTTAGGAGTTAAATGGTCTAACCTCAATAGTTTACATAACCTCTATCATGGCCTGACGATGGTAGGGTAAGGTGGAAATGAGATCATATAGGTTCATCTTAGTTGGATTCTAGTGGATTTGCTTAAGAATGACCCTCCTGGTGGATTCAAATGGGTTAGCCTTAGAGGTGCCTAAGATGGTAACTTTGGGCTTAGTTATAGTAAAAGATATTGGGATTTGGTGTGGTTTAGGATGATAAGGTGGGTATTTCCATGGAATGGATAATTTATCCTTCAATTTATCTTTTTGTTGTGATCACATGACCACATTAATCATATGTATATAAGGGAAGGATAGGTCATGAGGTTTGGTAGGCACTAGTTTACTTTGTGGCGAGAGCAAAAAATCAGGTTGGCTTTGGCAAATGGATGTCAAGTGAATTGGTAGAGGGGTTTGGGGGGAGCTCATCTAATAAAATATCATATTCATCATAGGGTTGATGAATAATAGTCTAAAAAGATTTATATTTCTCTATGTCATGCCCAGGTGTCTTATGATAAGAATAGATTTGACGGTCATTATACCAAGCTAGTTTCAAACCAAGAAGATCAAAAGGTCTGATAAGAAGTAAAGTGAGGCAAGAGGCCTAAAATAACCTTTGGAAAATGGTTGTATAGGATTATGATAGAGGTGGGAAAGGTCTAGAGGTTGTGGTTTTGGTTAGTAAGGTGGGTGTGTTGGTAGTAATGGGTTCGATGAGAGAGGGTTTAGGTAAGGTGGTGTTTCTGGTCAATGGTTTTAGTTTGGGTATGTTGGCGGTTGGGGTGTTTGAGGTTGATAGTCTGGATATTGGTAATTTGGAAAATACTAACACATTAGATAGTAAGTGGGTTTGTGTAACCAATGGTGGTAGACAATATATGTTAAAAGGAGCTTGATTTTTAAACAAGGTTGAGGGATGAGGCCCCAAGATAGAAGGCAAAGTAGAGGAAGGTAGAATCCTAGCCATGTGACTTTTTAGTGGTTTTACCCCCTTGGTTGATTTGGGTTGAGGCTTGGGCATAGGTTTAAATTGGGTTAATTCCAATTTCAAGGATGGGTGAACCAAACTTCATGTAGGAAAGGCACCAAGATTTTTGAAAGGTTTGGTTGGTGGTGCAGTCATTTGAGATGTGGTTGTTCTGGTTAACTAAGAAGGTGAGGGATTGAAAGAAGTTTTGATTGGTTTAAGAGGTGGTTTAAAAATGATAGACTGGTTTGTTAAAGGTGTGCTAAAAGGTTCAAGTTTGTTGATGTAAGGGAGCCCTAATTATTTCAAAAAAGTGGTTTAATCCATGTTTTGTTTTTTGACCATACCTAACTTTTGAACAAGTTTAGAAAAAGGTCTATATACTGGTTTGGCCTCCCAAGTAGTGGGTGTAAGATACACCTATGGGTTAAGGAGGATTGGTAGCCTCATCTATTTATTCAAGTAAGGAATGTTAGTTTGGGCTGGGTGGCTACATTGTAAGGGTGCTTGTGAAAAAATTGCTCCCTTGACATGATGTCCATAGTTGTGGTTTGTTCTGTGGTTAGGGGAGATGGTGGATTGGGAATGGTTGTTTGTTTGGATAAGATATTCTAAGGGGTGATTGATGATTCTAAAGCCTCTATGAGTGTAGCCAAAGAAAAAGGAACCTCCTTGGTTTGGGTCTCCAAAGGAGGGGAAGGTGAGTCCACCATCTCAGTAGATGAGATGGGGGAAGAGTAGGTAGATTATATGCTTGAGTCTTCCAAGATAAGTGTATCAAAAACCATATTGACCATGTGAGCATCATGAGAAAATTTAGCCTATGTGTCTTCAGTTTTGGTAAGGGCATGGTTGGGAAAAGGCTTCCTGAAGATGTTAAGAGCTTGATTTTGATGGGTATTGGGATTGTCCAACATGAGTTCCCCCTATTGATAAGGCTCTGAACAACATTCTTGAAAGTATTATATCAATTGATGTCATGTCCAATCACCTAATGAAAATCACAAAGGTTATTCTCATTGTACCAAGTAGGTGTTAGATGAGAAGAATCATACTGTTGAGGAGGTTTTATGGGGGGAAGTTGTATGAGGTTAACTTTTAGTAGTTTCTCTAGAATTGAGGCATAAGCTTCTCCAAGTGGAGTGAACTATTTTTGGTTGCTTCAGTTTAGGTTCCTTATATTTTAACTGAAGGTAATGGGAGAATTTTACAAATTAATATTGGGTGGAGGGGGTTTAAAGAAAATTGCATTCGTAGTTCCCTTGCTCTTGGTTCTAGCATTGGCTTGGTTGCCTGGTTTAGAGGAGAAGGTTTTGTTGGTTTTGAAGGTAGAGTTCTTGTTTCATAACTTCTATTTACCCTCATGTATGGCTTAGTTTTCTAGCTTACGTGCCATGGTAAAATCTTCATCAAAAGTTATGAAGCTTTTAGGCAAGGAAAATAAAAGTTGATTAATCAAGATTCTCTAATGAGTGATAAAATTGATTATGGATTCATCATCAAATTTATTGATAGAATAGAGGTCAATGATAGAGACCTTCTTGGAAATTTTAATAAAAAAGTCATCTAAGAAGACCTAAGCTAGTTGGGTGAAATAAAAGATTGAATGCCTGATAATGGCACTATATCAGTCAAGTGTCAGGTCAGATAAAGACATGGGGAAGGTTCAGAAGAGAAGGGCATCATCATAAGAAATCATGTAACATGAGTGCCTAAAATCCCTAAGGTGTTATTGGGGGTCTTCCTTGCTCTAAAATTTGGTAAATTTTGGAAGATTCCATTGAGGAGGGTAAGGTTTGATGGGGACAAAAGGATGGATAGGTTCATTACAAATATGATCATAGGATAGGATGTTATTAGCCCCTGAAATAGATGACTTGATGTTTGTCATCTTATCCATGAGCATCTTCATTAGGTTGGTTTGAGGTGGTGTACTTAAAAGCTTGCAAGGTAGATATTTTGGTTGATATTGGGTAACATATAGGTAATTGTTTAGTAGTTGAGAGGTTGTCACATTTTGGAATGTGTATGTTAGAGGTTGGGTAGGTTGCATATAAGGATAGGTGGATGATAGTGGTAGAGTAGTGGGTACATAACCTTGTGGGTTAAGTATGTATCCTAGATTTGGCACAATAGGTATCTATTGAGGGATTCTTGTGGATTGGGTATGAATGATAGTTGGGTTGGTAATAAAAGGAGAGGTAGTGACCTTCATGATAATAGGTGGTAAAGTAAAAGGGATAAATACTGCTAATATTGGAAAAGGGGTATTGACCAATGGGTTGGGGTTAATAGAGGGAGGTTTGGTAGTGCTAGTGGTAGGTGATCTGACAATAAGTGGAGTGTGATGGGTTAATGGTTGGGTTGTTCCTAAGGTTGAGGAGTCATTGGTAGGGGTAGTGGTTAGTTGGATAGGTTGATTTTCAGCTATGGCATCCAAGGGGTTAGTAGATGAAGATGCTTGGGTAGTCAAATGTTGGGTGGTAACTATGGCAATAAGGACACCCTTCATAAGGCAAAATGACATGTTGTAAGGAGGATCTTGAGGTGGAGTTGTAATTGGGGCATGGTGAGGGGAGGTGTTAAGGTAGTGCTAAAGGATAATTGGATTATTATCTAAAAAGGTGGTAAATTCCATGACTCCTTGGGAAAATACCCAAGGAAAAGTAGGGCTTCCTAATGGATGAGGTGAGTCTTATACTTTAGAGATGTAATCCACAGATAAGGAGGTAGAAGAGGTTGATTTGAGTGGCGAGTTTTACTCTAATAGGTCTCTTTGTTGTTGGCGAGTGAGAACCATGTAAGAAAAGGGGGAGAGAAAAAAGAATAATCTCACCACTAAAATAGGGAGAAGACAAGAAAATGATTAAGGCAATAAAAATACACACTATAAAGTACATTAAGCCTAGAGGTTAGTTTTAATCTAGATTTTGGCTTATGCCTTAGTTTATAAGAATGTGTGATAGAAGTTGGATTGCAGATCAGGTACTATAAAAGTAGTCTATGGTTGGTTTCAGGTTGTTTAGGTTCTCAAAATAATCTATATTAGAATCAATACATGGCTTGGTATTAGGGCCTACCCCTCACTTCATGGTCCCATAATGGTAAAAGTCTCAGGTGCTTAGCCAAAATATATTGATATCCAGAGTTTATACTCAACCAGAGAGTTGAGTTGGTTCTACCCTTGGTATTGACCTCCAAATAGGATTTTTGAGAAAGCGTAAGGTGACTGCTAGGTGATGAAATCCCAGTCAAGCCTTGTCTCAAATTATTTTGATGTTTGATTGATGAAAGTAGTTTGGCTAGTGTGTGCAACAAAAGTGGTGCTACAATAAGATTATTGTGATTTAATCCAAAGTGAACTAATGTTAAAAGTAAGAAATAGATGCAGTTGATTTTAATCCCAAAATAAATTTTAGTTTTAATTATGAGCAGAGATAGAGAGAAGGGCATACAAATGCAAATAAAAATGTGAGTAAAGACTTTAGGTCCTACCGGGCTTGCCAAAATGTTATACTCAATTTTTTTTTATTTCCTCAAGAATAAAAAGTAAAATTGAAAAGAGAGTAAGGTTGGTAGAACCTATATTTGGTTTGCACTCTATGATCTAGACAGTTGTAAGAGATCCATTTTGGCTTGGGAGGATGACCTGCATAAGAAAGAGACTAGGAAATGGTTGTGTTAGTTAGGTAGGAAGGTGGATTGTTTAGAAATCTTGATCCAAGAAGTACATGACTTCCTTAGAGGCTATCAATCCACCTTTTAAGATAAGTTGATGCTGATAAAATAAGGTTGCATAACATATATGAAAGTACTTAGTTTAGGTGAAATAAATACTAGTCAAAAGAAATGCTTAGATTAATAAGATAACATTAAGGTGAATGCCAAACTATCAAAAATTTGGTTCAGGTTAGGGTCATATTGTTATTTCTAGTTTGTATAGTGACAGAGGTCAAGAAAACAAAGTTTTGGTTGAGGTTGATAGGTGGTAGGTGCTTATTGGTTGCTTGTTAGTTTTTGGTCTGACAGTGATTGTCGATAATCAAGTTGACCATCACTGATTAGATAATTGACCATCGATGGTTAGATAACTAACTATCAATGGTTAATATCAGTCTAGTCTAGGTCAAACAACTTAGTTGGGTGAGGTTGATTGATTTAGTTCAAGGTTAGTTTTGGTTGGCATTCAGTTGTGAGATAGAGGGTGAGTCTAAGAAGGGTCTAGCTTAGATATTGAGTACTCAGATGGTCAAAAGGATGGGGATTAGGTGAAATCTATAAAAAATCAAATAACTTAGAATAATGACAAAATACTTAGCTGATAGCTTGATGAAGAAAAATTCCATTGATGGAGATTATTGATGATGATTATTGGTGTTGTCTATTTGACCTACAAAAGAAACTCTAACCCATGAAGATGATAAATGAAGATGGATCTTGATCATTATAGATAAATGGTTGTCAATCCAAATCCCTTATCACCTCCTAAAGTTCTCTTTTTATAGGAAAGAATTAGAGTGGAAGTGTAGGTTCAAGAGGGTTTCAACTCATGTCCAAATTTAACTTGGACATGCATTGACTCGCATAAGATAATTATAAAAAGCAAGTTGTAGTTGACACTGGAATTAACTATTCAGGTA
Source organism: Torreya grandis (assembly GCA_037957365.1). Lineage (NCBI taxonomy): Eukaryota > Viridiplantae > Streptophyta > Pinopsida > Cupressales > Taxaceae > Torreya > Torreya grandis. The sequence goes on from JARHVA010001366.1 coordinate 3,416,435, forward strand.
GTGGATAACTAACCATCAGTGGCCAAGCTGGCCATTGATAGTCAAATGTTAAAGGTAGGGTTTAGCTAATTGGAGGTTTAGTAGGGAAAACTTGACCATCGATGATCAAAGCATTGATCATTAGTGGCCAGATTGTTGATTTTCAACCGCCAGACCACTAACTATCAGTAGTCAAGGGTGAAGGTTAAAGGTTAAATTGGTCAAAAGGGTGGGTTTAGCTAATTGGAGGCTTGGTGGGGTAAATAGCTGGGAGATGGTTCAAGGAGGTTATGTTATGACATGCATATCCATAGATGTAGTTATCAACAAGATAAAAACAAAAATGGATTATGGGTGTAGGTGTAGCTGAAGGTTGGTTTAAGGTCAAGGTTATCTTGAGTATGAAATGAGGTTTTCCCCCTCAAACTGGGAAGTGATGAGGTAAAATGGATTTGGGTGTGGGTTTAATAAGTGGGTAGGTAGGTGAAAAAGGTTGGGTAGGTGGGTAAAAAAGTTTGGGTATGATAGGTTGGGCATTAAATCACAAACAAGCATATAAAATATGACTAAGTGTGATAGTCAAGATCATGCATAGATAATATTTCCATGATTAATAAAAATTAAGGTTAGTGCTAAGGGACAAGTGAACAGTACACCACGTGACCATATTTAGGCATGGTAGTTGGGTACACCTATTAGTATCCTAAACAAGGTCAATGTTTTCATGGGTATCCAAGGTAGGAAGTGCTCTCATGGAAAACATAAATGGGTTAGGTGTTGTGAGTATCCAAGGTAGGAAGTGCTCCCTAGAAGACATGAGTGGGTCAGGTATAAGTGAGGTGGTGCAAGCTCAAAAAGTGGTCAACATGGAAATGTTGTCATTACGCTCAAAGGACCAAGCAAGGTTGTCACAAAATATGTGAAAGGCTGGGCCACAATGGCCAAGTTTAAGAGGGGTAGATAAAGGCAATCTCTAATGGGTCAATGGTTGATGGAGAAGGTAATATCATGTGGTTGTGTTGGTTGATCAAAAAGGTTTGGTTGGTAGAGAAAGGTAATCTCCAAGGGTTCAATGGTTAAGGGAGAATAAGCTACTCCCCAATGGGTTGGCTCAAAAGGTCAGGGTTGGTGGAGAAAGGTGATCTCCTAGTTGATTGTGTGGTGTTCAAATAGGTTACACAATTTGGTGTACCACTTGGTTTGGCAAAAATATGTCCCATTTTTTAGTGAAAGGATATGAAAGTTGGTAGTTAAAGGCTCAAAGACCTAAAAATGAAAGACATACATATTGATAAGTGTCATGAAAGGTATAATGAGGAGGTTAAATGCTCTAATTGTCAAAGACCATAATGACAAGATGGGTGGGCTTACAAACATAAACCCTTCATGCTTTTTTAGTTCATTGGTCAAAATAAGGTAACTTGATTATGAAGTGTCAAGTAAGCTTAAAAATCCCTTCAAAAAAGAGGGAGATAGGTGAAGATGGAACCTTCTTGTGAGACTAGTATGTCTCTTCTATAGGTCACCAAAGAGCCAGTATAAAAAGGTTTATGTCATAAAATATGTAGATTGATTAATGCGGGAAGCCTACATGTGAAAGTTGATTGTGGCTTCTACCTTAGTTTGTTGTTTGAGAGTCGATTACAATTTTTAAGATTAGTTTGCTTTTATTGTAATTTTTATAGTGAGTCTTTTGATTTGTTGTTGTAATGGGAAGCTGATCGATGTGGGAAGCTTCTAAGAAATTCCTATGCTTTTGATAAATGCTTTACTCAGCCATCCTTTAAGGGAGTGGTCTAATTTTATTTGCCTTATTTAAGGATAAGTGATAGCTATCCTTTGAGGGATCAGTCTACCTTATATTTGTATAATTTTAGTATTCTTATGTAGATTTCCTTTGAGGGAGAAATCTATGAATGCTTAGAAATGACCCATGATTGCTTTTGGTAATTAGTTTGCTTCTTTTATTTGATTTTTTGCTTTGACATAGACCTACTTATATAGGCAAGGTTGGCCTTTATAGAGGCAAACAAGAAGCACAAGAAGGTGAGGTAGGTGAAAAGAGGTTTAGGTGACAATGATCATGAGAATCTATCCCATGAAAGGGGTAGAAGGTACCATGAGAATCATGCTATGGGTATATCCATGGTACCCATTATTCAAGATAAGGCCATGATTGTGATGGATAATCACATGATTCAATTTTAATTGGTTGCCCCTAAAATAGGGAGATGGAATGTGGTTTTAAATCAAGGGATAAACTTAAGTTAGACACAAGATGACCAAGAACTTGGTTTAACCAAATAACATGATGTGATTACAAAGTATTTAGGGGATTAGGTTTGAATAATGTCCCATATCCATACTCATGAAAATGGTTTAGTCCAATGAGGGGTAAATATGTCCCCTAGTTTCTTTTTGACACTTGATTAGACATAAAAAATATAATGATGGATTGACAATGGGCAATGGCAAGGTTGGTTAGGTGATGGTTGATTTCATTAGTGGAGAAATATGATCTCCAATGGTTAAATGGTTGAGGGAGAATAAGCCACTCCTTAATAGGTGGTTGGTTATTTCAAAAAAGTTTGGTTGGTAGAGAAAGGGTAATCTCTAGGTTGGTTAGTTAAGGGAGAATAAGCTACTCCTAAATAAGTCAGTTGGTTGAAGAAAAGGCAATCTCTAAAGGGTCAATAGTTGGTTTGTTAAGGGTGGGAAGGATAAAATGTGATCTCCAATGGTTGGTTGGATAAAAGGTGATCTCCAATGCTTGGGTTTTGGTTAAAAAGGTTTGGATAAAAGGTGATCTCCATGGTTCAAAAGGTCAAGGTTGGGTTGAGGTCATCTGCTAAGGTTAGGTTAGGTGGTTAGATCCTTTTGGAGGGAGAGTCCCCCAATTGCTCTTCCCATAAATGGTTGAGGTGGGAAAAAGATCCCAAGGTAAAGGTGTTGGGTGGGAAAGAGGGATTATGAGGGATGAAAATGGATTCATCCATGCCCTAAGGGTTGTTAGTTGTTAGTGGGTGAAAAGGTTAACTTTAAAGGTGGTGGTTCAAGTTGATTGATAAGTTGGTTATGGTTGATTTATTTGGTTCAAAAGTTGATTTTCTTGGTTGAAATAGGTAATATAAATGGTTGATTTTGTTTGTTTGCTTGGTTTGGTTAGTTTTTTAGTTTGTTGGGTAAGGTAGGATGGCAAATATTTGACCTTGTTCTAGAGGTAATTGAAACAAAGATAATTCCATAGGGTAGATAGAGGTGAGCAAGCTACAGACTAATTGGGTAGCCTTGGTTGCAGTTGAGGTTAGTTTGACCTTAGGTGAGGTCTGATTGGTTGGAGGTTGATCCACTACAAAGTGAAGTTGAATAGGTTGGTTGGGTTGAGGTTGATCCACTAAAAAGTGAAGTGGAATACGTTGGTTAGTTGGTTGATCCACTAAAAGGTGAAGTGGAGTAGGTTCATTGGTTTCCTTAATTATGGTTTTTAAGGAAAATTGTAAAGATTATACTTGTTCAACAAGTGGATTGGTTGAGGTTGGTGTGATTTTAATTTCCTTAGTTATAGGTTTCCTAAGGGCCAAATATGATTGATGGGCCTCATTATGTTGAGGTATTTGGTCATGGTTTTCCTCAACAATGAGTGAAGGAAAAGGTTCAATGATTGATTGCCTGAAGAGATTCAAGGCTAGGTTATGAGGAACATGAAGTTTATCCTTGGGGACCTTTTTATGATCAATAAGGCTTTGAATGACCAAATTAAAAGTTGAACATCTATCTATGTCATGTTTGTGTGTGTGATGATATGCACAAAATTCATTCTCTATAAACCAAATTCATTTTGGAAGAGAAGTGTTGATAGGCTTGATTGGAGGAAGTATAATAAAATAAGCCTCCAAAATTTTATCTAGGGTTGAGTCATATAATTCCCCCAGCAAGGTATACTACCTAGGAAGAGGGTGCACCAATTGCTCTTGAGGTGGTGAGCTAGTTGGTTGGTTTGATGAAGTTAGATGGTTGGGTAAGGTTTTTTGATAAGATAGGTTGGTTTGGTTTGATTGGTTATTGATATGATAAGATGGTTTGGTTCAATTGGTATAGTTGATATGATAAGTTGGTTGTGTTCAATGGGTTGGGTATGTTTGGTGGGGTAGGTTGGTTTGGTAAGGTAGATATAGTTGATTGGTTTGATAACATTGATAGGTTGGATAGGTTGGGTAAGCTAGGTAAGGATAATTAGGTAGGTTGATAATGAGTGGTTGATAGGTTAGATTGATGGTTCTTTGTTGATAGGTTAGGTTGATGATTGTTAGTTGATGGGTTGGGTTGATAGTTATTGGTTAATAAGCTAGGTTGATAGTTATTGGTTGATAGGCTAGGTTCATAGTCATTGGTTGATAGCTTGGGTTGATAATTATCAGTTGAGTGATTAAAAAGGTAAACCAAATCTTGGTTTTGAGATAAATAAGGTTTCCACAAAGTAGGTTTAGGTGATTGATATGAAGGTTGGGTTAGGTAGTCAAAGGTTTGATGAGGTTGAGGTGGTTGATATGATGGTTGGGATAGGTAATCCAAAGTTTGGTTAGGTTGATTTTGGAAATAGTTAAAGGTTTGTTGATATGTTGTTGGTTGGTTATAGGTAGGGTTAGGTGGTTGTTGATTTACTATTGGTTCATTATACTTGAGAGTTGATTGATTGTAGGTGAGGTTGAGAGCACAAGTGGATTGTGATGCAAGATAAGATGCTAAGGCAAGAGGGTTATTGTCTAGAAATCTAACAAAGTTGGGATCTCTAGCTAAAAAATAGGTGGGCTCCCCATTGATCAAGGTAATAAAGATAAGTTATATGAAGGTAAAATAGTATAAGGTAGACAAAAAGAGGTCAATTTTCTCACAACTCAAACAGAGAGAAAAAAAGAAAATTCAATAAAGATAGAACACACTCTAAAGTACGTTAAATCCTAAGGTTAGTTTTAGTCTCACTTGTGGCTTATGACTTAAGATTTAAGATTTGATTCAACTTTGGTTTAGTAGAATGGGCACTAGATAATAAATATATGGTGAGGTTTTAGGTAGTGTTTAGGTGCTCAAAAGGAATCTATATTGGAATCAATACATGCCTTAGTATTGGGGCCTACCCCCTCACTTTACACACCACAACGATAAGGGTATTAGATGCTTAGCCAATATATATTGATTTTTAGAGTTTATACTCAACCAGAGATCTAAGTTGGTTCTCCCTTTGGTGGTCAAATCCAAGTAGGATAGCTAGGAAAGGGTAAGGTGACCGCTAGGTGATGGAATCCTAGTCAAGCCTTATCTCAAGTTGTTTGATTATTTTATTAGTGAGTGGTTAGGTTTATGTGTGATAAGAATGATGCTATGATTAATTAATCTACTATGAGCTAACATGCAAGTAAATGGTGGATGTAATTTTTTTAAAACCCAAAAATAAATTTCAATTTCATTTATGAGGAGAAAATAAGAAGAGATCATTTCAACACAAACTAAAAAAATAGAAGAAATGGTGGGGGTCCCACCGAGCATGCTAGAATGTTTCATGTAAATTTACACTTAAGTTATAGGGAAGAGAGAAAAGAAACTCAATACAGGTGTGGTTGAAAAACCTATTTGTTTGTGTGCACATTGAATCAGAAGATTGTGAATAACTCCTCTTTGGCTTGGGAGGAAGACCTGCAGATAAGAAAGCATTAAAACAAACTTGTTTATTAGACATATAGTTGGGTGGATTGCCTAGCGATAGCTAGATATCTAAAGTGAGAGATTCCTTAAGGGACATCAATCCACATGTTTTAAACAATTAAATTCACAAAAATGGAAAGAATGTACTTGCATTAATAATCAAAAGGTACTAAAATTGAACACAAGAATGTTGCTCAAGAAAATAGACTAGAAATGATCAAATAAGTGATAAAATAATTAATGTTAGTATTGAGAGATTAGGGTATGCTTTATAAAATATAAAATGGGTCTATGAGTGCTAAGAAACATAGAGAATCAGGTTTGATAGAGGGTAAGTGGGTGAAAATAGCTTGCTATTTTTCACTGCCATAGTGACCATCGACAATTAAGGTGACCATCGGTAGTTAAGGTAACCTTCGATGGTCAGGCAGACCATCGATGGTTGAGTCAACCATCAATAGTTACTATGTAAGTTATGGGTTGGTAAATTTCTAAATAATAGGATACGAAAGATGGATTCTAGGAGATGGATAAGGGCTAGGCTAATTGTGAAATGGAAATATGGTGAAGGGAAATTAATGTAGATGTTTTGATTACCCCAATTTTTCATTATAAGATTATGTATCCTGTATTTACACATTGTAATAAAAATTACCTATGTATATAGTATAAGCTTAGGTCGGATAATAAGTGAGGGATATTGGTTATTTCCACCATATGGTTTTGAAGGAAGGGTAAAATAATTCATACATATCCACTCCCTTCAAGTAGTAATTAAAATCATTTTAGATTTTACATTTATGAAATGGGTATTATCAAGGGAAGCTAATAATTCATCATGTATAGTAGCATCCCTAGTTTTTTTACACTTGCATTCATCAAAATTCCATTTATTAAATCAAAATGCATGATACAATTGATAAAGGAAATACACAATTGTCAACACCATGGCTACAAATACTAGATATAAATAATTTACATGTATGGTAAGTCACTAATTAAATATTAAATTAGACCCTAATAGGAGAGAATTTTCAAATCTTAAGAAAAAAAATTAAACTCTAATGTCGATATAAACCTAAAGGTTTTATTTATTTTACACCTAAGAGATATAAAATATGGGATCTATACAGTAAATTATATTATGTAAAATATGGCATTAAATACACTAATCTAAAATGAAACAAATATCATAGATATTATGATTACTTGACTTATAAATTGTTGGAAATATTAGCATTGATGTCAAAGGTCTAGCATTATTGGTGATAAAGGCCCCATTGCATTTAATATTGTTTGTAATAAATATATCTTGGCTAATGTGAGTTAATATTTATTTAATATTAATGAATATATTTTTGGTTGCATATGAGAAAAAAGAAGGGCCCATGGAGAAGTCGAAGAGCCACGGGATGAAGACAAAAGAAGGATGGGACACATTTTCCATGAAGAGTCATCTTGGGGAATACCAAGAGTCACCAAGTGAAGACAAAAGATTAAGGGCACAATTTCTCATGAAGGGACACTTTGAGGAATACGAAGAGTCACCAAAGATAAGGACAAAAGTGGGAAGGATGTTTTTGGTCATGAAGGGTCACCACATGAATTTTCAAAGGCTTGAATATGAAGGGTCATACAATTTTGGTGCCATTTTCCATGAGGATTGAAGGGTCACAAAGGGGGAAGGCCAAAGGTCATTTGGAAAGCTATAAATAAAGGCTTGAGAAGCCATTTGTAAAATGAGAGTGAGAGGTTGATTTGATATTGTAATATCTAGCTTAGAATAGTAATTGTGAGAGATGAATATGATTTTTATTTATTATATCTAGCTTAGAAGAGCAAAGGTGAGAGAGAGGAAGGAGATGTTGTATTGATCTATCATTTGTTGAGATTGCAACATTGAGAGATAGGTGTGTGATATACACAAAGGGGTTGGTGCTCCTATGGGTTGGTGCTCGACAAAGTGGTTTGAAGCTCTTGTGGGTTGGTGCTCATGAATTGTAGCTGAGATTGGTACTCGGCAAAGGGATATGGTGCTCCTGTGGGTTTGTTCTCACTAATATACTTGAAATTGTTCTCTATGGTTTTTCCCACATTTGGTTTCCACATTATATCTGGTGTCTCTCTCTATCTTGTGTGATGTTTATTGTTTGAGTTTTATTGCATATCTTGAATATTTGATTAAGTGGAATTTGATAAAGGGAAAATTTTATAAGATATATGATATACTCATTCACCCCCCTCTCAGTATATCCCGTGCTTAAGAATTGGTATTAGAGCAAGTTTCTTCAGAAAGGGTTTAACAGCTTGAAGGTAGATCAAAGAAAAGCATAAGATGGCCAAGCAGCTAAAGAAGGAGAATCAAGAGTTGAAATCTGTGGTTGAGGCTCTTAAGGAAAAGGTGTGTATCTTGGATTCTAAGTTGGCTATAGAAGTAAAATAAAATAAGATATTTATTCAGGATCTTAAGAATCAGTTAGAGGTTACAAATTCAATTTTAACATCAAAATAAGAAGAGTGTAATCATTTGAAGGATGAGTTAGGTTCTTTAAAGGGTAATCATGAGAAGCTTATAATCAAGGTTGAGAAAGATCATGAAATATTGGTCCAAGGAAAGAAGGATGCAGGTTTTGAAGGCAAATCAAAGAAGTCGATTAGACAACCCAATGCTTTTAAGTTTTCAAATTCTTTTCATGGTCATTGTTTTGTTTGTCATCATGTTGGTCATAGGGCAAGAGACTATATGAGGAGAAGCAATCAATCAAAGGGAGATCTTAGTCACATTCAATAAAAAGGTATGAAAAATATTGTTTGCTTTTGTTGTCATGAGGTTGGCCATATTGCTAAAGTATGTCAAAATAAAGTAAAGAGATATTCAAGGTATGTCAAAGGATATAGAGACCCTAAAAAATATGAGAAAAGACAAATTCAAGTTTGGAGACCTAAAATAGTAAAGGTTGATCAGGTTGAGTTTAAGAATGAAAATGAATTACTTGCTATAGTAGATAAAGAATCAGAAAGGAAGGATTGTGCACAATCTCTTGTTACATTTGAGCATGAGCTTTGTCAAAATAAGATAGCTGCAAAAGTTGAGAAAAAGAAAAACATCATAAATGATAAGGTTAGTAAGTCAAAAAGGTTAGACGTGCTTAAACAGATTCTAAAAGAAAAACACATGAAGATCAAAGAAGAAATAAAGGAGATGTGGGAATCTCCTGAGATTTATTTCTAGAACCCTATTGTGTGGGGTGTCTCTTCTAGGCTTCAAAGAGACACTTTTAAGAAAAATTGAAGAATGGTGGATGCTATTGGGTCTTGGATATGTTACATGACAAGAAGGTGAGTTGACAGATAAATTTTTATATCTTTTTGAGTGAATATATTTTTGAAGAAAATTTTGCACCAGTGTTAAGGTTGAGGCTATTAGAATGAATCTTACATATGCAATGTTTCAAATGATTATGGTCATAAGAAATTAGAATGTTAAAAAAAAGAGATAACAAGTTTTAGAAAGAAGGAGAAGGATACTCATGTAGATTCAATGAAGAAGGATCAAAATTTCAAAGCTCCATTCATCAAAAAGAAGGATCAGAGTTTCAAAGTTCCATTCATCAGGAAGAAGGTTCAGTTGTGTTCATGGCAGAAGAAACAACCTAAAGATTCTATGTTGGTGTAAATAGCTTTGCATGTAAGAAATAAAGATCAGCCATGGTTCGTTGATAGTGGATATTTGAGGCATATGATAGGAGATAAGAGTAAAGAAGATCAATGGTGGCATAGTGAAATTTGAAGATAAAACCACTGCCAGAATAGCTAGAAAAGGTATTTTAAGTTTGGATATTAGTAGAACCAAAGATAAGAATTTTTTGTAAGTATAATCTATTGAGTGTTAGTCAAATATGTGATCAAAGATATGCATTAAGGTTTCATGCTAAAGGTTGTGAGATTAGAAGGAAATATTTAAATGAGTTGATTGCAGATTCTCAAAGGACAGGCAATGTTTTAATCAGATATCTTCTCAAAGACATGCGAGAGGAGTTGGGAGTAATTTCTATTACTTCCTACCATTGATGTATAGCATCAAGTGAGGGGGAGCTAAGTGTTAGCTCCAGGTAGGCCCTTTTCCATTGATGTCAAAGGAGGAGAATAATAGGTACAGGTATAGGTGTAGAAAATAGGTATAGGGAATAGGTACAAGTTACTACAATAAGGGGGAGTTATTGTATGTTTTTAAATGATAGTATGTGCAGGTGACAGGATATGGCAGTTTTAGGATTGAGGTTGCCATCAATGACAAAGGGGGAAATTGTTGGAAATATTGTCATTGATGTCAAAGGTCTAGCATTATTGGTGATAAAGGCCCCATTGCATTTAATATTGTTTGTAATAAATATATCTTGGCTAATGTGAGTTAATATTTATTTAATATTAATGAATATATTTTTGGTTGCATATGAGACAAAAGAAGGGCCCATGGAAAAGTTGAAGAGCCACAGGATAAAGACAAAATAAGGATGGGACGCATTTTTCCATGAAGAGTCATCTTGGGGAATACCAAGAGTCACCAAGTGAATACAAAAGAGTAAGGGTACAATTTCTCATGAAGGGACACTTTTAGGAATACGAAGAGTCACCAAAGATAAGGACAAAAATGGGAAGGACATTTTTGGTCATGAATGGTCACAACATGACTTTTCAAAGGCTTGAATATGAAGGGTCATATAAGTTTGGCACTATTTTCTATGAGAATTGAAGGGTCACAAAGGGAGAAGGCCAAAGGTCATTTGGAAAGCTATAAATAAAGGCTTGAGAAGCCATTTGTAATATGAGAGTGAGAGGTTGATTTGATATTGTAATATCTAGCTTAGAATAGCAATTGTGAGAGATGAATATGATTTGTATTTATTATATCTAGCTTAGAAGAGCAAAGGTGAGAGAGAGGAAGGAGATGTTGTATTGATCTATTATTTATTGAGATAGCAACATTGAGAGATAGGTGTGTGGTATACACAAAGGGGTTGGTGCTCCTGTGGGTTGGTGCTCACGAATAGTAGCTAGGTTGGTGCTTGACAAAGGGGTTTGAAGCTCCTGTGGTTTGGTGCTCATGAATTATAGCTGAGATTGGTACTCAACAAAGGGGTATGGTGCTCTTGTGGGTTTGTTCTCACTAATATGCTTGAGATTATTCTCTGTGGTTTTTAACACATTGGGTTTCCATGTTATATCTGGTGTCTCTCGCTATCTTGTGTGATGTTTATTGTTTGAGTTTTATTACATATCTTGAATGTTTGATTAAGTGAAATTTGATAAAGGGAAAGTTTTATAAGATATATGATATACTAATTCACCCCCCTCTCAGTATATCCCGTGCTTAATAATTGTATCATAAATAACAAAGTAAGAGAGGGATGATGTAATTAGCTAATTATACCTACATGTTTCTCACAAACACCATTATTTATAGAAATATTTTGTATGTGCTTCATGATGGCTTAGGTCAAAAATAGTGGTTGAAAACCCCCTTGGCACTTCTCATAAAGTCAGATACTTGTAGTAGCTAGCACTATTAGGTTTTACTAGTAGTGTCCCTATTCATAGTGGGGGTTGATATCTCTATGATTCTTGCCCCTATTCCTATAATGTGATTTTATATGTGCACCAATCAGATCTTGTAATGACTATTTTAAAACCCTATAGTGCTTGTTTTCCCACAATATTCCCTTAAAAAAGGGTTAGTATTCTAGGTTGGATTGACACCAACCACTCTTAGTTGAATGGTTTAGCATTGCCTATGTTCAAATACTCTCAAGATGATAAACATGAAATATACTAAGAGGAGGGGTGAATCAGTATATTATATATCTTTTACTTAATCTGATTTTTTTTTTAATCAATTAATCACACATTCAAGATATGTAATAAAACTAAATCAATAACATGTACCACACAATAGAGAGAGACACACACCAGATTTTTATGTGGAAACTCAAAGTGGGAAAAACCACAGAGAATAATCTCAAGTATATGAATGAGCACCAACTCAAATTACAAAGTTCACAAGCACCAACCCCTTTGTTGAGAACCAAAACATCAACTATTTATGAGCACCAACCCACAAGAGCACCAACCCCTTGAAAATATTTGTGAGCACCAACCCACAAGAGCACCAACCCCTCTTGTGTATAAAACATAACTATCTCTCAATGTTGCTTACTCAACAAGTGATATAACTCTAAAATATCTCTTACTTTTCTCTTCTCTATAAAAAATACAAACCATGCACTCTCTTGAATATTATAAATGGCTTCTCAAACCTTTATTTATAGCTTACCAAATGACCTTTGGAATTCACCCTTTATGACCCTTCCATCCTCATGGAAAATGGTGCCAACTTTTCATGACCCTTCATATCCTTTCATTTGAAAACTCACATGATGACCCTTCATGAGCAAATATATCCTTTCCTTTTTTGTCTTTATCTTGGTGAATTTTTGTATTCTTCAAAGTGCCCCTTCATGGAAAAATGTGCCTATTTCCAAACAAGTTTTTGCTTTTCACATTCAAAAATAAATGAGAAACTAAGATAAAGTGGTCAAGGGTTTGTACGTACCTGGATGAAGTCTTGCGCACCAGATTCAGATGACTGAAGGAACTCCTCTTTGGTTGTGGAGGATGACACCTGTAAAAGAAAGAGACTTAAACACAAAGGTTGTTAGATAGCTAGAAAGTGGACTGCCAAGCAAAAGCTTGGTCCTAGAAGTGCAAAGACTTCTTGGAGGGATGACAGTCCATTGATTGTTAAAAAGTAGAATATAGCTAGAAATAAAAATGATAAAGACTGAATAAAAAAATGAAAGCAAATGCATACTTGTATGCAGCAATCTATCTTCCACAGTCATCGATGTCGGTGGTTCTACCGGGGTCGGTTAGGGAAGGTCACCGATGTCGGTTAGTCTACTGATGTCAATAGGGGCAATGGTCGAGGTTGGTCAAGGTAATGGCCTAAGACAAGTTTCAAGTCAGTCTGGTTAATCAGAATGGTTTTGGGAAGGTCTGTGGGAGTCTGATGGCTCGTGCTAGGTCAACAGAATAGAGAATATGGTCCAAATGAGGGATCAGATGAATGTTAGGGGCCAAAGGGGGAGACAAGGGTGAGAGAAGGCCTTTCAACCTCTCTGAAAAGGATAGACTAGGTTATGTCTAGAATGGTTGGGAATGGACAGTGGATAGAATGCTAATGTATTTAAAAAGATAGTAAAATGAAACTAATGAAAATACTTAGCTATGGATGGAGTTGGTAGAGGAGTAGGAGCTGTGTTTCCATTGTGGCTGGTGGTGGAGATGTCATGCAGTCCTCAATCCTGTGTGGAATGGCTGGTGCAAGACCTCAGTGCCTAGAAAGTGTTGTCAAAATGTTGATACCTACAAGAAGTCAAGAAGCAAGAACACTGGGAAGCAAGGGCTAGAGAATTTTTATTCACGAGGGGCAGCAATGGATGTAGAAATGCAATTTTAAAAGTAATCGACGCTGGCAGAACTGCTGATGTCGACCAAATATTGACCAATGTCGGTGGCTGAAGAATGGGAGTATAGGCTAATTTTAGCCTTCTACCCATTCTTACAACTGCCAGGGTCAAAATGTCATGAGAAAATGGTCGAGAGGGGCTTAAATGAGCACGAGGGTAAGGGTTAAGATGGGATTTAGGTCATTAAGGCTTGGAATGAGGTGAGGGCATCCAAGGAGAGGAATTTGAGGTGGAGTGAGGTGGCATGGGTGAAGTGGCAAGGGGGATATTAGATTAAAATATTTGATTTTTATTTTAATCTAATAATTGAGGGGGCTAGGATGACCAAGGGGTAAACACAATTTCGGTGTCTACATTTGCCCCTTTTTGTCTTGTTGATTGTTCTTGACGAACTGCAAGACAAAAATAGGAGTAAACTGCCCTAGGTATGGGATGAGGTATTCCCCCCTCAAAGTGGGAGTTGAGGGAAGGGAACCTGAGATCGAGTGTCGATTTGATAGAGGAATGGATGGAGAGGGTGAAGAGTGAGTGTGAACGCTACAAAGGGTAGGATTGTGCATATACCACACCACGCGATAGGTAGGCCAAATTATCATGGTCAAAGGTTGAAGAGTGCCAAAATCAAAAGAACTGGGCCCCAGCATTTCGTCATAGTTGATTGGGTTATTTGATCTAAACTATAGCTCTAATGGGTCATCGTGTTCTAGGTATCTCGGGCTCAGGAAGTGCTCTTAAAAACATGAAAAAAGTCACAAGCAGTAGGGATCAACTTGCTCACGATCCAATACTTGTGATGGTCTGGGACAATTTACTAACTAGTCGTGAGGTAGCAAAGGCAATCAAAACAACCAAGGTAGAGTTGTCTCAAAAGCAGTCGAAGGAGATAGTCATGATCTCCAAGGTCTGGTGGTTGAGGTAGGTGGAGGTAAAGGTGATCTCAAGTGTGCCCCAAGAGGCTAAGATGACTTCTACTTGAAAGCTGACTGATTATGGGCGTGATTTTGGTCATAGTGAAGAATTTGAGAGGTTTGAAGGCTGCTGATGTCGATTATAAAACTGATGTCAGCAGCCTAAAGGGATCGATGTTGACAGAAATTAGTTGACGTTGGTGGCTTAGGGGACACTTATGCCAATGTCGACAGCCTACCAAATCCAACAAAACTAGATTGGTGGCCCACTAAAAGTCATTTGTGATTATTTGACTGAGAAAAAAAAAGTGCTCTAGATTTTAGTGTGTGATAGTGACTTGGAGTGACTGGATTACGCAGCGTGAGGTGGTAGAGCGAGATTGGGTGAGAAAGGGAGTGAGTTGGAGCCAGAGTGGAGGTTGCAGAGGCTGTTGTGGGCCAGTAGGAGCTTGAGGACAAAGTGATGTAGAGGAGATGGTAGAGGGTAGTAGAGGACCCACAAGAGGTCCATCACCAGTGGCACCCATCGTGCCACCATGCTAGTGATGATGGGATGAAGTAGGAGGCTTAGTTGAGTGTTTTTGGTTGATTTAAATTTGATTTTGTTTTTTGAATTTTTTTTATTTTTTTAGCCAAGAAATGAGGGGAGGGATGGTTAAGTGGGTGGGAAGGGTAGGTGGGTCTTTTTAGGAAGGTTTTGGAGGGAAATGGGTGGAAATGGGGGGTCATGGTGGGAAGCCCTAATTTTAGGGCTCACCTCGTTTGGCCCTAGGGCTGAACCAGTTGCCGATGTCAGTGGGTTCACTAGCGTCAGCCGACCAGTGACTGATGTTAGCCAACCAGTAACCAATGTCAGTCACTTTCCTATCGATGTTAGTCACAAAGTGACTGACATTAGTTTAAAAAGTGCTATTATTGGCATGCTAACTGATGTCAGTGGCTGCTTGGTCAGAAAGATGGTGTAATTGGTCAAGTCAAAGGGTCAAAGCTACACCAAGGGCTTTCCAAGTGTTGAGATAGGCATAGATGGTTAGGTAGATTGGTCAAATAGGAAGAGTAGTTGCTTTTTAACATGAGTTTGGTTTTGGGTGGATGTAGGTGAGGCAAATGCTGATACTACGGGATCACCTCCTGACATTGCTGACATAGATGCGTGGAGGTGTTACCATCGAGGAGTGGGCCCACATGACGGCAGTGGGACTAGGTGGGTTGTGGCACTACTGCTGAGTGGTGAGGGACGTGAGTCTCATGGTGGCATTGATCGAGCAGTGGGATCATTTCACCAACACCTTCCACCTACCCACAAGAGAGATGACGATCACAATCGAGGACGTGTACCAGATTTTGTGGCTGTCAGTGCAGAGAATAGACCTATATGCATGCTCGAGGGAGGCGCATGATATTTATATGGTCACATTATTTAGAGAGCATGTCACTGAGATGAGCTACCATTCAGTTGGTTTTACATATGAGCCTCTCTACACTACAGATGAGGACACACATCGACTGATGATCCTGATGATGATTGGCATCACAGTTTATGCACTACCAGATGTAGAGGGAGGTAGGTTTCTAGTTACCATGACTAGAGTTTTGATAGAGATGGTAGAGTAGCAGACCGTGTTTGCCTAGGTGCCTATCTTTTTGGCCTAGGTATAAAAAGCGCTATGGGGCATCAATCGGTAGCAGTGGTACAGTCTATGTGTGGGCCACCTTTTGCACTGCTAGGCTTATGAGCACATCATGGTCATGCATCCTCTCAGCCTCCCAGTGGCTATTCAGGCTGGCTTTAGGGTCAAATTCAGATGATGGTGGGAGATGATGGCATAGGCACGGATGGATGGAGTGGTTAGGGACATCGACCACTATAGGGGGGTATTAGAGGCCTTGATCCTAGTGGATATCATTTAGAGATCATACCTGGTGTACCCAACCTTCAGAGATCAGGTAGAGTAGCTGGTCAGGGTTCAGAGCATCAGGTGGGTTAGGGGCAGGTGAGTTAGTGAGCTCGAGAGGGTACCTACAGAGAGAGTGTGGTGCCAGTTTAGGTTGTTACAAGATGTGTCTCCCACTTTCCCACTGTATAGATAGGATGACATAGAGGCACTGCTCCCACTGCTAGAGGAGACAGAGGGGCCTAATTTTGAGGAGCTACCAACAGGCCCAGAGATAGCAGATGTAGGATGTATAGAGGCCTATATGGCATGGTGGGTAGGGTGGTATACAGGGATACATGTGGGTCCACAGCCTAATTTATAGGCTATGATTAGAGATCAGGATACAACCTGCTAGGAGAGAGACCTGGCTCAATAAGAGAGGGATGCAGCTTAGGCCTAGGTGACCATTTTGCAGGGGCAAGTCACAATTTTGATAAGGCAGATGGCAGCGATGTCAGGCCAGGTGGCAGCACTGACAGGTCAGGTTACCATGCTATAGGGATAGCTAGTCATAGCCCAAGCACATGCATTAGTAGGGTAGGTTTTTAGGGGATAGGGCCTGATTCAGCAGCCACCTCAGTAGCCATCACAGGGGCCAAGACAGTCGGTGTCAGTGCAGCCAACCTATTCACAGCTGTAGGGTTTAGTGTAGGGCATGACAGCAGGTTAGATGGGTCCACCGTAGACTGTACCTATAGTGAGGTACATGACTGCATTGGATGAGATCGCCTATTATGAGGGAGCTATCAGAGATGAGAGATAAGCAGAGTTGCCAGAGGTCTACATCACGTGCAACTACTTTGGGTGCGTGCAGATGGTGTAGGTCAGAGAGCGGAGATGATACAACGTCTTCACAACTGCCACCTCCACTACCATAGCCACAGCCTTGAGGCTTAGATTTTGATTTTTTAATGTATATATCAGCCTGCGAGCCGATGATGCGAGATGTATTATTATTTGAGAGAGAGAGAGATGCACGGATTGTGCTATTGTACAAAATTTTTACATATATATGATGAGATTTTTTACTATTGATGTGTTATGAAAAATGTTATGGATGTGTTTAATGTTTACAACATTTTTATGTATTTAATGATGTATGCTTAATGTGATGATGATAATGATGATGTTTAATAATTATAATGTAAATGATTAATGTAATGATGCTTTATGATAATGTGAATGATGAGAATGGTCATGAATTTTAGATTAGATGATGATGCTTAATGATTATGTGATAGTGATATTTATGACTTGCAGATTATATGATGTGGATGTTTAATTTTTATGATGGTGATGTTGTTATGATTAATGACTATGATGTAAATGATAAAAATGATTATGTTAATGATTTTGAAAATATGTGATTAGTTGTGATGTGATTGACAGGTGATGAGAGAATGGAATGGAAGAAAGTGACGAAGATAATGGCTGAGCTAACTCTAGAAGACCCCATGTCAACTGAGTGCTGCCTACATAGCCCCTATTAGTAGGGCCTCATGCCAATGTAGTTCTACCAAAAAGGGAGGAAGAGTCAAAGTGATTGATTGATTTTAGTTGAGGTCAAGTCATGGTTAGAAGATGATAGGGTTTGTCCATCAGGTAGACGAATAAATAGATGTGGTCGAGCTAACCCCAAAAAACATCATTTTATTTGAGTGCCACCTACATAGCCCCAGTTGGAAGGGGCCTTAGAACAATGTAGTTTAGATGAGGACACAAAGTGGTTGATGTGATTGGTCATGAGAATGATTTAGCACGTCCCATATGTCTGAGTGTTCATGCTCGAAATGATGAGGAGAAAGAAGATGTTACAGCCTTTTCCAAATGGTGTATTTTGTAACATTGGTCAGGGTTTTTCATCCTTAGCAAGTGTCCATATTAGGTGATGGATGTTTACTAAAAATGAAATGAGTCTATTTATGCTTCAACAAGTAATGGTTTATGCTTGACATAAATTGGGTGGTCGATAGTTTCCATGTGTATTGGTGTCCATAGAAACTTGTGTGAATAGGCTATGTGAGTGGTCTGAAAAGGGGTTGGGTTGATTTGGCTAATGATGTAGTTGAATGTGACCAAAGGTATGAAGGAAGTGAAAGGCATATTCACCCTTTTATTGACAA
Source organism: Torreya grandis (assembly GCA_037957365.1). Lineage (NCBI taxonomy): Eukaryota > Viridiplantae > Streptophyta > Pinopsida > Cupressales > Taxaceae > Torreya > Torreya grandis. Next base: position 3,434,608 of record JARHVA010001366.1, read on the forward strand.
GGACCAGAATGATAGCATAGATAGGGTTTGTTAGAACCAAGAGCCCCATTCATGCATTAAGTTGTTGACCATGGGTTGTGTTAGAGAGGTAATCGAATCACTTTGACATTAAAATGAGCTCGAAGTCCCTTGAGTAGGTGATGTGATATGGGAGGATAGGGTAACCCTTTTTAGTAGGGATAACTTTGCCCCTTTTTATAGGAGATCCTGAGACGACTACAAGCCAAGTCCATGACCCTTTTTTTTTGAGCAGACTGATCAATGCGAGAAGTCTACATAGAGATGTCATTTTGCTTTGTGGTCATTTTTGAAGCTAATCGATGTGGGAAGCTTCTAAGAAAGTGCTATTTGTGGCAAGATTTAGTCATAGCCATCCTTCGAGGGAGTGGTCTATATTTTTGCTTTATATATATAAGGGCTTTTGAATAGCTATCCTTCGAGGGAGTAGTCTATCTTTTTGATTTTATGACCTTGGTTATTTTGACATCTCAATTTTTTGACAAAATTTTGAGTCACAGACAAGACTATAGAATTTTAAGGGCTCCCTTTTATTAGGACAAAGCATCCATACTTTATAAAAGGGTTATATAGGATTTTTTTAGGGGAATAGGGTTGAAAGGAATGAGGATTTAAGAGGACAGGGGATTGCTCAAGGGACGAGCTCAAGTTAAATGTCAAGTAGACGAGTACTCGACTAACAGTAGAATGGTCACAGATGCAAGGCATTAAGAGGCTCAGGTTCTGGTCGTCTATTGAGAGAAGACAGACGATAAGTCCCTAACCCATACTTGTGCATTATGATGAAAGGTCTGAGCCAATTAGGGGTAAACTTGCCCCGTTTACTTTGCTCTATATTGGTCACATGCTGATTTTCTTTGAGGATGAGGTCTCTGATTTTGAAATCTCGTTCTCACAGATTTTTGTCATAGGCTTGCTTGATGCAATTTTAATAGACGTGGAGATGGTTAAGGGAAGTAAGATGACGTTCGTCAAGTAACTCAAGTTGAGCTAAGTGATCTTGATGAAAGTCATCGTTAGAGAGAATGTCATGTAGAGAGATGCAAAGAAATGGGATCTGTACTTTAAGAGGTAGGATAGCCTCTGTTTCGTATACTAATGAGAAAGGGGTAGCACCCGTAGAGGTTCGGATGCTAGTGCGATAGGCCCACAAAGTGAAGGGAATGTGAATGTGTCAATCCCTTCTAGTGTCGTTGACCACCTTCATGAGAATTTTAGTCAGGATTTTGTTGGAAGCCTTAGCCTGCCCATTTGCTTGTAGGTAGTAAGGCAAAGAGAAGTTGAGCTTGATGCCAAATGAGTCACAGAGTTTCTGGATGGTTTTGTTTTTGAATGACTTGCCATTGTCGGTGATGATTTTGTGAGGAACAATGAAATGATAGATGATGAGGGTGCTGATGAAGTCGACAATTTTGTCAATTTTTGTGGAGATGAGAGGAATAGCTTCCACCCATTTAGTGAAATACTCAGTGGCAGTGATAATGGACTGATGATGAAGAGATGAATGAGGGTTAATCTCACCGATGAGATCTAAGCCCCATTGTGAAAAAGGCCAAAAATCCTAAGCAACTTGTAAGGCATGGCTAGGGAGATGAAGTAAGTTAGAGTGCTACTGGCACTTGATGCAATGCCAGACATAGTCACTATAGTCTTGATGAAGAGTGGGCCAATAATAGCCCCAGTGAAATTTCCACTGAAGTGTCTGCCACAAATCCCATCATGGACTTGTTTAATGGCATGAGATGCTTCAGTGGAGGTTAGATAGCGAAGAAGGAGGCCGTCGAAGCCTCGCTTATAGAGAAGACCCCCTAGCATGGTATAGCGAGCCATGCATTTGATGAAAGCTCACCATGCATTGTTAGAGAGATTGAGAGGAATGATAGAATGAGATAAGTAGTCTACAAGTTGCTTATACCAATCATCTCGTGGACCAGAGTCTATGGTGTTGACATGGTTGATGTTAGGAGAAATGTATGAAGGCAATGGTACACGATGCACCATGACAAAAATTCTTGATGAAGATGATGAAAATAGAATATGTGAGGTGAGAGAAGCCATGGTGTCAGCAAACTTATTCATGGATCGAAGAATAGTCTGTAAGAGGTAATGGTCGAAAGAGGCTAGGAGAGTGTCAGCACAGTTTTTGTACCTTTGCAAAATTTCATTTTTATAGAGATATGAACCGTTGATCTAATTGACAAGTTGTGAGTCGCTGAAGATGTTGATGGACTTGATACTTAGAGAAAGGGCAGTTTGAAGTCCTAAAATTAAGGCTTCATATTCAGTCATATTATTGGTACAATCAAAGTCGAGCTTGAAAGACAGAGGCATGGGCTCACCTTTGAGTGGGATGAGAATGACTCCCATACCCCCACTGAGTTGACATTTTATCTGTTGAAGAACATGGTCATTTGATAGACGGTGTCATTGGTGGAAAGCACGGTGATAGATTCATCAGGTAACTCACACTGAGAAGGTTGATTATCGGGTAGAGGGGCATCTTCCAGTTGGTCAGTGATGGTTTGCCCCTTGATGGATTTCTTCTGGATGAATTCTAAGTTGAACTCAGTAAGAAGCATGAGCCAATGAGCCATACGTTGATTTTGGTATGGCTTGAAATGCATGTATTTAAGAGGGTCAGTGTGAGTGATGACAAAGGTCTTGTGGTTGAGAAGATAATGACAGAGCTTGGTAGCGGCAAATACTAATGCCAAATAGAGTTTCTTGGTATGAGTATACCAAGTTTCATAGTCAACAAGTGTTCAGCTGATATAGTAAACCACTTGCTCACGGTGTTGCTCGTCTCGGTGCGTGATCATGGCACCTAACAAATGGTTGGTTGCTGAGATGTAAATGTAGAAGGGTTGGTCATCTTTAGGTGGAATGAGGAATAGTGGAGATACCAGATAGCATTTAAGGGCTTCAAAAGCCTCTTGACAGTCTTTATCCCATTTAAAGGAGACATCTTTCTTGAGAAGATGATGAAAAGGTTGGCAGCGGTTGGAAAGCTGCGAGATGAAACGGTGGATGGACTGGAGCTTCCCTTGTAGACTGTGAAGCTTCTTGAGATTGGTCAGAGGTGGCATCTTGAGGATAGCGTAGATTTTGGTGGGATCTATCTCAATGTCACAGAAAGAAACGATGAAACCTAGGAGCTTGCCTGAGAGGACCCTAAAGACACATTTCTTGGGGTTAAGGCAGACGTTGTATTGAAGAAGGTGAGAGAAGATGATCTTGAGGATGGTCAAATGGTCATGGTGAAGTTGGGACTTGCCGAGCAGGTCATCCACATAGTCTTCCATGATTTTTTGGAGGAGATCATGGAAAATGTAAGTCATGGCACACTGATATGTGGCGCCTGCGTTCTTCAAGCCAAAAGGCATGACTCGATAGTATAAAGTCCTCCATGGGGTGATGAAGATAGTCTTGTGCTGATCTTCTAATGCAATCAAGATTTAATTGTATCTTGAAAACCCATCCATGAGTGATAGCATCTCATGACCGGCTGTGAGATCAACAAGTTGGTCAATGTTGGGAAGAGGAAAGTCGTCTTTGGGATAGGCTAGGTTGAGGTCATGATAGTCTGTGCAGATCCATATCCCCCCAGTTGCCTTGGTGACAAGGATGATGTTAGAGACCCACTATGGATAATCGATGGGTTAGATGAAAGAGATAGAGAGAAGGCACTGAAGCTCTTTTTTGACAAGGAGTGCAATGCGAGGATGCATCTTTCAAAGCTTTTACCTGACAGGCTTAGCCTCTGGTTTGGTGATGATGTTATGAATGGCGATGTTGGGGTCAATGCCAGGCATGTCACTATAGGTCTAGGCAAAGGCCTTGCTATGGTCTGAGAGGAACTGGGTGTAGTCAAGCTGCTCCTAGGCATCTAGAGATTGGCCAATCTTTAAGATGTGAGGAACATTGGAAGATGGAAGGTTGATGTCAATGGTTGATTCATTTAACATAACTTGGGTTTTAGAAGGGAGGGAGCACTGGATGAAAGAGTCATCGGTGCCCATGTAGGAGAGAATGGTGTCGTCATCTACGCAGTGGACAGTGTTGATGGTTGCCGACTCATCGTCTATTATGTTGGGATAAATGAGAGGGAGAGACCTGGACACCCCATTTAGCTGATAGGTTAGGGGTTCCAGGAGGATGGTGTTTAAGCAAAAAAAAACTAGGAGGGATGGAAACCACTGACTTCGTAGGTGAAGGGGGAAGAATAGGCAAGCTTGGAGGAGATTGGTTGATGGTGGGTTCAGGGCAAAGGTCTGCAGAAGCCTGAGTAAGGTCTTGAAAACCTAGGCCATATCATTTCTTGGCATTGTCATCATTGAGAGGCTCAATGGGTTGATGGGAGCCTTGCTCGTAGCGCCCGAAGCCAAAACCCTTCCATGTACACCTATAAATATAGGTGTGAGCAAAGTCGGGGTTGCCAAGAAATAAAAATTTGGATGTGAATGGTTGAGGTGAAGAGAGAGGATGCCCATTAGTGGGAGCTTGATCTAGCCCCCCATAGATGAGATTGGTTTGGAGGTGAGGAGGACCATAAGGAACGACCATTCTGATCTGATGGTTATAACTTGGACTGTAGTGAAGCTGTCCATACTCTTGCAGAGTTTAGAACATGTCTAAGGTAAGCAAGCGATATTCCCCAAGTGAAAGTCATTGGAAGATATCTTCCATGGGGTCTTTAGTTGTCACTTGAAGAGGTGGTGTGAGGGTGACCACCGTTTGCAAATTGGTCAAAGCTTTCACGAATGAAGGCACCATCTGGGTTGATGTCTTGAGAGGAATGAGAATGTCATTTGGTCGATAGGTTGTGTTAAATGTTTTGAAAGGTGATGGGTTGGCAAGAATGATGTGGACTTGCCTATCGTGTTTGAATTTTATACAACGGTGTAGTGTAGAGGAACACAAGCCATGGCGCGAATCTAGGGTTGGCCTAATAACATGTTATATTGGAACTCTCCTTCGATGATGTATAAGAGATTTGAGACTATGCATGGGCCAACGTGAATATGGAGGACAATGGTGCCAATGGTTGTGGCAGTGGTGTCATTAAAAGATCGCAAAATTGCATCGGTTTTTGATACGCAATTCTTTGGGAGGGCCAATTGATCAAAAGCATGAGTAGAGATGATGTTAATGCTAGCACCTCTATCAATCATGACTTGCTTAATGTGGGCTCGATCAATATAGGTGGTGATGAAGAGAGCAACGTCCTAATCTTCTGAATTAAATGTAGGAATTTTAGAATCACTGAAAGTGATATAGGCAATGGGAGATAATGAGTGGACCAGGGCAGCGAGTGGTTGGGGGTCCTCAGGTTAGACCTCCACTATCTATAAGGCTTTGATTAAAGCTTGATGATGTTGGGGTGAACTTTGGATGAGGTCATATAAGGTCATCTTCATGAGTGTTTGGTGAAGCTATTTTAACATAGAGTCATGGATTGCCCCTGAAGAAGAGGGTTGAGATGCACCCAGGATAAAAATTTTGAGTTATGGTAGTTGAGGTGGCTTGATAAAGGGATAGGTCCAAGGAATAGCAGCTTTTTCTTTTGCCTTATCCTTTTGTGACCTGGTGGCTATACTAATGGTATTAATTTCGAAGAGAGGAGGTGAAGGAGATGAAGGGGTCATAGTCTATTGATGAGATGTCGATGATGATGAAGAGGTTTGAGACATATGGGAAGGTGTTAGAGGTGTATCGTCAGTGTCCTCAAGGAAAAGGGTGTCTTTCTCCATGTAGCGGTGAATGACCACCTTGAGGGCACAGCAATTCTCAGTGTCATGTCCTGGCATATGATGATATAGGCAAATTTTAGTATCGTTGAACCAGGAAGGCTTTGACCCAAGTGGTTGAAAGGGTTTGATAGGCGAAAGGGTTATGCTAGAGGTCTACAAAAGTCAGCACAATATCAAAGCATATGAACCCACTAAAGGGTCCGTGCTCGTTAATGCGTGAGATGTTGGTGACTTTTGCTTGGGTGGTGTTGAAGGAGGCTTCTGTACCACCTTTTGGGTTGATGGTGCGGCCACATGTGAAGATGACACTTTTTTTGTGAGAGGTGCCAAATTTTTTAGAAAGGGTAGGCTTGTGGTAGGCAAAGGAAGCAGTGGAGGCAACTTGTTTTGGTTATGGGTTGGAGTAGGGAGCAATCCTATTATGGTCAAAGGATGAGGGCCCAAAATGGAGGGCAATGTTGATGGTGGAGGAGGAGTTCACCACCGTGGTTTAGCAGTCTTCTTTGGTTTGGTTTGAGGACTACTATTGGTTGAGGTCTAGTCTAAGTCTACCTTCACTTGTAGGTGAGTGAGGTTAAGGATGGGGTGAATGCTGAGTGACTTGATTGGTTTTGATGCAGTGGATGAGGGTTTTGGTTTTGATGTGGATGGTTGTAGTTTTGAAGGTTTAGAAGTGAAATTTTGGTCTTTGTTGGAAATTTTTAGAGATTTTGTCATGGGTGGGTTGACGGCATGAGATGAAATAGAATGGGCAAGCTGAAGAGCTTTGAGTCACTCCCATAATGCCTGATGCTCCACTTTCCTTGAAGGGAGAAGTCCTAGTTTCTCTACTAATCGAGAAAATGGTTGGGAAGATGTCAGATGAGGCTTTGGTCTTTTAGAGGATGTGGATGGTTGTGGGGCTAAAAATGAGGTAGGCATAGTAATCTCAGACCCAAGGCATGATGAAGTCACAATAGGTTCGTCTCTGGTCGAAGAAGGAAGAGAAACAAGGTCTTCCCTTGGTGGAGAAGAAACTAGAGAATATGGCTCCTCAAGAGGGTAGAGGGTAGGGATGATTGCACCCTCCACTTGTGGTTGAGGAGTAGGAAGGGTAGGGTCCTCCATAGGTAGCAAGAAAGAGGACGGTGGGGCTAGCAGTGCCGGTATGGTCGAGGCGTCCTCTAATATGAGGGAAGTCGATGGAGAACTAATAAGAGAAGAGGGTTCATCCATGTGTGAGGGACTGATGGGTTGACTAACCTCTTGAGACTGTGAGAGAGGTTGGTCAGGGATGAGAGGTGAGACTGTATTGACTGTGCGTATGTTATGCTCTTGAGTGTCATCAGTCATGGTTTGCACATTGTTTTGGGTAAGAGGATGATTAGGAAAGGGTTGTTTGAATATGTCTATGCTTTGATTGGGTGGTGCATTTAGATTGTCCAGGATGAGGTCACCCTTATCTAGCATGTCTTGAATGATGTTCTTGAGAGTCTTACAGTTGCCCGTGTCATGGCCTTTAACACGGTGATAATTATAGAAGTCGTTCTCCCTATACCACACAGGGATGGCACGTGAGGGATCAAATTGAGGAGGCAGTTAGATTTGGGGGAGATTGAGAACTCCCTATTTGACAAGTTTTTCTAGCACAGATGCATATGACTCTCCTAGTGGAGTATACTGACGCTGCACATATATTTGCTGGAATTGCCGTGTAATACTTTGGGATGTGGATGGTTCAGGCTGGTTGGTTGTTGAAGAGGATGATGGTCTGAAAACTATAGCATTTGTTGATGCCTTAGATTTGGGATTAGATGAAGAAGGTTTAGAGGAAGAGTCATTGGTCTTAGTGTTGGGGTTTTTACTCCACAACTTGACTTTATTTTCCTCGATGGCACGTAATTCAAGCTTCTGAGCCATTGTGAAAGCTTTGTCAAAGGTGTAGAATGTCTGGACCTACAAGGTAGAGGAAATATGTTTGGCACATGCCTGAGAGAAGAGTTTGATGAGCTCAAGTTAGGGCAAAGAAAATGAGAGCTGATTGATTAGGCCTCTCCAACGAGCAACAAAATCAACTATGGATTCGTCCTCAAATTGGCGGATAGAATACAGATCTATGATTGAGACTTTTTTGGTGATATTGATCGAGAAGTGGTCAAGGAAAAGTTGGGCTAGCTGGGTGAATGTGAAAAGAGAGTGACTGGTGAGAGAGCTATACCAGTCGAGAGCAGCACCAAAGAGCGACATGGGGAATGTGCATAGGAGTAACGCATCGTCATGGGCTATGAGATAACAAGCATGTCTAAATGCTCATAGGTGCTGTTGTAGGTCTTCCTTACTCTGAAAATGAGAAAATTTAGGAAGTTCCCACTGACTAGGATACAGCCGGATCGGGACTGAGGGATGAATGGGTTCATTGTAAATTTGCTCATATTAAAGGGCATTACGTGAACCTGAAACAGAGGTCTCTAGACTAGACATTTTGTCCATCAACATTTTGATTATATTAGCTGATGGATTGGTGGGTGGAGTGCCCTCTAGGTTGTAGGGTGCTTGGAAGGTGCTAGAAAGGGCATACGACATAGTCGGTTGTGCTTGTATGGGCGCAACGTATTGATAACTAGTCATTGGGACAGAAGTGGAGGCCAAGGGTGGTTGCATTGTGAAGGTAGAAGGCATGACTAGGCTTGATGTTGCCATAGGTGGTTGGGAAGCGGTAACATTAGCCAATGGATGAGTAGCCACCTTGGTGTTGATGGGGGCGAGAGTAGGCGAGATAGACACAACTAAATTTTGGAAAGGGGTAGAGGTTGGTTGAATAGTCTGCAGTTGATGGGGGGCTAAAACCCCAGTGAAAGTGGGCCCAGAGATGGAAAGAGAAGCCACACTTAGAAGATTAGTCATGGGCTGGTTATTAGTCAAGGCGATATCCTGGGTGTTTATGGGTTGAACCACAGACACTATCGATATGGCTGTTGTCTCGACTAAGGAGGTCGACATCCCATAAATTGGGTTACCTAAGGAGTCTCACATTTGGATTTGTGCGAGATAGTGTTGAAGGGCTTTGACATTGAGGTCCAAGAATCTTTCGAAGTCTTGGTCCCCTTCAGGGATAATGGGAGACTGAGTCGGGGTCAATCAAGTATCCATTAGAGGACTAGTTATGGATGGCGAAGGCGGAAGCGGTTGATGCCTTGCGTGGTCGACAAGAGTCTTGGTTTGACTACGTGTCAAAACCATTCAAGGCAAGATAAAATGTCTTCACTAGCTCAAACAACTAGATAAGAATAGAAAAGAAGAGGAAGACAAGCAGACCCTAAACGTTGAATTCCTAGGAATAAATTTTTAGGATCATGTTGGCTTATGCCTTAAAATGTGTTTAGGAAGTTGGCTTTTGAAATGGGTCCTAGAAGAAGCAGTCTAAGGTTGGTTTTAGGTTAGTTTCAGTACTCAAGAGTCTGTGTTAGGTTCTGTACGTGGCCTAGTGCTAAAGAGCAAGCTCCCCTCACTTCACAAACCCAGTGATAAGTTGGGCCGCTTAGCCAGTATATACTTCCCCTAGAGTTTATCCTCTGCCAGAGAATAGAGTGGGCTTTCCCCTTGGTAGTGAAGTCCAAGTGGGATTGCCGGGACAGGTAAGGTATCCGCTAGGTGATGAAATCCTAGTTGGGCCTTGTCTCAGGTAAGTTTAGATGTTTAATTTTTTGCAAGTGATTTGGTTGTGTAACATAAGTGGCCTATGCTTTATTCATGATGCGGTTTTTAATTACTAGATGTGAGAGCTAAGTATGCATTCAAGAAGAAATGAAATGCAACATATTTTAAGCCCAAATAGAAGTGTGAGTTCGTATGCAGACAAGTGAGAAGAGGTTGAAGAGTATGAGTTTGACTAGTCTAAGATGCAAGAAAAGAAAGAAAAAGAATGATTCTTTTTAATTTTTGCTAATAGTGTCTTTTGTAAGAGATAGAAATAAGAGATGTAAGGAGAGACCTAATGCACCTATATGCAAAGTAAGAAAATAACCCAAGAAAGACCCTAGGGTCCCATCGAGCGTGCTAGAATGTTTCCAAACAATTTTTCACTTTTCACATTCGAAAGGAAATGAGAAACTAAGATAAAGTGGTCAAGGGTTTGTACGTACCCAGATGAAGTCTTGCGCACTAGATTCAGATGATTGAAGGAACTCCTCTTTAGTTGTGGAGGATGACACTTGTAGAAGAAAGAGACTCAAACACAAAGGTTGTTAGATAGCTAGAAAGTGGACTACCAAGCAAAATCTTGGTCCTAAAAGTGCACAGACTTTTTGGAGAGATAACAGTCCACTGATTGTTAAAAAGTAGAATATAGCTAGAAACAAAAATGATAAAGACTGAATAAAAGAAATGAAAGCAAATGCGTACCTATATGCAGCAATCTGTCTTCCACAGTCATCGATGTCGATGGTTCTATCAGGGTCAGTTAGGGAAGGTCACCGACGTCGGTTAGTCTGCCAATGTCGGTAGGGGCAATGGTTGAGGTCAGTCAGGGTAATGGCTTGGGACAATTTTAGGTCAGTCTGGTCAATCAAAATGGTTTTGGGAAGGTCTGTGGGAGTATGATGGCTCGTGCTAGGTCAAAAAAATAGAGAATATGGTCCAAATGAGGGATCAGATGAATGTCAGGGGCTAAAGGGGGAGACAAGGGTGAGAGAAGGCCTTTCAGCCTCTCTGAAAAGGATAGACTGGGTTGTGTTCAGAATGGTTGGGAATGGACAGTGGACAGAATGCTAATGTATTTAAAAAGATAGTAAAATAAAACTAATGCAAATACTTAGCTATGGATGGAGTTGGCAGAGGAGCAGGAGCTGTGTTTCTGTTGCGGCTGGTGGTGGAGATGTCATGCAGTCCTCAATCTTGTGTGGAATGGCTGGTGCAAGACCTCAGTGCCTGGAAAGTGTTGTCAAAATGCTGATACCTACAAGAAGTCAAGAAGCAAGAATGCTAGGAAGTAAGGGCAAGAGAATTTTCATTCATAGGGGGTAGTAATGGATGCAAAAATGTAGTTTTAAAAGTAACCGATGCTGGAAAAACTACCAACATTGGCCAAATACTGACCGATGTCGGTGGCTGAAGAATGGGAGCAGAGGCTAATTTTAGTCTTCTGCCTATTCTTACAACTGCCAGGGTCAAAATGTCATGGGAAAATGGTTGAGAGGGGCTTAAATGAGCGCGAGGGGAAGGGTTAAGATGGGATTTAGGTCATTAAGGCTTGGAATGAGGTGAGGGCATCCAAGGAGAGGAATTCGAGGTGGAGTGAGGTGGCATGGGTGAAGTGGCAAGGGGGCTATTAGATTAAAATATTTGATTTTTATTTTAATCTAATAATTGAGGGGGCTAGGACGACCAAGGGGTAGACATGATTTCAGTGTCTACAGTGCCATACCCTCTTTTGTTTTCACATGGTGACTCTTGGAATTCCTCAAGATGACTCTTCATGAGAAAATGCATCCCATTCCTCTTTTGTCTTTACCCCATGACTCTTTGACTTCTCCATGGGCCCTCTTTTGACTTATATGAAATCAAAAATATATTCATTAATATTAAATAAATATTAACACACATTAGCCAAGATATAAATATTAAAAACACCATTAAATGCAATGGGGACTTTATCACTAATACTAGACCTTTGACATCAATGACAATATTTCAAACAATCTCCCCCTTTGTCATTGATGACAACCTCAAATTGAAACTGCCACATCCTAAAACCTACACATACTGCCATCTAAAAAACATACAGTAACTCCCCCTTAATGGAGCAAGGTATCCCTGTTCCCTATACCTATTTTGCACTTGTACCTATTTTTTTCTTCTCCCCCTTTAACATCAATGGCAAAGGGCCTATCCTAGAGCTAACACTTATCTCCCCCTCAGCTAATGTTAATCCTCAATGGCAAGAAGTAAAAGAAATTACTCCCAAATTCTCTTATAGTTATTCAAAAGTGTTTTTTAGTAGTGCTTTTGTGAAAATATATGCAACCTGATCTATAGTATTGATATATTCCATTGTAACTTGTTGATCTACAACCTACTCTTTCAAGAAGTGATATCTGATGGGAATATGTTTTTTTCTTGAATGCATCACTAGATTATTTAAAATATTAATAACACCTGTGTTGTCAAAAAAAATATAAATAGGTTCATCATATTTTACCTTGATATCTTCTAAAGTTTGCTTCATCCAAAGCACTTGAGTATAACACAATACCATTGTAATATATTCTACTTCAGCTATAGAAAGTGATACTAAATTCTACTTTTTCCTTAGCCATGATACTAAGCTATCATTGAAAAAGAAAGCTCCTCCACTTGTATTCTTTCTATCATCCAAGCAACCTACCCAATCTAAATTTGTGTAAGCAACCAAAGTAAAATCTCTACCTATGGAATACCATAATCCATAATCCAATGTCTCCTTGATATATTTGAATATTCTCTTCACCAACTGAACATGACAATCTTTTAGAGCTAATTGATATCTTGCAACCATACCTACTACATGTATGATGTCTAACCTCGATACTATCAAATATAAAAGACTACCAATCATAGATATATACAAATATTGATCTGCAATAGGTGAATCTTCATCTTTTCTCCCCTTATTTCTTATACACATTAGTGTGCCAACTGTTGCACAATCTTCAAAACCAAATTTCTTCAACATTTCCTTGGAATATTTACTTTGAGATATGAAAATTCCTTTTATCTAACTAAAATGTTTTCAATCCTAAGAAAAATAATAATTCTCCAAGCATAGACATCTCAAATTATTTTTGTATATTATCAAAAAATTCTTTTGTCATCTTTTCAATGTTTCCTCCAAAAATGATGTCATCAACATATACCACAACAATCAATTGATGCTCACCTTTTGTTTTTATGTATAGATTAATGTCAGCAAATCCTCTCTTGAAACCTTGACTCTACATGTACTTATCAAGTCTTGTATACCAAGCTCTGAGAGCTTGTTTCAATCCATACATTGTTTTTTTCAATCTGCATACATGGCTACTAATATTTGAGAGAATAAATCCTTCAAGCTACTCAATGTAGAATTCTTATTCTAGATTCTCATTTAGGAAGGTAGATTTGACATCCATCTAAAACACTTAAAAAAATTTAAACATTATATATGCAAGAAACATTCTAATAGCTTCTAGCCTTGCCATTAGTGCAAACATTTCTTCAAAATATATTCCCTCAATTTGAGCATATCCTTTACATACTAATCTTGCTTTATTCTTGGTCACTTCTCCATTTTCATTCAACTTATTTTTGTAAACCCATTTTGTTCCTATCATATTATGATCTTTTGGTCTAGACACTAATTCCTAAATATCATTCTTTTCTATCTGATTTAATTCTTCATCCATTGCCTTAACCTAATGCTTCTCATGTCTAGCTTTTGAAAAAGTTCTAGGCTAAATTTTGGATAACAAAGAGAAATTAACTTGCTCAGATTCACTTACCATCATTATTCTTGTGTGAATTCCTTCATTTATGTCCCTGATGATGTCACTTTCATTATGATTTCTCTGGACATATTTGGATCTGGTTTTGGTGTCCTTTTCTCCTTCTTCTCATCTTCATTTGATTCTTCAAAATCTTCCTCTTCAATGATTTCAGGAATGTCTATTGGATCATTGATTCTTTGTGCTAAAATTTTCTTAGTTATTTTGTTATAACATTTATACACTTTACTTTTTCAAGAATAACTAAAAAATATACCTCCATCTACTCTAGATTCAAACTTAGCCAATTTTTCATTGGTTTTCTTTATGAAGCATTTGCTATCAAAAACTCTAAAATAATCAACTATTGCTAGTTTGTCTTTCCATAGCTCATAATGAGTCTTGTCACTATTAACTCTCACTAATTATCTATTCTAAATATGCACTGCTATAGCAACTAACTCTCTTCAATATTTATCCAATATCTTAGATTCATTTAGCATTGCCTTTACCATCTCCTGAATTATTCTATTCTCTGTTCAACTACTCCATTTTGCTGTAGAGTTCTGGCTACTAAATAATGTCTCTTTATTCCATGGTCTTCAAAAAACTCAATAAACTAATCAGACATGAATTCTCCTCTTTGATATGATCTTAGGCATTTAATCTTCAAACTAGTTTCATTCTCTACTAATGCTTTGAAATGTCTGAAAGCTTCTGATTTTTATTTAAAAACATTACCCAATTCATACGTGAAAAATCATCAATAATAAACATGAAATATTTCTCACCTTGAGTATTTTTAGTTTTCATAGGTTCACAAAAATCAATGTGAACAAGCTCTAACATCTGAGTGGTTGAGTACTCTTTTGTTTTGAACCACCTTCTGCCCTGCTGCCCATGTTGACACGGTTCACAAAGCATGTTTGATGGCTTTGTAATCTTTGGAATATTTTTGACTGCTTGCTTCTTTTTTATGTTGACAAGATTGTCAAAATTTATGTGTCCCATTCTCATGTGTTATAGCTAACTTTATTCAATTTGACTCAAATAATATCTTTGACCTTTGATGTCTGATAACATATACAAATTATTGCCTATTCTTTGAGCATCTGCAACCAACATATCTAAATATTTTCTCCTAATTTCACAACCTTATACATAAAACTTTAGTGTGTGCCTCTATTCACACATTTGACTTACACTCAAAATATTATTCTTAAGACCTTCTACATACAAAACATTTTCAATTTTAGTTCTATCATTATCCAAACTTAGTGTACCTTTTTTAGCAATTCTGGTAGTAGTATTATCTCTGAATTTCATTGTGCCACTATTGATCTTCTTCAAGGTTATGAACTTAATCTTGTCTCCTATCACATGCCTCAGATATCCACTATCAATAAACCATGGATTTTATTCATTTCTTGTATGCAAAGATATCTGTACCAAAATAGATTTTTTAGGTTGTTTCTTCTACCATGAACCTGCTTGAACTTTCTTCTTGATGAATAGAGCCTTGAAACTCTAGTCCTTTTTGACTGACTTGAACACACTTCTACAGTATGGGGCTATGTGTACAAAGTTTTTTCATTTGTAACATATTATGGCCTCTTCATTAAAGCATGATAGAGGAGCAAAAGAGTTGTGGCCTTTGCTTGAATCTACATTAGTTTCCTTCTCATTATTTCTAAAATTGTTAGCCCTTTTTTGACATTCTATTTTCTTATGACCATATCCATTACAATAAAAAATATTAACCATAAAAATAGGACCTCTTTGTGTATCTCTGACCTGATTGCTTTTTTTAGTTCTGTCCTTCCAGCCTTGTTTGTTTGAGATATCCTCTGTATTCTTAACTTCTTCCTTTTTTATTTCCTCTTTTGTAAGAGCTTCAACATAACTCTTTCCTTTTTCTATGTTAACCTTGTTTGTAAAAGTAGTGGTCTTCCCGTTCTCTTTTTCAAATCTGATATCTATCTTATCTGACATTGATATTTGAATTTCTAATATCTTATTCAACATATTAGTGTTATTCTCAATTTTTGAATTATTAACTACTCTATCATTGATTACTTTATTTTTTTGCTCAAGATCTGCTTTTAAAGAAGCAATTTTAATAACATACCTTTCACATTCTTCACTTACATTTTGCAATTATGGTGTTAGATTTTTTTCATTCTTCTTAGATTCTTCAAAGTGTGCTTGTATATCTTTAATTATTTCCTTTGACTCCTTTTCATTCTTATCGATCTGGAGCTTTAATCTTTGATTCTTCTTCTTAAGAGATTTTAACTCTTCTAAGGCAAAAATGAGTTCTCCTCTAGATTCACTTTAGTTTCATCCTATTCTTCTTCTTGATTATTTGTATTTTTTCTTGCAGAGGCATCTTCATGTATGGCCATGAATAGAATCTCTTCTTCTTTTTAATCACTGATTCCACTATCTTTGGCTGAGCTAGGATATTTAGAATATAAACTCTTCTTCTCAAATCCCTTCTTAAAATTTTATTTAAAATTCTTCTTGTATGTAGACTTTCCTTCTTCATTATCACCATTACCTTTATCTGGGCACTTAGTTACAAAATATCTAATCTTTCCACAATTAAAACATTTAAAAGTTAATTTTTATTGATAATTATCTATGACCTTTTTGGTTTTATGAATAAATAGAGCTCCATTTTCATCTTCATCATCGCTAGAATTATCACTTGATTCTTGAATCTTAGCATTCTCTTTCTTTGATGTCTTGAAAGCAACTTCTCTCTTTGAGGCTTTCTCGTGTTTGGTTCACATCTCATATGCTATAAGAATACCATGTAGCTCATCCATCTTTAGCTTGGATAAATTCTGCATCTCTTCAATTGCCAAAAAATTTACATCATATCTTAAAAAAATTTGTACCACAATTGATTCTTTTAACTTTTTGCCAAGACCTTGAATTTGATTAACTATTTGATCAACCCACAAAAGATAACTTGCTATGTTTTCTTCCTCTTCCATCTTCAAACTCTCAAACTATCTTCTGAAAGTCTAAAGCTTAGCTTGCTAAACCTTTCTATCACCTTTGTAAATATTCTCAAGTTTTACCCAAGTTTCATGAGAAATTTTACATTACATAAATTTAACAAATTTTGATTCACATAAACCACATAAAATAGAATTTAAATCTTTAACATAATTTTCACTTGCCTTCTGTTCCATCAAAGTAACTATAAGTGTATGTGGCTCTTCATATTCCTCCACCACTGCTTGTCAAATGTCAAATCCAAGGGCCATCAAATAAGTCTTCATCCTTATGCTCCAAAAAGCATAATTTATCCCATCAAAAAAAGATACCTTATTTATATAAAAACTTTCATATGATCTAGCCATTGTGTTTTCTTGATCTACCTTCAAGCTATAAATTTTTTTCCAAAGGAACCTACTCTAATACCAATTGATAAGCATGAAATATACTGAGAGGGGGGGGGGGGTGAATCAGTATATTATATATATTTTACTTAATCTAATTTATTTTCTTTAACCGCTTAATCACACATTCAAGATATGAAATTAAACTGAAACAATAACATGTACCACATAAAAGAGAGAGAGAGACACTAGATTTTTACGTGGAAATCCAAAGTGTAAAAAACCATAGAGAATAATCTCAAGTATATGAATGAGCACCAACTCAAATTACAAATTTCAAAAGCACCAACTTGCAGGAGCACCAACCCCTTTGTCAAGCACCAACACAATAACTATTTGTGAGCACCAATCCATAGGAGCACCAACCCTTTGAAATATTTGTGAGCACCAACCCATAGGAGTACCAACCCCTCTTATGTATAAAAACATAACTATCTCTCAATGTTGATTACTCAAAAAATAATAGAACTCTACAATATCTCCTACTTTTATCTCCTCTAAAAAAAATACAAACCATGCACTCTCTTCCATATTACAATGGCTTCTCAAACTTTTATTTATATCTTAAAAATGACCTTTGGTATTCACCCTTCAATCCTCATGGAAAATGGCACTAAACTTGCATGACCCTTCGTATCCTTTCATTTGAAAAGTCACATGGTGAACTTTCATGAGCAAATGCATCATTTCCTCTTTCGTCTTTATCTTGGTGACTTTTCATATTCCTCAAAATATCCCTTCATGGAAAAATGTGCCATACCCTCTTTTGTCTTCACATGGTGACTCTTGAAATTCCTCAAGATGACTCTTCATGAGAAAATGTGTCCCATTCCTCTTTTATTTTTACCTCATGACTCTTTGAATTCTCCATGGGCCCTCTTTTGACTTATATAAAACCAAAAATATTTTCATTAATATTAAATAAATATTAACACACATTAGCCAAGAAATGAATATTAAAAACACCATTAAATGCAATGAGGCCTTTATCACCAATACTAGACCTTTGACATCAATGCCAATATTTACAACACAAGAGAGCTCAAACTGCATGTAATTCTCCCACTTATGTGTGTTTATGTCATATATTAATCAATATAGAATGCAATTCCATCTTTGAATCTTTGATACTCTAAATTTATTATTCATATTTCACTCTACAGACTATTCTCGGGGTGATCCTTAAATATTTGATATGTGTTTATGCCTTTTGATAATGTTCCAAGATAATTATATATTATTTCCTAGTGATTCTAAACATATAATGACCTTAGGGATGATATGTATTTATATATGACTCTTAAATAATTATCACATGACTAACTTATGAAATGTGTCTAGGCTAACCTAATGGAGATATTATAATTTGAAAAAAAATGTTGAGGGTTCTTGGACATTGTCAGCAAAGGGAGACACCTATGGTAATTGACACTATTTGGGTTTATCAATACTATCCTATAAGTTTAAAATATGGAGACTGTATATTTAGAATTCTAGGAGGTTCTTGTATTGACTCAATTAATCATTAGTAACTATATCTATTGAATATATTGGCTAAGACAATTGATGGGTAGACATATAGATGGAAAGTATGCTCAAGATTAAAATATATGTGAAACATCCAAGTGTGTCTAATTATATTAGAGTTGATGTTTCTAAAGTGCCAAAGACTAAGTGTCTATAGAAAGACTAAAAAATAAAATGTGAGGTTGAATCCTAAGAAGTGCATCTTTGGTGTTACATTCAGAAATTTATTGGGTTTTATTATTTCCTAACACAACATCAAGGTTGATTCTAAGAAATTAAAAGCCTTTATTGATATACCTCCATCAATTGGACTAAAATAACTCAGAGGATCACAAGGAAACATTTAATCCATTTGATAGTTTATATCTTAGTTAATGGATAAAAACTAACCATGTTATAGACTACTACACAAGTGAACAAAATTTCAATAGGATAAATAATGTCAAAATGATTTCAATGAAATCAAATAATATCTAGCTAATCAACAATTTATGAAGCAACTTATTGACAATAGTCCATTAATCATATACACATCTACCAATGAACACACATTGGGTAACCTATTAGCATAATATGGGGATGAATATAGAGAGAGATATTAATTGCATTAGTTGTGCATTGGTTGATTATGAAAGTAAATATAACTCAATGGAAAATTTGTGCTTAGCCATTGTGTTTGAAACATAAAAATTTAGAAATTACATGCTTAATATTGAGACTTAGGTTATTTCCAAAATTACTCTTTTGAGATATATAATGTACAAGCCTTATCACTCATGTCACATAGTTAAGTCGCTCATGCTACTTATGGAGTTTAATCTTTAGTTCTTACCACAAAAATTGGTAAAACTGCAAGTTATCACCCACCAGCTCATTGTGGCTCCCATTTTAAACCACACTCCTATGAATGACACTTTTTGATATGAGCTTTTTATGTGTACCAATGTGAAAAAAACATGGAACATGTAATTTGATGGGTCCAAATATTATTTTGATGTCAGGTTCAGCATTGTATTAGTTACACCTAAAGGTCATGCAATTCCATTAACATATTGACTAAGTTATTGATGTACCAACAATATAACATAATATGAGCTTTTGGTTATAAGATTAAAAACTACATGGGATTTAAATATAAAAAATATAAAAAAATTATGGTGATTCTACACTTATCATCAATCAAGTGATGGGTACTTATCAAACAAAAGAAGAGAAACTAATTTCATATCTAGATCTAGTAAATTATATGATTATATACTTTTGTGAGTTTAAAATATTTGTCATGTTGATGTTATGGCTAGTTGAAAATCCCTTGCCCCTATCAATATTATAGATTATCACATAATATTAAATATTAAAATATTATAAAAAATGAGTATTTCACTATCATTTCTATAAAAAATAGATGTGTTTGTATTTGTAACGACATTGATAACTTAGAGAGGTATACCAATATTTAAAATTTTTTGTTTAAGAAACATTTTTTGTTTTTTTTTTTGTAAATTTTTTTTCCAAAAGTAAATTAAGAAGAGATTCCATTTTGCATGTTATCATTCATGACTCAATTTTAAATAAATCCTTTGATGGCCACTTAATGAAATGTATTGGGCATAAGGAAGATAAAATGTTCTAATAAGAGGTTCATGATAGAGAATGTGGTGTACACTTTAATGGAAAAACAATGTCATACAAATCATTAAGAATGGGCTATCATTGGCCTTCTATAGAACATGATTGTCAATAATATGCAAATTATTTTGAACAATGTCAATGACTTAGTAATTTAACACATGCACCATCCCAATAATTACAACCTATTGTCTCCCCTTGGTATTTTTCCATTTGGAGTTTCTATCTAGTGGGAAAAATAAATCCTACATCATCATAAGGTCATAATTTTATCATTGCCACTATTGAATAATTTAATAAATGGATTGAATCTATTCATTTAGAATCTATCATGGGTAATGTCATTTTTATATTTCTAGTAACACATATTATATCTTGATTTAGCCTTCTATTTATTATTATTATTAACAATAATTCATATTTAAAGAATAAGTCAGCCAAAAACATTTCTGCTAAAGATAATATTCAACATAAATTTTATACTCCTTATTACCCCTATGGAATGACAAAACCAAAGATAAGAATATGATAATTAGTAACATATTAAATAAAATTATTGATAAACATGGTACATATAAGCATAATCATATTTTATACACTTTATGGGCATATCATATTAGTTTCAAGACAGTTTTAAAGGGAACCCTATATTCCCTTGTCTATGGTACAGAGAGAGTTCTCCCTCTAGAGCTTGAGATTCCTTGTTTGTGCATTTCCCTTAAAGATTTTATTGATGATAATCAATATAGGAGAAATCAATTACATCAATTAGAAATACTAGATGAAGCATGCATGCAAGTTATTGAGAGCTTAAGTGCTTATAAAAAGTATCCAAATAAATATTATAAAAATAAGATAAAATAAATATAATTTCATATTGGCAACTTGATCTTGAAATAAAATCAAAATAATTAAAATGGAGATAGATCATAAAGGACAATTGAAACCAAAATGGCTAGTTCTTCTTATTATTTTAGAAACATGGAACAAGGGCCTATCACCTAGCTACACCAAAAGGAAGCCCATTTTAGAATCCAATGAAAATAATGAACATGTGTCGATTATATACCTAAGTTATATTTTTTATATTTTATTTTATTTTCCCATTTAAGGGAATTATACTTACATATTCCTAATAATATTTTCACCTATTATATATTAAGTTGATGATGATAATTTATTATTACATCATTACTATGCTCTCCATATAATGGATGATACTTAGGAAAAGAAGGGTGGATTGGCAGACTTTATGGAAAGCATGGCAAAGCTTATATACTTCATCTCTAAAGTAGGCTTGGTAGATGTGGAACTCAAAAGGAACCAATTCACATGGACAAATAGAAGAATAGTCTAAAATCTAATTCAGGTAAGGCTTGATAGATTTTTGGTGTCTCTAAATTTGGATATTCATTATTCCATCTCTCTTCCCTCTCTTCCTAGAATTGGTTCAGACCATAACCCTATCATCTTTGAAGTGGAAATGGTTACCAAATTCAAAAATATTCCCTTTAGATTTAAAAACATGTGGTTTCATCACCCCAACCTATTTAACTATGTAAAAGTGTGGTGGAAAGAGCCTTTCTCAGGATTAGATATGTATATATTAATTAATAAACTTAATCATTTGAAGAACAAATTAAAAATCTGGAATAGGGAGGTCTTCAGCAATATTTTTTCTCAGAAGAAATAAATAGAGGAGGAATTCTTAATCCTATAAAAATAGTTTTCCATTCATGGGTTTAATGAATAATCTTGTGTAGAGGAAAATGAATTACTCAACAATTACCACAATATAGAAGCAAAAGAAGAAGAGTTTAGGAAATAGAAGTCTAGATGCTTATCATTAAAGGAAGGGGATAGAAATACAAATTTTTTTCATCAACAAGCTTATAGAAATAAAAACACAAATATGATCTCTGAGTTACTATTAGAGAATGGAAGGAAATGCAAGGACCCTGATGATATTAATGCCCAAATCATCTCTTAATAAATTTGTTGAAGGAAAATAGCTCGCTTGAATTAAGTTTGGAATAAAAATTCTTGCATAAAATTTTAAGTCTACTAACACTGACTGAAATGTAGAACTCCTAAATCCTCCTTCAGTTGATGAAATAAAAGTAGTGGTATTTTATATGCAGAGAGGCAAGGCCCCAAGCCTTGATGGTTTCCCTTCTCTTTTATTTTATAAATTGTGGGACATAATTCACTTGAAGGTGGAAGCAATAGTTTCTGAATTTTTTAGAGTCGGTATTGTTCTAAAGGAGATGAATAATACATTCTTGGTTCTTATTCCCAAAAATCTAGGAGTGAATCAACTTAAAGGTTTCAGACCTATAATCTTATGTACTACAACCTACAAGATCTATTCTCTGACTCTAGTTAGAAGGATCCAACACATTCTTGAGAGAGTTATTGATGAGCACCATGGGGCCTTTATTTATGTGAGACAAATCATGGATGTCATAATTACTATTCATGAGGCCATTCATTCTACACATAATTTTAAAAAATAAGGTATGTTCATCAAGATCAAAATAAATAAGGCCTATGATCAGGTCTCATGGAGGTTGTTGGACAAAACTCTTGAAAAAATTAGTTTCAATCCCTTATTTTGAGACCTTATTTATAGTTGCGCATCTACTCCTAAATTTTATATGCTTGTCAATGGTGTACCCAAATGTTACTTCTCAGCTCTTAGAGGTTTTAGATAAGGGGATACCTTATCACCATATCTATTTATTATCCTCACTAAAATGTTGGGTAGACATATACAAGCTGCCAAAACACAAGGTCTCATCAGTGGGATCATAATGGCCCATAAAATTAGTCTAGTTACTTATGAGAAATTTTTTGATGATACTTTTTTACTTGGGGAAGCATCATTTACTGAAGCCATAATTTTCAAATAAACCTTATTGACTATGAGAAATTATATAATTAGTGCATCAATTTATATAAAAGATCAATTTATATAAAAGCTCAATCTTCTTCATAAACACATAAGTGCGTCTTCAAAAGAAGCTGACATATATACTTGGTTGCAATATAAGAAGTTTTTGTTCCACACACTTGGGGATACCCCTCTTTATGGGGAAACTTAAGGTTGAATATTAGGATCCCCTTATTGATAGTATTCAAAATAAATTAGCAGGATGGAAAGGACATCTACTTTCCTAAGTAGGTAAGCTACAAATGCTTAAAATCTTAATTCAAAGCATTCCAATCTTTTTTATGTCCATTTTCAAGTTGCCAAGTAAAATAGTTGACAAAATTGAGTAGATCTAATGCAACTTCTTATGGAAAGGATTAGAGGAAATTTTTATATTCCCACTTATACAATGGGACAAAGATTACCTCCCTAAGTCTAATGGTAGATTGGGTCTCAAAAAGTTGATAAATATGAATTAAGCACTGCTTATAAAATTGGGATGGAAAATTCTAAAATAAGATAAATAATAGACCCATATTATTAAGGAAAAATATATAAAAGGTAATAATGAGGATAGTCTCATCTAGAAATAAGTTCCAGTAGATGGGTCTACCTTATGGAATGTCATCTCTTGCAAAAAAATAACTCTTTAGAAAGGATGTAGATGAAATATTGGTAATGGGGAAACAGTGTATTTTTGGGATGGTCCCTGGATTTCCCAATCCCCTTAGGTAATAAAGACTCATAGATAAATATAAGATAGAGATTCAAAACCTCCTTGGGGTGATAAAGTTAAGAACTATTGGTTACTAGAAAATGGGATTCCTAAATGGAAATTTCTCCAAATAGATTCAGTTAATGAGGAGGACTCCTAGGCTTTACTTAGACTAAACCAACAACTTCAGCATATTCACATCCATTGTCTCCTAAAGGAGGGAATTCTAATCTATCCAAATAAAGAGAGTATCTCTTTCTCATTGATATCAATATATATGGTGGATTTTGAACTTGAATAATAATGGGATGTTTGACGTCCCCTTTAAATTAGGCATTTAATTCCTAAGATCAGCATACTCTATTGGATGGTAGCACATAATAGGATACTCACCACTAAAAATTTGGTCAATCAATAAATGAACATAATCAATTATTTTTCCCTTTGTAAATATTATGAAGAGTCTATTAATCATCTCTTCTTGGAAAGCACCTTTAGCTCTTTTATCCTAGATCTTCTACTTTAACACTTCTTTCTTGGGTGCGGCCCAGATCTCTTCAGGATCTAGCCAATCAATGGAAAGCACCCTGGGGTCTACCTTACTTATATTTTTTGTGGAACCTTACTCAACCAAACTTACTTTGGGCCATCTAGAAAGTGAGAAATGGTCATATTTTTATAAATATAACTTCTTATATGGGCTCTATTTTTTGGTGTTTATGTTCCTCAATCTTGGATAATTGGAATTTTTTTCATCTTAAGGATAAGGCCAACTACTCCTATATTGAGTCTTCCATTTTATACTATTAGAACCTCTCCCATATTTTATAAATTCTTAAGTCTGTGGCATTAATATGCTCAACTAAGTGGTCACACCCCCAACCAAGTGGATAAAACTCAACTTTGATGGAGCCTCTAAATGCAACCTAAGAAATGCAATAGGGAGGTGTTATCCTGGACCATGATGGGAAAGTTCTCATACCCTATGCCATACCTTTGGGCCACTAAACTAACCATGTGGTTGAAGCTATGGTATCCTTTTGGGGCATTCAAATTTCTTCATATTCCTAAGTTAGTCATTGAGGGAGACTCTCTCAATATCCTAAATAATATATCAAGCAAAATCACCCCCTCCCACACCATCAATTCCATAATCAATGATGCCCATTTTCTTATTTATACTTGTGTTAAGTATTTTATCATCCACATATAATGTGAAGGTAATACTGTCATTGATTGCTTATCCAACTATGCGATTAAAATTGATAGGATACCCATGTCAGATGGTGCTAATTCCATCCCGACCCAAATTTTAAATATCATTAACAATTATGGTGTGGATGAGTCATAATTATATTATGATCCAATCACATATGATAACTTTAATTATAAGTGTGTGAAGCCTCTTCCCCATTTAATATTATCGTTATCATATCAAAGAATATAGATCTTTCATTCAACAAATTCACAACCTATTTTAAGCTCAATAGTTGTAGGTTAAGTCCTAAATTGCCCCTAATACTATTTAAAAAAGGATAAATAGTTTTCAAAATCATATGGGGGGGGTGATCAGGACTGCATGGAACCTATTTCATGTGCTGAAGTTTATGGGAATAATAAGGTTTGGAAGAAACTTTATAAAAGGGTCCTCATTGAATTTATGTAGAGAATTTAGGGACACAATGATGAACTCTAAAAGGATTTTGTTCTTACATGGAATAAATGGATAGTTAGGATGAGGGGTGTGAAAATTTTAGTGACTAAAGAAAGTATTGGAGAAGTTATTGAGATGTCTTGTGAGGGGGAAAAATCCTTAAAAAATAAGAGCCGAAAACTAGTGCTGATGTAGAAGTTTTTTTGAATGAATGTGGTATTGAAGATAGACAAAAAGGGCTTTACATGGTAGGAACCCCCTGGCATTGGCCAGAGATATGTCTATAAATAATGAAATATTTAACCCTTGAAGGTAACTATATGTTAATGTTCCCCACCATTTTTTGCTTCTCAATCACTTTTATGGGTACAAGATTAATTTATCATTCTACCTTTTAAAGTCCTAATCCATGACCCTAGACTATCATATTTATGGGTATAATGCAATAATCCATCATGGCCTCATTTTTCAACTTGTTCAATATGGTGAAACCATATGTGGGAAGCCTATCCCCTTGACTAAAGACTCCTTAGTTGAAGACACCCTGGCTTGTGAAACCCCTATTGAAGACACCCCAACTAATGACCCTTTTGAAGATGAATCTGGTATGCCAGAGAAAGATGAAGGGTCACCTTCCATTCCCTCCCCAAACCCTTCTCCCCTTTTCTAGCCCCATAAAATCTCTCTTCAAGTGCCCTTTTAACTTTTCCCCTACCTCCATAAGCACAAATCCCAGAACTATTACCACATCCTATGAAGAGTGTGATGGATATAGGAGCATGAAAACCAACAAATTGGTAGATACGAATACCAAACATAACAATAAAATAGGAGTATCTATGGATAAACTAGAAGATATAGGGAGGGACATCACCTCTCTCTTAAAATATTGGAATGACATAAAATTTAAAAATGTCAAGCTTAAGTAGGAATTAGATAAGGAAAAAGAAAAGAAAGTCCCTCTACTAGAGAAAGAAAATAATGCTAGGCTAGGGCAGGAACATACTAAAGACACTAAGCCTTCTCTGAAAGCCAAAAGGAAAATCAGAATCCCCTAGATGAAGTCCAAATAAGATCTCCTAGAAAGACCCTCCATACGAACTTGAGGTAGAATTAACCAAAAATTATTGTCGATGAAGACTAAGGAAATATAACAAGTTACATCATTGGAGAAATATAATTCTGAGGAAGTCTAAGTTTATATCCTGGGTTATTTATGTTTTGTTATTTTGTCTCAATTTATTTTCCTATTGGTATGCATAACTTTAGTTGAATGACTTTTGTTTTGCAGCCCATGGGGATTTTTTCTTTGACTTTGGGTCTTTACTTATTTTAAACTTATGGTTGTTGCAGCGTTGTAAAACTATCTTTATTTTACCTATAAAATAAAACATATTGTGGATGATACTTATTTTCTTTTGGAACATCATAATCATACCCTTATAAAATTCAAATATATTATCTAATATTATAAAGTATCTTATAATATCACATTAATTCTTTACCCCTCATCTTATAGACTCTCTAATGTTCATCATGAAGGTAGGTTCTTCTCCTCGATTGAAATCACTTATTTCCATTAGTGGCATCAAATGAACATCTTTGGATTTTTATTATCAATACATGGCTATAGGGTGCATCATAATTGTACTTATCTCTTGAGATTCATTGATCATATCTATATTACTACATTTTCATAAGAACATGGTACCCCCACATCCTTAGATTATTACCTTACCTTTGAGGGTATTATATATATATATCTTCTCCTTGAGCTTCCTTGATCTTATGTTATGTATACATAACATAATATACCCTTATGCCTATTAATCATACACTATTTATATCAAGAAATTGTATTTTCCTTCTTACACCTAGTGACATGATGATTATTGAGCATGATACATCCATTACCATATCTTTCCATATTGGGGCATTCTATTACTTTAGGACATTCTACTCCCATCACTAATAATTATTAGGGTATATCCTTTATCCCCTCCTTCCTATTACCTTGTACAACATTAGTATATAAATTGTAGAGGTATCAATATGCCTTACATGATGACATATATTTTATATGAGTATACATAGACATATTTTATGTCTTTCCTACCACATAAATTGGGACATATTATTTGTCCTCACTATCGATCACCTCATCTTCCCATGAGTCATATTTTACTACTGATATTTATGTTATGATGTCTTTCTATATTTACAAACATGTAATTATAAATTGCTTACAAATATTTTAACAACTTTGATTATATTATTATGATAATATGTGATTTAAATGGTTCTTTATTTTGAGATGAGTGAAATGTAGGAACATGTACTAATCCCTCACCTAAAATGGGGGTATCTACTTAAATGTTCTAAACCTAGATTTATATTTGAATGGAATGTGATTTTATAAATAAGTTTGTAAAGATAGACTAAGAAGTGCCATATATATGCCTCCTTGATCAAGAAGTAGACTAAAGCTATTGTGATTTGCTCTAAATTATTTGAGATTCTTGAGTGTCCTTTAAACTCTTCAATACAAAGATTTTAGGAATTTAGTCTAAGTACTTAGGAGATTCCCTTGAGTGACAACATGGTTTACAAACCATTAGGTTTTATTGTGACCAACACGTCTATTTTCATAGAAGAAAATGGAACCCCTCTAAGACAAAATTATTGAAAAGTTTAGCCCCTTATTGAACTCATCCTGAGATTCATCTTATTCCAAAATCTTTGGCCTGATCACTGCAAGTGAATGTGATTAATCAGGTTCTAGTCTTTAATATTTATTGAACTCTAATAAATCCCCTTAGTTTTTATTTATGTATCTTTCAAATATTTTATTTTAAAAATTTATACTTATTGTGCTTTAAAAGGTTTCTATACTTAGTTTGTTTTCACGTACTAACTTTTTATTTCAAAAGATTTAATAACATCTCAGAGTCCCAAAGTTAGCATCCTGAGGTCCACTTGGAATATTCTTGGAGGATATTTATGACAAGTAATTGACTCTTCCTTTATGAAATTTGTAATGACTTAATATTTTGTACATTTTTTAGGTTCAAGAGTTGTCAGAGAAGATTATGGTCTAGGAGTCCCAATCCAATCAGGGATCACCACATGTACTTTCATACACCTAAGAGATAGTTTTCTTAGTCATGTCTTAGAGTTGTTAGAGAAGTGTACATTATAAGAGCCTTGATACAATTAGGGATTACCACATTTTATTTCATACACCCCAGAGGTATTATACCCAATCACATCTTAGAGGTGTCAAAAAATGGTATGGTCTAGGAGGCCCAATCCAATCAAAGATTACCACATGTAATTTCTTACACCTAGTAGATAGTTTGTCTAGTCATGTCCTAGAGATTTTAGATAAGAGTAAAATATCATATCCATGATTTAATCAAGGACTATAATATTTACTTTATATTATAGTGAAGTACACTCATGTAGCCTTTTATGCTCGATCATGTGCTTAGTTATTAGGCCAAGTTAGTTCTAGGCTTGGGAAAGATAGGCACAAGGGGATAAAGGTATAAAGAATAAAATTTATTCATGTTATGGCACTAACATCAATTTCACATAAGGCACGAACCTTGTACACTCACTCGAAGAGTAATAGTGAAGGGACCAGGCTCACATTGGGCTAGTTGCATCATGACACAACTTGGGATTCTAGGGGACTTTGTCATTGGATCAAGGGGTTAAAGTAGAAAATTGGTGCTAGAACATTCACATTTAGTGAATTTATAGGTTGGCTAAAGTTTTTAAATGGAACAAGGCCACTATTAGTGACTAGGTTTGGATCTTTATATCCCAACATACTAAGTAACCACTAATATAAAACTTAAACAAAACTAACTCATAGTATAACATTATGCAAACTAAAAATATAAGATTAATACTTCATTTCCCCAATAATATCTCATTAAATTTTAGTTTAATAACATAGTTCAATAATATAATCAAAGTACATGCATTCCCTAGTTCTATTCATGTCCAGGGACTCACAGGTGAGCTTGGGATATACATTTAACTACTTAAGCTACTATGCCAAATAAAACCAATAATGGAAAATCTCTATTCCACCAGAGCTTTATATATTTTTCCCTCCTTTTTATCTTCAAAAGTGATTCCTCTTAAATAGGTGATAGGTGGTCTTCTATCAGGTGGATTGGGTGCGTACTAAGTGATGGGTTGTTTTGAGTCTATCAGTCCCATTACACTACCTAGGTCATACTAGTGCATGTCATATGTTGATATTTCACTTGGGGTTGTTATATCAACTAATCCACTCTTATGAGATTCATGCTTCTTATGATACTATGTATAAATCTTGTCAAGGATGTTCTTTGAAATCTAATGCCACACAATTAGCTGCAAGATGGATCAGGATCTTTGAGGACTCTTCCAATTGGTGCCAAAATATACAAAATAAAGGGGAGTGATCCTTCCAAAGGTCACCTCATGAAAATATTTACCTAGTTGTCATGGTCCACATATTTTATCTAAAATGGGGGCCCAACATTACCCCATACAAAAATGCTAGTCCACTCTAGACTAGTCTTTAAATGACTTAGGTGCACAGAACTTGGGTGCACCCTACCTCAAGTCTTGCTTGAAATTCTCAAAGCCTTGGATGGCACCCATTATTTCATCAATGGTGGCATCTAATTCAATATATTTGGCTTATAAATAAACATAACCATGCTCTCTATCTCCTTTCAAAAGGCTTCCAACCTTTCATTTTCCCTATTTACTCCTTTATCTAAGAGTTCCTTGTATTCAATGGCTTTATTTCAAAGGCATGAAAGGCTACCTCCAAATCCTACTCTTGAGTTTTTAGTTGAGTGCTAAGGGAGTTGAATTTTTTCATCATCTACATGAGCTTGACCCTAGACACCATGAAGGAATGTTGGAGCAACGTGTCCTTCTCATTCTTTATCCTTTTTAGGCATGTGACGATGACTTTTGCTTGATCAGTAAAGTTGTAAAATATTATGTCCACTTCCTCAACACCCTCTTAAATCTTGGTGAAAAGATCTTCAACCATTTCCATTTTCTTATTTAACTCCCATTTTAAGACCTCACAGGGGTCTAGCTTCTCTTCCAGTACTGGCTTCATCCTTGGTATCATCTGCTCTATGAGTGTATATATGTAATCAAACTACTTCATACTATATGTATCCATATTATCTAGGAGGGATGGCTTTACCTCCTCTACACATTTTATCAGCTATCTGATCTTGAGTTTGGTCACCTCAAGTTCCTTCTCTATGTCCTTTACAATCTTTTTATAGCTTTTGGCATGAACATCATTAATGATGTTCTTGTGTGCCACCAAGGTTTCCATCTTGACAAGCACATTTTCCAAGCACATAGGGTTAATATCATGAGGTTTTAGTAGATGATAGTCATGCCCTTATTCAAGCTTCTTAGAACATCAGATTACTTTTTAAAGAACCTCAAACTTGGGTCATCCATGTATAAATATAATGCCCATGAGACTTAGTGGTACATGAGGGTCATAACAACTCTTAGAGGCATGCACTCCATCATGTATAATTCATCATCCTCCTTGAACCCTTGTTGTATCCTCTCTCTATTTATAGGCTCTTATACTTCATATTCACCCAACTCTTCTTATTCACTTGTACTAGTGCTTGAACCTATGTCTTCATCTCTTTCCCCTTCATCTTGTTCTACCTCTTCTTCTTCTCTGATGTTAGATCCACCATCATGTTGTTCTTATAGGGGTTCTTCTATAGACTTTTCCCCTTTATCCATCTTATAATATTGTGGTCATGCTTCCTCTTTTTATTGCTCTGTGGTGCCAGTATTGCCTTCATTTTCCTCAGGCACCCCCTCAGAAATGGGGTGTGCCTTTTGTGCAACTTCCTCTATTATCTTGGTGGTGGTTCTAGGTGTCATCTCTAATAATATTTCTTTCCTAGGTTTTGTACCAACAAGACCCTTCTTTTCCCTTTCTTTAAGCATGTGCACCCTTTCATATTGGTCCACTTTCTCCTCTCTTTCTTTCTTCTTGGTCTTTTTTTCCTTCTCTTCCCTCTTAGCCTAATCTTTTTTTACCTTTATTTTTATAGCTTGCATGATGCATCTCTTTTCTCTTTCACTTATCTCTTTGGCCTCCAGCTAGTCAATTTTAGCCTGCATCATGCCCTTGGCCTTCATTTCTTTGCACCTCAGTGTAATGATACCATTTCATCAATATAGCCTTGGTCCAGGCCCATGCCTCTCCATTTTTTCTACAACTCTTTTTCTTCTTTATGTATGCTAGAATGGGTTACCTCTTTGATCTCCTTACCCTTCTCTTCTCTCTTTTGTTACACCTTATAGTATTTTGCTCACCTCCACTCCTCTACTTCTACCATCTCAATCACCTCCATAGCCACCCTTGCCCTTACCATTTCTTCCTTCTGTTCCCTCAACTCCTATACCCTTTGGGTATCAGCCTCATAGTAGCCAAGTTTTCTTAACATGTGCATTGGCTTTTTTGGCTCTATCT
Source organism: Torreya grandis (assembly GCA_037957365.1). Lineage (NCBI taxonomy): Eukaryota > Viridiplantae > Streptophyta > Pinopsida > Cupressales > Taxaceae > Torreya > Torreya grandis. The sequence goes on from JARHVA010001366.1 coordinate 3,466,259, forward strand.
AAGGTGGTGAGGAAGGCGTCTATTCACTCAAGGAGGAATCCACCTCCTCTGGTAAAATGTAAGTGTTTGGTCCCCACTCACCTCCCCTATATTCCTCTACCTCTTCTTTGGATGCAACTACTTTGGGCACATGAGAGGGAGTATTTCCTTTTTTATTTCCCTTTGGGTTGGATGTGGTTTTTTGGGTGAAACATACATGCTTCTCATATGATTTTGATGCAGATACTTCCCCTTCTAAAGTGATTTTTAGATTCATACATTCCTTGATATCTTATAAGGTTTCCCCCTCTTCTTCTTTGGGTACTTCTTCTTCTCAGGGGGCACGAGGGTTCCTTCATCTTTGACCAAGACTGGGGGGTATTTTCTCCACATGGTGTTAGCCCTTACACTAAAATCCTTATTCTTAGGCTTCATCACATAGTAGAGCCTATGGATGAATCCAAAGATGGTGACCTCTTGGAATAGATCTATGTCTATTTGATTTGAGGCACCCTCCTCATCTTTAGTCACATTCCCATCTACGTGTGGGAACCTTTACTGTATCCTTCTACTCTTTGTATCCATCTCCTTGACTAGGATGTTTATTCTTTGCTTGTTCAGTATCTAATGAAGCATGTCTTATAAGTATTTGATCAAGAAGGTAAAGGAGAGCTTCAACCATCTTAGATTATTCCCATCCTTTAGTTTTAGTGGATGACATAGTAGTGTTGCATTATGGCAAAAGTAGCCATCCCAAACATGCTCATAAGGAGCCCCTAGGGAATGCACTATTCTAGTCCAAAGGCCTTGATATATTGTTCACTCTAGTGCATCATGTGAGTCTTGTATTTTTAGATGAAAGAGGTGCTCAAGTGTAGTCTTTGTAATTTTATGCGAGGGATTCATGGTGTTTTGGAAACACCCATAAATTGTCCTCACTTTCATCAGGGATCTCAATCTCCTCCATAATGATTAGGATCAAGATGGAACCCCATATAAAGGTCCCTTTTGTGTTGTGGCATTCAATTACATTATTAGTTAGTTTCATGGAAATGAACCATGCCATGTTGAACTAGACTCCCTGCACCATATGGTAGGCCAAGTAGAGATAAGCTTTGGGCACATCTGTCCATCATCCACTAGGGCATAAATTTGACCTCATGAGGTGTGTTTCTACCCTCATGATTGGGTCCTTGTATTTATTTATAGGGAAAGTGTAGCCCCCCTTGAACTAATTCAAGAGATTAGTGACACACTCCACCTCTTCATCATCACCCATCAACTAATGGATCTCTCTACTAGTGTTTGGAAGTATGGTGATTTTATTTATCATTTGCATTGAGATCTTCATGCGTTGTCTTATAAAATATAGATAGTCCTCATGGATGTATGAGATAAGGAACTGAACAAGTTCCTCAAGCTTTTTGAAGTAGGGAAACTCATAGAGATGAGTTGTGTCTAAAGCCTTTAACTTGTTTATGATCAAGACATCAAAGAGGGTATCACCTTTAGGGGTATTATACCCTATATCCACCATCCAATCCTATGCCATGTCCTAAAAATGGATTGACATTCGGTGGTTGTATTCCTTTAACTAGCACACATGCACAAAGGAGTTCTATGGTTCTCCCACCAATGCCATTGGTGGGAATTGCATATATTGTTAAGACATCTTCATCAACACCTTTATTTCCACCATCACGATGTTGAATGCCTCTACTATTTATGCCCTTATCTTGGTGACAACTGCTTCTTCCATAATTTTGACCCTTTTGGGTTCTAGCTACACCTCTATAGAGCTCGATGCCTTTTGCTTTTTCATCATTATAATTTTTCTAGTATTGAAACTTGAGAGGCGTGGCTTATCAAAGCCTCTAATGGTGGTCGATGCATTTGTAGTCATATGATCTTTGCTTGTAGGTTCATTGTCAAGCTTCTTTAGCCACTAATGGTGGCTTGGTGATAGTTTCCTGGTTCAACCTAGTCTTTTATATGAACCTTTTCTTTCAATTCTCTACACCATTTTCACTTATGAATGTGTTCTCTATTTTTGTCTCTAATCATTCTTAGGTATTTGGGCTCTCTAATTTTTTTAAACTTGTACTTAATTTTATATTAGCATAAACTTGGTAACCTTTGTAATTCTATCATTCAACCCTTTATATCCTTCTCTAAAAACCATAGTTATTAATATAGGCTTAATTGCTTCAGTGCCATGATCTTCTTGGAAAACATGAAAAAATTCTGAAATCTTAAAAAATATCCTATTTTATATGCATTTATTACATATCTATGTGCCACCACTACCACCTCATTAAATTCTCCTAACATATTTTTTGTTAAAGTGACGTGTGTTTCAAATAGTCACTTCCCACCCCTTCTTAGGTGGATGCTAGCTATCTTAGATGACTTCCTTCTGCATGTTTATCCTTAGTGTGACATTCACCTTTCTTATGACAACCTAGGCACAATACCTCATATGCACATGATTTAGCCTCCTTGGTTCCACTTATTTTTTTATTTTCGCTCCTTTTTCAATGTGCTTTTTAATATTAGTTTATTTCTTTCACATCATCTTACCTTGGCCTATCTTACCCCATACAAATCCCTTGTGTTGGCCCTCCAATTCTTTGTATCTCTTTTGATTATCTTATACACTTAGAGAGTGTGTTATTATTACCTATCTTATACTCAAATAACTTAAGCATCTTCACTTACAACCTTGTATCCAATCAGATTGAACGTCTTCTCTTACCTTAGAAGTTTTTAGCACTATATCAACTGATGCATTTTCTTATAGATTTGTCCTATGTGTAACACCATAGTTGTTCATTCCTTGGGGCCTTTAAGTACCCTATACTATTTGTCTATGTATATGTTTATTATGATACTTTTGCTTTCTCTTGGTCAGCTTCATGTGCCCACTACTTAGATGTTTGGCCTCATGTGCATCTAGGCATAAGTGCTTGACTCACTCGATTGGAATTATGCATGAAGAGTTGACAAAAGGAGTTCATGCAGACACCACATGCCACTTAGTACCTCTAAAAATTAAACAAGAAAGGAAAATAGAATAAAGCATGGTTTTCCTTGTGCCAAACTTTATTTGGTTAGCTTACTCAAACTGACTATTAACCATAAAGTCAGAGTTTCCTTGGCATGAGTGCCAACCTACTATCAATATGGCTTCAATTAATTTCCATTGAAATGCCTAAGGAGCATCTCATCAAACAACATGCATAGCTTACATGCACCAATTTCTAAGATGTGATGTATGATGCAGGGACCCATCCATCAAATTTATAACTTGCTTGGGTGCATGAAGTACTTGGAATCATAAAGCAACACCAATGCTCCTTTAGTCAGATATTTATGCTCGATGTGCTTGTCATGCCACCACTTTTGGCATGTCTTTTCAATATGATGGATTTACTTATCCTGGGCATGCATCTCATCTAAGTATTCCAAATATTCCAACCTTGCTCTTAGAGACTATTGGTTAACTAGGTGGCCAATTCATGTAATTGTGCAAGTAAGGCACTGTGAATTCTATGGGCAACACTACTTCAATGCCAAACACTAGTTAGAATGGTTTAGCCTTGTTTAGGTGCTTGTAGTTCATGTGGTATACCCAAATAACTACAAAGACATAATTATCCCAATCCTTGTGACCAACATCACATATCTTTGTTAAGCACATTCTTAGGATTTTGTTAAAGGATTTAGTCATGTCATTGGCCTAGGGATGATATGGGATGGTTTTGTGGTATGCTACCATGTATTTAGTTAAGAGGATGCACACCATCTCATTGATAAAATGAGTTCCCCTATCACTAGTCAAACTTAACAAACACCTATATTAGCTTATGATGTTTTCCTAAATAAATCATGTGGCTATTGTGGCTATGTAGTTCTTGGTTGGTATGACTTTGGCCCACTTGGTGAAATAATCAATGGCCACCAAAATATATCTAGCACCTATGTATCATATTGTGGGAGTGATTGACCCAATGAAATCAATGGCCCATTTCTTGAATGGTGCTTGGGCAAGAATAGGGATGAGAGGAATCTCATCCTAGTGGTTGGGCTTTCTTGTGCCCTGGTATATATCACATGCTCACACGTAGTCCTTAGAATCATGAAATAGGATTGGCCACCATAAACTTGATTGGATAACTTTATGTGCCATTGAATCTCTAGCACAATGGCCTCCTTCACTCCCTTCATGTAGGATGGAGTCCTATTCATGTTTGAAGACACACTAGCATAGGAATTCATCCTTACTCATTTTGTATAGCTCCCCCTTAATTAGCTAGAAGGGGGAGGCATAAACAACAAGTTATTTCTTCTCCTTGGTGGACATGGTTTGTGGCACAAACCCTAATGTTAGGAAAGTGGCAATCTCTGATAGGTCCTCAGGAACATGTTAAACCCTGTATGGCTACACATCTGGTATGTCATCCTCAATTGGCACTACCACATCATCATATTTGATGTGGGACAAATTATCTGGACCTAAGTTCTACTTTTTAGGGTTTAACCATAATACAAAATTGGAATTATTGGAAGAGAAAAAGCCATCTACATATATTCCCATGCAAGATAGGCTTGTTCATGAGGTAATTAATCACCTCATGATTTGTGAATAAGATGAATAGGGTTACTAGTAGATATTGTCTAAATTTATGTAGGGCATAGACCATTGCCAATGCCTTGTGTTTGGTGGTGGTGTAGTTCTGCTAAACCTATGTCAATTTTTTACTTGCAAAGGAGATGGGTTGGTCTATTTTGCCTTCACCTACTTGTGCTAATATGGCACTAATGGCTAAGCTTAAAGCATTGACATGGATATGGAAAGGAGCCATCTAATCAGGGTATTGAAGAATTAGCATGCTAGCTAACTTTAGTTTTAGTGTATCAAAGGCCTCTTATTGTATCTCACCCTTGTAGAATGGGTCATCCTTGCATAAGAGCTCCTCTAGGGGTGCCATGATTTTAGCATAGCTATGAATGAACTTCCTATAGTAGCCATAATGGACTAAGAAGGCATGAACATCCTATTACATGGAGGGAATTTAGAGCTAGATTATTATGGGAATCTTTATTTGATTGACAAGTAATCCATCCTTGCAGATGATGTGCCCAAGTAATATCCCAAATAGAGTTTTAAAGATGAACTTTTTTAGATTTAAAGATATCTAGAGATGTCTACACCTTTCAAACATGAGGTGAAGATTGTCATAATGGTCTCTTACAAGACCATACATTATCTAGTCATCAAGGCATAATTGGAGGAACTTATGGATAAAGTCCTTAAAAGTAGTGATCACTACCCTAGAGAACATGGTTGACATGTTCTTGAGTCTAAAAGGCATCATGTTATATGCAAAACAACCCCATTACATCATAAAGGTTATTTTGGGCTAATCCTCATCCTCAATTTTCACCTAATGGTAGCCTAAGAATCCTTCAGTGAAAGTGTAAATTTTGTAACCTACAATTCCATCTAAGACCTCATTGATGAATAGGGTCAAGAATGGGTCATTGACGCAAGTGGCATTTAGCATCTTGTAATTGATGAAAATTTGTATACACCCATATTTCTTGATACTAATGACCATCAAACTTACCCAATCAAATTCTTGTACTAGGTAGATAATGCTAGTAGCCAACATTCCATCAATCTCCACCTTTACCTTGGTATAGAGATTGGGGTTCATCTGATATGGGTGCTTCTTGACTAGCCTTACACCATCTACCAACTTGATGCTAATTTTTCCAAGTGAGGGGTGGAATCCATTCCTATGATTATATTTGAATGGGAAGAGATCTTGGAATTCCCTTGGGATGTCAACAATGCATGCCAGTTTTGACTCAAACTAGTAAGTGTGAATAGTGGCAATCTTTGGCTCACCTTCTATGCTAATGTCTAATTTGGTGGTGTTGAGTGGTGCATGATAGGGTTCATTTTTTTCTTAATGGGAATATTTAACCTACCTCATCCCCTATATTGTCTTAACCTGAAGATGCATTTGGTCTCCATCATCTGGAGAATTGTCATCCATGAGGCACATGAGCTTTTATCTACCTATTAGATCCTTCTAATTATGCTCCTTCTAGGTCTCATCATCTTCTTCATTGGAGTCACTATAGAGTGTCATGTCTTAAAAGAATATGGGGAGTGTTAGTCCTTTTTCCTTGAACATCTCCTTCAAACACTCTTCTAAGATAGTTGTGTCTTCAAATATAGCTCTATAGATGACTTGTAACAGCTCTAGTAGCTTGAGGCTCTGTGAAGAGAAGGAGAATATATGTACAAACTTTTCCTTGAGTGCCTCCCAATTTACTATCTCATTACATGTCTCATTTATAATATACCACACTTTCACCCATGTCCTTAAGGTCCTATAAAATCTATGCACCCATATGCCTCATGGTGCATTCTCACCATAGACTGCCCAAGTTTCTTCATATATTCATATATGCATGATTGGATTGGAGTTACTAGCATAAGGGGTATATCTAGTTCTTCATTAATTTTTCCAAGCCTAGTACATATGGATGCCTTCACATCCTACCAAGTTGGCAAGCTAGGTCTCAACATTACCCAATAGTAGGTGGCAGTACTCTTTAGAGTGTACACTATTGTGCTTATTCGATCAATTTCCTCTGAAATGCAACATTTGATGTTTTAGACATACTTCTTGATAGGATACCTTCCTTCATACTTTATGAGCACTACAAGCTTCCCTTTACTAAGATAGATTACTATATTTCCCATTTTTTGGGTGTGGGGGATGCACTTCTTCTAGAGTCTCTCAATCCTTACCACCCCTGTCTCGATTAGTCTTGGCTTGGTTGTATGCACTAGGCGGCACCTTCACCTAGTGACCTCATAGGCCTATTCAGCCCAGCATTTGCATGTTACATTAGTTATATCAGAAGTTGATTATCCATCTTCTCATGTGAGCACACCTATGTCATTAGGGTTGAGCTTCTTGGTGCCTTGCACCATGATATTATAGATGTGGTTGATCTCATCCTCGAGATCAACACTCTCTACATGGGGGGCCTTGATCATCTGAAATGGGGATCACCACTCTTTCCTTGCCATTATCGAAAGTCATATAGTGATTTTTGAAATGCATGACTACATTGTTAGCATAACACCATGGTTGTCCCAAGAGTGCTAGGTAGTTATCCTATTCTACCAACACTATGACCTCAAAGTTGACCTAGAACTCAACACCCATAATATTTATAATAACACCCTTCAAAATCCTAATAAGATGCACTTGAGTTTTATTATCCATGAATATCATGTGAGGTAAAGGTCTCAAGGGTGGCCTCCTTATTTTCTCCTAGGCATTTTTGGTTAGGATATTGACCTTTGTGATTGTATCAACTAGTACTTCACAAACTAACCATCCATTGATGATAGTGTATATCATCAATTTTTTGTCATATTTAGTGTTCTAATTATGCCTAACTTCATGCACCTTCTTCATAGGTGGTTCTATAATTTATATTACTTGAGGGGTGACCTCTCATGTTAGTTCATTCCTTATATGTTTTAGAAATCTTTTATCAGGGATAATATCCCTTCTATTTGTAGGAGGCACAAGATCTTATTCAACTTCTAAACTTCAACCTCTTGATGGTCTTGCTTCTTATGTGACATAGTGGCTTATGACTCTAAGTTTCTAGCCAACTAAAGTTCACCCTATAGGTTTTGTATCATGCTCATGGCTTACTATAGGGCATCCTTCTAGCATGTAGGGTTGAGATATGGCATAACCTTTTGCTCTGGCCATGTTACATACACCATGCATCTTGGTTCTCCATATTTTAAGAATAAATATTGGATTGGTACAATGGTTGGTTGGGTGGTAAACCCACTTTAAGTCATGGATTGCACTTTTGGTAGCTCCTTGTAAACTTCTTGTGGCTTGGGAGCTCACCTTCCTTATTTAGACTCACATCGCACCATAGTTTCTCCTTTATCCACACCAGGCCAATCTTGCATTAGATTCTTATATAGATCAGAGCAATGTTCAACTACATATGGCCCTCAACAATATTTACATGTTGGGTGTATGGGGAAGTCATGCTGATAGTGATCAGTTGACCCACATTTATAACATGATCATGATGGGAATCTTCTTCCACCACATCCACCTCCTCATCTCCATGTACCTCTTTGATTCCCATAACCCATGTTATTCTAGCCATAGCCTTCATTTCTTTGACCTACTTGGCCACCACCTGATGTCATTACCTATGTCATGAATCTTTCTATATTCTAGTGCATCTTGTCAATGACCCTATAGTTTATTATTGAGTGTGTATAAGCATCACACATATTTTAGTAAAATTTGGTCTTCATTTGGCCAACATGTTATAATAGAGGACAATTTCAAGAGTCATGTGCTCCATGACAAGCTTCACAATTGAAAAGTAGTGTGTAAACATTTTTGAGCAGGTAGTTGTTCTTGTTATGACACTCTATCTCACAGTCAGTGTACCATAACCCACTGTGAGTTTCATGCACTTGTAAAATAGTTAATTTATAAAACTAAGAGGCTATTAATGCAATCTACACCTCCATGAAGGGGTTCATCCTAGTGTCAGTGCTACCTACCACCTCAGCCCAGAGCATAGCTTCAAGCACTTCATAGGTCTTTGTGAAGGTTTTCATGGATAGTGATCTTCTAAATGGGACCAATAGGTTTCCAATGAACCATTTTTCATGTTGATAGGGGTGAATTTCATAAGGAAGTTTAGAGAGAAGATTTTTTAATCATGCATCATACAAGTGCATGCTCTTGGATAAATCTTGGATGATATCTTTGAGCATCATGATGTTTTGATACTCAAACTTAGGGATATCAAACTCTTTCAAGAAGGCTTCCTTCAACACACCATAGTCAACCATAGCTTAGTTCAGAACAAAATTATGATACCAGGTGTGGGCACAATCCAACAAATTGGTCACAAATTGTGTTGCCTTGTGCTTAGGTTGAGTGATGCCCTAAGTGCACCATTATAATTCACATTTTAGCACATACTCCATGGTGTTTTAAACTCTAAGATACTTAGGTAAGTACATGTTCATCTCATAGTAGATTTATTGAGGATGTAGTGTGGGGTTCTGAGGTGATTTCCCTCCTTATATCTATATTAGGGGTGGCCCTCTGATGCTTCCAATAGAAGGGTTGAGCATTGACCCTAATAGGGTATGATGCACTATGGAACTTGATGGTGTAGCCTTACTCCCTTGTGTTGATGTACCATTCCATGTGAGATACTGCCTAGTTGGTGCAACTAACATTCTTTGCATGGGAATGCTTGTGCTTGTGTTAAAATCTCTTGGGTTGGTGCTTACTAGATTCATTGTACCATTAATTAATTCTTCATATGGAATTACTTACTCAATTATGAATCCTTGATCTAGAATCTTGGTCCTATCAAAGTCTATTTTGGAAACAAGTTTAGTTACCATTTTTCTATCTTCTATTGGGGAATCCATTACATGAGCTTGCACTTTAGGTTCAAAGGGGGTAAGTGCCTCTGGCACATCCTCGAGTGCCTCATCTTGTAAGAAACTACTGTATCCTACACCTAACTATAGAGTTTAGTTGATTGTTTCTTCCTCTCTCCTTATGCACTACTATATTTCAATAGATCCTTCCCCATGCCCTTCTTGCTCACTATAGGTTCTCTCGACACTTCTAGTTCTAGATCTTCAATCAGCCTATATCTACACTTGTTATAGCTTAACCTCCAAAAAGCTCAAGTGTTAGTTTATTGTTCCTCTTCCATGGCACCTTACCTAAATTTCCCCCTTTGAAACCTTTCACATTTACCCATACATGCAAGGATTTTAGCCTTCCATTCTTATAGTTTATATCCTGTAATCCACCATAAGCTTCTTTAGTTTGGTGTTGAGCCCTTTTATGAACTCACCCCTTGGTTCATGAGCAAACTCATACTCTACTTCTTCTGGTCATGAAAAGGCTGACATAATGAACTCTAATACATAGTTATTCAATGCACCATCCCACCATTTGTCCACTACATACATCCAAATTTCATCTATGATCTTGAGCCAATCTACATGCCCTATGGTTTACTAAAGGTGCTATATGTAGTTTTGCCTTCTAAAATTAGTGTGGGCCACCAACCACTGGTAAACATGCTCAAGTATCTCACAAAAGAACACTTCATACAAAGCATCAGATAAATTAGTTTGTACTCATTCCCATGGCTTCTATCCTTCGCATGTAGGATGGTTCTACATGAAACTATCTTTGACTTGTTCTAAATAGTGCTCAATATTTTTGAGTGATAGTCGAAGCATCACTCTGTTGCACCATTTTAGGAATAAAATTCAACATGGGTCCTGGAAACATAACCAAAATTTTGTAGTAAAGTACACTCATGTAGAATTTTATACTCAGTCATGCACTTAGCTATTAGGCCAAGTCAGTTCTAGGCTTGGGGAAGCTAGGTGCAAGGGAAACAAGGTCTGGTGCACAACATTTATTCACACTATGAAGCTGACATTAGTTTCACACAAGGTGTAAACCTTGTGCACTCACCCAAAGCATAATAATGAAGGGACCAAGATCACATTGGGTTAATTGCTCATGGTGTAACTTGGGGTTCTAGGGGACTTTGTCAATGGACTGAGGGGTTCAAGTAGAAAATTGATAATAGAATATTCATATTTGGTGAATTTATAGGTTAGCCAAAGTCATTAAATGGCACAAGGCCACCATTAGTGACTAGGGTTGGAACTCCATATCCCAACATACTAAGTAAGCACTAATATAAAACTTAAACAAAACTAACTCATTGTATAACATTATGTAGGATGCAAATATAATATTCACACTTCATTTCCCCAATAATCTCTCATTAATATGTAGTTCAATAACATAATTCAATAGTAGAAGTAGAGTACATGCATTCCCTAGTTCTATTCATGCCCAGGGGCTCACAGGTGAGCTTGGGCTATACATTCAACTACTTAAGCTACTATGTTGAATAAAATCCATAATGGAGGATCTCTATTCTACTAGAGCTTTGCTATATTTTCTCCTCCTTTTATCTTCAAAAGTGAGTCCTCTTAAATATGTGATAGGTGGTCTTCTACCAAGTAGATTAGGCGTATATTGAGTGATGGGATATTTTGAGTCTACTGGCCCCACTACACTACCTAAGTCATACAAGTGTATATTATATGTCAAGTTTCACTATCTCACCTACTCCACTCTTTTAGCATCGATGTTTCTTACGTTGCCATGTATAAGTCTTGGTAAGGATGTTCCTTCAAAGTTAGTGTCATACAACCACCTGTCAGTTGGTATGAGATCCTTGAGGACTCTTCGAATTGGCACAAAAAAATGCCAAAAAAAGAGAGTGATCCTTCCAAAGTTCACCTCACACTGAGATTTACCTAGTGTGTATGGTCCATGTATTTTCTTTAAAATGGAGGCCCAACACTTTCATATACCCATGTGATAATTTTCTAAACCACGTCATGAAAATGTCATAGAAGAGTATGGTTTAATAGCCTCAATATAATCATGAATAACCACATGTACTTTTTTACACCTAAAATATAGTCTTCCTAGTCACATCCTAGAGCTATCATAAAATGGTATGATCCAAGAGCCTTAATATAATTATGGATCACTATATTTACTTTTATAAAAATGGGAGACAATTTTCCCAATCACATCTTAGATCTCTTAGAGAATTATATTGTTTGGGAGCCGCATTCCAATCAAGGATTGCCCCATGTACTTTCATATACTTAGGAGACAATTTACCCAATCACATTTTAAAGCTATTATAAAAGTGTATAGTCTAGGAGCCCTGATCAAATTAAGGTTTTCCATGTGTACCTTTATACACTTGAAGGACCATGCACCTAGAAAATCCCCACTATGCCAAGTTAATAGCATCACCCCTTGGGACCACCATAATAAAAATGACACTACTAATTTTAAACACATCCTAGGCACCATGAGGGCCAAAGTTGGGTACATGCCTGTTATACTCTCTACATTTATTGGCCCACATGTTAGGTCACAATTTGACACATGTATAGGTCCCATCACCATAAATCAATCTAACTAAGACCTATTCAACAAAATCAAATCTAAGTGAAAAATGGAAAATAGATAATTCAAAATCATGTCATCAACTCAGAGATCAACTCACGTGTCATGATCCCTAGCACCATTAATGCAAAGATATTTATAACCCTATAAGGTCTCATCCAAATTTATGTCACACTTATTTTTTATCTACAACCCAAATTTCAAATAACCCTTTTCTTGAGTATCCTCAAGATCTCTTGAGACACATCTCTGAAGTTATCCCATGCACAAGAGATCAAGTCTAAAAATATTAGGGAGTTGAGCAAGCAAGAAATGGTAATTTCTAACTCCAACCCTAAACCAGAGTAGGAGCTTAGAGACACCATATTCCTCTAACAAATCACATGGCATAATAACTATAATGAGATCTTCAAGGTAATCAAATACATTCAATTGCCTAGTAGTCATGATGAACATGAGGATGATGATATTGAATTCACTAGTGAGTTCATTACACTCAAGAATTTAGGCCTCCACAAAACTGATATTAGGACAAAGGTTTTCCCCTATGGGAATATCTTCACTAATCTAATGATAACTTCAAAATGCACCATTGATTTTTCTTACTCACCTTAAAAAATCTTCAAATTCAAAAAATCTTTGGGGACACAATCAAGAGATACTATAATATTCCAAATTTTGACATCTCTTATGACAAGAAGATTACTTATAGATGGATTAATATGCATAATGTTAATGATAATCTAAAGGACTAGGCTAAGGACATCGACCACTAGGTCAACAAGGAGGATGCTATCTCCAACACCATCAAGACCTTCAAAAACTGGGTTCAATTAACATGTTGTTGCTCTACTACTTATACAAGGAAATAAAAATTATTCATGTGAATAAGTATTTAGTCCCTCTACTTAACATCATATTTTAAGGAAATTAGGTTTCAATTCTTGATGACCTTATTACCTTAAACCTATCTCAATAGGTACCTAAGGTTTATGCTAGGGTAACTTCTATATGATGTCTTATTTGGTTGATGCTACCTATGCCACCATTGAATTCATAAGCATTGCATTCCCTTAAGTGGATTTTGGTAGGTCACCTTATTCATTATTTTCTAAACTATATATCCACCACTTTAGGTATCAAATTGGGGCATCTGTGACATTTTTACCCTCATGTATACTTAGAAATTAATGAGAAGCTCATGCCAATATTATTAGAGGAGATAATAAAATCCATCTTATCCATTGGTGCTTATTGGTAATATCAAGACCACATAGTCATTAGGGTATAAATCATCTGGGGACCTTCCCTCAAGCTACCTTACATTGTCCTAGACCAATTAGCTAAATATGAGATTGCTTTATAATTTATCAATTGTATAGATGGCTTCTACCTCAATAAGAGATAAAATTATTATCTTCCACTCCACATCATCATAGGGCATCATGAGTATAAAATATTTCCTTCCTTTCATGCAATGTCTACATAGAGACTCATTTAATCTCACCCTTACTGATGATAGGCAATGTGATCCTCATGGTAGGGTGAAGGACCATGTGGAATATAATAGGGATAATATAAACACCAATTACCATCATGAGATCCAATTGGATGATTCATAACATCTCAACCCTACCAATGATGTTGAGGTGGTTACCAAGCTTGAATTAGTGTGACTCATCAAGGAGTATCAAACACATCCTAGAACTACATTAGGGGAGAGGCAAACCATCCACAACTATCTACTGAAGTCCCATTAAATAGTATAAATCTCTCCCAAATGATCTTGTAAGGGGTCCCTACAATAACCACCTCATCAACCTCTACATCAGATTCACCTGTAGGGACCTCCTAGGTAAGATAACCTTAGCATGCTTGTGCCCTTCATTTTTCTAGTAGCTTAGAGTCCCAACATAGTTCCCCTAGGGATCAACCCCTAGTATATTTAGATCCTTCATCTCTAACCTCAGGCACATCAATGCAATAACCTAAAGTCCCTCCTAGTTTTTAAACCCAAGTTCAACCTTCCCCTATGGTTTTCCTTAATGTTACTTCTCAAGCCTCCCTTATTTTCTTGAGTTTTACACTTTATGGTGCTCCTGGTTTTCATCCTCTTCTAACTTTTGTTGCATCAACTTGGCTAACTCCTACAGCCATTCTTAAGCTATTCCTTATGATAAGTATAGTCTATACTATTGTTTCACTTCTTAGCCCTGTTGTCATAGTGACTCTCTTTAGTTCTATTTCTCCCATTGCTCTTATTTTACCTATAATTCTTGTGATCCCTAATGTACATTTCTCTCTTACTTATATAGTACCCATTATTCCAACAGGATCATTTGTGACTACTATGGTAAATCCACTAATTTTAGGTGTTAACAAGGTATAAACAAGGCACCTCTCTAAGCCTCGGGATCCTTCTAGTTCTACTTCCCCAAGTGTGGTAGTGCAACATATTGGTCCTCAATATAATCATACCAAGTGCCCAAATTAATTATTCTTAGGGCATCAATACAACATACTATTACACTTATAACACCATCTTGGGCCTCCTTCTCCCTCACACATAGTTCCATAGGAATTAACTTCAATAGTCCTTTTTTATTATTTAAGGGTCAACACTCAACTCCTTAATGTCATTGGTCCCCAAGTCTATATGACCCAGAACCAACTAAAATCACACTTGTTTTCCATGGGAAAATACTTTGGACAATCCTTCATTTTCACCCATGTTTCCCTATCCATATTCCATCCCATTTCATATATCTCCTCCATTCTTACCACCTCTAGCCATTCCTCCACCATCTAGTTCAACTACTGCCTCATATTCAACAATCTTATGACCAATAGAGGAATAAGGCTAGATTGTTTCTTCAAGAACTCATGGACCATAAAGACCCGAGATGGTATACTATGGAAACCCAAATATCCAATGTCAATTTAATATAGATTTTAGGAGGATGAAGAGATTTATGACCTAGACATTCACACAAGATGGAGACCCTGTGGTGTGGAGGACAATGTAGGACCTCTTCTCTCTCATGAATAAAAGGAGAATTTTTTAGAAGACCCAATCTTTATGGTACATGATGCATTTTTAATTTCAAACATTTTGGTGAACCTGATGTGAATCATATCCCACTATTGGTTGGATTGTCTTCATGTTTCTATTTTTATTTCTTTTCTTATTAGCATTAGCTTCACTTTGGCTTCATCTTCATATTACATTATGGTGAACCCGATGTGAAACTAACCCTTGAAGGATTTATCTCACTATATTTCATTCTTTTTAGCATTATTTTTATCATATATATGTCATACTAGATCAACTCTGTTGACCCAATTCTAATCTCTATGCACAAATTTTTAGGAATAGGCAACTGGATCAACTCAAATGACCCAATACATGTTTCCAAACTTTTAGTTCAGACTACTAGGTTAACCTAGTCAACCCTATACACTTTTAGACATCTAGATTCAGACTACTAAGTTGACCCTGTTCGACCCTATTCATTTTAAGCACTCAACAATAGGATTTTGTAAATCTTGATCGACCCAATCGATCCAATTAGAAAAGTTTTCAAGCATACTCCAAGGTTATTGATTAGTAATCTTCATTCTCTACATCTCTGATCCACCAAGGTCCCTTTCTATTTTTCTATCTATTTCTTTTATGTCTTTCCTTTCACATATTTTAGTCTTAAAATTTTCCCCTACATAGTCAATTAAATTGACCATGTCGACCAAGTTTTGTGTTTTGTATGATCTCTAAATAACTAGGTCAACCCTGTTGATTTTTAGACCTTAATTTCATAGTATAACTTCAACCCTGTCGACCTAAAACTACCTAAAACCATCCTTAGATTTCTCTCTAGTTCCTTGCTTATATCCAACTTCCCATCACATTTAAAATCATTTCTTAATAATCTAATAAAACTTCTTAGGTTGACCAATTAGTTAACTCTCTACTTTTCAAGTTAACTACTTGCTCTTTACTAAATTATGCATGCAAAAACTTGCATTAGCTAGTGTTAGTGAAAGGTTTTGTATTGTGTGCTTTAATTGAATTCACCAGCATTGATCCAATTGACTATTTATTTCCCTTCAGTTCTTACCTTTTTAGATTAGCTAAAAAAATTATCTTGTTTTAGTTTACAACTTGTTATAAACTTTATTTTCTTTCCTATCTATTATACTAGGTCAACCTTATACCTTTTTCCATCCCCTATGTAATATATAGGATTGACCTAGTTAAACTTGTACTATATGTATCCCCTTTTACCTCTTTTTATAGTTCTTGTGCATTGTACTAGATCAACCCAGTCGACCCTGTATAGTTTAAAAGTCCTTGTTTTTATGTTAGGTCAACCCAATTGACCATGTACTATTTCAATCACTTCTTGGTTCTTTGATTTATCATCTTTCTACTTGATAGTGACACTGAGTTATAGTCAATAGACATGATGAACTTTACCAATCCTCATAGGGTCTCCCATAGACATAGTAGGGATCCTCTCTTGGATGCTAGTAACGTTCATATTTTCACTCACATAATGAATTATGGGACCCCTCCCAATAGCTATTTTTAACATAATTATCCTCTTTTCCTAGAATACCAACCTAAATTAGATTATACACTTGAAATGCTCTTCTTTATCTCCAAATTTCCTCAACATAGAGGAAAAGATCCTTCTACCATTTACAATCTTATGATTAGTGGTCAAGTTTAAGAGCCTCATTCACCTACTCCTACATTCTCAACTAGATTTATGGGGACCACTTTCTTTGATTCTCATCCTCTTCCTTCGATTATGAACCCTTCTCATACCATAACCTCTTCTTCTCTAACTTCTTCCACCTTCATACCTAGTATATCAATTAACATGGTAGGTTCTACATCTAGTGGGCCTCTCTTAAGATTCACTATCCTTAGTCCATCTATTGGTACTTAATTTACTACCCAAATCAATCATGCTTCTAGCACTTCTTCCCATTAACCATTCACTATTCCATCTTTTTCTACACAAGCAAATTTCTCCACTTGTGTTTCACATTCTCATAATTCCTCTCAAGCTCCTATCAACACCAAAAGTGGTACCCAAGCCACTAATACTAACATGAATACCATTTCTAATGATTCTAACATTTCCCATCAATCACATCAAATTTTGTTTCAAAATATCAATCAAATGAATACCTTTAAAGCTCATAACATGAATCAAATGATGAGAATGTAAAACCACCATCTCCACCTTCAAACTCATCCACAACCAATGTCTTGGGTCACCCATAACCAAAATTTTCCCCCTCCTCTTCTTCAATATTGTCAAGTAAATTTCATTCATCAACCTCCTTTAATCAACAAAACCATCAAGTATCTAAAAAATTAACCTCTCACGACTTAAATTGCTAATATTGATATTGGAGGTATCACACCTATAATTTCTTATAATGGATCAACCTATCCCACCCTTTATCATAAGACATTTGGAAATTTTATAAGGATTGGGTCAAATTAAACACCTTTTCTCCTACCAAGATCCTTGTTAAACCCATCACAGGTGATGCCTTGGATTGGTACAATCAACTTCGACCATATTCCATCACTAGTTTTAAGGATTTAGTGAATGTTTTAGTACAAGAATTCCAAGCTAGTAATCTTCTCAAAAACACTTTTCCCCATTTCATAAATTGCAAACAAAACAAAAATGAAACCACTCAAGCCTTGTTATAAGGTGGAAAAATTTAGGGTTTAGGGTTTAACATGGCTAATGATACTCTTTTCTATCTCTTTACCAATGCACTTTTTCTTAAATTACAATATTGAGTCTACTCTCTCTCTCTCTCTCTCTCTCTCTCTCTCTCTCTCTCTCTCTCTCTCTCTCTCTCTCTCTCTCTCTCTCTCTCTCTCTCTCTCTCTCTCTCTCTCTCTCTCTCTCTCTCCATGTACATTGGAGGAGGCTATTGACCAAGCTAAACGACAAGATTTCCTTATTCATCAATTTGAGCCACCCCAACCTTTTATGGGTCCTCATTTATTA
The DNA here is from genome assembly GCA_037957365.1 of Torreya grandis. Classification (NCBI taxonomy): domain Eukaryota; kingdom Viridiplantae; phylum Streptophyta; class Pinopsida; order Cupressales; family Taxaceae; genus Torreya; species Torreya grandis. Next base: position 3,484,410 of record JARHVA010001366.1, read on the forward strand.
TTATTTTTTAAATATTAATAATGATGGTCTTACAAATTCTTATGATACTATTCACAATGTTCAATTTATTGTTCCTAACCAATCTTCGGAACTAGTTCCCCCTTCTTAACAATATACTAATCCTCATTTATCTTTACCAAATAACATCAACATTCACAAACCTTTATTGTTAGTTAAATTTATTAAGCATCTACCTAGGCCTCTTCCATGAGAACTTGACCTACTCATCCTATGAAATCTTGGTATAATCCTAAGTTTTTTTGGTTTCATGCTAGTTGGGGTCATTATCATGAGACCTATAGACAACTTTATAGCTATGGATTTTATTTTGGATCCTAATTTTGATTATGATTCTATCATTCAAAATTATCAACAAGCTTATTAGAATACTCTCAAAGACTATAAAACACATGATAAAACTCAAGCCTTGAATCAAGCAAACACTCATTTAGCTATCTATAAAGACCCTCTTCCTAATCATCAACTGATTCAAGACACCCAAGAAAAGACCACCCCTTCCACCAATAATGTATAAAGTATTGTTGACCCCACTTCCAAAGAGAATGTGGTTAGCATGATTAATATGTGAAGGGTGGTGGATTTCATTGATTCTTAGCCTATCTATACTTCTCCTTCATCTCAAACATATTGTGTTATCCAAGATTCTTCTCCAACTCATTTAAATGAGTTGGGGAAATAATATCTTATAACCTTTAACAATCCAATTTATGATTATCCCTTGGATAACACTTCCCATTCTATTTCTACCACTCTTCCATCATATTCCAATAATAATGATAATCAAATTTCTACTAACACTTCTACCAATTCTCCAAATCAGCTTGAACCACTACTTTATCATCACAACATGATTTACAACCTTGTTCTAAACCTTCTTCTTCTTCTCAATGATAAAAATTCCAATACACTTCAGATCCTTAGGACCTCCTTAATCATTATGCACCTATATATAATAACCTTCTTATGGGTTATGATGAGTTGGATCTCATTACGGAGCTCACTAATCTCCCATCCCAAATTTCATTCCTTGAGCTTATGAGGACTTCTCCTCATTATAGAAATTGTCTTATGTAACTATTATTCGAGATGAATGTCCCTCATTATCCCCTAGTAGGATGGGAGGAAACTTTATCTAGATCTGAAGATAGTATATTACAAAAATGTGAAGATATGTCTATCAATGTTGATGAAACTATAGACACTTCTATTTCCTTAAAATCTCCCATAGATTTGATGATTCCTGATGAGATTTTACTTCATTCAGATGATCCTCCCTTATTTATTAGCATCTAAATAGGTGATATCCAAGTTAAATGCTCATTAATTGATGAGGTTTTGGCACTTATGTTTCCTCTATTGATTTCATTAAGAATCATGGGTATTTGGAATGCAATCTCAAGTCTACATGCAACACCTGCCAAGGATATGATAGAAGGCAAATGCTTCCTCTATGTTGTGTGTGGCTTCCCATTACCATCCCACCTATCAATATTCATGTGAAGGTGATGATATTTAACTTTATTATTTATTATAAAATCTTATTTGATAGGCCATGGATTCATTGTATGAGAGTTGATACTTCTTCTGCCTACCAATGCATTCAATTCCTTCATAATAGAGCCATTTATAGGATTCAGGGTGACACTAACCCTTAGAATTTTAAAAAATTCCAAGATCATGGTGTTTTCAAGATTCTTACTCTTGAGCCTTTGCCAAGCATTCCATTCCATGAGTCTCAGTGTCTCAAATTTCATGTTAATTCAACTCAAGATTATAGTGGGCATCTTGAGCTCATTGGGAGCATTCCCCCTAACATCTTAGATTATAATGATGATGAACCTAATGAGATTAACTTAAGGATCAAAACTTATGATCTCTCACCTCATATCATCTCATATCTTCCTATTTCCTTGTAACCTCACTCTCTCAACCCTCCTTGCGATGATATTCTCATATTCTTAACCAAGACTAGGCATTTTATTCACCATACTTCTTTGGATGACAAGGTCATCCCTACTTATGTCATTGATTTTCATACCTAGGATTATGATGATGGCTATTATTTAGATGATCCACTCTTAGGAAGTCTTGTATAGGCCCGTGATGCCAAGATTGTCCATTATAATTCTTTTTTACTTGATTTTTTTCATGCATCTCATCATCTTCCTTCATTTATAGTTCCTAATTTTTTTATTTTTCGTAGGGTAGAGATGGAACTGATACCTATAGTTTATGAGGAGCCACATAGGACTATGCTTATGGATCATGCTATGACTAGGCCTTACCATTTTTATAGGTACATTGACCCTTGTATCTAGTTTACCTCTGAGGTTAGTGCAACTCTCCTTAGAACTTCTATAGATCCTACTCCTCCCTTAATAGAGCCCATTATAGTTGATCCTATTTCTACTCTTATTGTTGTTGAGTCTACCCCTACCTCTCATCCTATTTATCTTTTTATTGAGCCTAGTTCCATTTATCCTCCATCACCACCTTCCCTTGGTGATGGTTTACTTTATTTGCCTCAAATGTCTCCTCTACCCACTAAATGGTCTGATGAGTGTTCTCTAGTTTATTTTGCTCCTGTTATACCTCATTTCATGAGTGCTTCTACTAAAACCATCGACAGGCATATATGCTAGTTCCATGGGATAAATAATCATTATTTTACCCATTGTCACAAGTTATGACAATATATTGATACATTGTGTCCTTCTTACCTATTATCAGACAAAGCCATACCTCCCATAAAGGTACTTCCTAAATATCTACCTAAGTATGGTGAGGTATATTATCTATGACATCTATGTGGCACCCATCATACCAATCATTACTAAATCCTTCAATAAAATCTTAATGATCACCTTATATCCATCCTTGGACATTCTACCACTCTTTCCATAGGTCATCCCCACAATAAGGCTCCTCCTTCTCCCATGGTTCCACCTCCTATGGTTCCATTGCCTCATGTGGTTCCTTCACCACCTTTTATGCCTCCACTCATGATTCCTTCACCTATGGATCCTTCTCCACCTATGATTCCTTATCCCATAAAACCTACTCCCACACATTCTCCTGACCATCCCTTACCTAATTTCTCTCCTGAGCATGATTCATCGAGCATTCTTACTTTTTCTATGGAGGAGATTAGAAAATGAGTATTTATTTAGTTTTCATTAAGGATTGATGAGACATTAGAAAACATCCATCTTTAACTTCATAGATATTTATCTAATGTCTTAGATAATGTGTGTGGATATATTTATTAGTATTTATGAGCACATGCATGGTGCTTTCACATTTTCATTTAGTTTGGACATGTGCTCTAATCTTATTGAAGACACCAAAATTTTACACATGCATTTCCAAGTGTCATGACCCCTATTAGACCCCTTAAACATTTTTTCCTTACCTAGGCCTATTTTCATTAGTTAGCTTTACTAGGCTTAAACATGGATATTTTGATGTCTATCCTCGATCATTGATAGTCAGGATATCCATCGATGTTCAGGATCTACCACTTAGCCTTCTACATGCAAATACCATGTAAACTACTAACTACCTTTTCTAAATAAAAGTCATCCAAATCTCCTTAAGAGACATTATATGGATGAATTATGTTTAGAATCCCTAGTTACACTCCCTCTAGAACCTTTGGCCCTTGCCTATAAGAAGGAGAACGCTGTAAGAGAAAATGCATTTATAATTATTAACAGAAGCTCAGGTACTCAGAGTTTTATTTTTCAATTCAAACAACATAATCTATGTTATCAAGCCATTCTATTAAGAGTCAACTTGTCATCACCTCTCAACCAAGATTTTGGGCATTATTACTTTATTGAAATTAAGTCAAATCTCAACTATGCCAACTACTCATCCAACCTACTTTTGGTAAGACAAGCCCTTGTTTGTTACTATTCATGTGTTTTATTTCCATTTTGAAACTAATGTAACCTTTTCCCAACCCACAGAATTCATCTATGAATCCCATCAATCTATTGTTGATAAAACCTAGTTTTGGTATAGTCAACCATCGATGATCATCCCAACCACTGATGATCAGGGCTAACCAGCGATGGTCAACCCAACCATCAATGGTCACTTGTGGTAGGAAAAATCCAAAAAGCTAATTTCACCTCCTTTGCTTGACCCAATTCACTTTACTATGTTTCTAACCACTCACAGACCCCTTTCAGATTTTTTGAGCCATACCTTGACCCATTAGCACTAGCACTAATTAGTGTATCACTACTTTGAACATTCTAGCATATCTCTTTATCAAGCAATTCTTCTTATCAATTTTAGTATCTTTGATCATTGATGCAAGTACTTTCTTTCTATTTTATTAACTTAATTATCATAAAATGGTGGATTGTTAGCCCCTAAGGAAGTTCTCACTTTCAAGATCTAGCTAGTGCAAAGCAATCCACCTAGCTACTTGTCTAACACACAAATTTTCTTTAGTAATTTATTACATACAAGTCATTTTCCATATCCAAAGAGGAGCTCTCCACAATCTTCTGACACAATGTGAAAACTTTTATTAGCTATTTCTACCACAACCTATATTTCTAGTTTTACTTCCTTTTTCTGAATAATAGCAAATTTTGATTGAAACATTCTAGTATGCCCCATGGGACCCATGTCTCTACTTGGGTTTTCTTTTTATCTACATCTATATGTTTCTTTCTCTATCTATGCTCATAATTGAAATCTAAATTTCATTTTGGTCTAAAACATACTACATCCATTAATTTCCTACTTATTTTAGCTCACTTAGCTTAATTAACAACATCAGGATTAATCGTAGCACACTTATGTTACATAACCAAACTACATAATCAATCAAACATCATAACTCACTTGAGACAAGGCCCAAAAAGGATTTCATCACCTAATGGTTACCTTACCCATTCCTGACAATCCTACTTGGAGGTTATTACCAAGAGGAGAACCAACTCAGCTCTCTAGTTGAGTATAAACTCTAGAAATCAATATATATGGGCTAAGCACTTGACACCCTTATCATTGTGGGACTGTGAAGTGAGGGGGTAGGCCCCAATATAACATATTGATTCCAATATAGATTATTTTTATCATCAAAACTAACCTGAAACTATCCATAAACTATTTATATAGTACCTAATCTACAAACCAACTTCTATTACACATTCTCATAAACTAAGGCATAAGCCAAAATTGATCTTAAAACTAACCTCAAGCTTAAATGCACTTTCTAGTGTGTTCCTTGATTTCCTTGACTACTTTATTTGTCTTTTTCTATTTGAATGTTGAGTCTATTCTTTTGTATTCTCTCTCACTTTTTGTATGGACCTCACTCGTCAGTAGTGAAGAGACCTAGCAGAACAAAACCTGTCACCTAAATCAACCTCCTTTGTTTCCTCACTTATGGAGTACATCTCAGAGGTAGAACATTCACCTAATCTGTTGGGAAGCCCTAATTTCCCTTGGATATTTCCCCAAGGAGACATGGACTTTACAACCTTTTTAGATAATAATCTAGTGGCCCTTCAACACTATCTTAATACCTCTTCTCACCATATCTCAATTTCAACTCCACCTCAAGACCCTCCTTATGGAATTCCATCCACCTTATAAAGGGTATCCTTATTTCCATGGTCATCACCGAACCTTGACCACTCAAGCATCTTCATCTACCAACGCCTTTGATGTTATGGCTAAAAACCAACCTATCCAACTAATCATTACCCTTACACCATCCACCCATACTAATGACTCCTCTACCTTGGGGATAACCTAACCACCAACCCATCATTTCAAACCTATCCCATTAGTTAATACCTCTTTACCAAGCTTAGGGTTACCTATCCCTTCTACCTCACCACCCATTAGTATGAAGTTCATGACCACCCCCCTTGATTAGGAATCTAACCCCAATTCAAACTACCTCAACATCCTAATAATTACTTGTATCATCTAACCTCAGTTATACCCCTAACTCGAAATGGTATATACCTACTACCCAACCACTAGTAGTCACCTATCCTTATATGTCATCTACCCAACCCCCCATAACTTCTTATCAGTATGGAGCCATCTTCTAACCTCTTATCAATTATCAATATATTACCCAACCAAAATATATTCCTTATAACCCCTCAAGTTCACCATCTCAAATAGACTTAATGAAAATAATCATGGACAAAATGGCAACTCTTGATTCATCTCTTTTGGGAGCCCATAACATTTTATCTTATGACCAAGTCTGTAATGAGCCCATTCACCCTTCAGTCCCTATCAAACCTCATCTAACCCAATGGTAGCTTATAAAATACACCAAGTTTAATAGTAAGGAATACCCCCAACAACACTTAAGAGTATTTAGGAATTCTTGTTACATGATTGCCTACAATGATGCCTTACTTTTGCACACATTTCTTATGTCTCTTTCTAGCTTGGCACTAGACTGGTATAGTTCTATTACCAAACATTCCATCTTCTCCTTTAACTAATTAGCTCAAACCTTCTTGGATCACTTCTCAATAAAAATATCCAAGAAAGTCTCTATCACTGACCTTTATTTCATTCATAAATTTGAGGATGAGTCCATAGCTGACTCTGTGGCTTGTTGGAGAAGTTTGATCAACCAATTAGCATTCTTCTTTCCTTAGCTTGAATTGATCAAACTTTTTACCCATGTTTGTGCAAAACACATCTCTTCTACATTACGTATCCAAATCTTTAGAACCTTATATGAATATTTTACCATGGCATGTAAGTTAGAGAACCAAGCTATAGATGAGGGTAAATTGAAGTTACGAAACAAGAACTCTACCTTCAAGACCAATGAAACCTCCTCTTCCAAAGCAGGCAATCAAGCTAACTCTAGGGCCAAGAAAACTATGAATGTAGTTATCCTTAAGGCTTCCCCACCACATACTATCAATCATCAAAACTTTCCCAATCCATCTAACCAGATCTTGTGGAGCCTAAATCAAAGCACCCAAAAATAATTTACTCCACTTAGTGAATCTTATGACTTGATGTTGGAAAAGTTATTAATTACTAGTATTGTATAACCTCCATCCATCAAACCTTCCCCATAGTTTAACTCTTCTCATCTAACACCTACTTGATATAATGAAAATGACCTTTGTGCCTTTCATTAAGTGATCAGACATGACGTCAATTGATGCAATACTTTCAATAATGTTGTCCAAAACCTCATTGATAAGGGGGAACTCATGTTGGATAACCCCACTTCCCCTCAAAATCAAGCCCTAAACATCTTAAAAAATCCCTTTCCTAACCATACCTATATTGAATATGAGGACATATAGGTTTAATTCTCTCATGACACGCACATGGTCAACATGGTCTATGATATGCCTACACATGAGGACCTAACCATCCAATCTACCCACTCTTCCTCCACTTCACTTACAAAGGTGGAAGAGTCTTCCCATCCATCATAGATTCAACCTGAGGAGGTTCCTTTTTCCCTAGAAACACTCATAGAAGCCTTGGAATCATCACATTCCACCCCAACAAGCATGTCTAGACAAGTAAACATTCATGATTCATCACCTCCACCAACTACCCAAGAAAACACTACTCCTATAGATATTGTTCCTAAAGGAGAAGCATTCCTATCGATACCTCTCATGATGAGCCATTTATCTCTACCTTAATTCCCTCACCTCTGGGATTCAACTAGCATCCCCAACCTATAATTATATCTCTTTCATCCACTACCCACAAAGCAAAACTAGTACATAAACCTTTTTCCACACTAGTGTAGAAATTGGAATTTGCCCTGAAACTAGATATGTATCAGGCTACCTTTTAGCAACATTTAAGCATCCCTTACATTTATAAACTTCAACCTTCTAGCACACCTTTAACTGACCAATATAACATCTTTCCACCACCTCTAAAACCAATCAAAACTTCTACCAACCCCTCATTTTCCCACCAACTAAGGCAATCATACCTCAAATAAGCAAACCACCAAAAAAACCTATTACAAACCTTGGTACCTTCCCCATACAGAGTTTGGTCTACCCATATCTTAAAGTGGAGTTAACCCCATATAAAACTCCACCCAAAACTTGACCCTAACTAACCAAAAGACAAAACCATCAAGTAGCCACATGCCTAGGGATTTTCCTTTTTCCACCCTACCCTTTGTCTTGGGTCCTCATCCATCAACTTTACCTAAAATGCAAATCTATTTTAACATATGTCATCCACTGCTACTGGTTATACCAACCTAATTATTGTCTACTACACTAGTTTTTTCTAAATTATTAGTGACCAAGCTCTCAACCTCGAAACCCCCAAACATGCCCAAACTAAAACCATTACCTAGAAATATCACCTCACCCAAACCCCCTCTTACCAAACCCACTCCCATGAAAATACCCTGCTACCAACCAAAAAGACAACCCCTAGGCCTTTCCCACCTCTTTCTAAATCATATCCAGCCATTTTTCAAAGGTTGTTATGATCTTTGCACCTCACCTTACCTCCTATCAGACCCTTCGACCCTCTTGGTTTGAAACTAGCTTGGTATAATGATTGTCAAATCTATTCCTATCATAGGAAACCTAGATACAACACCAAGAACTACAAAGCTCTCTAGACCATTATCCATCAACTCTATAATGAGGATGATATCCTAATAGAAGATCTTCCCTTGACCCCTCTACCAAGGCATCTACTAGTCATTTATTGATGCATACCAGATCCTTCACTCTCACCTTAGAAATATGGAGAACTTAGCCAACCTCCTATCACATCATTCCCCTCTATCCATACCATCGATGTGGTCACATGATCATAACAAAGGGATAAAGGGAAAACCAAGGTGTCCATTTCATGGACATACCCACCTACTCATCCTAAACTAAACTTGAGCTAACCCTCTGTATCCTCATCTCTGCCCAAAGTAATCATCTTAGGCACCTTCAAGGATAATCCTTCTGAACCCATCAAGAGGATCATTCTTAAGAAACTTCACTAAAATATAGCTAATATGAGCCTTTATGAGCTCATTTCCACCTCACCCCACCATTATCAGGCCATTATAAAGGCTATGCAGGCCATTGAGGTCTGACCAAGAGACTCCCAACCTATAGAGGCCTTCATCAATGCTCTCCAACTCTCCACCTTTGTCACCTTCAAAGACTTAGAGATACCTTCCATCCACCTCAAAGACCCAGATCCACCTCTCTTTATCACTGCCTATATCAACTGAACCCGTGTCTAATAGGTTATTATCGATGGGGGAGCTAGTATCAACATTATCTACTCCCATGCCTATGACCAACTCAAACTACCAGATAATGTCATGTCTGAAACTTAAACCATCCTTAGATCCTTTAATGACACTATGACTACTACCCGAGGCACCATTGTCTTTCACATTCACTTAGTTCCTCGCATGCTCCCCAAACTTTTCTATGTGGTCAAAGGTGAATTTTAGTATAATGTTTTACCAGTGAGACCTTAGATCTTGGATCCATTCCATGGCTTGTGTACCTTCTACCCTCCATCATTATGTCAAGTTTGAACATGAAGGTCAGGTGGTTACCATACAAATTGATCATAACCCTTTTACAACAAGCAACATGACTTATCAACCTAATGATGTTCTCCTACCTCCATCCAAAGCACCACAAAAGCCGCCACTGTTAGAAGCCAAATCCTTTATTTCCTTTCTTATGGAAGAATCTACTAGTTCATCTATTTTGGTAGTCTAAATACCCAGCACTGATCCCTTGGATTCTACCTTCCAATGTCTTACCCTTGGAGAATACCATCTCCTCACCCTACATGCCCTCCTTACTCCTCAAGAATATGGGAAACTCAACCACCACCTGGGTTATGACCCCAACATTGGATTCATTATCCCTTTAGGGCCTCCCAGCTATCAAACTCATTTTATCTATAGGGAAATTGACAATCCACTTAACATTGCCAACACCTGCCCTTCACCTTAACCATTTACCTCTAACTTCTCTTATTTGGACAAACCTGACTTTGCCAAACTATACCTTCATAGGTGTGCCTAGAAGGGATTTGGTTTAGAATGGTATGAGCATAACCCACACACATTGGCTTCAATCAAGACCCACAATTCTCATGAGAAACATGGCCTTGGCTTCATTCTACCCAATAAGAAGAAATCCAACCAACCTATCACTACCATTGACAAAGAAGAAACCCCTTTCTCACCAACACCCCCTCAGCCTGAGAGTGAAGATGAGGACATCATCCCACCCAAAAAAAAAAATCAACATGATTACCTTTAACCTCATAACTTATAAAAAGGAAGGGGCATCCATATTCATCCCTTTGACCCATCATGAACTCATGGGAGAATATTCTCCTACCATTAACATTATTTAGTGTCAAGATGATGATGTTATTCTCACCTACCTTGGTTCATCAAATTCCTCCATCCACAAATATTTACCTATAAAAACCTCAATCATGTTGAATGAATATACCAAAGACATTAACATAGGCACTATGAACAACCCCCACATCATTAAACTTGGCCAAAATCTCACCCTTGAAGAACTACAAGACTACTCAACTTTTCTCCACGAGCATAGCATTGCATTCACCTAATCATATATTATAATGCTTGGTATTGACCCAACCATTTCCACCCACAACATTATCACCACTTATGATGCCAAACCTATCAGGAAAAAACTTTTTTGAATATATCCTCACATAGCCCTCCTTGTCAAAAAAGATATCCAATGCCTCCTTTCAGTTAACTTCATTCAACCCATAGACTATCCCCAATGGGTTTCAAACATCAAACCTATCACTAAATATGCAAGGGGACTATGTATTTGTGTCGACATTTGTGACCTCAACCTCACCTACCTAAAGGATGAATTTCCTCTCCCTAGCATTGACTAACTTGTTGATCTTATGGTAGGCCATGAGATGTCACTCAAAAATGGATTCTTGGGTTATAATCAAATCCTGATTTCCCCTTAAGATTAATAAAAAACTACCTTCATCACCCCATGGGGGACTTTATATTATAGGGTCATGCCTTTAAGCCTTAATAATGTTGGTACAACCTACCAATGGGCTATGACATATATTTTTCATGACCTTATCTATACAATCATCAAACACTATGTGGATGACCTTCTCAAGAAGACTAAGCTTCATAAAGACTATTTATCCATCCTTAAGATTATCTTTGAGTGACTTATCCATTATCACATCTGCCTCAATCCTAAGAAGTGTATTTTTGGAGTCTTATCAAGAAAACTTGTTGGCTTCATCATTTTTCTTCGAGGAATCAAATTTGATCCAACCAAAATTAAAGCCATCCTTGAAATGCTACCTTTGACCAATCTTAAAAAACTCTACAGCTTGCAGGGGAAACTCCAATCTATTTGTCGCTTCATCTCCCAACTCTCTGATTGGTGTCAACCCTTCCACTACCTCTTAAAAAAAGATGTCTCTTTCAATTGGAATTTTGATTGTCAAAAGGCCTTTGACACACTCAAAGAGTACCTACTATCTCCACCTGTCTTTACACCTCCTAAATATGATCAACCTTTATACCTATATATCTCCACCATAGACCACTCCCTAAGGGCAATGCTTTCCCATCAATATGAATAACATAAAGAGCAATCCATATATTACATTAGTCGCATATTGGTCAAATATGAGACTCAATTCACACATACCAAAAAAACTATGTCTAGCCATAGTCTTCATGGCCACCAAACTTTGCCACCACCTCCTTAACCATAGGACTTTTATCATCACCAATACTGACCCCCTCAAATACATGCACTCTAAACCTTACCAAAACTAGTGTATGGATAAGTGGCTCATGCTTTTAGCTAAATTTGACCTAGAGTTTCTCCAATAAAAATTGATCAAGGGGTAGGTTATCATCGACCAAATGGATGAAGCACCCCTAGCGGACAACCAACCTCCCACTCTTGCATTTCCAAATGGGTCCATTGCAAGCTTATCTCAAGCATATTTCACCAATCAAGTAACCATGTTTTTTTATGGTTCTAAATGTTAGTGTGATGGGGGAGATGGCATTATCCTTGTCCCCCTTATCAGGGAACCACTTCTTTTATCCCTTAAACTTGAATTTAAATGCATTAACAATGTGGTTGAATATGAAGCCCTAGTAATAGGTCTCCAAATTTCTTTAGCCTTAAGATTCAAAATAATCAATATCTTTGGTGACTCCCAACTTGTGGCCAACCAAGTTACTAGCATTTACCAATATAAGAATGAGGTTTTATAGTTGTATAGGCAATTGGTTATAGAACTCCTAACCTCATTCAAATGTTACCATATTCAAACCACCCCATGATCTACCAACAAATTTGTCGATATCATGGCTTTACTTGCCTCTCAAATCCCACTAGGACCCTTGGAATCCAAACTAATAGTCATTGTCCATCACCTAACTAAGCCCTCCTACACCAAGATAGACACTCTAACCATATTTAGTGTGAAGGAGATCCTGCCCAACCTTTGTTACCAACAAACCTTCAACTACCTTCACCTTGGCATAATTCCCTTTGGCCTCTCAAGGAATACCCATCAGGTGTTTATTCAAATCACCTCCAATTATACCATTATGGGAGGAATCCTCTACAAATGAGGCTTAGATGGCCTCCTTTTCCATTACCTCTATAGTCCATAAGCCTCTCATGCCATCAAGGAAACACATGATGGTATCTATGGGGGTCACATTAGTGGCCTCACTATGGCCAAATGTATCCTCCACCTAGGCTATTATTAACCTACCCTCAACCAAGACTGCTATGATTACATGAAAAAGTGTGTCAAGTGTCAAAAACATACTAATTTACATCATGAACCTAATAATAGCCTTTGCATGTCTATATATTTTTAGCCTTTCTCATAATGGGGTCTAGACCTCATTGGTGAAATCAACCCCCACACTTGGTAATGACATCATTTTATCATTATTGTAACTAAATATTTTACCAAATGGGTGGAAGCTATTCCCCTTATCTCAACAAAAGCTAAAAATATTATCAGATTCATTAGCCATCATATCATCTGGCATTTAAGTGTTCCCCATAAGATCATCACCGATAATGGCAAATCTTTCAAAAATAAATAAGGTCAGGGCCTTTATGATGTATTTGGTATTAAACTTAGCTTTTCATTGCCTTATCACCCATAAGTGAATGGACAAGTTGAAGCCTCTAACAAAACCCTTGATAACATGCTTACCAAATTGGTCAATACCTCAAGATAGGATTGACACTAGAACATCCCCTTCGCCCTATGGGCATATCATACTAGCATCCAAACCCCCATTGGTACTACACCATTTTATCTTGTCTTTGGAGCTAAGGCCATCTTACCTCTTGAAATACAAATACCTTCTCTTTGCATATCATTGTGTGACCTCATTTTAGAGGATGATTACCATCAAGGATGTTTATCCTAACTTGAGCTACTCGATGAACATCATTTAGCTACCATTTCCCATCTTTTTGTCTATCAAGAATGAATCAAACAAGCCTATAAAAAAAACATGAAAGTCCTATTGGAGATCTTTTCCTCAAGGAAAAGAAACATGTCACTAATATGGAGAAAAGAAAAAGGGGAAAATTTACCTTCAATTGGCTTGGACCCTACATCATTACCTATAAGTATGGATTAGGGGCTTATCATTTCTACTCTCTCAAAGGCAAACTAGACCCTAAGCCTCTCAATGCTTCACATCTTCATCCCTTTTATTGTTAGATAAGGATCATAATTATCATTTATCTAACTTAATCTCATCCCTTGCAACCACATTTATTTCCCTTTTTTTAGGGGCAACTAACTAAAACTAAATCATGTGATTATCCATCACAATTATATTCTAATCTTGAACTATGGATACCATGGCATGATTCTCATAGTACTTCCCATCTCTTTGAGATTAGTTCATATGGTCTTTGTTCCCTATACCTCTTTTTCACCTACTAGCACCCCATGTCAACTTAGTTTTGACTTCACAAAGGTAATCCATTGAGCATGTATGAATAGGTCTATGCCAAGAAAACTCAAGTAAAATAAAAAACAATATCAAATAGCAAAAATAAATTATGGGTCATCCTTAGCATCCACAGACTGCTCCCTTAAAGGACAACTATTAGAAACTCATTATGAAATGACAAAACATAAGGTGGACCACTCCCTTAAAGGATAACTATCAAAAGCATTTGACCTAACCATATACATCCAGACCACTCCCTTGAAGGATGGTTGGATAAAACATTAGTCAAAACTAGAAATATCTTAGAAGCTTCTCACATCAATTAGCTTCCCCAACCCTCAAGAAAAAGTCAAAAGCAATTAAAAAAGCAATAATGTTTTTTGAAGCTACAATCGACTCTCCTCAATGGCAATAAAATTGGGAAAACCACAATCAACTCCCCTTAGTAGACTTCCCACATCAATCAGTCTACACTTTATAAATAGACATAGACTTGTTTATACCCCCTTTTTAAATAACTATAAGGAAGGCATACTAATCTCGCTAATAGTTCTAGTTTCACCCATTCTCCCTTCACATATCCTATGCATGGGACTATGAGCTCACTTGACATAATGTTATCAAGATTTATATCTATCAACCTAGGCATGTTGATGCAAAACATTTGAAAGGCTTCGATTCACTAAGCCAATAAAATCTTGGGTTTTGTGTCAATATTTTCTAATGAAAAGGCATCATGTTTTTTGCATATCTATTATTTGTCTATGCAAGCCTATAAACATGAACAAAAAAAACAATATACCAAATACATGAACATCATGAAATATGTCAACAAATAACATCATATATCCACCAGGAGGCACAATGTAAACTTATAACCGTTGGCCACAAACATTCCCCTATCCATCACATTATGTAAACTTTTGAACATGTTAATACACCATAAACTAAGAAGCAAAACATTATAACATATACCATCTACCATTCAACACACATAACCATAAACATCAGCCATAACATGTATCCATCCATAACATGTCCTATCTAAGTGTGCATAGAATTAAAAAATCATAATTCAACTTTCTATATATCACATGCTTAAGCTACTAAGTCAAATAGCCATCAACCATAAACATCCATAACCATAAATCATAAACATGAGCATCACATAAAAACATAAAATGTCACATAAAATATATATCAAATAGTCAAAATATAATACATGTGATAATGTCAACTCTCTCTCAAAATATACATCACGCTATATCAATGCATAGGCCAAAATAAAAAATCATGTACATAACATTAGTATCATATGTCAATCATGAACCTAGAACACTTAGACAACTTGCACTGCTACCACTAGCCCCATATGTACTTGTACCTGATGGTGGCCCCCCTAGGACCCTTGTTTGACCAACTATAGCATCCCACTACCCAAGGGTAGCTATCATGGCCCTACATTCCAAATTGGCTCTAAACTCTACAAATCTCATGACATGGGGCAATTGATCTAGCACCATCACCTCATAGTATTCGAGCTCATGTACAATAGATAGATATCATGCTCTTGGCACTGAATCCAATGGCCCTCTTATTACTGTACATGCCACACCCACACCAATCTACCCTTGTAATATGCTTATCTAGCCCTATATACAAGCTACCTACCCCTATAGAATGATAACATGGGCCCGTGCCTGGTCCCTCTCCACTGTCATAGCCCCCACTTATCCCTATAGTGTCATAATTTAGCCCTACAATGTGGCCACCTATCCCTATAAACTAGCTATTTGAGCTTGGGATGCTATTAGAGCTACTACTACCTACAAATCAACCTATACCTATGCTACCCTTAGATTAACATCTATTGGTTGATGGCCTCCATCACCCCCTCTAAAATCTAATGCAATGTATCTCCCTTGGTACTAGGCCACATAACCATCAGTGATGCTTGCAGCATCAATCTGACCCCCCACTAGTAACTCCTCAAAATCATGTGTTATATCTATTGGCTGAGGCTCCAAAAGCAAAAACTCAACATCCTCTCTCTTATATCTAGGTGTGTCAGGTGGAATCCCTTATACTAGGCCAAATTGTCTCCATACCTAATCAAATGGGATCATCTCTATCTCCATCTCTCTCTCCTCCTGTACACCCACCTCTATCTCTATAGCCCTATAGTGTGGTATCTAAATCTTTCCCACTATGACCACCTAACATATGGTCACCATTAAACATCCCCTCACATCAGACCCTCCAATATATCATGGAACCTCTCAATATGCTTGGCCCCACCACTTGATCTTGTATACATTATCACTCTCTACTAGTGCATGAATTTGGAAACATAGTCAGTCAGTGCATGTGTATCATTTGGCAGCCCCAAGGGTCTCAATACCTGAATATGCTCAAAATCCTAGTAGTACATAACAATCCCCATGCTTAATCCATAGCATCAATGTACTCTAAAATCCCATAGCTCTCTATAAATCTACACAAGTAACACCTACGTCCACCCAAACATGGTCCTCCCTAGAAACATCTATGCTAAAACTCTAAGCTGGAAATAGGGGAAGTAGCCACCAACTAAATCTAGAAACATGAATCTCATCAGTGCCATTATCATCATCATCATCATCATCATCATCATCATCATCATCATCATCATAGCTAAACACCTATCTCTAGGTTCCCTCTGGTATAAGAGGCCATAACTAAACCCATTGGCATGAAACTGTGCATTTGTTTGATCATCACCATATATGAGCTCTAGATAGTAATCTTTCTCCTCACTCTCTATGTGATATAATAGATCCCCTCAGATAGGCAATCTAGTAATCCTCAAAATATCCTCTAACAAAATAGTAATCTCTCTTGTTGGTAACCAAAAAGTGTTTATCATGGGGTCCCATATTTTGATGAGTATGACAAGCATGGCAGGGTCATGGGGTACATGCTAATAATGGCACATCATGCCTAATCTAATGGCCTCCATGTGTCACCATTCATCATCTATTATTGAATCCTACACCTAAGTGAAGAGCCTAGGGACTTGGTCCCTTAGCTAGATCTAGTCTTATGCCTACAAAAAAACCATGTGAGTAAGCATACTTGGTTTTCCTAATCAAACCTAGTATCAGCATAGACCCAAAAAACTTTTAACCTATTCCAAGCTAACCTATCACAACCACCACCCTACCTCTAAACAATTCCAACAATAATCCATCATTACCTATAAAAATCAAATAAATATACCCAACCACTAATTTATAACCTTCAAATACCTTATTTAACCTATAAACCATCCAAACCCACACCTAACTCCCTTCGATAACTTTACACCCACACCAGCTATCACACAAGAATTTTTAAACAAAAATATTCTTTTTGTCATTATTATCTACCTTTAAAAAAAAATTTAGGTTTAATCCTCTTCCATTATGAGGTTGACCACTAACAATTGGACCAACCATCGACGGTCACTTAGAAAGATTTTATTCTTTAGCTCAACCATAGACGGTCGGTCAACCATCGATGGTCAGGCTTAGTGTTTCTATCGCTAATTCACTTTTTTAGATTATAAAGAGAGAGAAGAAACTAAAGAGATAAATGGACAAGGCATGTGAAGTACCTGGATAAAGATCGCGCACCGTAATCCAGACGCTTGTGAGCACCCCTCTTTGGCTGTGGAGGAATGACACCTGCAAAGAAAAGGAACTTGGACAAGAAAATGTTAGATGGATAGGCGGTGGGTTGCCAAGCGAAAGCTTGTTCCTGGAAGTATGAAAACTTCCTCAAGGGAGGTCAAGCCACTGATAACAGACAGATAAAAGACCAAGGAAATACAGAATGCCAGAATACAGAAGTGATAAGCAAATTAGAAAGGAAAGAAAAGACAAAATGATTACCTTAAGGAGTTGTTGGGCTGATGACAGTCGCCGAGGTCAGAAATGTTGCCGGCGTCGGTTAGCTGATCTACCAACGTCGGTTATCTTGCCGACATCGGTTGGGGAAGTGACCGGCGTCGATCGGGGTTGTGGCCTGTAGTCGGGTCTGGTTTGGTTTCTGGACTATGGACGGGTCAGAGACAGAGTTTATGGACGTGCTTGAATGGTTTGGAGAATGGTCTAGGTCTGGTTGGGTGCCCTGTATAGGGTCTTTATTGATAGGGGGATGAGGAAGTTGTCTGGGATTATATAGAAAAGGGGACAGTGTGAGAGGAAGATGCACAGAGGATAGGGCCTGAGAAGGCTTTTCAGCCTCTCAGGGGGAAGAATAGAGGGAGCAGGAAACAGCAGGGATACCAGATAACTGGAAGCTAAAGAAATGAAATGAAATGAAATAACAGACTGTGCTTACCTTTTTGTTTGCCGAATGAAGAGTGGGAGAGCTGTTGTTGGAGCCACAGAAGGCTTGTTGCAAGAGGAGATTCCTGATCTAGAGCCTTTGCACCTGTTGCTGCTGTTGCACGAGGTCCAGATGGAGAAGAGATGAATGCCAAAATGCCAAGAGAATTCTGTTTGTGAGCTCAAGGGTCCAGGGACTGCAACGGATGCAAAAAGGGGTAATGAAGGCTGCCGACGCCGGCAGTTTTGCCGACGTCGGCCGAAGGGTCGCTGACGTCGGCGGTGGCAGAATGGGGACAGAGACTAAAAATAGCCTCTGCCCATTCTTGCATGCTGCCGGGTGAGGGGTTGTGGGAAGAACGGTCACGAGGATGCTTAAATGGGCGTGGAGGGAAGATAATGAGGAGATTTGACATAATAAATGCTAGGGGGAAGGTGGAGGGATCCAAGGGAGGATCCAAGGTGGCAAGGGTGAGGTGGAAAGGGGGCCACTTTAAAATATTTAAGTTATTTTAATCATATGAAGGCCAAGGGTTAGGATATGGGTTTGAGGTGGACAAGGGGGAGAACCAAGGTGCAGACACATTTGCGGTGTCTACATTTGCCCCTTTTTGTCTTGTTGGTTGTTCTTGACGAACTGCAAGACAAAAATAGGAGTTGGTTGCCCCAGGAAAAGGATGAGGTGTTCCCCCCTTAAAGCGATAGTCGAGAGAAGGGAACCGAAGATCGAGTGTCGATTTGACAGAGAAATGGATAGAAGAGAGTGAGTGAAAATGCTGCAGTAGTCGTGATTGCGCGTAGTCCATTTCACGAGAGGGTCGGGTCAAATTGTTGCATGTCGAGGGTCAAGGAGTGCCAAAATTGAAGTAACCGGGCCCCAGCATTTAGTCGTCTGCTAATCGGGTCACTCAATCTAAGCTGAAGCTCCAAATGGTCATCGTGTTCCAGGTATTCTAGGCTCAGGAAGTGCTCCCAGAGACACAAAAAAGCCACAAGTAGTAGGGATCAACTAGCTCGCGATCCTATACTTGCAAAAGGTCAAAAATAGTCTGTGGACAATTCTGCTAACCAGTCGTGAGGTAGCACACATGCAAAAACAACCAAGGCAACATTGGCTTGGAAGTAGTCGAAGGTCGAAGGAGATACGCATGATCTCCAATGGTCATTGGGCAAGGGGATGGATGGACGAAAGGATGTGGCCGAGCTAACCTCAGAAAACGTCATGTGATCTGAGTGCTGCCTACATAGCCCCTGTCGTTAGGGGCCTCAGGCCTATGTAGTTCTCCCTAAAAGGGAGGAAGGGTCAAAGAGATCGATTGGTCTTGGTCAAAGTCACAGAAGAGGAGGTTTGTCCATCAAAGAGACGAACAAACGGGGGTGGTCGAGCTAACCTCAGAGGATGTGGTATCTGAGTGCTGCCTACATAACCCTGGTCATAGGGCCTCAGACCAATGTAGTTCGGACAAAAGGTCTGATTGATCAATGATTGGATGTGGTCAAATGTCAAAATGATGAGGGTAAAATGATGCTATAGATGTCACATGGGTCAAGAGACTTTCATCCCTAGCAAGTTTCCATAGTCGTGATGGATGCATGCTAAAAATGAATGGAAGTCGATTTATGCTTCAGCAAGTATTGGTTTATGCTTAACATAAATTGGGTCTGGTCGGTAGTTTCCATGTGTATTGGTGTCCATAGAAATTATGTGAAATGGACGAGGATGATGTCTGATGCCATGTTGAAAATGTCGAGGTTGATTTGAAAATGTTGAAGTTGGTTTGGTTAAGGATGAGTCGACAATTGATGTGGTTAAATGTGACCAAAGTGTAGAGGAGAAGTGAAAGGCGAATCGCTCTTTCATTGACAAGGACCAGAAAGGGAGCATAGATAGAGGTTATTAGAACAAAAGCCCCGTTCATGCATTGTGTCGTGGACCAGTGTTGTGTTAGAACGGTAATCGAATCACTTTGACATTAAAGTGAGCTCGAAGTCCCCTGAGCAGGTGATAGGAGGAGGATAGGGTAACCCAGTTTAAGAGCAGGAAGAACCTTGCCCCTTTTCATAGGAGACCCTGAGACAACTACAAGCCAAGTCCATGACCCGTTTTTTTTTTTTTTTTTTTTTTTGGTGCAGGCTGATCGATGCGGGAAGCCTACATAGAGATGTCTTTTAATGTAGTGGTCATGTTGCGAAGCTGATCAATGCGGGAAGCTTCTAAGAAAAGTTGTTGTTTGTAGCAAGATTTAGTCATAGCCATCCTTCAAGGGAGTGGTCTATATTTTTGCTTAAAAATGTTTAAATAGCTGTCCTTCGAGGGATCAGTCTATTAGCTACAGCAATGATAGTACAGCTGTCCTTCGAGGGAGAAGTCTATTTTTTTTTGATTTGATATTGATATAGTGACCATGGATATGTTTTGACATCTTGATTTTGATTTTTTAATTTTTTTTTTTTTTTGAGTCACGGACAAGGCTGTAGAAGTTCAAGGACTCCCCTTTTATTAGGACAAAGCATCCATGCATCATAAAAGGGTCGTAGAGGACTTGTTAAATGGGAATAGGGTTGAAAGGGATGAGGATTAAGAGGACGAGGATTGCTCAGGGGACGAGCTCAAGTTACGTGTCAAGTATATGAGTACTCAACTAACAGAAGAATGGTCGAAGATGCAACGCATTAAGAGGCTCAGGTTCTGGCTGTCCGTCGAGGGAGGACAGACGATAAGTCCCTGACCCATACTTGTGCGTGATGATAAAAGGTCCAAGCCAATTGGGGGCAAATTTGCCTCGTTTACTTCACTCCATATTGGTCACATGCTGATTCTCTTTGAGGACGAGGTCTTCGATGTTGAAATCTCGTTCTCGCAGATTCTTGTCGTAGGCCCGCTTTATGCGACTTTGGTAGACATGGAGATGATTGAGGGCAGCAAGACGGCACTCGTCGAGTAACTCAAGTTGAGCTAAGCGATCTTGACAAAAGTCGTCGTTGGAGAGAATGTCATGCAGGGAGATGCGGAGAGACGGGATCTATACTTCGAGAGGTAAGACAGCCTCTGTTCCGTACACGAGGGAGAAGGGAGTAGCTCCCGTAGAGGTTCAGATGCTAGTGCGGTAGGCCCACAAAGCGAAGGGAATATGAATGTGCCAATCCCTTCCTGTATCGTCGACCACCTTCATGAGAATTTTGGTGAGAATTTTGTTGGAAGCCTCGGCCTGCCCATTTGCTTGTGGGTAGTAAGGCGAAGAAAAGCTGAGTTTGATGCCAAATGAGTCGCATAGTTTTTGGACAGTCTTGTTTTTGAAGGACTTGCCGTTGTCGATGATGATTTTGTGAGGGACACCGAAACGACAGATGATGTGGCTGCTGATGAAGTCGACAATTTTGTCAGCTTTTGTGGAGACAAGAGGAATGGCTTCCACCCACTTGGTGAAATACTCAGTGGCAGTGATGATGGACTGATGACGAAGAGACGAGTGAGGGTTGATCTCACCGATGAGATCCAAGCCCCACTAAGAGAAAGGCCAAAAATCTTGAGCGACTTGCAAGGCGTGGCTGGGGAGATGAAGCAGGTTAGAGTGTTGCTGACACTTGATGCAGCGTCGAACATAGTCGCTACAGTCTTGATGAAGGGTGGGCCAATAATAACCCAGGCGAAGGATGCGCTTGGCAACCGAGTTTCCACTGAAGTGTCCACCATAAATCCCGTCGTGGACTTGCTTTATGGCTTGAGGAGCTTCAGTGGAGGTTAGACAGCGAAGAAGGAGGCTGTCGAAGCCTCGCTTACAGAGAAGACCCCCTAGCATGGTATAGCGAGCTGTGCGTTTGATGAAAGCCCGCCGCGCATTGCTAGAAAGGTTGGGAGGAGTGACAGAAAGAGACAAGTAGTCCACAAGTTGCTTATACCAGTCATCTCGTGGGCTAGAATTGATAGTGTTGATATGGTCGATGTGAGGAGAGATGTATGAAGGCAAGGGTACACGATGCACCGTGACAAAAAGTCGAGATGATGATGATGAAAACGGGATATGCGAAGCAAGAGAAGCCATGGTGTCGGCAAACTTGTTCGTAGAGCATGGAACAGTCTGCAAGAGGTAATGGTCGAAAGATGCCAAAAGAAGGTCAGCACGATTCTTATACCTCTGTAAAACTTCATTTTTACAGAGATATGAACCGTTAACTTGATTAACGACGAGCTGCGAGTCGCCGAAGATGTTGATAGACTTGATGTGGAGGGAAAAGGCAGTCTGAAGTCCCAAAATTAAGGCCTCGTATTCGGCCATATTATTGGTACAATCAAAGTCAAGTTTAAAAGATAGAGGCATGGGCTCCCCTTCGAGTGGGATGAGGATGACCCCCGCACCCCCACCGAGTTGACATTTGGAGCCGTCAAAGAACATGGTCATTTGGTAGACGGTGTCATCGGTGGAAAGTGTGGCAATAGACTCGTCAGGGAACTCACAGTGTGAAGGTTGGTTGTCGGGAAGAGGGGCATCTGCCAGTTGGTCAGCGATGGTTTTCCCCTTGATAGATTTCTGCTGGATGAATTTGAAGTCAAACTCAGCAAGCAGCATGAGCCACCGAGCCATACGTTGATTCTGATATGGCTTGGAGTGCATGTACTTGAGAGGGTTGGTGTGAGTGACGACAAAGGTTTTGTGGTTGAGGAGATAGTGGCAAAGCTTGGTAGCGGAAAAGACTAATGCCAAACAGAGTTTCTCGGTATGAGTATACCGAGTTTCATAGTCGACCAGTGTTCAGCTAATGTAGTAAACCACTTGCTCACGATGATGCTCGTCTCGGTGCGCGATCATGGCACCTAACGAATGGTTGGTAGTAGAGATATAAAGGTAGAAGGGTTGGTCGTCTTTAGGTGGAATGAGGACTGGTGGAGAGACCAGATAGCCTTTGAGGGCTTCAAAAGCCTCTTGACAGTCCTCATCCCATTTAAAGGAGACGTCCTTCTTAAGGAGATGATGAAAAGGTTGGCAGCGGTCTGAAAGCTGCGAGATGAAACGGCGAATGGACTGGAGCTTCCCTTGTAGACTGCGAAGCTGCTTGAGATTGGTCAGGGGTGGCATTTCGAGGATAGCACCGATCTTGGCGGGATCTATCTCGATACCATGGAAGGAAACGATGAAGCTGAGAAGTTTGCCTGAGAGGACCCCAAAGACACACTTCTTGGGGTTAAGGCGGACATTGTATTGAAGAAGGCGAGAGAAGATGATTGTGAGAATGGTCAAGTGGTCGCGGCAAAGTTTGGATTTGCCGAGAAGGTCATCCACATAGTCCTCCATTATTTTGTGGAGGAGATCGTGGAAAATGTAGGTCATGGCGCGATGATATGTGGCACCAGCATTTTTCAAGCCGAAAGGCATGACTCAATAGCAGAAAGTCCCCCATGGGGTGATGAATGTAGTATTTTGCTGATCTTTCGGTGCGATCAGGATTTGATTGTATCCTGAAAACCCGTCCATGAGAGATAGCATCTCATGGCCGGCCGTGAGATCAACAAGCTGGTCAATGTTAGGAAGAGGGAAGTCGTCTTTGGGACAGGCTAAGTTAAGGTCACGATAGTCCATGCAGATCCGAATCCCCCCAGTTGCTTTAGTAACTGGGACGATGTTAGAGACCCACTGTGGATAATCGATGGGTTGGATGAAGGAGACAGAAAGAAGGCGCTGAAGCTCTTCTTTGACAAGGAGTGCAACGCGAGGATGCATCTTTCGAAGCTTTTGCCTAACAGGCTTAGCCTCTGGTTTGGTGACAATGTTATGGGTAGCAATGGTGGGGTCGATGCCAGGCATGTCGCTGTAAGTCCAGGCAAAGGCCTTGCTATGGTCAGAAAGGAACTGGGCATAGTCAAGCTGCTCCTGAGCGTCTAAAGATTGGCCAATCTTTAAGACGTGAGGAACATCAGAAGAAGAAGGGAGGTTGATGTCAATGGCGGATTCATTTAACATAACTTGGGTCTCGGAAGGGAGGAAACGCTGGATGAAAGAGTCATCGGCACCCATGTAGGAAAGGATGGCATCATCGTCAACGCAGTGGACAGTGTGAATGGTTGCCGACGACTCCTCTACCATGCTAGGAAAAATAAGAGGGAGAGACCTGGACACCCCATTGAGCTGGTAGGTCAGGGGTTCCAGGCGGATGGTGTTTATGGAAAAAAAAAACTAGGAGGGATGGAAACCACCGACTCCGTAGGTGACGAAGGAGAAATGGGTGAGTTTGGAGGAGATTGGCCAATGGTTGGATCGGGACAAAGGTCGGAAGGAGCCTGAGTGGGGTCATGATATCCTAGGCCATACCATTTCTTGGCATCGTGATCATTGAGCGGCTCGATGGGCTGATGGGAGCCCTGCTCATAACGTCTGAAACTGAAACCCTTCCATGCACACCTGTGAAGGTAAGTGTGTGCAAAGGTAGGGTTGCCAAGAAATGAGAAATCAGATGTGAAAGGTTGGGGCGAAGAGATGGAATTGCCGTTGGTAGGAGCTTGATTGAGCCCCCCATAGACAAAGTTGGTTTGGAAGTGAGGAAGACCATAAGGCACGACCATCTCGATCCGATGGTCGTAATTGGGACTGAGGTGAAGGCGTCCATACTCTTGCGGAGTTTAGAACATGTCTAGGGTCAACAAGTGATATTCCCCAAGTGATAGTCGTTGGAAGATGTCTTCCATGGGGTCTTTGGTCGGCGCTTGAAGAGGAGGGGTGAGGGCGACCGCCGATTGCGAACTGGTCGAAGCTTCCGCAGATGGGGGCGGTGCCGGAGTTGATGGCTTGATGGGAATGAGGACATCATTGGGACGGTAGGTTGTGTTGCAAGTTTTGAAGGGTGAAGGGTCAGCGGGAATGGTGTGGACTTGCCCGTCATGCTCAAACTTCACACAACGGTGCAGGGTGGAGGGTATACAGGCCATGGCAAGGATCCAAGGTCGGCCCAGTAGAAGGTTGTATTGAAACTCTCCTTCGATGATATAGAAGAGCTCCGGGACTGTGCATGGACCAACGTGAATGTGAAGGATGACTGTGCCAATGGTCGTGGCGGTGGTGTCATTGAAAGAGCGTAAGATTGCGTCAGTTTTGGAGACGCAATTCTTGGGAAGAGCCAGCTGATCAAAGGCGTGGGTAGAGATAATGTTGATGCTAGCGCCGCCATCGATCATAACGCGTTTAATGCGTGTCCGATTGACATAGGCAGTGATGAAGAGGGCGGCGTCTTGATCTTCTGTGTTAGATGTGGGAATCTCAGAATCGCTGAATGTGATGGAGGCGACAGGAGATAAAGAATGGACGAGGGCAGCGAGTGGTTGGGGGTCTTCGGGTTGGACCTCCGCTACCTGCAAGGCTTGGATAAGGGCTTGACGGTGCTGAGGCGAGGTTTGGATAAGGTCATAAAGAGACATCTTTACAGGTGTCTGGTGGAGCTGCTTCAGCATGGAGTCATGAATTGGCCCAGAAGAGGAAGACGAAGAAGGTTGGGATGCGCCAAGGATAGAAATTTTAGGCTTGGGCGCAAGAGGTGGCTTGATGAAGGGATAGGTCCAAGGAATGGCAGCTTTTTATTTTACCTTGTCCTTTTGCGACCTAGTGGTTATACGGATAGCATTGATTTTGAAAATAGGAGGTGAAGAAGGGGTCATGTCTTACTGGTGAGATGTTGATGTGTTAGAAGAGGTTGGATGGGAAGGAGTCGGGGTCTGGTCAAGAGTGTCCTCAAGGAGAAGAGTGTCTTTCTCCATATGGCGGCAGATGACGGCCTTGAGGGTACAGCAAGTCTCGGTGTCGTGTCCTGGTGTACGATGATACAAGCAAATTTTCGTGTCGTCGAACCAGGAGGGCTTGGACCTGAGAGGTTGGAAAGGCTTGATGGGGGGAAGGGTTATGTTGGAAGTCTACAGAAGTCGGTGCAATATCAATGAGTACGAGCCCACTAAAGGGTCCACACTAGTTGATATACGCGAGGTTGGTGACTTTTGCTTAGGTGAGGTTAGAGGAGGTTTCCGCACCACCTTATGGGTTGATGGCGCGGTGACAGATGGAGACGGCTCTTTCTTAGTGATTGATACCGCCTTTTTGGGAGAGGGATGACTGGAGGTAGGCAGAGGAAGCAAAGGAGGCAATGAGTTTTGGTTGAAGGCCGGAGTGGGAAGGATGCTAGCCAAGGTCGAAGGATGGGGGCCCAAAATGGATGGCAATGGTGACGGAGAAGGAGGCGTTCGTTTCTATGGTCTGGCAGTCTTCTTTGACTTGGTTGGAAGACTACTGCTGGTCAAGGTCTGGCCAAGGTCCACCTTCACTTGCGGGTGAGTGAGGGTGGAGACAGGATGAATGCCAAATGACTTGATGGGTTTAGACGAGATAGATGCAGGTTTCGGTTTGGACGGGTTTGGTTGAGGTTTGAGAGTCTGGTCTTTGTCAAGAGTCTGATGAGATTCTGCCTTGGGAGGATTAGCAGCATGTGATGAGAGGGTGCGGGTATGTTGAAGGGCTTTAAGACGCTCCCACAACACCTGAGGCGTCACTTTCCTCGGAGGGAGAAGTTCGATTTTCTCCACTAACCGGGAAAATGGCTGAGAAGAAGATGTTGATGGTTGCGAGGTTGAAGACGAGATGGGTGTAGTGGTCTTAGACGCATGGTGTGGTGAAGTCATGACAGATTTAGATGAAGACGAAGGGGAGACAGGCTCTTCCCCAGGTGGAGAAGAAATCGGGGAGCGGGGCTCCTCCAGCGGGTAAAGGGTAGGGATGATGGTGCCCTCCACTTGCGGGTGAGGAGTAGGAAGGGTCGGGTCCTCCATAGGCAGCAGAAAGGAGGATGGCGAGACCGGTGGTGCTGGTAAAGCCGAAGCGTCCTCCAAGATGAGAGAGGTCAACGGAGAACTAGCCGGGGAAAGAGGTTCGTCCACATATGACGGACTGATTGATGGACTAACCCCTTGAGGTTGATTGGGGACGAAGGGAGAGACCGTATTGACTGTTTGAATATTGTGCTCATGATTGTCGTCAATTAAGGTCTGGACATTGTTCTAAGTTGGCGGATGATTGGGGAAAGGTTGTTTGAAGATGTCAATGGCCTGACTAGGGGGTACATTTGGATTGTCTAAGATGAGATCCCCCTTTTCAAGTATGTCTTGGATTATGTTCTTAAAAGTTTTGCAGTTTTCCGTGTCATGGCCCTTAACATGGTGGAAGCTGCAGAAGTCTTGCTCCCTATACCACGCGGGGATGGCGCATGAGGGATCGAATTGTGGAGGAGGTCGGGCTTGAGGGAGATTGAGGGCCCCCTGTTTAACAAGCTTTTCTAGCACAGACGCATATGATTCTCTGAGGGGAGTATATCGTCGTTGCACGTATCTTTGCTGGAATTGGCGAGTGGCGCTCTGAGATGTAGACGGCTCAGGCTGATTGGTCAAAGAAGACGAAGGTCTAACAACCACGGCATTAGCTGAAGCCTTGGATTTAGAATTGGATGATGATGGCTTAGCAGAGGAAGAGTCATTGGTCTTAGAGCTGGGATTCTTGCTCTGCAACTTGACTTTATTCTCCTCAATGGCACGCAACTCAAGTTTGCGGGCCATCGTGAAGGCCTCGTCAAAAGTGCGGAAGGTTTGAACCCTCAGGGTGGAAGAGATATGTCTGGCACAGGCTTGGGAGAAGAGTTCAATAAGCTCGGCCTGGGGTAAGGAAAAGGAGAGTTGATTGATGAGGCCTCTCCATCGAGCAACGAAGTCGGCTATGGACTCGTCCTCGAATTGCCGGATAGAATAGAGGTCCATGATTGAGACCTTCTTGGTTATGTTGATGGAAAAGTGATCGAGGAAGAGCTGAGCCAATTGTGTGAATGAGAAGAGAGAATGGCTGGGAAGGGAGCTGTACCAATCGAGCACAACACCCGAGAGAGACATAGGAAACGTGCATAAGAGTAACGCATCGTCATGGCCAATGAGGTAATAGGCATGTCTGAATGCCCACAAGTGTTGATGTGGGTCTTCCTTGTTTTGAAAGCGAGAAAACTTCAGAAGCTCCCACTGGCTATGATATGGTCTGATTGGGACAGAAGGATGAATGGGCTCATTGTAGATCTGCTCGTATGAGAGAGCATTGCGCGAGTTGAAAACAGAGGTCTCTAGACTGGTCATCTTGTCCATCAGCATTTTAATGATGTCTACCGACGGATTGACGGGTGGCGCCCCCCCTAAGTTGTAAGGCGCTTGGAAGAGGCTAGAGGAGGCGTGCGACATAGTCGATTGTACAATGTACAGATGACTAATCGCAGGGGCAGAAGTGGAGGCTAAAGGTGGTTGGGTAGAAGACATAGCTAGGCCCGATGTTGCCACGAGAGGTTGGATCATGGTAACAGGGGCCAAGGGATAATAAGCCACCCTGGTGTTGATAGGGGCCAGGGTAGGCGGAATAGAGACGATGAGGTTTTGAAAAGGAGTGGATAGCGGTTGAGCGGGTTGAGGTTGACAGGGGGCCGGAACCCCGATGGAAGTGGGCCCAATGATAGAGGGAGAGGCCACACCTGGAGGATTGGTCAAAGTCTGGTCAGTGGTCAAAGCGATGGCTTGAGTGTCTGAGGGTTAAACTACGAATGTTGTCGATACAGCCGTAGTCGCGACAAGGGAGGTTGGCATTCCGTAGATTGGATTGCCCAAGGAGTCTCGCATTCGGCTATGCGCGAGATAGTGTTGCAAGGCCTTGACGTTGAGGTCCAAGAATCGTTCAAAATCTTGGTCCCCTTCTTGGACAATGGGAGTCTGCGGCGGGGTTGGACGGGTAGGAGTTCTTTCGGTCTCCGAGTTGAACTCCATTGTAGGCTTGGTCACGGACGGGGTGGATGGAAGTGGTTGACGGCTGGCATGGTTGACAAGAGCCTTGGCTTGGCTACGAGTCAAAACCATGCAATGCAAAGAAGGTTCAGGTTTCAGGAACTGTGTTGTTCAATTCCAGAAAACCAGGATGGAGTCTTTGACAGAGAAGGGATAGGTTTTAGGCTACTGGTTTTGAAAAAAAAGGACAGTGACAGAGACCGACGTCGGTTGAAAAACCGATGTCGATAAGAAATGTGGCCGACGTCGGTGAGATAACCGATGCCGGTAATAGAGGAAGCCGACATCGATAGCAGAACCGATGCCGGTGACAGGGGAAAGCCGACGTCGGTGGCAGAACTGATGTCGGTGACTGTGTTTTCCAGAGAACCAAAAGATTTAAAGATTCTTGGAAAAATAAAGGAGAAAGCGTCCTCACTCACTCAAACAAACAGATGAGAAGAGGAAAACAGAGAGAGACAGACAAGCCTAAGCGATAAATCCTAGGAATTAACTTTAGAATTTGTGGCTTATGCCTTAGATGAATGTTTGGGGAGATTGGCTGTCAAGAAGGTCCTAGAAGAAGCAGTCTAGAGCTGGTTTCAGGAATTGTTTTAGGTGCTCAAAAATCTGTGTTAGGGTCTGGTACGTGGCCTGGTGCTAAGGAGCAAGCTCCCCTCACTTCACGATTCCAGTGGTTAGCTGGTCTCGCTTAGCCAAGATATACCTCGCCTAGAGTTTATCCTCCGCCAGAGAACGGAGTGGGCTTCCCCCTTGGTGATGAAATCCAAGTAGGGTCACCGAGACGGGTAAGGTATCCACTGGGGGATGAAATCCCAGTCGGGCCTTGTCTCAGGTAAGTTTTATGTTCGTTTTAGTGCATGTGGTCTGGTAGTGTAACATCAAGTGTCTACGATTTATTCAATATGCGGATTTAAGTTACTAGATGTGGACTAAGAAGATGCAAGCACAAGCAGAGATGAATGCAAAGTGTTTTAATTCCCAAGTCGAAATGTGATGTTTGTTATGAAGACAAGTTTGAGAAAGGGTTGAGAGTATGATGTTTAGACTAGTCTAGAAATGCAAGGAAGAAAGATTCGTTTTTGTCCTGCTTATAGTGTCATTGAGAAGAAAAGAAGGAGGAGAAAAGGTAAGAACCTAATGCTCCTAAATGAATGAAGAAGAAAAGGAACCCAGGAGGAACCTATGGTCCCACCGGGTGTGCCAGAATGTTTCTATCGCTAATTCGCTTTTTCAGATTATAAAGAGAGAGAAGAAACTAAAGAGATAAATGGACAAGGCATGTGAAGTACCTGGATAAAGATCGCGCACCGTAATCCAGACGCTTGTGAGCACCCCTCTTTGGCTATGGAGGAATGACACTTGTAAAGAAAAGGAACTTGGACAAGAAAATGTTAGATGGATAGGCGGTGGGTTGCCAAGCGAAAGCTTGTTCCCGAAAGTATGAAAACTTCCTCAAGGGAGGTCAACCCACTGATAACAGACAGATAAAAGACCAAGGAAATACAGAATGCCAAAATATAGAAGTGATAAGCAAATTAGAAAGGAAAAAAAAGACAAAATGATTACCTAAAGGAGTTGTCGGGCTGATGACAGTCACCGAGGTCGAAAATGTTGCCGGCATCGGTTAGCTGATCTGCCGACGTCGGTTGGGGAAGTGACCGGTGTCGGTCAGGGTTGTGGCCTGTAGTCGGGTCTGGTTTGGTTTCTGGACTGTGGACGGGTCAGAGACAGAGTTTATGGACGTGCTTGAATGGTTTGGAGAATGGTCTAGGTCTGGTTGGGTGCCCTGTATAGGGTCTTTGTTGATAGGGGGATGAGGAAGTTGTCTGGGATTGTATAGAAAAGGGGACAGTGTGAGAGGAAGATGCACAGAGGACAGGGCCTGAGAAGGCTTTTCAGCCTCTCAGGGGGAAGAATAGAGGGAGCAGGAAACAGCAGGGATACTAGATAACTGGAAGCTAAAGAAATGAAACGAAATGAAATAACATACTGTGCTTACCTTTTTGTTTGCCGAATGAAGAGTGGGAGAGCTGTTGTTGGAGCCACAGAAGGCTTGTTGCAAGAGGAGATTCCTGATCTAGAGCCTTTGCACCTGTTGCTGCTGTTACACGAGGTCTAGATGGAGAAGAGATGAATGCCAAAATGCCAAGAGAATTTTGTTTGTGAGCTCAAGGGTCCAGGGGCTGCAACGGATGCAGAAAGGGGTAATGAAGGCTGCCGACGCCGACAGTTTCGCCGACGTCGGCCGAAGGGTCTCCGACGTCGGCGGTGGCAGAATGGGGATAGAGACTAAAAATAGCCTCTGCCCATTCTTGCACGCCGCTGGGCGAGGGGTTGTGGGAAGAATGGTCACGAGGATGCTTAAATGGGCATGGAGGGAAGATAATGAGGAGATTTGACATAATAAATGCTAAGGGGAAGGTGGAGGGATCCAAGGGAGGATCCAAGGTGGCAAGGGTGAGGTGGAAAGGGGGCCACTTTAAAATATTTAAGTTATTTTAATCATATGAAGGCCAAGGGTTAGGATATGGGTTTGAGGTGGACAAGGGGAGAACCAAGGTGCAGACACGTTTGCGGTGTCTACACTTAGACTAATAATGGTCATTGAGTGTGACCACTAGAGGCAAAGCCCTAAAACCCCACCCCCATTAAAACCTAGTAAAACCATGTTAATCCTACAATAAACATCCTTAATCCTTCTACCCTACCTTTACCCAACCCATACAAATATTTGATTACCCAAAATAAGTAACACATATAATAATTTAGAAAAATATTAAATCTAGGGAATTTTTCCCCCAAATACAAATACACTAGTTTTTTAATGTAATATACCCATTCATTTCCATTTAACATAAATAATCATTAATTTTGAAACACTTCCTACCTCATTCTATAAGTGATGTCATGGTCAAAGCTCGGGTCCCTCTACCTGGTGATGCCCTCCTCCACCGTCCATCTTGATCAATGCAAGTGCAAATCAAAATTCCCCACCTCGTGGTTACCTCAGTCAAACTCCAGTCCAAATGCATCATAGTAGTGGACAAAATTCTTGGTAGAGCAAAAATCATGGCATGAAAATGACAAATGATGAAATTTACATTTCACTTTCACTTTTTATCTTTTTTTGTCTTTTTAGGGTTTCCCCTTGACCATCAATGGTCAGGGTGACCATTGATATTTGACCTTTTTGGCTCCTCATCATCAACAATCAAGGTCCCACATTTTCTCTTTCACATTTTTTACACCAGCCTATAAAATTCTCTTTGTAGGATCATAAACATGACCCTTACCCTCTGACAAATCAAACCTTTCCCAACCAACCCCATTTGACCATGTCCATCTTGACACTGGCCATTATCATCAAGCATTTTTTTAAAAACTTAGTCATATATTTTCCACACTTTTGATGACCTATTCACCTCATAATTAACCTCAGAACTACCCTTTGATCAAGAACTACATTCAGACTAAAGTTGTTATGGGATGCTAAATCCCCTTCACTATGTAGGTAGCATCTACTTTCCTAGTGAATGTGGAGTCAGCTCGATCATACCCAAACCTACCCATTTTCTAACATCCACCTTGATGATGACCTTATCATTAGAACTATGCATATATATTATGATGACTTTTGCCTAGGTCATTTTGACCACACTGACTGACCTTGCCAAGTTACCTATTTATATTTTTATACCACCTAGTGCAACAACCAAATCATTTGGTGTTTTGATGGGAGCACTTCCTATCTCAAATACCTATAAAAACACTATAACCACCTTGGAGACTAACAGCTGTATCCAACTACCATGCCTATAGTAGTCACATGATACATTGGTCACTTATCTCCTTCACACTAACCTTATTTTTAATAACATTGGCAATCTCTCTTTGCATTATATTATCTCTCACAACTTTTATCACATTTTGTCCACAAGTTTTTGCCTCACATGCTCAACTCAAGTCACCACCTTCAGACTCCACATTTACCCTTTGTCAAACCCATAATTGCTTTAGTTACACATCACCTACTCCTAGTTTAAGGGGGAATACCTCCTCCCACTTTTGGAGCAACCAGACCCTTGACCTATACTCTATTTTTGTTTTTCTACTCATTCACAAGAGTAACACAACAAAAAAGGGCAAATTATAGACACCAAAATTCCACATGCACATTTTTAAGTATCATGACCCTTATTAGACCCCTCGTGACCCCTATCAGACCCCTCAAACCTTTTTGCCTTACTTAGGTCTATTTTTATCAGTTAGATTTACTAGGCTTAAACATGGTTATTTTGACATCTAGCCTTGACCATCGATGGTTAGACTAACTATCGATGATCAGGGTCCACTGCCTATCCTTCTACATGCAAACACCATGCAAAATACTAGCTACCTTTTCTAAATATAAGTCATCCAAATATCCTTACAAGGCATTGCATGGATGAATTGTATTTATAATCCCTAGTTACACTCCCTCTAGAACCTTTGGCCCTTGCCTATAAGAAGGAAAAAGATGTAAGATCAAATGCATCTATAATTATTATCAAGAGCTTAGGTACTTAGAGTTCTCTTTTATAGGTTAATCAGTGTCATCTACATTATCAAGCTATTTTATTAAGAACAAACTTGTCATCACCTCTCAACAAAGCTTCCAAGCATTGTTACTCTACCAAAATTAAGATAGATCTCAACTATGCCAACTACTCATCTAAACCACTTTTGGTAAGACAAGCCCTTATTTTTTACTATTCACATGCTTTATTTCCATTTTGCAACTAATTTAGCCTTTTCCCAACCCCTAGAATTCATCTATGAATCCCATCAATCTATTGTTGATAAAACCCAATTTTGGCACAGTCAACCATCGATGGTCATCCCAACCATCAATGGTCAAGCCTAACCACTGACAATCAACCCAATCGTCGATGGTCACCTATGGTAGAAAAAATATAGAAAGCTAATTTCACATCATTTTCTTGACCTAATTCACTTTATTGTGTTTTGACCACTCATAGGCCCTTTTTAGATTTTTTGAGCCATACCTTGATCCATTAGCACTAGCACTACTTAGTTTATCACTAATTTGATCATTATAGCATATCTCTTTATCAATCAATTCTTATTATTAGTTTTAGTATCTTTGATCATTGATGTAAGTACTTTATTTCTATTTTATTAACTTAATTATCCTAAAATGGTGGATTTAAAGCCCCTAAAGAAGCTCTCACTTCTGGGATCTAGCTAGCGCTAAGCAATCCACTTGGTTACTTGTTTAACCCATAAATTTGTTTTAGTGCTTTCTTACATGTATGTCATCCTCTCCAACCAAAGAGGATCTCTTCACAATATTTTGACACAATGCATGGACTTTTATTAGGTATTTCTACCATAACCTGTATTTCTAGTTTTACTACCTTCTTTTGAATAATAGAAAATTTTGAGTAAAACACTTATCTTTATCTATCTATTACATCATTTGACACTATGTCAAATTTTTCCTTATCATATATGATGATCTTACTTGTTGTACTATATCTTGATTATATTATCATTTATATTTTTCATATGATTATCTTTCTTTATCATTGATTTCTCTCTCTTGTTTGAGTTTTTCTCAAAACTCTTTTTTTTCCTCTTCATGATTGTTTGCTTTCTTATCTTTATTTTTCACAGATAATTGTCATTGTGACTTGGTTATATAAACCCTATTCCCTTTGTTTCTTGCCTCTTTTTACCATGTGATTAGTTAGTAAATAATGTATCTCATTATACTTTCCTTATACCAGTCCACCTTTAGATCTCCTTTTTCCCTTCTTCCTTTTTTGCAAACTAAGCATATACATGGTTGAGACTTGAGATCACATACTAGTTCATTGTTAAGCCTAAGTTTCCTATTTAGTATTTGTCTTTGGTTATTTATATTTATTTAGCCTTAGCCTATAGCTCATTCATGTGTATTAATACATCTCTCATGATTGGTCATTCTAAATCCATAGGGAGGAGGAATCTGAAAAAGCCATAAAAACTTAAAAGCCAAATCATTTAAACAAAAGGCAATGATATCAAAAGGTAAAAATATTCTTAAAATTCAAATCACATTAAAAGACATGATTCAAAGTGCATATCCTTATTATAATTAAAGCTTAAAATCCACAGTTGGCCTCATAATAGAGTCGAGGTCCTTTGGGGTGTGGTAGGCTAGTAGATTAGAA
This sequence comes from Torreya grandis, assembly GCA_037957365.1. NCBI lineage: Eukaryota > Viridiplantae > Streptophyta > Pinopsida > Cupressales > Taxaceae > Torreya > Torreya grandis. Next base: position 3,519,849 of record JARHVA010001366.1, read on the forward strand.
AAGGAGAATAAAAAAAATCTTTTAGCGCTACCTACTTTCTCATGCAAGTACCCAATCTTTGTAGTAGATCAACAGATCTATAAGGGGTCTTAAATAATGGGGAGCACATTGTGGGAAGGTAGGTCTATTTTAATTTTCCCTGTACCAATCTACCTTCATGAGTTTATCTTATTAGCATGCTTATTTACCTACAAAGCTTTGTGTCTATAGCAAACAAGTTTCCTTTGTACATAGATGACCACTAGTCAATTAGTGTCTTCTCATGTCTGTAGTATGCCTCTTATCTCCTAAGGTCTTCTCATAAGATGCCTAAGTCTTTATTTTTACACTCCCTTTTTCATTCCCTATATCCCTCATATTTCTTCTTGATAAATATTATTTTGTCTACTGATCACTCCCCTTGGGATTTCATTTGTGAGTTGTTTAATAAGACCATGGATAGGACCTGACGTCCCTCAAAAATTACCATATTTTCCTTCCTATTACCCACATATTTAATTACCTAATTTTTACTATTTATTCCACACTAGTGGTGTTATCTTTGTGATTTGCTTTATAAGACCGTGGATAGGATCTGATGCTCCTCATAAAAAATTTCACTACCCAAATCACAATCCAAAATTACATGTGTCAAATATGAGATAAGATGTGATTAATTATGAAGTTACATGTCGTTGACATGCTTCCCAACTTGATTTAGTGTTTTTTATGCTTACTTAATTTCTCTTTCATTTTGTATCTTCTTATTTTTTGAGTGCATGTAAGAATATAACCATTTCTTGAATTTTTTATACTTCTCAGCTTTAATTAGTGTGATAAATTTAAGACCAATCTTTTCCCAAATTTTTTTTAATTTTATACTTCTCAACATGATTTAGTATAATTTATTGACTTAATCTAGCTTATTTTTATACCATTTGCGATCCTTTTACATACATTCCATTTTATTACATTGTTGTCATACTTCCCAATGCAAATTAGTATGATTTTACTTGTTTTAATTTGGTGCAAAAATCTTTCACTTTGGTTTAAAAACAAATTACTTTTTACCATCTTGTTTTACCTTTTCTTGGTGCATTATACTTAGTCATTTCTTGTTATTACACATTTCCCAACTTGAAATGGTATGTAGTACATTCTTGACTGATTATATTTTTCCAATTCCTTTTTGCATGTTTCTTTTTAACCATGCATGTGTCTTACATAATGCTAGAAAAGAAACCACACCTCATATATTCCCTATAGCATATATAACAAAGTTAAATACATGTACTAGAATAAAATATATCCAAAGCATCCATAACCATAACCATAACCATAATAAACAATAATGACAACATACACAACCAATATCAATATGCCAAATGAATCCATATATATAATGTTGTCCCCCAAAAAATATCACTCATTTTTGGGACAACATTTGAACTATTTTGGTCCTATAGACCAAAATTATCTCTTCCTTTTCAAAATTTGTCCTGAGCATTCAAGTTCCTCATTTTTCAATCTTTTCAGAAATCTACAGACTCTGCAAGCTTAAATCTACGGACTCTACAGGCTTGAATCTACGGACTCAGCAAAAAGAGGAAATCTATGAACTTTGTAGGTCAAGTTCAATGGGTTTTACAGGTTGAAATCTATAGACTCTTTCAAGGTTAGAGAAAACTACGGACTTGGTTTCTATAAACTCTGCAAATAGGCTCATTTCTACAAGTTCAACGGGCTTCACAGCTTCTGTAGGTGGTTCAATCAAAAGAATCAGTTTCTAATAATTGGTCATTTTTTGGATTGGTTCATTGCCTTGGTTCAAATAGAAATCTCCATTGGCAAGCATCAATAATAGGTTCAATATTTGGTTTGTCCTTTGGTTCAACGTCAAATGGTTTAAAGGCAGGTTCAATGCTTTGTTTGACTCTAGTTCATCTGCTTTGTTTCAATTTCAATGCTTTGATTCATCCTTTGGTTCAAACAAACAATTCATCAATTGGTTCAAGGCTTTGTTTGAACCATTGAACCAAAACTTGGTTCAATGGTTGGTTTAAACATATGGTTCAAAGGCAAGTTCAACATTTGGTTCAAAGCTTGGTTTAACCAATTGGTTCAATGACGTGGTTCAAAAAGAGGTTCAAAGCCATGGCTTGAAAGGTCAAGTCCAATCCAAAAAAGTGCCAAGCGGAAAGTTGAAAGAAGACCAAGGGGTGACGCGCCTGAAGACGTCAAATTCAACACAGTGAATTAGCCATTAAAAACATAGTGATGGGCACGTGAACATCAAAATTCAAGACAACAAAATAACTGTTGATCCTTTGAACCTACAGACCAAAATGCATTCACAGACTTCAAGGCCAATACTAGCAAAAAGTGAGGTAAGAACAGAATAGCAAATTGAATCCAGGACCCAGTTCACTTAACCAAAAAAGGAGGAACGATGAAGGTAAGATCAAATTGCCGGATGGACATTAAAAGTTGTAAACTTTCAATAAGCATGACTTGTTTCCCTGCATTGATAAAATCAAATGGGTAAAACACCCCTAAGTTCCAGCCTATCTTCTTAATAGATTCCAACATAGCATGATGTATTATTGTTCTCAAGTCCTTCTTGAAATGGCTATATAAGGGACTCTCTTCTATTGTAAATGGATCTCTTTTTTTTGACAATTAGAATGAAACTTTGACTAAATTGTAAGGCATTACTAAAACTTTGAGCTCAGATTGCTAATCATATTTTGTTACTGGAATAAGAAAGCAAGTGACTTTTCAAACTTTGTGCTATGATATCTTTGTTGTTGAGAAAATTGTTCTTATGTCTTTTCCTTGATTTATTTTTTGTTCTTTTAATTCAACAAGCAAGATTAGTGAAATTAGTCAGAAAGGTGTCCTAAAGAGTCAACTATGGAGAGACTTTATGCCCCCATAATTTCCTTTTAGTGTGTTTTCTTTTCATTTCTGTGTAAAGGACCTTGGGGCGACTTTGTGCCCTCATTGTCCTTCATATCTTACTCTTGAGCAATCCAGGCGAAGACTTTGTGTTGCATCTCAATTTGCTAGTTATTACATCCTTTTTTACATTTTGTTGTTACTACCTGGAGTATTCTTGTGGCTTGTTGAATAGTACTTCTAAAAGAAGAGGAGTGCTTTTTATCATTTTCCTTGAGTTTCTCCTTTGATCCGCACACATCATCTCTGAAGAAAGAGAGATGGATGGTTTGTCCTACCCTTGAGTATTATTTTTTGTTTATATATATATATATATATATATATATATATATATCCTATCTATAGGGAACCTCCCCTTGATGAGAGGAGAGATCAGTCCCCTTCTGATGTGGTAAAACTACACATTTGGATGATTAATCTTCCTACTTTGGCTAATTAGACCTATTTTTTTATCAGTACGCTGATTGACAAAATATTCAACCAACATATATCATGAGTTTTTATACAACAAATATAACCATATACAATTCTCTAACTCTATGGCTAGGATCCATCTTATCTATCTCATGGCCTAGCCATGTTGCCTGTTAAGGCCTCAGTCTGACTCCTCCAAATAGTACACTATGAATAGGTCAACCAAGATCTCAGTCCCTCTACCTATCCTTGTATGTGCACTACCTAAACCTATGACTACATTAGTTGGGTCCATATCTCTATCATCTACATCACTATGGCCAAATACATAGCTCTTTCCTTAGCCAAGGCCTACCATGCTCACATCTTGACTACACCCATCTCTATTGGTGGATGCATCCTCTCTCTATGCTTGTATTTATCTTGCTACCTCCCCAGCTAGTCTAAACCAACTCACCTAAATTGGGGTAGATGGTATGCTAGGGTCCTCTAATGTAATAGGGTCATATAGATGTAAAGTCTCATCCAAGATGTCATGGAGTGATCCCCTCACCAAGGACCCCCATCTCTCCTCTACATCCTTAGCTACACCTACAAAATCACACCAAATGGATATTACATCACTATTATATCTCAAGTAAGCTATCTATCTCTACTTTTAAATAAAAAATCAAATCAATAATTTAACCATATTTTCTTACCTATCTGTGTCTCAACTACTATCCATGTGATCACTTAGCATAGTCTCCCCATCTTCATGGCCTCTTAGTACCTCCTTTATAGGATGCCTCCTTAGCTCAAATACATCTGTCATCACTCGTGTCCATCTCAGCCTGCACCTAAATGATCTACCTATCATCTATCCCTCATCTAGCTCCCTTTCTAGCTCATTAGGGATGACATCAATCTTTGTTATCTCCTAATGTCTCTATCACTATCATGTATTCTATGATCATAGATCCTCCTACTATGGAATTGGTAGTGGTACATTTGGTATCTCTTCCTCTACCTCCCATCCTCCTACTCTACTACCCATCATGCTTAACCAGTCCATGGTCACTCATAACATGGTTTAAGTGTCAGTCTCACTATTAATGGTTATAATCCTCTCCTCCCCCATGGCTCTCTCACATGCCAAGATCAATGCTCAATAATTAATATCAGTGTCACTAGATAAGGAAAGCCTATCTATCTTGGCACTCATACCACTAGATGTGGCTCTCTCCACCATGTGTAGTGTTCAACCACCTCTATCCTCATTATTATTGGTACAACTATGTACCAGCTCACCCATGTAGTCCTTATGTCTCCATATGGCCACCACATTATGTTTGTGCATCTCACTGACTATAGCACTGGCACATGGGGCATGATCTACACTACCTAGTCCTCTCTCCATCTCTACATTTGAGGTGATTTATCATTGACCACATGGGGTAACCCAACTAGTTGATACATAGGAAACCCCTCATATATCCAAGTTATCAATAATATGATTAGTCCCATGGTCTTTTACCCTCTGACTAGAATCTCATACAAATCATGTACAAGATGGACCTAGATGATAGATCCTAGTTCATATATAACTTACTCCTCCATAATCATCCTGCTCAAAGCTACAATAAATGGTGGTATCTTATCATCTAACTTATGACATAGCACCCACTTTGTCACAATCCCTATCACAACTTTTTAGATATCTAAAATCTATGATGTATATAAATCATCCATACTGACTCTCCATCCTACCAAAATCATCTCTAAGCTTGTAGCCCATATGGCTAAGGCTCTCCTCTCCTCTATGCTATTTGGTATCCCTATAGTCACCAATGTTCCTACTATGGGTAGCACAAAGATGGCATAAACATCCTCTAGTGTGATGGCCACCTCTATCACATCCCCATCCACCTCCCATCTAAATTTTTTAGTCAGTTGTTCTTAGCAACTAAAGAACATGACTAATAGATCAACACTCATGGGGATCTTGTACATATCAGCTATACCTCTTAGACCTATGGATACTAGTATAGCCCTATCTTCATCTTAAAAACACTCCAATAATGTTGGTAACTAGGACACATCCACCAATCTCTAGAACCTATGTCATCTTTACAACCAAGAAACAACAAAAGATGTATTAGTTCCTTCATGTCATGTATAGTCATAATACATTCTTTTTTACATTTTTAAATTAAAAAACAAGCCTAAGTGCTTTTACATTTTATTCATTTTTACCTATTTCTAGCCTACTCAGTCCCTCCTACCCTCTTTTGGTTATTTAAGGCCATTCTAGCCCTCTTTCAGCTTTCTACATACTTTTTCGTGTTTATTGTGGTTCTTTGGTCAAACTAGTTTAACCAAAATTTCCCTATTTTTGTCCTAGTTGACTCCAAAATCTTTGTCAAACCTCTTATTTTCCATTTCCTAGTGTTGTGTTGTCATTATAGACCTTTCAAATTAGTTGGTAAACTACATTAGGTTGGTAGCCTATAGAATGTATGGAGTTGACCCATACTGACTGTTGACGCAAGAGATTTCACCTAGGGCAAGGAGGTCAAACTCCTACCTTCTCCTCACAACATGGAAACTCCTCTCTCTCCTGTGGGACCAGTGAAGCTAGAGGGGAGAGTCTCTAGTTAAGGGCTAGCTCCCTTTGAGGCATCGTGTTTGTTCTAGCAAGTGCTAAAGCATACATATATATATAGATATATAAAAGGGGGGGATGAAAAGGGAGAAAGATGCATTAAAATAAACTACTCTAAAGAGGTGATGCACCAAAATAAAGGTGACCTTCACACACCCACACTGAAACTAGATAAACACATACATACACTACACATTTGGCAGAAGGACCAGGCTGCTGGAAACTAGAGGGGAGGCCTTAATGGAAGATACAAAAAAAAGAAAGAGATCACCAAAGGTGCTATGAGACACACACTTATGTAGTAACTTCCTCTTTTTTGCACTTCTCAAATATTTTTCTTCTCCTATTAGCTACAGAGATGGCACCTTGTAGATAAAAGGTATGCTAGTGCTGAACCTATGAGAGCATCAAAAAAACAATGATTGGACATAGAACAAACACTCAAGACATACTCAAATATATCTATCCAAATGGAGGTAAAAACTATTTTTATTTGATTCAGGTGGAAATTTTAGTAGGGTTGTGCCTTGTAAAATTCATGGAAAGATCCTCCTTTTACAAATGACAAGTTCATAATATATAGGAGAAGGAAAGAGGCCATTTGGCACTCCTTCTTTTACAAGTGGCATACGCGTCCCTTCATGGGAAGAACAAGTCGCTTAAAACATTAATGAGCTGTCCCCTTTGTCTGTTCAAAATCTACATTTTTAGGGGCAATACATGGTTTGTCCACCTATTAAATGTAAAATGGAGAAACCAATTGCATTACTAGTTATTTGAGTCCTCTCATGATCAATTCGCAAGAACTATTTCACCTGCTGGAGTCAATTCTCAAATTGGTGCTTCCTCTTGCCACTTAGACTAACTGCCTGTTCATCCCATGCTGTATAATCACCCAAATTGACTCTGGCATTCAAACATTAATGTTAGGACATGGCCGCACCTCTTTTTGCCAATAGGCTGTGGTTTGTCTTCTTCCAATGCCAATTTGGAGAAAAATAGGTCGCACCACTCAATAACTCTCCATCTCTTCACCACTTGGACGCTTTGTCCTTTTTTGCCTTTTGTCTTCTTCCTACTCTTCTAGCCCTCAGGGGTGATCTCTTAGCTGTTCACTGCATTCCTTGGGATTTTCCATGCTTGACGCTCAAAAAGTTCAAAAAAAACAAATGGCTAGTTCATTGCATTAAATTTGACAGCCTTTGGGACGTCACCATCCTTGTCAAAAGTCATCAGGTCTTTTCCTTTGAAGTGCGGCCTCCTTAAACTGAACCCATTGAACCAAAATGGTTCAACAGTTCAATGGTTCAACTAAGCATGCTGATGAGCCTTTGAACTGAAGCCGATGAACCTTCTGCCTTTGAACCATTGCCTTTGAACCAAGACCATTGAACTTACGCCTTTTAACCAAGAATGCCGATGAACCTTCGAACTAATTGAACCAAGCCACCTTGAACCAAGAGATCGAACTAGGCCATTGAACCAATTGAACCCGGTTATAAACTAAATTCATTTAACTTGCTGAATCCAAAAAAGATTGTCATTAAAATAGCAGGGGAAGAAGGTGACTAAAATGTTGCCTGTGGGCAAAATTGGTCAACAGATTGGTGACTCATAGGGGAAGCATGCCTACTATGCTTTAGAATCTAGTTGCCTTATAGTCCATTGGGCACAGAGTCAGATTGTAGCTATGAGAGAGTTAGTAATAGCCCAAAATATTCAAGAATCAAACATGAAGCCTTTTACCCCACACGCAAAGGGAAACACACAAGGCTAAAAAAAACACTACTTGTGCAAACTACACTTAGGGAAAGTAGGAAAAGAAACTGAAAGCAAAATACTATATATAGCTGACCAAAAATGTTTGCCTCCCTCCTAGATCGAAGGGAAAATTTCTTAAGTCTCCTTCCTGGTGAGAAGACTTATGGTGCCAGGCAAGTAGCTGAATGAAAAAGAGAATTGGTGGCTTGCTCTTCTTGCCTATCACCTGCATTGGCTGGTACCTGAGTGGAGATTCAAACATGCTCCCAATGTATATATACTCTATTTATTCTTGGAAGCTTTCCTCCTACTATTTCTTCAATCTGGTGTTTCCCATCAAGAAATTGATTGCTGCCGGCTCATCACCATAAGCCCCTTGATACGTACCCTTGACTAGCTTACTCTCCTCTGCCTCATGCTCAGGTTCCATGGTATGGCCATCTTCCTTGATGATTTCAAAGAATAAATATTCAAATTCACCAACCTCCTGAAGGGTTAAATCTAAAAAACTATAGCCTCTTTGCATGTTTGTTAGAACCCCAATGCTGCCTTCTCCGCTCTTATCCAGCTCATAGCCTCCTTAAAGAATAGTGCAGCCTGCCTCAATGGCTTCAAATGAATCATTCAAAAAATGAACAAGAGGTTGTCCATGCTTCTCCATGTCACCTAAGGTGATATCCTCCTCATCCGTACTCATGAAGTCTCCCTAGTCAGTTCTACATTGAGCATAATCTATATCAGGCAAGGCCTAATAGCTTTTTTGGAGGTGTGTGGATGAAGTGTATTCAGACATGGAATCCGTTATTTGCTCTGAAATGTCCATCACACATTCACTAAGGAGACCTACTCTAGATTCCAATTCCACAATCTACCTATCCATATCTTCTTGGAAAAGCCTTTCCTAGAAGTCATAACCATCTTCAGGAGTAGGAGTAGCCCCATCTTCTTCAAGTTTTTGCGCAAAACCCCGCTCTTCTTCTTCCTTTCTGTCCCAAGATTCCACTATTTTATTCCAATTCATGATATTGGGATTGGAATCTTGCTTCTATGAATAGGCAACAACTTTATCCTCTTCAAGGTCCTGAGCTGGTTCATGATGTTCCTTCTTCCAGCTTGGAATTTAGAGATCATGTTGAAAGACTTAGAGAGGTTGGGGAGGATTTGGGAGGGTCTACTCATGTACAAGAAGAGCTGACTAAAAAGAGGTGTGCTAAAAAGCTAGGTGAATGGGATTGATGGTAGGATCGATTGATGCATCAGATAAGTCAGAATGAGAAAGTGCCATCTGATAGAAAGGATTTGGCATACAAGAGGGAGTTTTCTCTAGAATAGGAGGGGGTAGACCTTGGGCCAAAACTGCTTGATTTTTGTCCCTCCACTTTACCAACATTTCATCAATATTTAAATTAGCTTTGGATTGGTGGAAGGAGTGTCTTTTGGCATCAACTCCTCTACAAGTTCTAAAAACTCCAACTCTCTCTCTCCCAGCAGTCTCATCTTAGCCTCTAATTCCTCAATCTGCTTAGCTATATTATCCTCACCTTGTACTTCTTAGAGCTCGTGGGAAACACCATAGAGATGGGGGGCATGAAGGTTGCCATGAAGTGTAAGGAGCTTCTTGAGGAAGGGTGGGGGGAACTTGAAAAGGACTAACCTCATCTTGTACCTCGCACTCTTGGACAATGTCTTCTGCCCCCTTGTTGTTCCGTGACTCAACCACTTGATTCCAGCTCAAGAAATTTAGACTGGGCATCTCTTTTGGGGTTGATGGGGCCACAATGTGAGAGGGTAGTGAAGATTTAAATTCCACTTCCCTCACTCCCAATATGGACCACTGCATCTAAAGATTTGCCAATTTGACATGTCTATCAAGATTAGCCTTAAACACAAAGTTTGCTATTTCGGAGCTCTCCTCAACATAATTGGGGAAAAGACTTTGATAGGCTTGACTTGGCTCGTAAGTAGGGGTTGTATATGACTGATATGATGCTTGGGGCAGTGAGTATGCAGGTTGATAAACTTGGTAAGGCTACCTCTCATAAATACTCAGCTTCTCCTCCAAAGATGCAATCAGACCACTCACATTCAGCATCTCGTTTGTGAGCCTGTGCCAATTGGCTCCTGTAATAGGAGCCCATTTTTTCTTAACCTGATCCAGTGCATTCCTCACTTGATGGACGTTATGATCAAGAATTTCTTGGCCACATCCCCTTCTGGTGTCAAGATCTATTACATATTTTTTGTATCCCAATAGTGCTCGCTTGAAGGCAGAAATGGGTTGATTGGCAAAGAGACTGGGTTGAGTGGGAGCAGTGACATATTGAGAAGACTGGCATAAGGCTGATATAGCTCATGAAAGGGTTGGTGCTAGCCATATTGAAATTGATAAGGATCAACATAAGGCTGGTAAGGATCATAGCCATGTTGGCCAAGGAAAATAGGGTCCATGGCTTTGAATGATGGGATTATACATACTAGAATGTTGTTTCTTGATGGTACGGTACCAGAACTTCTTAACCAATTGATTTAACTTAGAGTCACCATTGGTGTTTGATGCAGAAGCCTCCAAAGGTTGGTTAGTTGAAGAACACACCAAAATTCTTCAACTCTTTGGACAAAACCTGTCCCAATTGGTCCCACTGAGCGTGCCAGAACTGTTGATGCAATAGATTGCACCTGGGGAAAGGAGGTCAAACTCCTGCCTTCTCCTTGCAACATGGAAATTGCTCTCTCACCTAAGGGACTGGCAAAGCTGGAGGGGAGAGTCTCTAGATAAGGGCTAGCTCCCTTTGATGCATCGTGTTTGTTCCAGCAAGTGCTAAAGCATACATATATATAGATATATAAAAGGGGGGATGAAAAGGGAGAAAGATGTAGGAAAACAAACTACTCTAAAGAGGTGATGCACCAAAATAAAGGTGACCTTCACACACCCACACTGAAACCAGACAAACACATACATACACTACACATTTGGCAGAAGGACCAGGCTGCTGGAAATTGGCGGGGAGGCCTTAATGGAAGATACAAAAAAAGAAAGAGATCACCAAAGGTGATATGAGATGCACACTTATGTAGTAACTTCCTCTATTTTGCACTTCTCAAATACTGCTCTTCTCTTGTCAGTTGTAGAGATGGCACCTTTTAGATAACAGGTATGCTGGTGCTGAACCTGTGAGAGCATCAAGAAAACAATGACTGGACACAGAACAAACACTCAAGACATACTCAGATATATCTATCCAAATGGAGGTAAAAATTGCTTTTATTTGATTTAGGTGGAAATTTTAGCAGGGCTATGCCTTGTAAAATTTGTGGAAAGATCCTCCTTTTATAAATGACAAGTTTGCAATATATAGGAGAAGCAAGGAGGCCATTTGGTGCTCCTTCTTTTACAAGTGGCATACGCATCCCTTCATGGGAAGAATAAGTCACTCAAAACATTGATGAGCTATCCCCTTTGTCTATTTGAAATCTACATTTTCAAGGGCAATACACAATTTGTCCACCTATTAAATGTAAAATGGAGAAACTAGTTGCATTACTAGCTGTTTGAGTCCTCTCATGATCAATTTGCAAGAACTGTTTCACCTGCCGGAATCACTTCTCAAATTGGTGCTTCCTCTTGCCACTTGGACTGACTGCCTATTCATCCCATGATGTATAATCACCCAAATTGACTTTGGCATTCAAAAATTAATGTAAGGACATGGTCGTGCCTCTTTTCTGCCAATAAGCTATGATTTATCTTCTTCCAATGCCAATTTGGAGAAAAATAGGTCATGCCACTCAATAACTCTCCATCTCTTTGCCACTTGGATGCTTTGTCCTTTTCTGCCTTTTGTCCTCTTCCTGCTCTTTCAGCCCTCGGGGGTGATCTCTTGGCTGGTCACTGCATTCCTTGGGCTTTTCCATGCTTGACGCTCAAAAAGTTCAAAAAAAACAAACGACTAGTTCATTGCATTAAATTTGACAGCCTTTGGGATGTCACCATCCTTGTCAAAAGTCATCAGGTCTTTTCCTTTGAAGTGCGGCCTCCTTGAACTGAACCTGTTGAACCAAAATGGTTTAATGGTTCAATGGTTCAACCAAGCGCACCGATGAGCCTTTGAATCAAAGCCGATGAACCTTCCACCTTTGAACCATTGCCTTTAAACCAAGACCGTTGAACTTACGCCTTTGAACCAAGAATGCCAATGAACCTTCAAACCAATTGAACCAATCCACCTTGAACCAAGAGATCGAACCAGGCCATTGAACTAATTAAACTTGGCTATGAACTGAATTCATTGAACTTGTTGAAACTAAAAAAGACTGTCAATAAAATAGTAGGGGAAGAAGGTGACCAAAATTTTGCTTGTGGGCAAAATTGGTCAACACTGACTAGGTCAACATTGTGGATTCTACCTAGTTTTAGCCTACTAGGTCGATTGGGTTGACCTAGTTCATTTTGCCTGTCGACTCCTTGTATATTCCTAAAAAAGTGCATTTTTTATGCTTTCTTCCTAATTACTCTAAACCTATTTCCCATCTTGATATTTTCTACCCCTAAAATCTAATTTGGTCTCATTCTAACATTAAGAAATGCTTAAAGTTCAAAATTACTAAAAATACACTTAATTCAGTACAAATTTTAAAAATTGGTTTGAGATTCATAGTTGCATACCTGTAGTGCACCCGTTATTGCCTCTAGGTTTCCCTCTCATCTAGCTTATCATCTCCTCACCATCCTAGCTCATTTGATCTCCAAAGCTCCTTTTTCTCTCTTTCACTAGTCAAAATAACAAATGACTTGTCTTTTCTCCTATTTAAAAACACTTTTCAAAGTTCAAATTCTTTAATTATTTTTTTATAGATTCCTTCTTTTGCCTATATCATTATTTTTACTCATCCATTTTCAAAACCATAAAATGCGTTGGATTAATGATGTATATAATCTTTTCCACCATTATATGTCTATCTTCCATTTTTTTTTTTTTAGCTATTTTTTTCACTAGCTTCTATAGGTTTTTTTAGTGTTCTTCACATTAGATGCCTTCACCTTTTTCTTTTAGTCTACTTCTTTATCTAAAACACTAAGGTAAGTAAAGGTATGTCTTTTTCAATTATATCTTTTCCTTTATTTTATTTGCTACTTACTGTACTTTACTTAGCATCAATGTTGTGTGTTATCATGTTTTATTATGAAGCACCATCACATGTTGCACTTAAGTGACACGTGATGAGCTTCAAGTGGGGAATATGTAAACACAATATTTTCAAAAAATTTATTGACTACTGCCACTTTGTATCTTACAGGAACCTATCAAGTCTCAATCTCTCTAAGTACATGCCTTAAGGGGTACACTAGGAAAGGGGTGGGTAGACCATTAGTGCTTGGTAAGATTGTTATCCCTTTTTCCACTTACCATCTACACATTTATCTCCTAAAACCATTAACCCTAAGCTTATTCTTCTCAGCCTTACCCATTCCAATAATTTTCCTTTTTCCATCCTCCTTTTCTTGCCTTAATTTCCTTTTGGATTATCAATTGTACTAGGTCAACAAGTGTCAACCCTATACATTTTAGGGGTATTTTTGACTTTTTGGGTTTATTAGCCCTTTGGCCAACCTAGCTCAAAACTAGTAAATTATCCTTAAAAACATATAGGGTTGACCATGGTCAACCCTATACAGTTGACATTTTTTGGAGGATTTAGGGTAAGATCCACCTATATATATAAGTTCATTTCCAACCATTTGAAGAGAAGAGAAGTGAATAATAATAAGTGTGAATTAACATATGCTTATTAACCATTCTACTTGAGTAATAAATCTTAGGGTTCCATACCTTCTTTGGATATACAGATCTTGTCTTGTGGAGAAGTCTTTTGAATGCATAGATAGGTTATGTAGCCTAGAGCTGATTTATCTTTGTTATCCTTACATATCACAACAATCTCTTACGAAGCACCTTGGCCAAGGGAGAGATTGAGGTTCGATGGGTTTGTCTTCAAGGTAATTATTCCTAACTTTATTTATCCTTTGTAAGATTAGATAGATAATGTAGTTGTGCTTCTCTCTTTCATGCATTAGGATTTCTATACATTGATGTGAGGATATGTCTTCTATGCGTGTTTAGTTTAGTTGTTTATTTTATTTCTAACCCCCACTTTGTGCCACAAGATTTGGTGTGCACTAGATTAGATTTACTTTCTTTTTTATTAGAATAGAAGTGAGCATTAAAACTAGGACTCTTTTAGGGTTATGGCATGATTATGTTAGACTGTAGGCTCTGGAACCCTACCTCACATGGTGTATTATGACAAGTGACCCCCTAATTGGGTCTAGTGGATCCCTATATTGTTCATGTTCCCTCTTAACAAATGTATTCCCAATCAAAAGTGTAGGTATGCTCTATCTTCCCTAAGCCAAGATTGATTTATAGACATGATGCATTTCTGATTGCATACAGGTTGTATTAGTTATTTATGCACACTAAACAATCCTTTTATATTGACTTTACTTTCAATTAGGTCCCTTATAGGATAAAATAAACACAACCACACCATATCCATCTATGACTAGGAAAACTAGGGATAATTTGGGGCACATTCATGCATGATCACTCCAATTTAACTCAAGTTTAGGAAAAAGTGGCATGAATGGGGTAACATAGGTCACATAGGTGATTTTCTTACACTCAAACACCCTTTTATGCCATTTTTACTTGTGATTATTGGTATTATAAGCTAAAATCAACACAAAACACCATATTCACTTGTGCCTAGGGAAAATTCAAATAATTTTGGGCACATTCATGTTTGATCAACCTAGTTCACTAAAAATTTAGGTGAATGTGGTTTCATTTAGTAATGTAAATTTCATTGGTGACCAGTGCACACACAACCACCCTTTTATGTTAATTTCACTTATGATTAAGTCTGTTATGGAATAAAACTGACATAAAGATACCATATCCACTTGCAATTATGCAAATAATTTTGTGCACATTACGTGTAATTAGCCCAATTCAATTTGAAGTTAGGTAAAAGTGATGTTATTAGGGTAACATGATTAGATATGGTGTTATTGTGTGGATTAAGGGGGTGGGTGGGGAATGTAGACACCCCAATTTGGTAAAACACTTGTTTTTTAATGTCTTTTAATTACTTTAATTATGTAGGTCTTGGAAAATAATTAAATACTTAATGGTGTACTTTTATTATATTTTCCCCTTTCAATTTATAACTTGTCTTATATTTCACATTTTACTATATGGGACTTTATGATTGAATAAACCCTCTTTTAATTCATTTCGAGTTTTCTCCTAAGACTCTAGGTTTCTTTTTAATTCTTCTTAACCTGTCCTTGAGTCTTTTAAGTTCTTAACCTCTCCTCGAGTCTTTTAAGTTTCTTAACCCTCTTCAAGTCCTTTTTCATTATTTTTGAGTCAATCCTTTTGAGTTCACCATTATTTTTTAATTCAAAATATAAGAATCCCTATACAAACAAATCTATTAGAAGGCATTCACTATCAAGTGTTCTCATACACATGATACAAACTAGAAAAATTCATGAGCAAGCAAGCACCAAGAAAATAAAAAATAAAATTCTCATTATACAAAGCATTCTCACACTTTAAATATCTCTTCAAAGTAACATTGCATATATCTATATCCTAAATTACTATTACACGTGCACATGTCAAGGGTGAACTAGAGAAAAAGTATCTAACTTTGATTATCATGGTATTGTTGACCAAATTTGACTTTTAGGTCAAATTGGGGCACCCCTAGTAAAAAGTTTGATTTTTAGGCCTATAATGGGGTGTAATTTATTGTCATAAGGTGTTTTATAGGTCATTTTATGCCTTACAATGTTATATTAACCTTGGTCACTCTTTTCATTAGTCTATCATGTCATTTGGGGTCATTTCAAGGGTTTAATGAGTGAATTTAATGATTTGTATGGGTTTTTTGGGAAAATGTGCAAGTTTAAAATATTTTTATCATGTTTCAGGTGTTTTAAGAGGTTTTTAGTAACTTCCACTAGCTGAAAATTATAAGATTACTTAGAAAAAGGTAGTTTTCTTGAATAAAAGAGTGAGTTTGGCACTTATATGGCCTCTTTAGGAAGTGTGCCACTTGGAAAATGTGTAAATGTGACTATTCACCTTCTTCATACTCAAATCCATGTTTGGTTTGATCTAAAACTAACATTTCTTTCTCAAAACCGTTCTATCTCTTTTTCATTATTTTTAGCATAGAGAAGTGGCTTATAGGTTTCCACTTGGTACAGAAAGTAGAAAGGGTTTAAGGAATAATTTTATTGGGATGTTTTTTTACACTCAGATACCTTAAAATCCATATAATAATTTTTATAAATGGTCGATTTTGCTTCATGGACTATCTATTTGAAGTGGGTTGTGTAAATTTACTAGTTGTTTGCTGCAGCCTTTAGGTTTTCCTCCATTATGGACAAATACGTAGAAACTAGTTGCTCATATTTTCTCTAGAGGATTTTTTCCATTTCTCCTTATACCTCATACTCTTGGTTTCAATTTTGAATTTGTTTTGATTAGCTAATAACCTCAAAATTGAAAATTGGTCTCTTTTAGGTGAAATGGGCAAGTTTCTTCCAATTACTAGGATATAAAGCTTATTAATGGCTCCAAGAGGTTGTGTTATATTATTTTTCATGTTTCAAATCCTTATTTACTTCCCCTTTTCACCTTTAATCCTCTTTTTCCAACCAATATTCATGGTTTGCATGCATGAACACACTTCACCTAGTCTGCCATTAGAGTATGCATATGCAGGTGGTTGCAAAGATGATTTGCACATTGAAAAGGATATTTTGATCTTGCTTCAATATGTTCCTAGTTAATTTAATGCACTCAAGGAATTTCACAATGGATTTGGATACCCATAAGGCCTTTGCCCTTCCTTGTTGGTCCATATAGATACTCATTATCCATAAATGCAACTCAACCTTCATCTACCATGGTCCTCTTGATGATGTCATAC
The DNA here is from genome assembly GCA_037957365.1 of Torreya grandis. NCBI lineage: Eukaryota > Viridiplantae > Streptophyta > Pinopsida > Cupressales > Taxaceae > Torreya > Torreya grandis. The sequence goes on from JARHVA010001366.1 coordinate 3,536,614, forward strand.
TAAGACTAAAGTTTAATAGGTGTTCAACCTTATATGAGTGATAATATTTAATTTTTGATACTCGGTGAGGGTGTATGAAGTATTCATAAACACAAGTACTTTGCATACTACCCCAACCTACTTGTATGTGGCAATAACCACCTACAAGTGGGCCTGATAGAAGTATATAGGTCTTTTTATGAAAATTTGGCATGTGATAAACTCTTCCTTGGAATTTTGATAGGTGTATTTGACCATGATATACCTTTGTGAATTTCTATATGGCTTAGTAAGTTGAAGGCTACCTTCAAAGGCATAAGATAATTGATATAGGGATACTTTCCCTAAAAGAATAAAATAGAGGACCTAATCCCTATTTAAAGGGGTATATAACATATTTGATAGGGTTTTGAAGTATATAGTTGAGTGAGTTTTGTTGAATCTATAATGGATAGGGATTGTGCCAAATATGGAGGTCAAAGAGTAGAGGGAGAAGGGTAATCTTGAGGCCTAAATTTGCCTAGAAAATACTAATTTTAGGTAGTGAAATCTACAGCCAAGGGTTCCAAATGGACCTTCTAACCAGGTTGCAAACCTAGACTATATATACATAATGGTGAGGTGTCTTATAATAGTTGAAATGAGTAATTTAATGTAGAATATCTAAAAAATAATATGATGAGTTAAGTTTGCTTCCACTCACATATTATGTCCATACAGATTGCCCAAAAGGCTCACCTACAGGCAGACAGTGACTTGGGTATGTATTTGAACATGTTTTGAGGAATACTAGGTAATTAAAGGTGAAATAAAATGTTTTTATGACTTCAAGGTTCCAATATATTCTCCAAGTATTAGGATCAAACCCTAATCAAGATAAAAGGTGACCTACAAGAGTCAAAAAAGGGTTATCCAGGCAAAATGTCTCAGTCCTCATAGGGAAAGCTCAGTTTGTGAGTCTAGAATGCATATGAGAATAAAAATCAAGTTGGAATAGTGAAATAAAAATAGAAAACCTATATAAATATTTTTATAACCTCCATGAGCTCCTTGTTAATGTGAAACAAATCTACATAAGGCCTGGTACGTACCTACAGTCAACAATAATGGTGGTTGACAATGAGTAATGGAGAGAGGTTTCCTAAGTGTGGGTTTAGTATAAACATCAAATAATGACTTGTATCATGGTAAAGTAACTATGTATTCTTGATGGAAGTTTTAAAACATTGTTTCAAAGGCCTAGCTCCTACCAAGCAACCTGCAGGTAGGGTTTAAAGGTAGAACACCTCAATCAAATTAGTGACTTAAGCTTGACGATAAAAGTGTTGACTTAGGACCTTCAAACAAGAGCACTAATTTGAGGAAAAATATATGAACCTAGAGGGGGTATAAAAAGTATTTAAACTTATATTCAAGGTCAAGTCAGACATCTACACCTACAGGTACTCGTGTATATGCAAAACATAGTCACAATCAAGACAAATGTGCTCAATCCTAGCTAAGCAAAGTATGAGGGAAAGTGAAGAAGGATGAGATGATGAATTATACCTTGGTCAGGTTTTTCATGATGAAATAGATAAATCTCAATATATAACAAAATAGAGAGATCTAGAGCTCCCATCAAGCAACATATTACTCCATGTGATTTGACTTTACACAGTCTACCCATAAAAAACCTAGTCTTGGATTGTGAACCAATTAAGGGTCAAATAACCTAGTAAAGAGCTGAAATTTTGTGAAAGGTATGTTTATTAGTTTTTAAGACTTATCCAATAATTATTTTTAATGAGTAAATATGGTAACACCTCTTTGTCCTGTCTCAGAGGCAAGGCACTCTTAAGGAGTAAAAACCCTATCAATTTGGAGAAAAATGCTGATGAAAGGACGTAAAGAGATGATTTAACCTTGTAGAAAAGTTTTTAAAGGTAAAACATATCTATTAAAATGTGGATAACACCTCAAATAAGGGTTAAATTTATCATATTAGTCCAAATCTACAAGAGTTGCCTAACAGGCCTAAAGGTAGAGTTGAAGCCTAGAGGCCAAATTGAGATCCATCTTCTTTCCTAGTGTGAAGTGAGATATATAACCTATGGATACATGTTTATTATGTTAAAATTTATGTTTTAAAAATATTTATATATAGATAAAACACAATGAGGGTCATTTTGACTAAAGAAATAACTCAGGCCTACTAGGCATGGCAAAGCCTAGTTTCAAAATACAAGGTCAAACTTCATCCTAGCCTTAAAAATACATTTTAATGGATTTAAATAGGTTTATGAGATCACTCTTGAAGTTTTAAAGCCATTTTATTGCAAATAAAACATCAATAAATCCACTTTTGACTCAGAAACCTTTCAGGCTCATTGGAAAGGAGAGAAACAAACATGATAGGTCAAATTATGACGCTCACATTATTCATGACACTTTGCATGGAGACCAGATAAGTTAGGGGAAGTTATAAAGGGTATTGAAGGCCATATTTGTTGAATTTTTTGGTAGTTCAGATGTTGGATCTTTATGAACCAACCTTAAGACCAAAAGCAAGCTAAAACCCTTGCTAACCCCTTATTAGGACCAATTTGGATAAATGGAGTTGTATAGCTAATATAATGAGATAATTTTATTAGGATGATGATTTTAGGTTGTATAGGACTCCCTCATACTAATTCACACCATGATAAGTTGTATGAAATTATATGAATGGGGGAAAAAATAGGATTTTTCTCACTATTTTATGTGTTGTACAGGATACAGGAGGATTTAGGAGATGAAACCAAGTTTGGGAGAAATTTTGACACTTATAATAACTATTAATATTAATTTCATGTAATTAAATATATTCTAAGTGACCCAAACAAGTGTTTCAACTCAGCCAATCAAATCTAGCATATTGCACAAGCTAGTGAGAGAGATGAAAAGCTTCACTTGGACTAATTTTAAAGCTTGACTAATGATTATAAGGCTATGGAAGGTATTTAAACTTGTAATTAAATCTCTCCCATGGATTTTCATGGGAAAATATTTCCAAATTTGAGGATAAGTGTGTTAAGTGTATGAGAAGGAAGTTTCATAGAGTGTGGGTGATGATGGCTCTCTTCCAGGTGATTTCAAAAGACCAAGCATGTAACCAATGCATGGAGAGTAATTTTTTAGAGCCTACCATTCCATTACAATCATTTTAATTTCCCTTGATTATTTAAAAGTCACTCAAATAGGCCTAATTATGAAGGTAATTTTTTGTGCAAGAAAAATGAGTTTTAAGCCACTTTGCATAACTTTGATGACTTGGATTGGCACTTGTTTCTCCTAACCTTGCATGGTTCAACACATAACCTATTATCATGCATGGGTAACTAATTTTATTAGCTTGAAAAGTGTCCTTGTGACCCTTGGACTTCTCTTTCTCTCTCTCTCTCTCAAACTCTATAAGAGTTGGCCATTTTGGCATTGTATTGGATGTTCCACCTGAGTATGGCAAAACCCTGATCATTTTTATACCTATTTATCAATAAAATGACTAAGTGTTACCTTTTCATGACTTTGTACAAGTGTGTTCCACATAAATTATGAATCTTGTTTAGTGAAGACTATGGATTCCTAGCATGTGGTCTCATTCTTTCACCTTGTTTGTAGTTGGGAAACTTCTTCTTACAAGGCATGTGAAGTGTTTTAGGGGATATGAAATGTTGAGTGAGTTATTATTTTCATTAGTGTCATTCAATGCCTCTTGTATAGTCCTCTTATATTTTCACATCCATCCATGACCTCACAATGTAGCATTGATGTGAGAAGACAAAGATTGAAGGAGTGTATTTTTAGTTTGCTTCTTGGTCTCAAGTGTAGAATTCATTTAGTTGGAAGTCATAAAATTTATTTGTTTTATCACTTCCTTATTTTAGATTTACTTTCAGTGATTTTTCTCCCTTTTCACCCCAAAGTTAGTTGTAGGTTCAATCCTAAGTGGTACATTAAGGGAGCTATCCCTATCCAAAGACTCACCTCATTCCTTAGGCTACCCACAAGCCTAGAGGTGATTCCATTATACCACTTAGATGAGGATAGTTTTGCATCTCCTCAAAGGGTAAAAATCCAAGTGACAATATTTTTTGGCATGCCCAATGGGATTCTTATTCCAAGAGTTAGAGGATTTTTGGTGTTATCCTTCAACACATAAACCTTTGGAGGCATATTTTCAAGCATCATGGTGACTCTGAAGACATGTTAGCTGATCAAGTAGCCCAAGTTCTCCTTTGAAGATTGATGGTAACATATTTATTTGTGTTCTTATTTTCAATAAATATTCGTGGTTGACATTGAATTTGAGTTTTGTCCTCTATAAGTTGGTGAGGCATATCCATCTTGTCCCATTCCCCATCAATATGAACAAGCTCTTGGTCAACCTTGTTATGATCATTATCAATCCCAATATGACCATATTAAGCCTTTTCATGAGTTGTATCAGTCTTATAACTAACCTTCTAAATGTTTTACCCCTCTTAGTCAACCTAGTCATTTCTCTAATCAGCCCATTTCCACCTTCAAACAAGAACTTTTGGGCTATGAAAGGCATATGTTGGAGCTTGATACTCAAAAGGGATGTGGTCAAAGAATTCATAATCATTCCATCCATCAAGTGAGAAATGCATTAGAGTTATTCAAGAAAGAGTGGTCACCTATTGAAAAAGCCAATTGGAAAAGTCTCACAAGTGAGATGCTTGATGTGAGTGGCTTAGTGTTTTCCTTGGAGGATAAGCTAAGAGCTCATGAAAGGCAGTCTTACCAAACCTATCAGCCTTTTTACCCACTTCCCAAAGTTCCATATCAGACATATATGACCCCTAATCATGATCCAAACCAATTTTATCAAGGTCATCTTCTTCCTAATCAGTTGGAGGAGAGTATTGAAATAAAAAGTCTTGTGTTTGAGGCTAATCTTGATAGGTAGATTGAGTTAGCTAACATGAATATGCAATAGTCTATGTTGGCATCAATGGAAGTGGAGTTCAAGCCTAATTTTCCCTCTCACATACCATCCCCACCACCTAAAAAAAAAGACTCATAATCCTAATGTCCTAAGTTGGAAAAAAATAGTGGAATCATGGGGAAAGGAGGAGAAAAGTCTTATCCAAGAATGTGAGATTGAGAAGACATCTAATCCTAACATCCTAAGCTGGAGCAAGATAGTAGAGTCATGGGGTAAGAAAGAAGTTAGGAGCATTATCCAAGAGTGTGAAGTGGAAAATGGAGTTGATCCTTTGCAAGTCCCACCCACCCTTCCTCAAGAAGCTTCATCTATTACATGGTAACCTTCATGCAATCTTTATCCCCATGATGATTCCTATCAACTTCAAGAGAAGCTTTTCCAAGAGAACCTAGCCAAAAAAAATAGTAGAATTAGAAACAAAGATGATATTACTAAGTCAAGGTGAGATGGAAGGTTTAGACCCAAAGGAAGATCATATGCCTAAACACACCCCATCTCCCCTTCCCAAAAGAGTCTCTTACCATGCATTCTCAATCTAACTTTGAGATATATATTCCACCTACACCAACTAGTTCATCTTTTCCTTACCCCATCACCCTTTGCCTTGATGGACCTATGGTGTGGGAACCAAAGGAGGATCAACTGGTTGATAAAGAAAGAGAAATCTTGCATGAAAAAAACCTACCTCCTTGGCAACCTCATTGGGATAGATCACATGATTTAAAGATGCCTAATCTTGGAATCACCATGAAGGAGGTTGAAGATATTGTAGCCCTTGACCAAAGAGATTAGATTATGACAGTTGAAGTTCATTTTGAAAGCCCTAAAGGGGTCTTAAGTGATGAAGAAAAGGTAAGTCCTTATGTTGAATCTCTTTGCTTGGTTGATGATGAAGAATGTTTTATTTATGTTGAAGAAGCTATCTTGAGAGAGGAAAATGAAGAGGAACATGCTCAATTAATGGCTGATAAAGAAGACCTCATGAGTGTTTGTAAGGAATAAATCACTATAGGGACTCCCTTTGGTGAACAAAAGGATAATTCACAAGCTTTTGCTTCCATATTTGATGACGAAGAAATGATTATTGATTTTTTTCTCACTTTGCAAGATACCATAGATGGACTAATAGAGGTTATTAATCAACATTTGGATGACTTGTTTGAATTCATGAGAGCAGGTTATGCCTCTCTTCAAGGAGTCTATGAGTTGGTCAAAGATGGAGAAGGCAGCATTGGTACATAAGTAAGTATGTAAAGGAAAAACATTCTTTCAAATCTTCCATTTTAAGAAGCATATGCATTTGATGATGACATGTTTAAAGTCATCGAGATGGGATATCATCTTATCAATCAGTTGGGAGAAACATATAATTTCTTGAAGGATGAAACAAACTCCTATTGGCCTCAATCTTCTAAGGAACAAGAAATCAATCCTCTTGGAGACATGCCTACTAAGGGGATACAATTTGACTATGAAATGAAGATTAGTGAACAACATGAAGTGTGTGAACATGTTTAAGGGGAATATATATACATTGAAGACCTGTTTGAGGATTATTTACTTGAGATCAAATCCAGTGAAGTGCCAAAAAGAAGCATGCTTGGCACTATGTTTCATCTCACCATGAAGATGATTTAAGAAGTTTTCCTTTTGATCTTGGAAAGGAGGTATGTTTAGTTGTTAGTTGTGAATAATATGTTGTTTCCCAATTCCATTAATTTTTTGGATCACATGTGTGTCTTGTTGTGTGTTTGTTTTCCTTGTGTGTGTGTCTTTTCCTTTGTGTGGTTGAGGTAGTCTTAGTGTCTTATCTTGATCAAAGGTTTATGGTCAATGGTCAAAGGTTTTATTGTTTTCCTAAGTCCTTAGATGAATCCTAACCCCAATGGACTGATAAGGCTATTGGTCTAATTAGTATATCATGCATACTACCCCTATGAGTCACCAATTTGTTGACCAAAATTGACTTTTAGGTCAAATTAGGGCACCCCTAGTAAAAATTTTGATTTTTAGGCCTATAATGGGGTATAATTTATTGTCATAAGGTATTTTATAGGTCATTTTATGCATTTAAATGTCATATTAACCTTGGTCACTCTTTTCATTAGTCAGTCATGTCATTTGGGGTCATTTCAAGGGTCTAAATAGTGCATTTAGTGCTTTGTATAGGTTTATTGGAAAATATGCAAGTTTAAAAGAGTTTTATCATGTACCATGTGTCCTATGAGGTCTTTATTAACTTTCACTAACTAAAAATTGTTAGGTTACTTTGAAAAGGGTAGTTTTCTTGAAGAAAAGAGTGAGTTTGGCACTTGTACAGTTTCCTTGGGAAGTATGACACTTGTAAAATGTGTAAATGTGACTCTTCACCTCCCCCATGCTAAAATTAATGTTTAGTTTGATCTTAAACTGACATTTCTTGCTCAAAATTGTTTTATCTCTTTTTCATCTTTCTTGGCATAAAGAAGTGACTTGCAGGTTTCCACTTGGTATAGATAATAAAAAGGGTATTAGGTATAATGATCTTGGGAGGTTGTTTTAAACTCAAATATATTAAAATACATATACTAATTTGTATAAATTGTCAATTGTGCTTCATGAACCATCCATTTGAAGTGGACTGTGCAAATTTACTAGCTCTTTGGTGTACCCTTCAGGTTTTCCTACATTCTGGACAAATACATACAAAAAAGTTGATAAAATTTTCTCCATAGAATTTTGGAAATGTATCCTTACACCTCATATTATTAGTTTCAAGTTTGAAGTTGTTTTTATTAGCTAATAACCTTGAAATTGTAGATTGGTCTATTTTAGGTGAAATGGGAAAGTTTCTTCCAATTACTGGGGTCTCAATATTTTCAATGGCTCCAAGATATTGTGTTATATTATTTTGAATGTTTAAAAGTCTCATTTAGTTCCAATTTTCACCTTTCATCCTCTTTCTCCAAGTAATCTTCATGGTTTGCATGCATGGACACACTTCACCCAGTCTGTCATTGGAGTATGCATATGCAGGTGGTTACAAATATGATTTCCACATTAGAAAGGATGTTTTGATATTTTTTTAATATGTTATTAGTTAATTTCATGCACTCAAGGAATTTAACAATGGATTTGGCTACCCATAAGGCCTAATCCCTTCCTTGTTACTCCATTATAGATACTCACTGTCCATAAATGTAACTCAACCTTTATCTACCATGGTACTCTTGATGATGTCATAATGAGACTAAATTTTATTAGTTTTTAAACCTTATAAGAGTGATAATATTACATTTTGGGTACTTGGTGAGGGTGTATGAAGTATTCATAAACACAAGTACCTTGCATACTACCCCAACCTACTTCTCTACTTGTATGTGGCAATAACCACCTACAAGTGGCCCTAGCAGAAGTTTATAGGTATATCTATGAAAATTTGGCATGTGATAGACTCTTCCTTATAATTTTTATAGGTGTATTTTAACATGATAGACATTTGGGAAGTGTTATATGGCTTAGTAAGTTGAAGGCTACCTTCAAAGGCATGAGATAACTGATACATGGATACTTTCCATAAAAGAATAAAACAAAGGACCTAACACCTTTTAAAAGGAGCATATAAAATGTTTGATAGGGCCTTGAAGCATATATTTTAGTGAGTTTTATTTCCTCTAGCATGGAGATGGCTTGTGCCAAAGATGGAGGTCAAAGAGTAGAGGGAGAAGAGTAATCTTAAGGCCTAAATTTGCCTAGAAAACACTAATTTTAGGCAGTGAAATATATAGCCGAGGGTTCCAAATGGACCTTTTAACTAGGTTGAAAACCTAGACTATATATACATAATGGTGAGGTGTATCCTAATAGTTTAAATGAGTAATTATATGCATAATATCATGATAAATAAGATGATGAGTTAAGTTTGCTTCCACTCACATATTATGTCTATACAAATTGCCCAAAAGGCTCACCTATAGGCAGACAGTGACTTGGGTATGTATTTGAACATGTTTTGAGGCATCCAAGGTAAGTAAAGGTGAAATAAATTTTTTATGTGACTTCAGGGTTCCAAGCATTAGGATCAAACCCTGGTCAAGACAAAAGGTGACCTACAAGAAAAAAAAGGGTTATTCAGGTAGAATGTCTCAGTCCTCACAAGGAAAGCTCAGTTTATGAGTATAGAATTCATATGAGAAGAACAATAAATTTGGAGTAGTGAAATAAACCTAGAACACCTATATCACTTCCATGAGCTCCTTGGCAATGTGAAATAAATCTACATAAGGCTTGGTAAACACCTACAATCAACAGTAAAGATAGTTAATAGTGAGCAATAGGATGAGGTTTCCTAAGTGTGAGTTTGGTATAAACATAAATAATGAGTCTCATCATGGTTAAGAAAATATGTATTCTTGAGTGAAGTTTCAAAACATAGTTCCAAAGGCTTAGCTCCTACCAAGCAACCTGCAAGTAGGGTTTAGAGGCAAAACACCTCAGTCAAACTAGTGACTTGAGCTTGATGTGAAAAGTGTTACCTTAAGACCTTCAAAGAAGAGAAATAATATGATAAACACTATATGAACCTAGAGGGTGAATAAAAATTCTTTTAACTTGTATTCAAGGTCAAGGCATACATGTACACCTATAGGTACTCTTGTACATGCAAAACACAGTCACAATCAAAACAAATGTGCTCAATCTTAACTAAGCAAAGTATGAGGGAAAGTGAATAAATATTAAGTGATGAATTATAAATTGGTTATGGTTGTCATGATGAAATATATTCATCTCCATTTATCACAAAATAGACATCTAGAGCTCCCATCAAGCAACATATCACTCTATGTGATCAAACTTTACACAGTCTACCCATAAAAAACTCAGTCTTGGATTGTGAAGAAATTAAGGGGAAAATAACCTAGTAAAGAGATAATTTTTTGTGAAAGGTATGTTTATGAGTTTTTAATACTTATATAATAATTTTTTTTAATTAATAAACATGGTAACACCTTTATTTCCTATCTCGGAGGTAGGGCATTCTTGAGGAGTAAAAACCCTGTCAATTTAGAGAAGAAAGGTGATGAAGAGAGGTAAAGAGATGATTTAACCTTGTAGAATATTTTTTAAAGATAAAACATATCCATTATAATGTGGATAATACCTCACATAAGGGTGAAACTAAGCATATTAGTCCAAATCTACAAGAGTTTCCTAACAGGCCTAAATGTAGAGTTTTAAGCGTAGAGGCCAAATTAAGAGCCATCTTCTTTCCTAGTGTGAAGTGAGATATATAACCTATGGATAAATGTTTATTATGTTAATATTTAAGTTTTAAAACCCTTTATATATATATATAAAACACAAGGAGGGTCATTTTGACTAAAGGAACAACTCAGGGCTACTAGGCATGGTGAAGCCTAGTTTTAAAATGCAAGGTCAAACTTCATCCTATCCTTAAAAATGACTTTTAATGTATTGAAATAGGTTTATGAGGTCACTCCTGAGGTTTTACAAGCCTTTATATTCAAATAAAACATCAATAAATCCAATTTTGACTTAGAAACCCATCAGGCTCATTAGAAAGGAGAAAAATAAGCATGATAGGTCAAATTGTGATGCTCACATCATTCATGACACTTTTCATGGAGACTAGAGAAGTTATGAGAAGTTATCAGGGGTATTTAAGGGCCATATTTTGTTAAATTTTTTGGTAGGTTGGAGGTTTTATATTTATGAACCAACCTTAAGACCGAAAATAAGCTAAAACCCTTGTTAAACCCCGATTAAAACCAATTTGGAAAAATGGAGTTGTATAGCTAATATAATGAGATAGTTTGATTAGGATGATGATTATATATTGTATAATACTCCCTCAGGATACTTCACACCTTGATAAGTTGTATGAAATTGTATGGATG